>LQNS02278094.1:30128332-30152377 GCA_001587735.2 Parhyale hawaiensis
TATTCTGGACCAGCACTGAATGAGCCAGCGAGTAGTAGACTATTTTTAATGATTCACGATCAACATAATTGGATATTGCATAGATTATGCCGAGAACCCTGCTAAGCTTGCGTCCAATGTCTTCAATATGGGACTTCATTCAGACAACACATTTAAAAAAAGTTTGCATATCAGTTATAGCAGCTTGAAAATTACTACTATTGGTGTAGAAAACTGCGTCGTCCGCATACAATACACAATTCATACCCAGAGTAGTAATGTCATTAATAAAAATGTTAAACAATAACGGACCTAAAATACTTCCTTGCGGAACACCGGAATTAATAGGTAATACCTGTGATTTGGCACCATTACAGAGTACATATTGATCTCTATTAGACAGGTAACTATTAATCAGGGCATTTGCTGCATTCCGAACGCCATAATGATGAAGTTTTTTTAATAATATTGCTTTATCTACAGTATCGAACGCTTTTCGAAGATCTAAGAATAATGAAATGCCATGTTTTACTATGGAAGCATTTTAGAGGGTGGTGTGGTGGTGGTGGTGCGCTCGTCGTGCCAGAATGAGGAGTGCTGCTGCTGGGACCCTGAGGTACCAGGGGGATGAGCCTAAGGGGTGGAGCTTGAAAAAAAAAAATGAAAGAAAAGATAGAACACCAAAAGCTGTCTATAAGGAGGGTTACGCCTCAAAACAGTTCTAAACTACCATTTAGACGCCCCAGAGTTGGGCGCTGACGCGGGTCTGGTGCAACCGACAGAAGGTGTTCTGTCTTCGCGAGCCACTGAGAAAAATTCGTTGCAACACTCTATCCATTCTGAGGCCTTGTTGGCAATTCCACATCCAAATTTCTAATTGGGCTAGAGTGAAAGTGAGCATACCTATCAATTTATTCAGTGGCCAGGGTATATACACTTCTTTTAATGTGAGTTAACAAGCTATTGTGTATAGAAGAAACAAACTACAGCCATTTTTAAAAAGAATTGATAAAAGTATCTGTACATCTCTAATGAAGTATCTACTCAACATTCAAGTGATGCTGTGCCTGTGAGCCGCGGACTCCACTTTCCAGTGAAAACACTGAATATTTTTTCATTAATGCCCAATTGCTAATGAGGGGTTCTGTGGAGTTAGTGGGTGGAATGTCTTCTCTGACCTCAGCACCAGCAGGTGTCAGACATCAGATCCATACCTAATGCACTAGGTCTCCCTGCTCTATGTCCTCAACAGAGTTAGATCACCTATTAGGCTAGCTACTTATTAGCTACAGGCTGTTGTGCTGCAATAAGAAATACTGTGTTGGTGACGGTATGATTGTGTGCCAGCACTTTATGCCCTGTTGGCACTGTCCATTCTGGGCTCAGTACCTTACATGTTACTATTGTGTGACCTTGTGTAATGTTGAAAGCAAATGGTATCAACTAAGATGCAAGTTTTATACTGACTCCAACCGGAGTCAGCATTGGGTTTACCAGGACTGGTATATCCAACAAAAACTAAGTATTGTCAACAACCCTGGTAAAACTTCAGGCTTGATGTTTTACTAGGGTTTTCAACATTAGTTTTTGTCAGTTTACCAGGGTTTTACCAGTCCTTGTAATGCCCCATACCAACCCTGACTCCAACTATCGCCACTAGTGAGTGGACAAATCCGCATGCTTGCAAGTCTTGTCTTTTCTAACTCTGACTCTTGATTCTGCACCTCTGGTGCAAATAAGTAACTCTGATGAGCATGGGGTTCAAGTGGTTGTATGCTGATTAACTGTAATATACTAACCAAGTAGCTAGGTATAAGTCTGATATAGTTATCTCGTTTATCTTCTAAAAATAGTTTACTTTGCACAAGATGTCATTTGTGTCAATACGTGGCTGTTGGGTCAGATTACTTCCATTTTGAGCTTGTTTAATTGGGCCCTCAGGGGCATATTGTGGCGGGCCCTTTCCCTGCCACAATATGTTTGGGCATCACGCACCCAAGGGTCCCGAGTGCCTTCTCCGCAGGGGATGTAGCATCTGGCCGNGCCCTAGTTGGCGCACGAGCCTGTGGTTAAACACAGGAATAGTTCGGCGCGATATAGGCAGTGTGCCACTGAAGCGCTAGTAAAACTTCTACTACTACTACTACTTGTTTAATTGGATTGTGCCTTGGAATGTCAGTTTGTGTTTGTCTTAATACCTACATACGTGTACATGTTTCACACATAATAAAATACCTAGCTACTACATCCATGTTGATACCCAATAACAACAAAAGAACTAATAGCATATGGCCTGAATCTTTCTTTGAAAGCCCATGTAAGGTACCTAAGCTCTATGTACCTTTGATTTACAAACTTCATTGATCACAATCTATCTTAATTAGCTTAAACCTACTGAAAACTTTCCTCTCTATCACTTTAGTTTGTTCAAGTTTATGATGTGATTTGCAAATGAATTGAAGTTCAGCTACCCAAAATTTTTGTCCCGCCATCTCAAGCATATGTAACTTTTGTGATAATACCCATACCATACTTGGTGCAAAGTGGTAAATCTTACATATACCTACTGTAGGCTCTATACAGTCTGTGCTATGATGATAGCTTCACACATTTTTTTTTTAATATTACAGATGTTTCAACTGTTCTATTTGTTTTGAAACTTTTCTGGCAGAAGTGTTTACGTATGGCAACACTTTCACTGGAACTTTATTTGAATCCTCAGAAGATTTCATGAGTTATTGCGATTACTGTGGTTATTTGGTGTGCCACTCGATTAGCTTTTGTAGAAATCTTCAAAAATGGGAAGGGCTAGAGGTGTGTCTGAAGCTGAAAAAGCAAAAATAGTGAAAGATATGGTTCAGGGAACACGTATTAAGGATATTGCTGTTTCAGTAGGCCGCTATGTTGACATGCTAAAGTGCTTTTTAACTGACCCTTCACCAAGGAAAAAGCGCTCCGACTGTGGCGTCCTGAAAGCTGTTAGTACTCGGGATCTTCATAATGTGAAAAGGCAATTATTAAAGAAGCCAGGACAAACCTCGAAGGCTACATATAGCGAAGTAAATCTCCCTGAAGTCTCAAAAACAACAAGATAATGAGATGCCGGTTGCTGAGAAACACAGGAAAAATTGTTACACCTGTAAAACAACCTCCTCTGACGGCCAGGCACAAGGATTCACTGCTGAAATCGACTCGAGAGCATATGAAAACAAACATGAAGATAGTACTTTTCTCCGATGAAACCAGGGTAACTTTGGACGGACCAGTCGGTTGGGGTTGCCAGCAGGGCGGAGGAGGCGTTATGAGTTGAGCGAGAATTTTTGGAGGTAAACATTTTTGTTCTGTGCAAGTGCCAGATGGAATAAAAATAACTTCTGTGGCTTCTTGTCAGCTCCTTGAGTCGTCCTTGCTTCCATGGCTGGATGACGTTCCACTGCAGAAGCATTGCAGGTTAATATTTCAACATGATAATGCCCCATCTCACTCTGCAAAGGCAACACAAGAGTTCTCGTCATTTTTAGGATTGAAAGGTGACCGTTTGATGGTTTGTCTAGCATACTCTCATGATCTGAATCCTATCAAAAACTTGGGATTCTGAAGCAGGCTATTTACAAGGATGGAAGGCAATACACTTGAGAAAAAATGATATGTACTTATGGACAGCTATCAAGACATCTGCAAGTGCTTGTCCTCTTTCTGAAATAAAAAACTTGATACAATCTGTTGACGAGAGGATTGAACTTGTTTTCCAGATAAATGGTTCATATGTAAGCTATTAACTGTGTGTATACTTCATTGTTTGATTATATAATTGGACTTTTTGCTTAAATCGTTGCATAATCAAACTTTTAATTAACATTTTGTGATGATACCTAATTGATAAAAGTCTATAAAAACTAATACCATGCCATGGTTGAAAAGTGATCATGACCTTCAAATTTTTCTTAAATGAAAAATACATATTAACATGAGCTGAAAATTTCTGACAAAGTTTCATTTATGGTCCCAAACATACCAGTACTGGTACCTGAAAATATTAGCTTTTCAACAGAGATAGTTTTAATTGTACATTTCAAAATGAGTTTAAGCTATTATTGCGGCATGGACTGTATTTAAAAGTAGTTGAAGTATTTAGTTTAGATGATTGCTAAGTGAGTGAATCAAACAGGCCCTAATGCTGTTCTTTGCATTACAGGAAACTAAGAGATGCGGATGTTGCCAGTAAAAGTGACCCAGTTTGTGTGTTATACTGGAAAGATATTAAAACCGGTGCTTTACATGAAGTTGCCAGGACGGAGAAGATTGTTGACAGTCTTAATCCTCAGTGGGTGACCAAGTTTGATGTGGACTATAGGTTTGAAGAACGACAGGTAAGATAGCTTAAAATTGCCTATCCAACAGTTAACTTCTTTATTGCAGGCATTGTGTGTGTTCAATTACAGTATGGTAGATATTTGCTCTGCACATGTCCCATCTTCAGTTGGGTACCTAACATATAGTCTAGCTCAGTGGTTCTTAACCTGTGGGGAATGGCGGAGTTGCCAGGTAGGGAATTTGGTGCATTTGTTTCCATCCACAAAAAGTCGATAGTATTTCAAATTCTAATACATTCCATCCAAATGTTGACTTACCGTACTTCACAAACCACAGTCATTTTACAGACTTTTAATAATAATAAATCCCTCTTCTATAGGTACTGCAGTCTTCAATGCCGATTTATTGCTTTTTTTTATCACATGCATGTTAACGTATTCATTGAAAAAGATAAAATTATCCACAAATAAATTTTAATTCCTACAGAAATATGTCCATTACATGTCTGCATCCATAATACAGATACCAAGGCAATAGCTATTTCAAAACATTCATTCCTGACTTGACAAAAGGTTTTCTGTTACTGTTAATAATAAATCAAATATATATACTAGTGGACCCATGCGTGAAAAAATTGCACAATAATCGATATGGTTGTTTAATATAGGCTCCTCTTCTCTGACTTGCTTCTTCATTTTCTTTGTTGATCCTTTGTCATTCTCTCTTCTCCATTCTCTTTCATCTTTCAGATTCGTATTCCATATTGACATGCAGAATTAATATCTTGAATAAACACTGCAATAAACTTGAATGCAACTCCAGTCAGCTTATATGCAACGTGAGTGTACTGTAGCCATGATATGTCTTTCAAACTCAAATATTTGCTTCATTCAAAAGCTGAAATTCTGGCCTATGAAGCGATAACTGTTCTGTCATAGAAAGATAGCAAGCTAGAAGAAATAATTGTCTACTACTTCGTGAAAATCATCACTTTGTGAGTGCTTCGTTGACCATCTACTGAATTTATACGACGTGACCTGAGAGAAAAAAAAGTTATAAAATCAAACTCCAAAAGCTACAAATATCTTTGTTTAGATTTCATGTAGTGTTTCATGCAATAAGTGCATTCAAATAGCTACAGGGATAATGATCCCACTTTTGCCATCTTCTGCAGCTTGGTCATCAATGGTTTGGTCATCTCTATGAAAATGCAACTTAATTAGCTATAGAATCTGAAATCTGGCCGATTTTTCTCCTATTTCCTTTAAAAAGCGGATACGGTATGAATAAATCAAAGAAGCGTTTTATTATATTAGGATGAAAACTAAAACTAAAGGCCGTAAAATAGCACAAAAAAGCAAAGTGTATATCTACGTACTAAACACTGCATAGGTTAAGGCCCAGTCACACTGCCAAAATTAACAATTTACTCATGGATTGCGCAAAAATTTTGAGTCGTGCGCAATTCATAGGTGCTCTGCATAATTAATAAGTTTTTCTGACCTGGAGCATCAGTAGCTGCCAGTGGATGTTCACTGCAACATGTTCTGCACGATACCAGGTTTTGAGCTGTGATGCCCCAATCACGCATAAATCATGTATAAATTTGGCTTGTGTGGGGTTGTAGCGGATATATTAATCATTTTGGGGGGGTGTGCGTGATCGAAAATCACTAACAAATTGTGCATGAACTACGTACAAATCAATGACAATCACTTGTGTAGGAGCACATAGGCCTTGACAATCAGTCTGGCAGTCTTAGTGTGATGGTTCATCGTGCTCAGAAGAACTTGGAATATGTTGGCCAAAATACCAAAAGTGTTCTCCACTACTCTTTTGCATCTTGACAGCCTCAAGTTATTGTACTCCCTGTCAAGGTTCCTGGTGCTGTAGTGCTTCATCATGTAGGTCCTCAGGCTGAAGACATCTCCCACCATGAAGTTGCGCACATTTTGAGTGTCATTAGGCAAAGGCACTGGCTGTGGCCAGCCCATGATGCTCTTGTTCTCAGCGTTCACTCAGCTCACTGTTGTAGATCAGAGCATCTGAAGCAGAGCCATTACCGGACACATCCACCCACCGTAACTCTTAATCAGACGTCATCATGGCAAACTAGGATGATACTGAAGCAGCCTTTGTAGTTGTAGCACTCAGATCCAGAATCAGAGGGCGCTTAAAGCATGCCACGTGTTTGCTATCAGTAGCACCAATGACGTAGGGGCAGTTCCACCTTTTGCACCAGTCATTTGCCAGTTGCAGCCAGCCTTCTTCAGTGGTCCTAGGTGACGTCTGCTCCTCAATGTACTCCTCTATGATGGCCTCGCAGACTTCTCTGACAAAAAGGCTGATGGTGTTGTGGGGAACCCTCCTGGCATACTGCGTGTCATGGTAGCTGGATCCAGATGCCAGGTGACGAAGGGTAATGGCAACCTACAGACCTGAACCAAGGGGAGCCCTCCAGTTTGTTGTCTTCTTGGTAATCCTGAGGGTCAGTCTCCAGACAATCTCCTAAAACTTGGCAGAAGGCATACGCATAAAGTCTCTCATTTACATGTTCCCGATCTGTCTTCTTCTCCTTCTGCTTCTCCTGGCCAACATCAGATTCTGGTGAAGTTGCAGCTGCTGATCATTCTGTTTCTGGATCAAGAACACCGAGATATCTTTTCTGGGGTTTCATGCTGGATGTGTACGGTACCCCTTGGCAGCAAGGACAAGACTGGCAGAAATTGAAAGAAAAAGTTGCCTTATTATGGCAAAAATAATAGGTGAGTTGTTTGTGATACATAGGTGGTTCTTAAGTTTTTCATAAGTTTTTGTAAGTGAAAAGTTATCAACGTGCGTGGTAGCGGTAAATTTTCTGCGAACAACCGCTAACGGTCCACGCGTATGTCGCGCAATGTCTGCGTCAGAACTGCGCTAATTGCGCATGAATGACGTTTAAACCGAGCACAATCGCGCATACTTAAGCGTCATCAGCGTGATCTAGATTTTTGAGCAGGAAAAACTTGGAATCGCGCACAAACCAGATGCGATGAACATCGATAGGCAAAACCCCGTCAGTGCAGGTTATTCATTGTGCACGGAATGCGAAAATGACGCCCGTTGTTCGCGAGCCATCAGTGCATTAGAAGTGACCCATAGTGGTTCATATGCAGTTTATTTGTGGAGTGTTCGTGATATTTAAGTTATTGTCATTGATTTGTACGTAGTTCATGTGCAATTTGCCGGTGATTTCCGACCACGCACACCCCCCAAAATGGTAAATTGCTCCACTGACAATCACGCACAAGCCAACATTATGCGTGATCGGCTGTGTGACTGGGCCTTTATAATCGAATTGGTCAAAAACCGATGTTGTGGTGGGGAAGCGAGCGTTGGCTCACTAAAGAGTGTGAATTGGAGAAAAAAGGTTAAGAACCACTGGGCTCTGGCTACTACATACGATATGGTGATCCTCACAGAATTGCTATAAAATGTACAGGCAGTTCACAAGTTAACATCTGACTTTCGAACATTGGTAGATATGAACAACTGCTCACTGTCCGTAATCTCTGTAAAATGCCGTATCGCATTCACAAGTTTGTATTATTATCTGTATACTGTACAATATTGTTTCAGTGTTATTTAACAGTGGCTCGCTTACGGCAGAGTACCTTTGTCATTGGCCTGAGACTCGCATAACCGATAAACTTTTCCAGTTCAGGAGGACAATTCAGAGTCGTCACCCTCATTTAACTGACAGATCTGGTACTCTACCTTCTGCTCTATCTATTTTCCTATATATACCTTTTTCTTTGTCTATTTCTTTTTATCTCTAAGAAGAAAATTCGAAATTTCGCTCTCTGCACCAGCAGAGCACTCGGTCAGTATATGAGTAGCAGCCTCACCCCAGGCTTCACTTAATGTCCGACTCTCGAATAGTGAACATCTCAGCAGCTAATATCCTCCTCAAGATTAAAACTCAAAAATGTTCAAGTTTCCAGTTTTGACACTTGAAGAAAATTACTTGTGATCTGTTTTGGGACTTGAGCTCAAAAGCAGTGCTATGGCTTCAACTGTTAGAATAATTCTCTAGTGTGGAGACTTTAATTTTTGGAATTAATTATAGATTCGCTTTTTGGGGCTTCTAAAAATTTTGAATAGTTCCCTTTTGGAACTTAGCCCCAGAACAGTGCAATGACTTGAACACTTGAAATTTTTCTCTTGTGTCGAGATTTTGAGTTTTAGAATTTTTCAAATGTCCACTTGAGGGACTTGGAAAATTTCTTGGTGGGCCCCTTTTGGGACTTACACTCAAAACAGTGAGGTGACTTCAAAAACACGGGGGCCGTGGGGAACTTAACACAGTTTACATGTGGATTATTCAGATTTAGCCGCAGAATGTTGCAGTCCTTGAGGCTTAGGAAGATGCACAGAGCTCCACGCTGGACTTAACCTAAGCAGACTTCAGACCTTTGCCGTAGGTTCAATTTTGGACTTGACCTCAGTTCACGTGCGGCTCCTAGAGTCTTATCCCAAGGTTTCGGTGGACCATTAGGTCCTAGCCTCAGTATGAGACGGCTCCTTTGAGGCAGAGAGCACTGTTGAGATCCAGGCGGGACTTTTCCTCAGCCCCCTTCAGTCTTTGGATTCCTGGAAAAAGTTACCGGGAGTCAATGGGCAGAGTCAGCAAAAAATATAATAATAATGGTGCCCGGCTTTTGCTCCATTATTATCATAGTTAAACATCCTGATCACCCTCTTGTTCAGTAGCCATAAAACCCCTCTTTGCACATCTGCGGGTAAACCTGGCTAACAACAGAGGTACTCTGCCATAAGCGAGCCACTGCTAATGGTTAGAATGTTCCAATGAATATTTCTGTAGTGGTAAGCGGTAGGCAGAGTACCTCTGGAGTCTAAAACTTGCCCCAAAGTCTTTGTTTTACTGACTCTAAAATTAACTATCGCTCGTCGAGTGATAAACTAAAGGGACGCCTGGAGGATGAGGATGCTACTGATATACTGGCTCGGTGCTCTGCTGGTGTAACTGCCGCAAAAAATTGAAAAAAAAAAGTAAAAGATCTCATGCTCTCGCCTCTGGGGGAGAGAGCGGGATCTCTGAATTTTACTAAGATAAAAGGATAGAAATAGGTAGCTATAGGAAAATAGGAGCGGTAGGTAGAGTACCTACCAGATCTGTAATTCAAATGAGTGTGACAACTCTAAACTGTCCTCCTGAACTGGAGGAGCCTATCGGCTATGCGAGTCCCGGGCAAACGACAGAGTTACTCTGCCTACCGCTCACCTCTGCAAAAGTATTCAATGGCATATTCTAACTACGGTATTTACTGTCCTGTAATTGTTTCTGGTGTTTGGCAATAGTACTTAGCTATTTTAACTAGGAATAGCATTTAGCCAAATTATCTCAAATGGCATTTAAGGTTGAGATTTAAAAGATAACCCACAAACAGTCTCTCAAAACCCATTATGTTTGTAAGTTGGAACTGTCGGTAGTTGTTGACTAGGCGCTCATATCTTTACGTAAGCATTAGCCTTTTTCAGGTAATGAGGTTGTGCAGCATATGGTACCATTTGCAGTGTCATAACTTGCATCTACATTTAATGCTGATATGTGTATTTGTTTTTTTAGAGTAGATTAGATAGGCGTCAGTAGATGGACCAATAGGCCCATTCCCAAAGAGACATCGGAACTTACGCCCCGGCCCTCTATGAGCTATTGCCATTATGGTAGTAGGATGTAGAGGACTGATGAAGCGAGAGAGAAAATGGGAAGACGAAAGAAAAAAAAAATACAGAAAGATGGGGGAGAAGAATCTCAGCCAAAGAGATGGTCATGAATGCATGCAAGTATGATCGATAGCCGTTGATATGCGGAGCTCGAAGATATAGATGGAGCGGAAGTGAGAAGAAGTCGGCTTAAGATGGCCTGGGAAGCTTTGGCCGTGAAGTGCTTGCGACTCGTGGAGGAGGAGTTCGTAGCTGTGGAGGATGTCTCTCCCACTGTATATCAAGGCTATTTATAAACGAGTTGACCGACTCCGCGTCAACAACGTCAGAAGGAAGTCTATTCCAAATGCTGTCTATGAAATAGAGAAAGAACTGCTGACTTAAATTTGTTCTTCGAGCATTGTGCTTGAGTTTTTGACCGTTGTTTTGCAAGCAATCATTAAGGTCTTTTTCAAAGATTCCCGTTGTAGGTACGTCATTGAAGTTATTCAAGTATTTGGATGTTTCTATTAGTTGCCCTCTGAGTCGTCTTTGCTCGAGAGAGATCAGACCCTGTTCTTTTAGGCGACGTTTGTACGATTTGTTTCTCAGCTGAGGTATCAATTTCGTTGCTCTGCGTTGTACTCTTTCCATGTTATCAATATCTTTACAGAGATGTGGCGACCAGAATTGAACAGCAAATCCTAAGTGTGGCCTCACTAATGCCTTGTACAAGGGAATGATGATGTCCTTGGACTTGTATTCGAAGTTTCTTGTGATGAATCCCAGCACTGCTTGCCATTTTCACACTCTTGTCAACTTGCTGACTGTGTTGTAGTTTGTTTGTAATAGTGATTCCCAAGTCACGTTGATGGGTGACAGCAGCCAATTCCGTCCCATTCATTTTCAGTGGGGTGGAAGGGTTCACCAGCCCTACGTGCATTACTGAGCTTGTTTTTTTTTTTCATGCCTATTCAGCTAGCTGCATTTCACTATTTGGTACAGATACTGCAATTCCAACTCTTTGACTGGGACAACAGCAAGCGAGAAGTTAAGCATCAAGATAAGCTGGGCTGGACCGAAGTAACCCTTGCAGAAATTATGGCCAGTGGTGGGGAGACCCTCACACGGACACTGAATGATGGCAAGGGTGGACTCATTGTACTGGCTGGCGAGGAAGTAGTAGAGTCAAAGGTGGGTTTTTTACTATCTTATGGATGGTATTCTTATAGCTAATTTTATGTGTCGACTTAGCTTGACAGTTCATACAGTGTTATTCATAAGTATAACCCAACCCAAGTGTATTGCTTATAAACTCCTGATCAAAAATTTAAGGCACCTTGAAACTGAAGAAAAATGACGTTTAAGTTATGAATAAATCAACTCCTTCTACTAGGGATCAGCAATTCCTAAATGTGAAAAGTGAGAAAGACGAAAAATACCTGCTCCAACGATTTATTAAGAATTGTACATTTTCATCAATTAATGAGTTTTTCAGTTGATCCAAGTTTTAAGACCAGGGTAATGAATGTTTAGTTATAGGGTAATTATCGGCGTTTTGGATCAGTTACAGGCTTGCACTTTAGTGTGAAGGTGTCACTATGCCCAAAGCAAGCAAACTGTCCGAATTAGAACATAGTCAAATTCTTGGACTGCATAAGCAAGGTTTGTCACAGCATAGCGTGCGATTGCAGCTGAGATTCACCGCAGTAAAACTGTAATTTGCAATTTCTTAAAGGACCCTGAGAGTAATGGAATGGAAAAATCTAGTGGTAGGAGAATTAAACGGGTTGTTTCTCGAGACAGACGACGATCTTCCAAAGAAAATCAAGGCACTCACAAGTGCTGATTACAGTTCAGTAACCTTCGGGCGACATGACATACGGGCATGAAAAACGAAACGCTTCTGAATGGTCCTCGCTCCTCAGTTGTTTACAAGTCCCAAAGTGGCCTGTTTACAGTTTGCTCGCGAGCACCAAACATGGTACATTATAAAGTGATCTAAAGTTTTGTTTTCTGACCTAAAAGTTCAATCTGGATGCCCCTGGTGTCTTCTGATGGTACTCGCATGGCGAACATTTGCATTCTGAAATGTTTTCCAAGTTTCACTGCGGTGGAGGCTCTGTTATGGTGTGGGGTGCCTTTTCATACAGGGGAGCTATGAAACTTCAGGAGGTGTAGGGTCGTCAAACAGCTGCTGGTTATGTCGGCATGTTACGAATATCAGTTTTGTCGACGGTGGGCCCTCGTTTGTGTGGTGAATTTTTTTTCCAGCTGGATAATGCTGTAGTCCACACTGCCCGCCAGACTATGACTTTCTTTCAAGAAAATCGGGTCCTTATTTTATGTCATCAAGCATATTTGCCTGACTTAAGCTCAATAGAATATCTTTGCTGATGGATGGCGAGAGATATTTCTGGAAATGGTAAACAATTTGTTCCAGTAAACGAACTGGGGATGACATTCCTCCAACCCTCATGGAAATCCTCTTTTCCAGTAGCTATGCCACAAAGCGTTTTTGAGGCTAACAAGAATGGAGGCAGTACTCATTACTGAAAAACTCATTTCTTTATAGTTTGTTACAGCAGGTATTTTTTGTCTTTCTCACCTTTTACCATTTGGAATTACTGATCCCTAGTCACTAAAACTTTTTTATTTTTATTTTTCGAGTGGTTTTAAACTTTTGATCAGGAGCTCATAGGTATGTCCTGGTACATTAGCATACCGTAGTAATTCAAATGACGTGGTCATAAATAAGTACAGCTTTTCATTACGGTAGGTACTTGAGATGACATTGGTACCTACATCATCTTTGAAGTTTCTTGTTCATCATGCTAGTTGTTCATACAATTAGTAATTATAGAGCAACTTTATTTTGGAAATTTAGTAATATGCTTAAATATGTTAAGAGATGTTTTGCAATACTTCTATGCACCGATGAGTGCCAGTTGACAGGTTACTTAATCCTTTCATGCCCCAGTTTGGCTCTGAGTTAGTAGAAATAGCTCCAGGGTTGCAGAATCGGGGAAATAGCAGGATAATTTCAATATATTAAATGAATTATATTGGGTTTGCCAAAAGGTTTGTTTTTTAGGGGAAAATTCATAGCCCACACTTGTTTTGAATATGTAGAGACTAGAGCACTCTGAGAGTCCATACCTCCGCCAAGCGGGGCAACGGTAGTAAATTATTCAAATTGGCTCTCAAACCATAATTTTCTCTGTATAAACTCCAAAAATCTAATCATTTGTGCGTTTTAATAGTAATAACAGCTTGTGCAATTTTCTTTAAGATCTGTTCATAACTTTTTGAACATACAGTACTGCTAACAAACGTTATGACAAACATGAGTCAAACATACAAACGAACCAACCGATCTGCACCAAAATTTAATCATTTATGTCTTTTAACATTACTAACAACCCCATAAATTTCATAAAGATTTATTCAAAACTTTTAGAATTATTGCGCCAACAAACATTTTGGCAAACATAAGTCAAACATACAAACGAACCAGCCAATCTGCACCAAAATTTAATCATTTATGTCTTTTAACATTGCTAACAACTCCAAACAAAAAGTTTCATGAAGATCCATTCAAAACTTTTTGAGTTATTGCGCTAACAAGTATAGAATCAAACACAGCGACAAACACATGAACAAACAAATAGATCATCAGAAAAATTTAGTCATTTATTCTTCATGATATAGACTACCCAACAACTCATGTAAATTTCATAAATATCCGTCCATGTCTTTTTGAGTTATGGTATTGAGAAAAATTGGGCAGACAAACAAACTGCTGGACGGATCTTCACCAAAAGTTAATCATCTGTTCCTCCTAACATATCTAATAATCCCTGTAAATTTCGTCAAAAGCCATCCATAACTTTTTGCATTATCATTGTGACGGACAGAAAGATAAACACAGACAAACTCAACGAAAACATGACCTCCTTGGCGGAGGTAATGATGCAGAATCTGAATCGGTCGCTTATAAGGGCGAGGAGCCGGAAAAAGGCTGGACTTGAAGAGTTGCAGTCGTTATCAGTAAAAATGGACCTATTTTATTAAGAAAAAGAGTTGGACTTGGTAGAAGATGGGCGTGTTTGAAGTCTTAGCAGTTGGAGTAGGAAACTGTTTACAGTGTTTAGTTGCAGAAGTCGGAGTCTGACTTTTTCTGTCCGACTATGCGGTTCTAAAAACACGAGTTGTAACGTCCTCAGTTGAATACGGTGAGTATTAATGGGTTGATAGTAGTCACGTTTAGCAAATCTATATTACTATAACCTTATACCCTCTGTATGTTGGACCAACAATTTGTCCACCACGCTGTCTGGGGCTAGCACTAAGAGAACAAATAACCCCAATTGTTACTGATCTTTCTGTACCCTTATAGGAGGTCGTGACCGTCAGCTTTGCTGCTTCCGGCCTCGATAAGAAGGACATGTTTGGCAAAAGTGATCCTTACCTTGTCATTAACAGGTAAGTAAGCGTGTTGCACATGTTTGCAATTTTTACTCAGCCCTTCCTTCAATCCTGCAAGTTGTTTATTGCACTTTTTACTGCATTCCAAACTATAGAGAAGCGGAAGTACCCGTGCTATCCACCATTCATGACACGGCAGAGAATAATGACATGCAAAAAACCCCTCATTACTAGGTGCTTATTCGTTGTTTTACTTAGAAGGATATATTGCCTTTTCCGTCTTTGGTCTTCCACCTAATTTACGCAGTAGGAGCTCAGCACAGAATGCTTTGATAGGTATTGGAAGAAGTTAACAATCAGTACGGTATCCTTAATACTGCTAAGGGATACTTCAGACATCTTCGATACTTAGGCTTTGAACTTGCACCAGCAAAATCTTCCCTCACTTGCTAGCATTACTTACTGGTTTAGAAACTGACTTCTTTTCCATTTTTTAACGGTTTAGAATATACTGTATTTTTCAATTATGGAATCTATTTTTTTTAAATTATATATTCAAAATATTTGCAGCATATTTTTCATGTTTTCAAGTATTCTCAGTTATTAACTTTTTCGGCATCTTTTTGATTTCAAGGTTCTAAGACCACAAAAGCTGCTCTCGATATTTGTGCTGTTTATAGAGAGAGTGCCATACCTTAAATTACAACGTGGCAGGCCTAGTTCAAAAATGAAAATTTTAACCTCAAAGAGTCGGCTCGTCCTGGTTGTCCACTTGAGCTCGATGAGGAACGATTAAACAATCTTTTGCTCGAAAATCCTTGTGAAACGAGAAGGGGACAGAGAAAATGGAATGCTCCCACACTGCTGTACAGAAGCATCTTCACTCGATGGGAAAGTTTCAGAAGTATGAATCATGGGTTCTGCATACTGTAAGTGACAGCAACAAAAATCAACGAGCTACGATCTCCGCCGGTTTGCTTGTTCGTCACCGCTCAACTCATGGACACAAACAACGATTTCTCTACAGAATCGTTACTGGAAGCGAAAAATGGTGGCTGTGCAACAGTAAATGCCATGCGCGGTGTTGTATTTAATAATGATCAAGAATTGGTGACCTAGTTGGAGAGTTTTTCGAGTCAAAACCGGGTAGTTTTTGTCAACGCTGTATTGAAACCATGTTGAACGTTGGGAAACGTTGTAAATAGCAATGGAGAACCGGAATATATAATAGGTTAGTTTGTTTATATTATAGGTTGGTTATTTTTTATTAAACCTTTCAAAAACATTTATAGGTAGGTATATTAAAAATGTCAAGGACTTTGTTTCCTCATATATGCGTGTGCGGCCGGCCCTTCTGGACCCAATACACGAGCCGCCACTGGTCACCTCCTGCTCCAATCGCTTTACAGTCTGTACATAGTAACTCATACATTTTATATCGTGTTATGAACTTATGATTGCCTAAACAGTGTGATGATTGTTAAACTCCTCAGTTTTAGTCCTTGCTGCACTCCTAATACGTAGTTTTTTTTTTTAAATGGACTAGTTTCTTTCTCTGCTTAAGCTTGCAATAATTTTTTTATTTCATGGCATTCTTTGTTCTCATTCAGTGACAAGCAATCTCTTATATCGGCCGTATTTTATCCCCACTGGTGATTACTTTGCTGTTGATGTGTGTTGCCTTACGGCCTGATGGTGTAAATCCTAAAGTGAGGAAAGAAACTAGCGTGCTTGCTCGTAACCGAAAACTTGCATCATTTTGCTGCTAATCAAAGAATTCAACGACCTTCTCGTGCTGGAGGGACCTGCCGCGACGCAATTGGTTGTGTGAAGTCACATACACACCCGTCTCTTTGTTGACTTTCATGAACTCCCTACAACTCCCAGATGTATAATTGCACGCATAGCTCCTGCCCAATAACTTACAGCATCTTGATCTGTTGCAGTTGTCTGTGCAGTCTTGCAGTATATTTACAGAATGTACGTACTGCATTTGCTGAGTGAAGTATTTCTTATGCTTTCGTCGCGCATTTTGTTTCCCTGCAAAGGTGAAGTTATAAAGCTTAAATCCAGCTATCGCTTAAATTGAAAGCCTTTCAAAGATCGATCCCTTCATTAGTTCAGTAGAATTGAAGGAAGGATAACTGCTAATTAATTTCTCAGTTAAGCTTAGCTGTAATTTACTCTGCATTAAGCTTTGATATGGTTATTATGATGGTTTTTAGTTGGTAGGCTATTTTCAGCCACCTGTTGCAGACCTTGCCTTTTGCATGAAAAACCATTTGTATATTCTTTTCTCTTGTAGAGAACTCACTTCATCCTTACTAATCCTGATATGATTTGACCCCTGGCGTATTTCGTTTTCTTTTGTAGATCTGTTGGTAGCAACAACCAGTACTCTGCTGTCCACCGCACCGAGTACATCAAGAAAACCCTGGACCCTGTGTGGAAACCTATTGTCTTACCGGCCGGGGTTAGTTACTTTTGTTTACCCTTAAGGCTGTTCCTCACGGCAGCCTTTCGTCTCCGTACCTAACGCTTGACGTCCGAATGCGTTACTGTGTCCGTTTAAACAACAGACAGTGCACTGTTTTCTGAGTTTTAATTAACTCCAAAATTGGAGATACATGCGAAACTTTACTACTACTGATACTTGCTAAGCCTACTGACTTGACGGCTAACATTGTAGTCAATCTTTTCTAGACACACAGCTGTGTTCACGAGGACACAGCTAGACATTGAGACATCGAGTATCTACATTGGGACCAAATAACCGTCTTGTGAACGCTCCTTTCGAGCTTCGTCTCCGCCGTGCCCAATTCTACTCTTCTATGAGTGCATCCCGTGTTGACCTCCCTGTCTCTTTTGCTTATTGTCCTTTTCCTGCCAGCTCAGTTTGTATGCCTTTGAGCTTTACCTTCTCGTTGTTACTTTCTGATGCTGGCATTTGCAGTGCTGGCTGTTCAATAGGGGCATTATGAAATAGCTACCTAGTAGGCTTATTGTAGACACAGTTTACCTTTCGCAATATAGCGGTATTCCTTTTCGATTATTATAATTTTCGATGCAGGTCCTTATGAAATAAGCATTGTAACAAGTCAATGATGCACGTACTCTACTTCTACTAATGGACATGGAATTGTGACTCATGGCATTGGGTTTGGGTGCCAGTCTTATTTTATGGTGCTTTGAGCGCTAGGAAGACTCCAAACTCCGGAGCACCTTTCTTCCGTACCCACATTGCTTCCTTCCATTTTCATAGTATTACTGACGCTTTGTTCTAAGATTCCTCTTCTTTGCCGACTTACTGCGATAAAACGCACTGCACCAGTGTGGGGACGCCTGCGTGGTTGCCCATGTTTCTATCGGCATACTACATGTCCTTTTCTTCTCTTCTACTGAAGCTAGCATCTATATATATCTGATCTAATTTTAAATAAAGTTACTGTACAGCCTGAAAAATAATGGAATCTGTTCTGTCCCATAGATTTTGTACACTTTACTATGGCATCTTTATATGACATACGTACTGCTTCTGTCAGCTGCTGTGTGGTGGAGACGATCAGAGGTCTCTGAAAATCGAGTGCTACGACTGGGACAATGATGGTTCGCACGACTTCATTGGCGAATGTTTCACCACCTTGGGCGACCTCAAGAAAGGTAACGTGTTTGTGTGTGTGTTTGTCGTTGCGCTTTAGTGCAAACTGCGCCTGAAGGGGGACTGAAAAGTAGAGAGAGACGGTCAAACGAAGGGTAAGAAGAGAGATAGGGACGCTGAGTGGCTCTCCCAGAGATGCTTGGGAGCATAGGCCTTCGGAAGGAAATAGACAATATGATTTTGGCATTGACGTTAAGTAGTGTTTTGGCGCGTGTGATGCTGTAATGCACTGTTTATGTTAGCTACGTAGCTGTTGTATACGACGTTTGTTTTCTTCAGTGTACTTTGAATTACGATGTGCCGCCAGCGATCTACGTTTACAATAGTGAACTGTAAGTATGAACATACCTTTTCATTGCATTTTGCCTATGTCACTGACTGGAGTTTGAAGCATTTCTCCATCACTGTTTCCTTCAGTAAAATAGCGAGAATATTTGTGTACCTTCGCCGAGGAAGGTATTGTGTGTTTGCCGAGATATATCTCTCTGTTATGGATGCGTAACTCAAAAAAACTTTGGCTGGATATTCATGAGATTTGCTAGAATTGTTTGGAATGTCACGAGGAACAGAGGATTCGGTTTTGGTGATGATCCTTCTGTCGGTATTTCTGTCCACCATTCTGGCTGTTAGCGTTGCATTGCTTTGCGGAGGTTTGCGCTTTCTGAGCGCCGCTCCAGTTGATATTAATGTTACTAGGTACGTTTCTCAGTTCTGAGAGCACCAAAAGCTTGCGTGATTTCTCACTCAATGGAAAGTTATTACTGACAAAGAGCTTGATGAGGACCACTTTTGGCCTGCAGGCAAATGATGTGGCAAACAAGAGGCTTGCCGCTACAGGCTTATACGGTAAATTGTAAAACTATAATGATGTAGCTACTAACTCCATACATTAAATTTATTCCATGAAACTTTACACGCGTGGTTTGTAGTGCAATGTAAGCTTTTGGCTCCATTAATCTTCTAAAAGGTAAAAAAAGTGTGAAAACAGTTCTCCCTTCCAGCCTCTCCTGATAAATTTATTTGTGGTTTCTAATTGACTGAGATGACGGTGCATCTACGCCTTGTTCTACAATATTTCACTTGTTATTTTAGGGCGTTGCTCAGTAGAACTTATCTTGTCATTTACAGGTCAAGGTAGTTACGACCTCATCAATCCTAAAAAGAAGGCAAAAAAGAGCAGTTACAAGAACTCAGGGAAACTGGTGGTGCAGTCTTGCAGCGTACACGAGGAGCCCACCTTCCTGGACTACATCAAGGGCGGCTTGCAGCTCCACTTCACTGTTGCCGTGGACTTCACGGCATCCAACGGACACCCCCAGCAGCCGTCATCCTTGCATCACTGGAGTCCCCACGCTGACAACCAATACTCTACGGCCATCCGGGCTGTGGGAGAGATCATCCAAGACTATGATACCGGTGAGCTTTTCTTTAGTTTCTCCGTAAGAACTTCATTTATTTCTGTTATCTTATCTGTGATGTCGCATTTTCGCGAAGACTGCAGAGTTTATCGAGTAGTAAATTTTATACCTAGTTGTCGATTACGAACTTTTGTCCTTTATTTTTTTAAATTTAGCTATGCAGTATTGTTGAATAGTATTATTGGAGTGGCGAAAAAAACGTGTCTTTACTGTGGACCTCCACCTCGAAGAGTGTCAAAAAGTGTTCTAGTTTTGCTGCTCTCTTAAAGTCTTCCATTTGTTTTTACCATCCGGCGTTTGCTGATCCCACGTAGCAATATGACTCAAGGCTCGCTTTATTTATGGAAACCCTGGCTCAGTGCGTAGTAGCTGAAGCTTTACAAGGCTGCTCTGCGTCTGGTCGTAGACATCACTAACATGACTGCTCGGGCTTATGCCGTGTGGTGATTCAGTGTTTGTATTGCTGCAAGATTGTCCATCAAAGGGCTTTCTGTAATTGGATATGGTGCATTTGATAAGGCGCGGCATGTTGAGTGAGTCAAGATATATTAGGTAAGTCAAGGTATGTTAGGTTAGCTAAATGAAGTGCGTTAGGGTAGATTAGCAATAGGTTAGATTAAGCCATCGACCATGCTACAGTAGACTTGACTGGTCACTCAAATTCCCAAGTGGGTTGAATGACAAATTGATTAAACTTCGACAAAATCTTTGCCTGTTAACATAGCTCCCTCATGTAAAACATAAACTGTTCGTAGCGACGCAGCAAATCTGTTGACAAAAAAAAATTTATTTGTAGCTAGACCTCGATGGTAGACGACGATAATTTAATTTTAGTACAGTAAAATGACCTAAAGCTGGCTAAAAGAAATTTACAATTCATTGGCTATTGCTTTTGTGTGCGTAACTCTTTTGCTATAGATGCATTCTGTGTGTCTCCAAAATTAGTTTATTTTTCTTTGAGGTCACTCTGTTAGGTGCAAAGGATTTGTCAAAGTTTTATCAATTTACCGCCAGGCCCTCTTGGGTGAAGTGAACAGTCATGTGTTGTGTGCTTTATGGTTCAGCGAATAAGAACTTTTGCAAATTCTTAAAATCATCGGCATCAATAATTTGATGGCCCGGAAGGCAGAAACATGCTCCAACATAACAGGTGTGATTGTCTCTATCTTTACCTACCTACCTTCTTTACAAGGCGCACCGTGCACTTGATGAATTCCCGCGTGAAAAATATTTAAATGAGTCACGTCTTGCAAATATCGGGACCGGGACTTTAGTGGGCCATAGCATTGATAAGTACTACAATGGAGTGCTGGGGTCTGTGCTTGCACGTGCAATGAAGACACTTCACACTAAGCTATGTATCAAATTTGTGTCCTATTTTGAACTATGAGTTATTATACGCTTGTTTTTAAATTTATCTGTATCTATGTTGAGGATATATTGCACACATAGCGACATGACTTTACATGTATTGTAGCGTAGAAGCGCCTGTTTGCGGTGTTTAATGTCATGTTTGACTTCCCAACAGGCATATTATATTCATCGGCGCCGATTTGTGATAGAAAGTACTAGTATATATGAAGCGTTCTTTTTCGCAAGAGTCGTTGATAACAAACCTTATAAAGACCGAATAAAACTCCGTGATCTCGTAGGAGTAACATTATTGCACACATCCTATAATTACTGAAGACACCGAATGTTGGAAGTTGTAACTTGCATTATGTTTACAGACAAGCAGTTCCCTGCACTTGGGTTCGGAGGACGGGTTCCTCCAGACTTCCAAGTTTCCCACGAGTTCTTCCTGAACGGTCGCGCGGACTCCCCGTACTGCTCAGGAGTGCAAGGCATCCTGGACGCCTACCGGCACGCCCTCACCACCGTGCAGCTCTATGGACCGACCAACTTTGCTCCTGTCATCAACCATGTGGCACGGTTTGCCAACACCCTCCGAGATGGCCAAAATTACTTCGTCCTGCTCATAATTACTGATGGAATCATTACTGGTAGGTTCTGATTTTTGCTGTGAGGATCGTGTGAAAACAGTTGCGTTAGCTGCAGTTCTATCTGAGTTTCGCAGGGCCAAGGGTTTATGATAATTGTTAGGACATTTCTGACTTAGCTCGAAACGGTCGTGGAGTTACCCTGGGTCTCCTAGCGTAAGCCACATTACCTCCTCGTTTTAGTGCTTTAATTTGGCGAATGTAATTAAGTTTCGCTACTATATTTTTTTATTTTTGACTTGCAACAAGTCTGTCGAAGCGATTTCATACTCGTTCAAGTCTGGTGTCTTACCGTGCAATACGTAAATAGACAAATCGACCATCTGTGAAACTACGTTGTGACTGACTGGAAAGTAATGAATACCTCCTCGGTCCAGGAAGCTGGTGGAGGAATTGAGGCTGTGTAACGTTGATGAAGTGTGGGGGTTGGTTCTGTCTTTGCACATTACCCGGCTGCAACGCCAGATGCCGTACTTGTTTACAGGGCAGTTGTTCATGTGCAGTATGAATTGTCCGTCCTAGACCCCTCAGGAGGATGTTCTGAGGTCCGGTATCTCTGTGTGAATATCATTTGGCTTCATATAGCCTTTAATGCCTTATACTAATGTTGCATCTGGCCAAAATTCCTGCTGTTACGGGTAGTTTATAGAATAGGTACGTCTTTGCTATCCCTTCTGCTTTGTGAGGTGAGGTGAGCTGCCAGTGGTAGTAAGCGACTCTTCTCATGGAACTGCTCTCTGCTTCCGGGTGAAGAGCTGCGGGAGAGACCTACCGTACGGGTCTTTTTTCTCTGCTTTCACTTGTCTTTATGAGTGCTTCTCTTTTTCTTTTGTGTGTCTTTGTGCTTTACCCGTCATTTCACGGCCGGTAGTAGCCCTCATGTCAACTCCGAGACATTGTGGCAGAAATACTTGGATAAAATTTTCACCTCCAATACGATTTGGCTTAGCATCGCTGTGCGACAAATTACCCTATATACTTCTAGCACAGTCACCAATATGTTAATAAATTGTGCCATCCTCACAGATGCTCCTTCGGGAATCTGTGTAGCATACTTATAATTAGTCGCGCCTCGTGAGGAGTACTGCGGAACTGCACTGCCCCTTAGTTCACTCGATATCACGAACAACTTTCAGTGTTGTAATTGTTTTTACTTCGACATTTAAATAAAAAGGTAGTGTAATATACCGGTCAATATGAACAAAAAATAGCATGCTGCAGTTTCGTATCTCGCGCTCTGCTCTCCCCCTTTCCTACGAGCGTTCACTACTCTTACCACCCATTTTTTGTATGATTCCTGAAACCTTATCCCTAGTTTGTGTTTTTCTCTCACTCTTGTGTATCTCAAAGTAGTCAAAGTCCAGTGAAAGAGTCTTAGATGTTCAGGTGATTTCATGTAGAGCTGCACATGCATGGGAGTAAACAGATCCACGCACTCCTATTAAAAGTAACTCTGTGCATTATTATATCGAAACTTTCTCGCTATTTCTGATATCGATACAGCCAATAGCAATGTTACTTTAATTTTTAATTTTTTTTTTAAATTATAAGATACTACGTGCCCAAAGACTAATTGAGTGCTCGCAGAAACCCACAGCCCGCAGCATCGCACAGTCACACGTTACTAGTATGACAGGCCCTGAGCGTTTGAGCTACGAGGCCCAAACATGTGTTACGGCCTCCCACGGTATTGTTGCTAATGCAACACCATTTTCGCATCATTGCATCGAGCTGGCTGTGAATATGTTGGTTGTATGAGCTGGCTTTGGTTTTGGGGCTCTGGGTAGCCCCTGAGTTGGAGGAAATGCCACTCTAAAGGTGGATGAGACCGTCTTGGTCCAACGGCATCCCTGAGAGGAGATGAACAGGCTGGTGCCATAGCTGGGTACTCAGTCTTCCGCAGTCTGCTCCTCTCTCCCTTCCTTCGGGTAGTAGGCTACCACCTGATGCTCTTTTCTTTTCTTGCTGTTCCTATGCACGTTGATCCTGTGTGGGAACACCTTCGTGCATTGGTTCCCCGTTTTTCTGTCGACATACTAGGTATATGTCCTTCCTTTTCCTCTCTTAGAAGAGCTTAGTACTTATTTCGGGAGGCTTAAATCTTCTTATAATACCTATCTTTTCCTTTCTTTTCTCCTCTTCCTCCTTTTGGCCAAAGCCCGTACTGGTGATGGCAGGGACTAGGGCGCATGGATAGCTGGCCGCTTTCGTTGCTATCACGACTGTCGATTTTCTTTTTGGTGATTTTCTTGATGACTTCCTTTGCTCATGGTGTATGTTTATTGATTGTTCTTTGCGTGCCTGATAACTAGATATCCGGACGTGGAAGAGAACCCCGGTCCTCGTGGTTTTGGGTCTCGCTCCTGCCGGATCTTGTGCTTTAATGTTCGGGGTTTGTATGGTAATTTGGCTGAATTAGCTGTAACCTCTTCCAATTATGACCTTGTGCTATGTTCGGAGACGCTCGTCTCAAGCCATCGCCATGTTTCTGAGCTGATGATCCCGAACTTTGAAAAGCCGGTGCTGCGGTTGCGAGACTCTT
>LQNS02278094.1:30154068-30173240 GCA_001587735.2 Parhyale hawaiensis
GGTTTCTGGTGTCCCACAGGGTAGTGTTCTGGACCCTTTGTTGTTCATTGTATATACGGCGGATTTGTTTCATCTTGTTAATAATTTACTTGTTGGTTACGCTGATGATGTTACTCTGCTGGCTGTTTGCGATAAGCCCAGTGATAGATTAGAGGTTTCAGAATCTATTCAGCATGATTTGGAAATGATTGATTCCTGATGTTGTAGGTGGGGGATGAGGCTAAATACGGGCAAGACTAAGACCATGCTCGTGTCCAGGTCGCGTACAGTGGGACCCCTTTTTCCTGCACTCATGCTGGATGGTGTATCACTTCCTGTGGTTGATGACTTGGTAATCTTGGGTGTCAATTTTGATCCAAAGTTGACGTTTGAGCCCCACATTCGTTCGTTTGCCTCACAAGCATCGCAGAAAATTGGTCTTATGAAGCGTGCTTGGAGGGTGTTTGGCTCGGTAGAATTGACACGTCACTGATTTAATTGCTTTGTCCTCCCTCTTCTGGAGCACTTCTCTGTAGTCTGGGGTTCAGCTACCGAATGCCATCTGTGTTTGCTTGACAAAGTGGTTCGTTGATGTGCGTTCATGCTGGGTGATGTTGTGCCGTGTGATCTGGCGCATCGTTGCAGAGTTAGTGGGGTCTGTTTTTTGTATAAAATCTATAACTGCCCCAGTCATCCACTGTCTGAGTTTCTTCCGGATCCATTTGTTCGGGTGAGGTATACTGGGCGTTGTGGTGCTCTTCATGAGTTTGCCTTTGAACCGTTGCGATGCCGTACGGGCCAGTGTTCCCATTCGTTTTTCCCTTCGTGTGTGGTTATTTTGAATGGTCTTGATGGCTCTGTGTTTGCTGGTGCGGGTATTGGCAGCTTCAAACGATCTGTACACAGAGCTATTCTGTGATCTTGGATTTTCTTTTTTTTTCATTCTCTTGTTTTCTTCATTCTTTTGTTTTCTTCACTCGCTGGGCTGGTTGCGTGGGGCTTTGTTAACCTCATGGAGTTTCTCCGTTCGCACGTTGCCAGTCTGGTGTGATTTAATAATAACTGCATGTTAGAAACGAATTGCGGCTGGTTATGGAATGAGGCCCAAATCTGTGTAGCGATCACAAGTGAAGCGCTAGTTATTCACATCTATCGACTCCATGCCTATCTTACTGCCCTGCTGCTAGTCTGTGGAAGAAAACTCCTCGTGGTGCTGAGGGACTTCATCATTAGTACCTAGCAGAGCGGCTCACAAGGGATCTCTGCTCATGTCCCAAGTGAGTTCATTTTGTCCTGCCGAGCTCAAATTTGATCTACCTACCTCTGGCAGCACGTCGTGGTTTAGCTATGCTTCTTCCGCAGAAACTGACGTGTTCCCCCATACTTTACGTCCTCATGCCAGGGCTGTAGAGTAGGTAGGAGTCAGCAACAGTCGGACTCTTTGGCGGCCAGGGGTCGGAGTCAGAACCTGGCTGGCTGGACACGAGTGTCGCTCGGAGTCGGACTAGACCCAACCGACCCCGCAACCCTTCCTGCCTCATGCTGGTGTTTGCTACGCAGATCTACCGGCCACTCGCCAGGCGCTGGTGGCTGCCTCGGCCCTGCCCATGTCTGTCATCATCATAGGTGTGGGCAGTGAAGACTTCAGTGCCATGGAGCAGCTGGACGGTGATGAGCGCAGGCTGAGCCACAACGGACACTACGCTGTGCGTGACATCGTCCAGTTTGTTGGTGAGTACCGTGCCTGCTGCCTCTGTAGTTTGTGCTGTTGAGCGGTTGCACGTAGCCTTTACAGTGCGTCCAAATGATTATAAACTATTGCTGGATCTGGCATCCATGCTTAGCATGCTTCTATTACGAACCTAGATCGGGCGTTCTTGCTTGCTTCAAGCATGAGTAAACTCATCTACATTCTTTCCGAAGAATGAATTGCATATTGTTCTGATGTTTCGCCTCCTGAAAAACCTGATATCGACTTTAGACATCTAATTAGGAAATGAAAGAAACTAAAGTTGACAATGCCCAGCACAGTACGAAGTATATAATGGACTCCTTAACACATTAGGAGATTATCCAAGTACGTCCGTCCAATAGTTTTCTAGTATCTGTAGACTATTTCTACCAAATGGAAAAATTTTTGAAAAAAGAAGAAATCCTCTAAGGGTTAACACTGTCATTGCTGGTGATCCCCTCAGGGGGCCTTAAACAGGCGATAAGGTTAGGCTAGTTACGTTCGCCCATCTTTTGTTATGGAGAGTGGTGCTCCCAGCTTAGCCTATGGCTTTCGGGACGTCTATCTTTCATGTCCACTTTGCATCCTTCTATTCCATACTCCTACTGATGATGCATTGTTCTAATGTTTTTTCTTCTTTTCCGACTTCCTGTTTCCATGCACGTTGATCCTTTGTGAGAACATCCTCATGCAAGGATTCCACTTTTCTATCGACATACTACATGTCCCTTGTTCTTTCCTCTATGACATGCTATTCGTGCGGAAACGGAGGGTTAAATCATTAACTATAACTGTCTCGTTTCACGATTCGTGGACTTTTTTCTGTTTTTCCAGTTTGGTATCGTTGTATGCATAAGTTCGTTTCTCACGGCATGCTGCGTGTTTCGTCTCTCTTACTTTCTTTGGATCGTGGGTTATGCTGCAGGTAGTAAGATCTTACGATACTATTAGGAACTGGTGGTGCTGAGATCAGTATAGACCTGGCCACACGCGTGTGGAAGGCCAAAAACGTAATGTATGCATACCATGCAGCTACGTTGTGCTGGTCAAACCTTCCGTTGTGAAGTCTGTTGTGACCGTTAAGCTTCGTTGACTGCTGCTCCTCTCAACGGATTCTGTAACAGTTGGTCCTTTTGTCTTTATTACCGTACGACGAAATAGTTGACACACTGCTGCTTTGCGACTGCGTCTCGTGTGGTTTTTCTTTTGAATTTGCTGTCGTAGGTGCCCCATTCTGCATGGAGGGGTAATGCCCTTGTGTCTGGCTATCATTTGGCCAGCGGAAAGATGTAGCTGTATACTCTTTTGTGTCATGAAAGGATCGTAATATGACGGCGCCATAGATTCAGGCAGTTTCATAAAGATAAGCTAGTCTCATTGCCTTAACTTGACCAAAGCGTTAGAAATGGGTTGGGCTTTAGTTTAGCCACTTTGGACCGAGTTTTAAGCATTTATACCAAAGATACTCAATCTTGTGAAGCAAGGTTGGATTTGAGACAGTCTCAAGGGTAGCTAATCGGTTTGGGATTAGTGCTGCTCATCTCGATGGTACCTTTAGCTCGTTTACGTAAAGACTATAGCTACACAACTACCTGCACAACAGTGATGGTATAGATGTAGGAATACATAGACGAAGGGATACACAGCTTGCTGCATTGCCATAGTCATAGTGGTAAAGTAGCGCTTCGCAAACTTTCGGCCCAGGATTTGTGATTTTACACGTATCTGTTGTAAATATTTGGTACTGTTGAGTTGTCTTTGTATCGCCATTTTCATTCTTAATTTAGATTGAAATAGTCCCATAGTACACTTAATGTGCTACATCGCGGGAGGTGTGAGCAGTGATATCTGCGTCTTGAACAGTATCATATTTGATCTGTTTTTCCTAGACTGTTTTCGGTCTTTTTTTGCGCCATTTCTAAAATTAAATCTGAATTTGGGGCTTGTGATTGAAAATTATGTCTCGCTGCAAAAGCCAAAAAAACCTGGTGTGCTGTGGATAATCCAGCTAAGTCACGACTCAAATCAAGTGTAACAAATCGCATACTCATTTTGTCTTTCAAGTCGTGTCGCTGATTATTTATTTTAGCTCTCTGTTGTGTGGCGACAGTGGTGCTGCATTGACAACAGAATGGGGCACTTAATTATGTGTTTGTTCCAACGCGCGAAGTTTTTTCGGGATTCAGCGCCTCACGGGCTGTTATGAAGGCTGTACTATGCTGCTGGCAGTGGGCGCTCCACGAGGACTCTCGTTTTTAAATGCCTTAAGTTTATTTTTCCAACGTTGTGCGTCACCATAATGGTAATTATAGTAATGATGTGCAAGTCATCTTTGGAAAAAAGAAGTTCGCCTACATGTTATTACTCTAATTTTTTTCCACCCAAAGTTGAATATGTTAGTAAAACTTAGTACTATTCTCTTACTTTTACTACTACGTATACATACTTTGTATGGCTCAGCTGGTCACCAATGTGGCTGCGCCTGTGCCCTGGTCTGGAGAGCAGTCAGGTTGTACCCGGTGATCAGGACCCCTGATCACGCCGCTTATTGGTCCCCCAAGTCGCCGAGTATAATTGCACCCTGGTCATGATTCAGGACAATCATAATATGTTCCGCGATTTTGACTCGGCCATTGTAACTTGTAAGCGAGTGTGACTGTGCCCGTGACAAGATGTGCGACAGTCAGAACATTCTCGGTGACTTAGACTTCAGGTCATGTCACTTTTAAGTCCCTCAGTCGCCGGTGCACTTGAGAGATCTAGGGTACAAATCTACCCATGCTGTCTTATTAGGCTCCAACAAGTAGCTAGTTACATAACCGGAATGTAACTAGCCTCAAATACGCATGCACTCAACTGCACATATTAGCCATCGCAACTGATGAAGTGTTTTGAAAATGTGACTGCAGAGCTGCAGCGCCACCTGAGGTGCATGGCCACCGACCCGGCGCTCGGCCGCTCCATGCTCGCCAAGGATGTCCTCGCTGAGGTGCCCCGCCAAGTTCTCTCCTGGATGAAGGCCAACAACATCAGAGTACAGCCGAGTGCTAACGCTTCCTCTCACTAAAGCATGAACCTTTCCCCAACTCAATCAATTGTTTTATGCCAATCTTTACTTGAAGCCTGGTGGAATTGGTGGCATCTTTATTGCAAACCTTATACTGAATATTTTTTATGCTCCTACTCTTATTTCCCGGTTGCTGATGCCTTGCACGATATTTTCTTCCATTCATATATTCATTTTAGTCCATGCTGCTTGTGACTCATGTCTTTGTAGCCATATGATGGTGCTTGGTGAGAGCATAACATAACTACATATATTATTCAAATTGAAGTGTATGATAATAAAGGTTTCTAAAACGTTTTCCACTAGCTGAATGCTGGCCCGCTCGTTCTAGTTTTTCCTAAGACGTGTATTTTTCTACCGAATTTAAGTGTGTTGTAGCTATATGGAAAGAAATTCAAATCTGAATTTTTAATTTTGCTCCTGTGTGTTGCATGCGTTTGTGTTGATATTCGCGCACCCCTGTAGTGTTCCAAACATGACACAAAATTATTATAAGCTCGCTGCCGCAAAGGCTGAACAAATTTGATAACACAATGCAGGCAAAAACATCTTTACTCTTATGCATGAGTTTTATGTGAAAAATCTTCATCAGGATTTCTGTTGCCTTTCCCTCCCTGAAAGTTAAAAGCTGCGCATTGATGACGTGCTGCAATCAACCGCTTCTATCAATAACCGTTCGCAACTGAGCCAACCTGTAGAGAGTCTTGTGGGACTCTGACAATGAAGCTTGCTTGTACGCCATTCCTGCCCGCCCTTGCTCCCTACACTCTTGCAAGCAGAGTTCCCCTCTCATTGCGAGCACTCAGTCGAATGAGCTGAAAATCTAATATTACTAGTGTGCCTTCACTCCACTAAATAAGGGGATTGGTAATGGATGCAACCGAGAGATCTCACACTGTTCAGAGAGGCATTGCCACCCGGAATGATGCCACTGAGGAAGTACGTCCGGTGGGCCTAATAGGACTACACCAAAGACTGATATTTTGGTAGTACCCACAAAGCTCGTCAAAAACCGGCTCTGTTGTAAACGCTCTCTGAAGGTGGGGAAAATACACCGCCCTTCGCCTAAACCACTGCATCCGAGAAGAACCGCCCTTCGCCAATATGCCGCCCTTACAAGGTAGCAATGACAATGGATATCCTGGCACAAACTTATTATGTATGCACCTTCCTGCTTCATCAGTGTAAAGACGTTTTTTGGCCTGCACTGTAATATCACGTGACGTACTGTGTTAGAGAAGTTACTTTAAGTTTTGATTTGCTGATGTGGTGTAGATAAGTTGAGCTGTAGAGCTAATGAGCTATTCTGGTTTATCCCATCTTCATACGCTACTTCTTATGATTCTGTTAGCTATGTACATTACGGTAATTTGCTATACCTGTGTTCGATGAATATGCTTCCTTGATGCTTTGCCAACGGACTTGTTTGTGGTATCAAAATAATGAATCAAAACAATTCTGTTGGTCACTTCCACGCTTACAATTCGTCGATCTTACCAGAAGGTGTCATATGCCTGTTTGCCGCATTTTTATCTAAATTGACTAAAGTGCTGCAAATCGCGTTAACCACTATCAATAAAGGTACCATTTTGTGATTTTTTTTGGCAGCATCTGCTGTTAAGTCAGCAATCTTTGGGGGTCCCATCATGATTGTTACCTATAAATGTTTTTCTTTACATTGGTTTGTTCTCGGTTCCCATGGTACAGTGCCTAGATATAAGTATTTGCACAACTCTATTTTTTATGTATTTTTCAAATCCGGGGTCTGCTTTAGGATAATTAAACAGAAGTTTATATAAAAAATATATGTATATATAATAGAATATTTAAATAGAACTGTCAGATGTGCACTTATAACAAGAAAATTTAACACAAGTAAAAGGAACGAGGGACAAAAGTATTTGACCAAAATAAATATAATGTTGAATCTTTGATATTTAATTGTATAATTTGAATAAATTACTTCGGGAATTATTCCAGAACGTTCACGAAACATCTCGAAACAAATGCAATGTAAAGAAACCACAACCGGCGCAATCATTACCTCTCTAGACCTCGTTGAAGTCGCGCACACTCTCACTACAATGCCCAAAGTTGAAGAAATCCCTGAAGCTACTCGAAACGGATAATTCAACTTACATAGTGAGGGATTAACTTATAGAGTAATAGCAGAACGTGTCAATGTTCCTTTTTCAACGGTTGGAGCAATAGTCCGCGAGCATCAAGTGACCGGGGCGGTCTCCAACCTGCCAAGAGCTGGAGCTCTGCGTAAGATCATGGGTCTCCTCGGCGCTACATGCTACGTAAGGTGACTAATGACCCTATGGCAACTCGTGCTGACCTTCAGAGTGAGCTGGCGTCTCAAGGACTGCATGTCAGCTAGGAAACTATTGTTAGGGAATTGAATCGTACAGGCATTCATTCTTACACTCCTCGCAAAAGTCCTCTTCTTACAGCAAAACATGTCAAGAACCGCTTAACAATTGCCAAAGACCACCTGGACAAAGGAAATGAGTTTTAGGAAGGGGTTATATGGTCTGACGAAACTAAAATAAAACTTTTTTCCCGAAACGAAGCTCGGCATGTATGGAGGAAACGTGGTACTGCCTATGACCCCAAGAACACCATCCCCACCGTGAAGCATGGAGGGGGCAGCATCATGGTGTGGGGTTGCTTTACNGGCAAGATGAATAGTTTCATGTACAGGGAGATATTAGAGAAGAAGATGCTTCCAAGTGCCAAAAAATTCTATGGACGGCGCAGGTGGACCTTCCAACAAGACAACGACCCCAAGCATACTGCGAATTTAACGAAAGAATGGTTTCAAAGGAAGAAAATAAATGTTCTTCCATGGCCTAGCCAATCACCGGACCTTAATACAATAGAAAATTTGTGGCGTCTTTTTAAATCTGGTGTCCACATACGGTGTCCCGAAAATCATACTGAATTAAAGGTTATCTGCATGGAAGAATGGAAAAAAAATACCATCAAGTGAATGTGAAAAGTTAATTTCCAGCTATAACAATCGTCTCCATGCTATTATTGCCAATAAAGGTCACGCCACCAAGTACTAATGTCATAATTGTTTTTGGTCAAATACTTTTGTCCCTCATTACTTTTGCTTGTGTTAAGTTTTATTGTTATAAATGCACATTTGGCTATTCTGTTTAGTTACATAAACTTCCTGTATTAATTATCCTAAAGCAGACCCTGAATTTTTAAAAAATACATAAAAAATTGGGTTGTGCAAATACTTATGTCTAGGCACTGTAAATACTGATCAATGAAAAATATCTATTTTCCAAGGTAGGGAGTTAGACATTGGAAGCTGCCCCCTTCGTGTTGCTATGCAGTGGCAGTCTGGCCCCCTTCGCCTCTCCATATGTAGTTTAGCTGTAGTAAAGTCTTCTGTGCTGATATGCAAAAGTCTGTTTACTAAATTATTGTTGTATATGGATGATTCTGCTGGCATCAGTTGAAGCTTTGATATTTTCTTGACATGAAGATGCTAGAGATATAATTTTAACTTATCAAGCATGACTCAGTCGAGTGTTCATTCTACGATATTTGTTAGCTCACATATTATTGAGACTCGTATCATTAAGTATCTAACTGTAACCCCTGTCTTTACGATATGTACCGCTACCACTTTCTTTTCCCTCTGACTTCTCATGTTCAATTTTGCTCTCAGTTTTTGCATGAATAATACCTACTTCTTCCGTACTCTGTTTAAAGTAACGCTTTGTATTGATGAGATCTATAATATATGCGTTGTCTAAACTAGCGATGCACTGTTAGCAATGCTAATTTATCGAATTCAAATAGGGAGCCAAGCACAGAGACTGTATGTGTCGGACGCTGATAATGCCGTGGAGGGGTAGGAAAGGACGCGTTTGCTTAGACTATTAGTTGTCCCGTTCTGGGGCCCATGACAATAAGCTGGCACATGCAGGAATTCGCGCAGCCGCAGCATCTAAGGCGGACCCCGCTAACGCTTGGGTGCCATACTGAGATTATTTGCCCCGATTTTAAACCATTATCTAGCAAATGACCGTTTGCTGTGACTTCCGTAGTGCTTTTACTGGTGAACGTTTTACAGCCCCCCAGTAAATGAATAAGAGCCCAACCAGATATGTGTGACCGAGACAGTGACGGACCACTCAAGGGAGCTAACAAAGCTTTTAGAGACCGCGCCCCTATGGGAAAGTTCTTTGCATGCCGTAGGCACCCTGTGGGCGTCTTTTCATTCCGATTGAGAATAATACATGCTCGTTTGACCCAGGGTTGGCTTTAATTAAAGCTAATTGATTTTAACCATTGATTAAATCAATTGATTTTTTTGTAAAAAAAAATCATGATTTGTTATTTATTTGATTTTTTTTTATGAAATGGAATATTTTTACATTGTCAAATGATCAACTCTTATGAGCATTTATGCAACACAACACCAGTTCTATCTTTCAAGACACCTATGGTTCCCCTAAATAGAGTTCAACAACCTATATATACCTCTATATAGCTACCTACATAATTAAAACAAGAGGAAGCACATGCTTAAATGTTCATAATATTTAAATATTTTTATGCTCTGATTTAATCTAATCTATTATCTAATGAGCCACTATCTAAGTAACTACCATTGCAGCTGCCAGCAGGGTTGCCACTGATTAAATCAATTTTATTCAAGCAACTGATTAAGTCAACGGATTTTTTCAAAATCTAAATTTTTTTGTTTTGTATAGCTATTTGATTTTTTCCTGAAATGGAATATTTTTGCACTATCAAATGATCAACTCTTAACAGCATTTATGCAACACAACACCAGTTCTATCTTTCAACATATCAATGGTTCCCTTTGATTCAATTCAACAACTTATGCCTCTACATAGCTAGCTACATAATTAAAACAAGAGAAAGTACTTGCTTGTATTTAAATTTTATGGTATTTAAATACATGTAATTCATAATCTTATCTAACGGCTAGTGAACCACTATCTAGGTAACTACCATTGCAGTAGAGTTGGCATTGATTAAATCAATTGATCTTTTTATATAGAAAAATATCATGATTTGTTATGTATAGATACCTATATTTCACTGTTCCTCGAAATGGAATATTTTTACACATCAAATGATTAACTCTCACGAGCATTTATCAGGGTTGGCATTGATTAAATCAACTGAATAAATCAATTGATTTTGTATAAAAAATGTTTTTTTAGTTTTTTGATATTTTAGATTTTTTCATGAAATGGAATGTTTTACACTATCAACTGATTAACTGTTATAAGCATTTATGGACCCCAACACCATTTTTTTCAACTCACCTAGAATTCCCCTCAATAGAATTCATCAACCTATACCACTACATAGCTAGCTAGATAATTAAAGCACGAGAAAGTGCATGGTTGAATTTTTATGGTATTTAAATACTTTTGTGCTACTGCTGCTGCTGAAATATTTATGTGTCACTAGTCCTTACCCTTTCGGTGTTATCTTCGCAGTTGTACAGTGAGAAGCTATCAATCTCATGTTAAATTAGGTTAGCTTTACCTTTGCCTTTTCACCCAATCAAGCAACTTGAACTTGTTCACCACTCTTGGAAAATTTGGTTCGACAACTGAAAAAATCATTCACCTACCTGCATGTATATTTTGGTGAGTTACCTATAATCTCGAAGCTTAAAGCGATTTTACCATTATTTTCTCAGGAATTCCATGGCTGATAGCTAATTATTACTCCACCATTTACTACACTAGATTTTGTAGTACCCTACTTGTTTTTTTTTTTTGCAATGGCCTTAGTTTGTGTTTTTTCTCTGTGTGTTGACAATTTTAAGCCCAAGGAAAGCAAGAAAGCACTTGTTCTATGAGTAAGCATTATTTTTAGCACACTGTAGAAGAACTATGAAGAATTATTGTATCATTTAACATTAAGAAAATATATAAAATCAAATAAATCAAAAAATAAAATAATCATTGATTTTTTTATGTTTTCTAAATCAATAAATCACCAACCCTGGTTTGACCCAAAGCTACTTAAATAGAGCATCGACTCAGCCCTGCTGCTGACTCTTTGTCAGCGTCTCGTGCCATTAACTGTGTACCACTCAAGCGCATATTGTCGCTGTTTTCTTGCTACTTGAGTGGGACACTGCCTGACCTTACGCTTAAAACGCCAGGATTGCCAGTGCCTGGTGCCATTAACTGTGTACCACTCAAGCGCAGTTCCCTTGCTACTAGAGTGCGGCACTGCCCAACCTTTCTTAGAATGGATCGTGACGCAGTGTTCGTCACCGCACCGGGAAAACTCCTACTGGTTCATTTGAATCAAACTGCTTTCACTTCCGCCCCGCGGTTCCTTTGCAACTAGCATTCAGTACTATAATGTACTATCAAATGCACTCTACAAATATTTGAGAGGTTTGATACGTGGGTAGTTATATTACATCTTGAATTATTTTGAGGCAGCTTGTATTGCTTAGGTCAAGTTGGGACCATAAAAACGAGCCCTGAATTACATGATGTAGTTGGATAACGAGTTGTGGTAGCTAGTGTGAGGTTCATAGTGAGGGACCTCCGGCGCGCTACAGGCAAAACTATTGTCCCCTTATATCCCCTTTTATCTTCCTGCTACTGGGGTACGTCAAATTGAGGTCAGCCTTCAGCTTTGTCTTTGCAGGTGGGGGCGCTAATAGGGATTGGGCCACCAGACTCTTGCAACCCTAGTTAGGTTGTTGAGACGGTTGGGAGTTTTGTAATAGGGTTGAGCCACCAGCTGCATCAGTTCCTGCAGCAGAGCCTACTTATTCAATGAATAAGTATGTTGCTTTTCTTGGGAAAATTACTCATCGCTTTCAAGAGCGCAATTTTTCTATTACAGTTTTTTACCGCAGTAACAAAACAAGTCTCCTCGGGGGACGTAGGATGGGCCGTAGGCCATTGGGTTAGGTTGTCTCCTCAGGGGACGTAGGATGGGCCGTAGGCCATTGGGTTAGGTTATTTAGGTTCTCCAGTCCTATGTTATGGGGAGCAGTACCCAGAGGGGGATTGTGTAGGTTACCTTAGCCATAAGCTAGGCCTTCGGGACGCGTTCCCTGTTTCTATTGACATAGGTACTATATGTCCCTTCCTATTCCTCTCTTAGAAAAACTTTGTACTTATTTAGGGAGGCCCAAATTTTCTTAACTACTGTACTACAAACAAAAGAAGTACCGGTAAGCTCCAAGCATTCATTGATGCAGTCGTGGTCGCTTTAAGCCCTATCTTCGCCATTCATATTTGCTTCTAGTGACTGTTCTATGTTACTAACTGTTTGGTTAACTAAAGATATACAGAGCACCTTCAGAAACTCCCTCTGTATGTTTAGAGGAAACTTCACCCGAAACTGCCTGTCATTTATGCCGGCGCCACACTGTCCCGTCGCACGCTCACCTTGATCAGTGGTCGTCCAGCTGGTACGCCACCATGCTACCGTATCAACACTACTGACTTTTGCTATGTCTCGGGACGACATAAGAGCTGTACATCTGGTCATCAAGTTGTGCGTGCGATTGTACGGCGTGCTTCCTGCTTCGTAATCACATACACTCAGGGACCCACTAGGTGACCACAAAACTGCTTCAGAGTTGTAATGGCTGTAGCGCACTGTAGTAAGTAATAAATGTGTATTTTTGAAACTTACCGCATGCCAGATACGACTTGGAATATTTTCTCCTTAGATTTAACTTGTCCGAAACATCAGTCAGCAGCGTTGGCTTCTCCACTTTACATACCAGCGCCTCACGTGCTCTATGCAGCAAATTTCCTTGATTTTGAGAGGACCGAAAGCTTCGACCTGCTCCGCTGATTGTTTTTCATACCAGCTCGAGCGTCGCTGGTCGCGACTTGACATTGCAACACGATAAAAGAAAGATCGAAATCGATGCTTCCATCCGTAGCTTTTGACATAGTTCAACTCAAGAGCTTAGCTTAACGGTATAACGTCTTAAATGCGTAATTGTCTTTTTAATTCATAACATTTTATTGTCAGCCTTTGTAGTTATTTGTATTGCTCTTTGTCACAGCTGAGTATTGCTCACACCTAAACTAATATATGGTTATTTTATCTCGTGACAGCCAAATAGGTGACGTCACAACCAATCAGTGGAGTCATCCCCCATTGGGGTGTGAAATATACAGATTACTGATTGGGTGGCCGTGACGTCGCTTGTTTGGTCGTCACGTGATGAAACAATAACTCATTATGTTACTCCCGCCCTGGCATTACCGACATCCACAAAACAGCTGACGAGCTTAGTTTTATAAAGTCAGGTAGGTTCTTTATTTTTCCCTCTGTGTTCCGCGAAGTTCGCCGTCGATCGAGATGGCTGACTTAGTTCGCTGGACTCCTTTAGTCTCTCTCGTGTAGGAGGCCATAAAAAAGAGGCCCTCCATTTGAGCGTCGTTTCCTATGCTGTGCACCTTTTCCCTGCCAGTAGTAGCGCACTGAGCCAAATTGAGTTCTTCCGGCAGAAATGCCGAGGTAAAATATTCCTATTGATGACGTAATGATATAAAATGAAATTTACTGTTGAATCGCCTTACTTTCGGCTACTCTGGTAAAGTTAAAATATAATTAACTAATTTTTTGTTCCCTCCTTGTAAACGTTAGAAAAGTGTACAGTTTTCGGAGTTGTTGTTTGTTCACTGCAAGTTTGAAGAGCTAATGCGCAACATTACTCATGACACTTGCTCATCTAACTGACTTGAATAATATTTTGGCCGCTATTGTTGTGATCATATACAGCATTTGTGTTTGCAAGACGAGACCAGACGTTGGAACATTTTGTACCGAGTAGCTACGGGGAACTGGAGACGGTAGTGCGAACCCGTCTGTATTGGTTGTAGCCGCGTGCCGCGCTGGTACTTGCAGTACAGTCGTAACGCCGCTCAAATCGCGGATACGCTTAATTTTCTCTCATCTAAAGGCCCGTTCACTCGTCAGCCATTCCAACGTGTTCTTTCCGCAGATTGTTCGAATGCGTTGCTTTGTCCTTTGACACTGCAGAAAACTACACAGTTTTATAAGTTCTTATGCCTGCAGATTTGAAGTGAATAGATTCCAGATCTTTGAATTTATGCCCGACATGACAAGTGCCTGTGCCATTATTTTAATCAGCACACACTGTGCTCTTCCTGTTCCGGTTCGTTTAGGGCTTTTTGGGGGTGCTACGTACGTGATTTGTATTGCCTAAAAATGCCGTTCTTATACCGAGTTGGACTTACAACAACAAAAATTGAACCATACCGAGGTAACGCTGCATTATCTACAAATATTTGTGCCGTTAAGGACAGTAGTAGTAGTAGTTGAAGTATTATTAATTGTAGAGTGTGCTGTATCAGTAATACTGCTAGTTCTGTCTTTACTGCTCTCAATGTTTGAAGTATACTGCGCGGGATGCTTTGATGCAAAGCGGTTATATTGTTCGTGGCATAGACCGCACCATGCTTGACTGCCTTCTCCTATTCGCTAGTGGGATTGGTGACAAAATCCACAAAACCTCGATAAAATATTTTCCACTCAACAGAGCGACCTCAAACAAAAAGTAAACGCTTGTCGGTGATGCAACTTACGTGTCTATGAGCAAGAAACACAAAGTCATAGAAAGCAACTGTTTACGATGATAACTGAGTCTTAGGACACCAAAATGACCCAAACTGACTAAAGTAAACTTTACAATTTACCATTAGCCAAAGCCCATGTATGCGTGCTCTAGGTACTTTACAATAGATGCATTTATTGCGTTTTCAAGAACAAATTATATTTATTTTCTTTCAGGTAGCTATGTTGACTGAAGAGATTTTATTGAGGTTCTGTCAATTTGCCATGAGCGCCAGTTGCGAGGAATGGCTACTCAACTATCGTGTGGTTTATGTTCGTGGCAATAGTAGTCCTCTTACTTCTACCACTGTATTCGATGTTATTGGTATACTGTACTGGATGTTGTTATAGTCGCATTTGATATTGTTATATGCAGATTGTTGAATAGTGTGATATATACATTGCCAGTTGATTGTGAAAATACAGATACATTGTAAATACTAGAGCTTTGGGTAGCAAACTCTGTTGTATGTGCTTTGACGATAGGGATATTCCTTGATGAAGATTATTGTGAGCATTGCTGTAATTTGCTGATAATACGTGTGATTCTATTTTGCGGGCTGTGCTGCAGTGCAGGTCCTGCGAAATGAACGCCAGTGCTTTGGGTGTAATGCGCCCAGTTAATCCATACTTGTGTTGAAACTGCTTCTTTAGTTTACATTGTCCGGGCTACCATTATGGTGGAAGTTTTCAGCAGGGTTGCGATGTCAGGTGGATAAAGTCCTACTACTGGGTCCAGCCAGTTTCTGACGTCGACTTCTGGGGCCCTAAAAATGCGTAACTCATACCAACTCGGAATTCTTTTCTTAACAAAATGGGACACCTTCCACCCACTACTGGGACAGGTTAAAGTCCAACCTTTTGACTCGTGACCTCCAAAAGTCCGGCTCTGCAACCTTCGTTTCAATTTGGGTATCATTGTAAGATCTCTGTGGAAAGTTACTAGCTTCTCTGGAACAGAAGCAAGTCCACTCAATTGACGGATTACCAAAACTTTGCTGTAATAGATTCACCGAAAGTTCAGAGGTTTTCTTGTGAATTGATTGCATGATTGTTTCTGTTGCGTCATCAGTACCATATCTCGCACCAGACCTTACACTCAAGCTTTAAATTTTTACCTGTTTACTCTCTCCATTCCTGCACTAGACATACAATTGTACCATTTTGCTAGAATTTTTTGTGTACTCCTATCATCCTGTGTTTTTATTAATGTTTTGTTGCTCAAGATATTCTGTATGATTTGTTTTTGAAAACTTTGCGTTTGATTTATTTTGTAGAAATTTTCGTGTTGCCCATGATTCTGTATTTGATGTGTGTAGGTAGGCTGATCTGTAAGCCCATGAAACTAATCCCTACTAACTGTACCTGTACCCACTATCTTATGTACGTTAAGAGCTCGAAAGTGTCTATAGGATTACAAACTGTCCAGGAACAGAATTGCCATTGCATTCATTATTGCCTTTATCAATAGGTATCAGTAATGATTACGAGGTCATTCATGTCTGCAAGTGCTTTCTGGGGATCCGTTGTCTTGTTCCGATGAACTTCAAGCTTGGGTAGCATAAAATTGGGGAGGTTTTTAAAATCTATTGGTTACAGAGCTTTTAACACGAGACCCACTTTCCTGAAGCTTGATTTTCCTTTTGGAATTGTTTGAAACAATCTCCACCGCTTGCTGTAGGTTGTTGTTGTTGTGGAAGCGCCTAACTGCGAGCTCCATCCGGAGAAGTGGAGGGAGATAAGCAAAGGAAAGAAAGACAGAGATGCACAATAGATAGGGCTGTCGGAAAGTTGCTGTAGGTCTTTCAAGGCTGGACTTTTCCACAAATCTTCGTATGCCTCCGTTCAAAGTGTCCAGTATTGCCCCTCTCTACAAAAAACTATTTTCTTTAGCTGTAGTATTTCTCTTTAGTAAATAATCGAAGCTCTAAACAAAAATCCCATCTGCAAACCCACCCTGGGCGGTTTCTTTTGCCGTGAAGAGACCCAGGTTTGTCCATAATTTATTATGGGAAGTGCAACCTACAGCAGCTACGCCATAAACTAGGCTACTGACCCCTTGTAAAAAATTGGCGGATTTTTAATGAACCGTATCCTTAGAAGGAAATGAAACTCCAAGCTACATCTAAGCAAATTTTTGTATTTTTTTTTTTTTGTTATAAACTTTTCTAATCACGTAAAACCCATATTCTGTGCTAAGTACGCCAAAAATCATTTATGAAAACTAAAAAATCATGAGTACAAACGTACAGTAATACAATTGTTTCTGAAATCTTATGGCCCTTAGCAGGGCCTTCCAGCTGCCAGCTGTGTAATGTAGGGAGTCTACGGTGTAATTGCACAACACTATGGTGTCTTATATGGGATGGTCGAACAACAGTGCGTAGCACTTCATATGCTAGAAATCATTGCTTGACAGAGAGATATCCGATTAGGAAAACGAATTTTCATTTAACAAACAATTGAAATAACGCTCAAAATCTAAGAATATGTACTAGAACCGATCCATATAAGTTCCCCCCCACCTAATTTCAATAACTGTCAACATGCAACACCTTGAAATACAGTATAGTAGATTAAGGATTTTTGGTTTCAGTACTTTTTGAAAATTTAGGTGGGTCCACTTTTTATTTTTTTAGTATATCACATATAATTATTTCTGTACCTTTGTACCCAGGTTTTTTTTTTTTTTTTTGTAAATCAGTTATATTGCACGCAGCACTGAAGGCGAACGTTAAAAATGTACAAGAATATTTTTATACATATCTTGGTGCTTCTTTTGCTGCTACTTGAGCCGTAGTTAGGCCTTTGGAATATCTTTCTTTCTTGCCTTCCATTTACTTACTCCTAACAATGATACTTTTTCCGCTTTTCCTATTTATTTCTACTAATCCCGTGCGCGAACACACTCGCGCGTGGGTGCCATATTTAGAATGACACACTGTATATATGTCCCTTCCTCATCTTCTCTTGAAACATCTCGGCACTTGTTACGGAGGCCCAAACTGAGATTTATAACTCACTAACTTTGAAGGAGGCCCCACCAGTTGAGACTGGTCACAAACTTGAGCTGCGCCAAAATAAAGGTAAACGCCAGTCGGATTTCACTTTTGGTCAGAACAAGAAATAGGCTTAGCTACTGAGCCTGTTTTTATCTATTAATAGACTAAGCTATTGAGCCTATTTTTCTGTTAATAGGCTAAGCTATTCAGCTTTTTCTATTAATGGCCGAGTTGGTAACGCCTGTTGCCCAGCGAAGCTACATATAATGGCGTGCTTGTTTGCAGAGCTGAGGCGCTATGTTGAGGACCCCTCCGCTGCTGGTGCGCACGGTTCCGTCGACTGTCGAGCTGCGCTCGCCAGGAATGTGCTGCACGAAATACCCGGGCAAGTGTGTGCCTACATGCGCGCCAGGAGCGCCGGAGCCTTGTAATCCTCCTGCCGTTTTGTTTATACTAGCTACCTGTTGTTGTGGCGACAAGCCCTTGAAAGTATTGCTTGTTTCCTTCTCTTGTTTTTGGTTTTGAATGAAATCACCAACTCATGGTTTATGTTCTTAAATAGCTGACACCTAAAAGCTGTCAGGAGAATTGAGGTTTCGTAAAATACTGGTAATCGTTTTGAATGAAATCTAATGAATAAATAGGATGTTTTAAAACGGGGAACAGCTCGAAAAATATAATGCTCTTCAGTGTTTCTCTTTGTAGATTTTTGAACATGCATTGTAATATATACTGGCATCGAGTTATATGTATGTCTTGTGGCGCTACTGCTCGAAATAATGGCACCAACAACCAATTACAATCGCTACCTTCAGCTGTACTCCTTTTCATCACAGACAGACGATGAACTTAGGATTGAAATGATACGGCTACTGTTAGGAAGTGTGGGATTTGAACCACATAAAACGTCGTCTATTTCAACTCCGGAACTCTCGTGAAACTGTTGAAAAAATTTTTCTTACGCGCCAGTGCTAAAGGTCTCTGTCATATTTTTTATATTTAGCTAATTGTTAAATTGCAGTACCGACCTCTATGAGTGTGTAGTTTTGTTCCCTTGCTGTGGGTATTAGGTATCTCTGGAGGATCTGTTATTGTATCACTTAACCCTTAATTCCCTACAAGTTACTATAGCTACAAAAAACAAAAGCCATGTCACTGCTGTGCTATCGAAGACTTCGACAATATTCGTAATTAGTACTCTACAGTGAGCGTCAACGTTCGCATCTATATGAAAGTCGCTGTTAGATGTACGAGGGGAGTTGAAAAAGTTTGCGGGATCGTTGAAAATAGTGAATCTAAATTCAAGCTTGCTTGTGTTCCTGCAAACATATTGCTCAGCCAAAAGTAGTGCTCTTGTCCGCGTATTCATTCTACGAATTTCGACGTAAGTTTGATACACTTGAATAGGTATATATGCGAGTAATTACTCATTTGCGCATCACCATGAAGCGGTCGGTACCAATGTGGCTGGATGTTCGTGACTAAGAGATTTTTCTGTGCTTCACTGCATGTGCGGTGAGCGGCACTGGCGTTGCTTTCGAATGAAGTGGTAGTGAATTCTAGACCTTTATTTTGAAAGCGAATTTAAAGCTAATAATTCTTAATACTTTGATATTGACCCAAAATGAGGGCCACCATCTCATCGTTGCCACCTGGACCTGGATTGTGCCATGTACCGCAGATGGAGGCAAGCTGTCACATCGGTTAGCAGTTGACGGTATTGCTTCAGTAATGAAGCTCGGAGAGAAAT
>LQNS02278094.1:30173279-30185655 GCA_001587735.2 Parhyale hawaiensis
ATATATATGTGTAGTTTTTACTATAAAAGTTAGTAAATACTACTGGATAATTATTAAATTGAAGGATTTCGTCAAAAGTTGTAATCGTGTTGACCGCCCAATTTAGTTATATGTTAATTATGTCATTATTTGTTAGTAAGGCATTAATCTAATCAATGAGCTTTCGTTTTTCATTCCACATGACGTCGAGTAGATTTATTGGAAGTTTGAGTTTTCCTTGTGTTCTGTAAAAATTATGCATTTCGCCTTACTTCTTAAGCATCGTTCTGATCCTTAATGCTCGTTACTGTACATTACATGGGTTTATACCGTATTTTCAAAACCTGTGTTCCATTGTTGCTCTAGGGTAGGGGTGAGCAAACTACGGCCCGCGGGCCACATCCGGCCCGTTGGTCATATTAATCAGGTCCGTTGAAGATTTTGGGATCTTCAATATATTACCCAACCCGTTTTAATTAATACCAGATTGTGCTGCACTAGCAAAAAAGGTAAATAACCACACTGCTCCTGCCAAAACTGAATGCAGTACTGTATTTCTTTTTTATGTTTATGTTTGATTTATATGCATCAGGTGCTGGCCCGATTTAGTTTTTATAAGTCCATGCGGCCCCTGAGTCAGAAAGTTTGCCCATCCCTGCTTCAGGGTCTCCTGTGGCAGTGCCAGCTTCTGCATTAAGAGACAGTTGATCTCATACTGAAGTGGCAACGGTTAACCTACGACTCATTACAGCCCGCGGACCATCCGCAAGGATGTCTTGCTTTCGTCGTATCTGTCGGTGTATCTGTCCTTCCACACCTGGGCTGCCGCCGTCAGGAGCATATTTTGGCGGGTCCGTTCCCTGCCACAATAGGTATGTGTGGGCATCACGCACCCAAAGGTTCTGAGTGCCTTCTCCGCAGGGGATGTAGCATCTGGCCGCAGCTCCTGCTGAGAAGGTTAATTTTGTGGAGTTAGTTAGGTTCTCTATATTTCCTTTCTGTCCCGCGAGGTGGGCCGCCGATCGAGGTGACCGACTTTTTCTGCGGGGCTCTTACCTTCACCCGTGCGGAGGGCCACAGATTGGACCGTCCGCACGGGCGCTTCTTTCTTCTGTCTTCTTCTTTTTGTCCTTCATCTCTTGCCACCTGAGCGCAACGTTGTTGTTCGGGCTGTAAGCCGAGAAAAATCATCTTAGATCGCTATTGTCTTAGTTTCAGAAAAAGCGGGATAATACCAATATAATAATATTAAAAACCTGCGCTGCTCAAGTTTTTTCTTTCTCATTGGCACCTCTTCTTGCTACTTAGCTGCTGGCTGCTGCCTTCAGTGTTCCCGCGACGGCGGTGGTGGGAAGGGGTGATTTTGTCGTCTCCCGAGGTGGGATTTGCTAGGTTGCGGTCTGTGTGGTCTCAGCGTGTTTACAACATCGGTGTCATTTCATGCCACCTGTTGCGTTTTTCTATTTTCTTAAATAATCGAATTGATCTTGCATTCCTGTTACTGTAGCAGTATTACTCTTCTCGCTCTCCTGCTGACGCTCGCTCTGCGTGATAGTTTAACTTTAACCTTGTATCTACCGAAACACAGTGTTCATTTCTCTTTTATAATAATGAATGCTTAATAGTCTTTGTAACCTTCTACCTGCGTGACTCAACACTTTGTATTTTGTGATAACCTCGCGCACAGTTCTTGTTTTTGGTCGCAGTAACTCATCGTTTTACTAACCTCGTTCTCAACTTGTTAGCTACTAGCTTCCGAATAATTTTTGTATTAGCTTTAGAAAGTGAGTTGAAAATTGGTGAACTGTTGGAACGGCCGCCGTACTCACCTTTAAAGGTAAAGTCAACTTTTACCGCACCCTCAACTGGGAGAGCCACACGCACTGGTTTGTGCTGCGATGATAGACCCATTGGCCCCAGAGGAGTAAGTGCGGCTGCAGTCGACCTCGGGTCATCAAGAACTATGGCGCTAAATTTGACGGAAGATTCAAATGACCCGCGACCGCACCCGATTATCGCTGCGATACATAATAAAAAAAAGTATTGACTGATAATGGTATTGGCAGATACCGCCAGTACCGAAAGAATTCCAGTACCAACTCTGAATATGCTGTCCGTATAACTTTGTCATTACCGTACAACGAGTTTCGAAAAGAATTAACTTATGTGTGATTACGGGATCATGATTCACTATGTAAGTAATTTATATTAGAATGTCGAATGATTTTTGGGATGATCATATATGTATGTGTGAATGTTCTTGATTGGTTACCTGTTTTCAATATATGTTTATGTGTGTGTTCGATGTCAAGCCTAGCTTGTGGCAGAAAATGAATGAGTCACAGTTCCATATTAGGATAGTTTGTTTTCTTTCATAAACTAGGGGATTAGCTACTACTGACACGCACAAGCAATCAGTACAAGAGACGGTAAAGATAAGAGTTTATTCTGTTGACTGTGTATGGATAACATTGAGTGAAATCAAGGGGAAGACGAGTGCTACAGCTCAGCAGTGACTTTAAACGAGCCGCCGTAATCGACATTGTGCGCAGTGCTTCTAACGACTTCGAAAGTTTCAACTGTCAGTTGTGGCTTAGTGTTGTATAGCTTTTAGCAACTAGTAACTCTTACCTAATGCATGGACTGGCCTGCTGCTAACCAATGTTGGCTTTAGTTTCACATGTCGATGGCGCCGCTGCGTCTAGATTAGCTGGACTCCTATATCATATTCAGGGGTGGATCAAAGGGGGATGTGAGGGCGTACACCCCCCCCCCCCTCCTTTTAATAGTCATGATTTTTGGATACCGTGCCGGGACTAGGCTGGCTACAGATAAATAATACTAGCTGTATACGCCCCGAACGACCTTTCTTGCCCGTTTGGATTTCACACCGTTGGTGTTTGCCATCTTCTCGTCAGGCTACGCCCCCCCCCCTCCTTTTCTAATAGTTCTGGAGGCGGCCCCTTATGTTGATGGCGAGAGTTTTAAGCTCCTTTTGTTGGCTGACTTTCCATCGGGCTGTAACTGACTCCTATAGTAGTGCTTGTGGTAATTATATACCACGTGTGTTTGAGATAATGCACTGCGTGCCGTAAGATTTGTAGTGAATGCAGTCGCTGTACGCAGTCTGCAACCGTAAAAACAAAGCTTCGGACCCCATGGAACCCTGTGGAACCCTGTATCTTACTTCGACCTCAATTAGACTTTTGGGACGTGTGTCTCTTGCGTGCGTACGATTCCTCCTCCTTGTGATTCTTTTCCTCGTCTTTGGTGATCCCATGAATGTATGAGATATAAGACGTGCGTTTAGCCCTTTATTCGCCAACCCTTTGCTTCTTCCCTTTTTTTAAATCGCTGCGAACTTGTAAGAATATCATGTGTCTTCAGGTTAATTGAGCATCGAGTGGTGCCGAGATACATAGATAGCTTGAGTCTTGGTTTGAGCTTCAACTGCAATTACGTCGTTTTCAGCTCTGTCGTTTTGCTTACTGCCTTTGAAATGCTTATATCTGCGGATTTCTTTATTGCTTTGCTAGATTTATGTTGTAGTTGTAGTTATCACTGACACTTCACTGGGCTTGTGATATGGTGTAATTGGAATTATACCGTACCAAACGCAATGGTCAAATTACAGTCCTTATCGTTTAATTACTACGGTGTTCAACATCATTGCAATGAGCGTGAGATGACGTGCTAGCTTAGGTTGAGTTTCCACTGACATAACAAGCGACACAACGCGATATTTGCTGGAGACATGGTGCCTGTGAGCGTTAATGCGTCGTGCGATCTGGGTTGCGTCGGTAGGGACAGTAGATTGCTGCACCCGGCGTTACGTTTTTTCATGCAATAAATTTGTTACGTCGCTTGTTGGCTCGATGGGGCCCCGCCTTAGTTCTTACGTAATACATGAAAATATAGACACACCTTTATTAGCTACGGTACTTCTTCAGATATATGTACCTATGTGTGACTAAGTCGTCAAACTTGAGTACCATTTTCTGAAATTTTCTGTAAGTGGTGTTTGGTACAGTGTGTTTCTAGGGACAGCAGATTCACATGGCATGTAGCAAAAAAAATGGTTTTGAGGGCCAGCAAAGCTTGTTCGCTTTAATTCTACGATCACAACCTAATTTGGCCGTGCAAGCCAAAGTGTGTAGCCGCAATATTTCGGTTCCTGCAACCGGAACGTTCTATGTGTGTCTTGGAGGCGTAGTAGACTCGAGTGTTGTTTTCGTGTAAGATTTATTTTGGTATTGGCTTATGTTCAATTGAACGCTTCCTCACTCCCTTGCGGGTGTCACTGAATAATATGCTATAAACGCTGGAAAGATGAAACTGAGAAAACTACTCTTCCCATTCATCGTCTTCAGTTTTTGTAAAGGACCCTTGGTGTAGTTGGCCGCGTCAGTTTGTGGACCCTTCGTGGACGGATTACCTTCTCAAAAAAATATATATTGTTGATTAAGCCTGTTTGGCGAAGACTTCACCGTGTATTCGGCAGGAGAAAGTTTGAGAAAAGACATCAGTGTGTGTTGGAAGTTCGGGCAGAGGTGCGGGCCCTGCTGTCCTAGAGTTCTATGGGCGGTCCACTTAAGGGTTCACAGCTACAATATTGCTATAACGCACCACGTATCTACGGCAGATATTGTAGTTAGCCTAGGATTCTTTCTTTATGAACTCCATTTTGCGATTTCAAAATAGCAGGGGTTTGTTCCACTAACTCCGTGGGCACTGAACTTACGTGGGAAGTGTGTGTGTACTAGCTATCATTTTTCGTATGTTTTGTTCATCCGGATTTTTGAACGGCTATATCGTACCAGGTATAGAGGTGCGTCGATGTGATTTATTACCAGAAACCGCATTTTTATTTTACGAAAGAAACCGGTAATAGATTTTTATTTACATCGCTGTTCTGCTAACACTATCAGCTTGTTATATCCTGACGGCGCTTGTCTCGTTGTGGTCGTTGCTGTGCTTGTGCATTATTGAAATAGATGTGCTTGTGCGCGTGGGCCATGGAATGGAGGCATTTCTCTCAAGGCTATGGAGTCGGGAACGCGAAGGTCAGACTCCGACTCCATTCGCCTGCAAACCTCCCGACTTCTTAACAAAATAGGCTGTCAGCTACTGCCTTGCATCCGACTCCATGGGTAAACGGGACTTGGTCTTCGAGCCCATGTACCCTCAAGATCTCCAGCTTCGCCCCTGCTTCCTTCAGAAAACCGTCACGAATAGAGCTATGGACCGGCTTGTTATGGACTGCGCTTTTGCTTCGTGAGTAAAGAGGGGCATCCAAGGTTGATGTGACTCAGGCAGAGACAAGGTATTAGCTAATGCTGAAGAAATACTCGCCTACCAACCTACTTACGCGTTAGAATATTTGTCACTGTTGTATTAATGAGATTGCTCTGTCAAAATCAACTTTTACCAGGTGCTGTCAGTGCACTCAGTGCTGCTCGTATTAGATTTATTTCTGTTGTAAAAGTTTGTTGCATTTGATACGCTATGAGTCAAAAATTGATTCTTACAAGGGTATGCTTGCGCTCCCCGAAGGCTCAGTATCTTCCACAGTGAACGAGATAGAATTTCAGCTATCGTATACTGGCTGTCCTCGTAGGTCCCCCTTCTTTAGAGGTTTTGTTATTCTAGTTTGAAATTTATACTTACAATTCATAGGTCAAAGATACCTGGTAGCAAAAATTTTAAAGCGAGATGTGCAACTATGTTAAAGAACGTAGGCCTATAACGAGAACTACCTCTAATCTAACACTATGCGGTATAGCTAAGTCTACATGCCCTCAGGGGCATATTGTGGTGGGCCCTTTCCCTGCCACAATATGTTTGGGCATCACGCACCCAAAGGTCCTGAGTGCCTTCTCCGCAGGGGATGTAGCATCTGGCCGCAGTTCCCGCTAAGAAGGTTAGTGTTGTAAAGTTAGGTAGGTTCTCTATATTTCCCCTTCTGTTCCGCTAGGTGGGCCGTCGAATGGTGGTAAGCGACCCATCCCAGGGGACTCCTATCTGCTCCCGTGTGAGGGGCCACGGAAGGGACCCCCGCACGAGTGTTCGCTTTCTTTTGTCTTCTTCTCATTTCGTTTTTCGTCTCCTTCTCTGCGCTGCACGACTGAGCGGTTTCGTTCGACCGAGCCGTGTGGAGTTGAAAATACTCGCGCCTTATTTCCTGCCAGACATGGTGCACCTGGCCAAGATTGTTCTTATAGAACTCATTTGAGTTCGACTTAACTTTTAAACTAAATCAAACAAAATTGGATCGCTGTTATATAGTCTTCGTTTCTAATGCGGCGGGAAAACCCACAATATAATGATAATAATAATATAACTCTACATGATTCTCATCCTGAAGGGGATCGAGAACATGCTTCTACAATTCCAATGGAACTGGACATAAAAATAGCAAGAAACACTGATACAAACATTGTATTCCTTATGTTAGTCTTTAGTCTTTAGTGTGTAACATTTGTGTTGATTATGAAATTTACTATTGCCCACTGAATGTATTACATTTTAATTTTATAGCCTATTTCTCGAAGCAGGGAGTCGTAAATGCTTTGTATCAAATATTTGCTGATGATTATCTAACTCTCGGGTCATTTACAAGATCTGGAGATGATTTGTTGGTTCACATGCCATGTATTTTTTTTTACTGTTGCATCTGTCCCTAAAATATTATTCGCTCTATACCTACGTGTTGTGTCAAGATTATATTTCAATAAATGTTTATTGTTAAATATATGTGATTTTTCCTTCCCATCCCATTTGCTGCTGACTCGGGCATAAATGTATGCCTGCGGTCCTAACGAGCGCCTCTGCCCTTCTCGCCGGAAAGCGAGAAAAAATCTTACTACCTGTTCACACGGCCGTCTGATTACCGTATTTTCTCGGATAACCATCCTAATGCATTGCTCTGTCCGTACAACTTCATGAGTTGTGACTCAGTCCATATATGAAGAGATATCCTAAACTTTGCTAGTTAAACTTACTGAGCAATCTAACTAAAGGGCCAACTTTTTGGTTTCTGCGTGGAGACACCTGTGTTTCTAAGGGCTCAACGAAACACTCCGTCGAGAGAACTTGTTCCTAAACTGTCGTATGAATCCGGCTGTGCATCGTGGGTCTTTTGTTGTGAACATGTCCTCACGTGGTGAGCTCGGCTTATGAAATAAACTATTGTTACTGGGGACTAAAACCAACTTGTCAGTTTATTAAAGCTAGAGTACTCTGAGAGCGCATACCTCCCCCAAGCGAGGCAACGGTAGCAAAAAATTCAAATTGGCTCTGAAACCATGATTTTCTTTGTATCAACTCCTAAATCTAATCACTTGTGCCTTTTGATAGTAATAACAGCTTGTACAATTTTCTTAAAGATCGTTCATAACTTTTTGAGTTATGCTGCTAACAAACGTTCTGACAAACATGAGTAAAACATACAAACAAACTGATCTGCACCAAAATTTAATCATTTATGCCTTTCAACATTACTAACAGCCCCTATAAATTCCATAAAGATCCATTCATTATTTTTTGAGTTATTGTGCTTACAAGCATAAAATTAAGAAGATTGACAAACGAACGAACCAACGGATCATCACAAAATTTGGTCATATACACTTTGTGATACACCTAACAACTCACATGAATTTTATAAAAACTCGCCCATAACTTTTTGAGTTATGGCACTGAGGAAAATGAGGCAGACAAACAGATGGACGGATCCTCACCAAAAGTTAATCATCTGTTCCTCCTAACATGCCTAACAACCCTGTAATTTTCGTCAAAATCCGTCCATAACTTTTTGAGTTATCTTGGTGACAGACAGACAAACCCGACGGAAACATAACCTCCTTGGCGAAGGTAATAATGTAACGAGCTTTTGACATGGCAACAAGGGCACAGAGTAGGCAGGTAGGAGTTATTCTGCTAGCAAGCCCAAAATTAAAACAGTGACAAACTAACGAACGAACAAACAAATCATTAAAAAAATTTGGTCATTTACTCTTCGTGATGTACCTAACAACTCTTGTAAATTTCATAAAATCCGTCCGTAACTTTTTTAGTTATGGCATTGAGAAAAAATGAGGCAGACAAACAAACAAACAGAATGACGGATCTTCGCCAAAAGTTAATCATCTGTTCCTCTTAACATACCTAACAATCCCTGTAAATTTCGTCAGAATCCACCCATAACTTTTTGAGTTATCTTGGTGACAGACAGAATAATGAACAGACAAACCAGACGAAAACCTAACCTGCTTGGCGGAGGTGAGTAGTACGCGATGTTTATGTATGTCACGCTAGAGTCACGGCCTCGACTACGCAGTCCCATTACTTGGGTTGGCCCCAGGCTACTCGCGGCAACGAAAGTTGGTACGTGGGCACCGAGCTTTATAAAACCAGGATCACGAGGTATAGTCTTTTGCTGTATGCATCGTAGCTGAGTTCATAATTTACTCCAAATTTGAAGAGACATTCAAAATTTTACCAGTGACAATAGCCAAGCCTGTTGACTTCACGGCTAACATTTTAACAAATCTTGCGATATATGTACAGTACATCACAGTGAACTAGAGACTACTGTAAAATACTTATAGCGGTAGTTGTTTTCTCAAGGACCCAACGAAGCATACACAAGGGTTGAAGTATGAACGTAGTGTAACGTGTGAACAGGTCTTTATGGATCCCATTGCTGGGACCTGTCCGTGGCCAACTCCAAGCAATGTAACTGCTAAGAAAACCTTCGGGTTCGGCTACCCTGCTCTGTTGTACCGAATAGGGCTGATTTGTAGACAGCACCGTCGGCACAACAGATGCTGCACTGCGCGTACGGCTCAGGACTTGCCGCCTCCAAACAGCTTCCGCAGATGAAGTACGGTAAAATTTAGGACTGTGCATTATGCCGAGGTCACACATGCATTATTTGCTTCCTTCCCGGTTTCGTATACCTACTTGCTCGTGCTTTATTATGTTCTTCCTCTTCTTTTCCGACTTGCTGTTCCCATGCGCGTTGATCCTGTGTGGGAACAGCTTCGTACGTATGTCGATAGAAACGGAGAACCCACGTACGAAGGTGTTGTAGTAGTAGTAGTAGTAAAATTTCTACTACTACAACACCTTTGTAGTTTGTACATGGGTTCCCCGTTTCTATCGACACACTATATGTCCCTTGTTCTTTCCTCTGTGATATCGTCCTGCTCGGAAACGGAGGCTTAAAGTTTCTGACTATAACTAACTATATATAGTTAGTTAGTTCTAACGATGTTAAAACTATATTATTTGCAGACGACGCAGTATTTTACATTACCTATTGACCAGTCATTTAATTGTGCAATAAACAAACTAGTACAATTTATTGATCACCTTTTAATCTGGCTCCGTAGAAATCGTTTTACTCCAAATGCAAAGAAAACGAAACTTATGTTATTTAGTTCAAAGCCAACCCCAGAATTACCTGTCGTTTACCTGAACAATACTGCATTGGGATGGGTTAGCTCATTTAGATATTTGGGAGTGATGATAAATGACAAACTGAGCTTTGCTAGTCACATTCATGATCTGTGGTTAATACACAATAAGGCTAGAGGAGCTATTTATTGTGTCACCAAATATTTGTGCAAAGATTCCTTGTTGTCTTTATATTATTCACTGATTTATACACACATTGTTAATGCTATTATTGCATGGGGCGGTGCGACTTTCAATTTAATAAGAAAAATAAAAACAATAATAAAAGAAACTTTACGAATCTTACTCAACGTTAAAAGAGATGGGAACAACCTTCCGGTGATGGCTACAGACTCGATATATCGCAAACTGAAGCTTCCTTAAATACGATGAGATCTATCACCATTTTTTGCTCAAGTTTGTTAGAAAAGCACTAACTGCCGAGTCGAATGTGTTCGAGAAACATTTTTTACCGTTGTTCCCTAGCAGTCATTACGAAACAAGAAACAACCGGTTCAATTTGCCAGTAGTTAGATTGAAAGTCGAAAAGTGTTCCACAGTCTTTAATGCAGTGTCCATTTCTAATCAATTGCCAGAACATTTAATTTTACCTATGTTCGATGATGTTTTTAAACAGAGATTTAAAGAATATTGTTTGGACAAATATAGTTCCTAGTATGTCTTGTGCCCAATAAGTTGAGTGCAACTTTTAAAGGGCTTGTTCTCTACCTAGATTGTGTACCTATGTAAACATGTAGACTTTTCCTTGAATTGTAACTTTTATGTGTGCGAACAATAAAGGTGTAAAGGTGTAAACACATACGCATTCACACGAACAACTGGAAGCGAGGATGGAGATGAGCAACTCTCTCCTCGCTTTAAATAATATTTAAACTCAGTAGCATAGATACGGTAGTATAGGCGTCTTCTTGTGGCCCCTTGCGGATGATTCTGCCTGATTGCGTATGATCCGCGCGTTTTTGTTACCGCTTTTTGACATGATTCTGATAGCAATCAACCGTGATCAGTGGTGAAAATTGATCGCAGCATGATTTCCTCCGCAGGCTAATCATGCGTGATCAGAGAGTGATTCTATCCGTTGGACAAGTAAAAATTCAAAATTTGAAATGCAAGATCGTGATGTTTTCTCATACTTAAGGATAAATTGAATAATGTTATGATGATTGTTTGTAATATTGACTTCCAGAATTGTAGTATTGTTAGTTTTATACCTGTGTATGTTGAAAATGTTTTAAATACTATTGGTTCAATCATCCATTGACTTTAAAATGAATGAAAGTTCCTAAGAACTCCATTTCCCTCCATTTTCCATAAAAATACAATAGAAAACTATTTTCGAAAATAGACATGGCGACTCTGGTTTGTTTACAAAGTCATTGACTGTTCTTTTCTTGTGCTTTTCAGTGATCACGATGATGATGATCACGGTGATTCTGATCCCGGGCGTGGCCACAAAAAGACTCCTTATGTAGGAACAACTTGTGAGTCGCGAGACTCGCGTACGTTCGTGCATCAAACCGTGCATGCCGCTGTGGCATTGTTTGTTTACACACGAGAAATTAAACTGGGATGCTTGTTAAATCCACGTTGTATTTTTTTTTTTTTGCTGCTTGTGGTAGGTATGATTGGCTATTGGGTGAACTGCTGGTTGCCTGTGCACGGCAAATTAAGCTATCCAACAATTAGTGTTAGTAACAGGGTTTTCTCTAAAGAAGTTGGTATCGAAGACAAAAGTAGTGAAACAATTTATCGAACATTTTGTTTTAGTGATGCTGTGGATAGTAGCAGTTAATGCAATAAAGTACGGCTTATTTATCGCATTTTAGTGATGTACTGAAATTGAGCTTCGTTCCGTTACAGAAAAAAAAAAATACCCTACCTTTTGCGGGAGTTTACTTAACACTTTTTATTTCTGTACGCTGGAGTTAAGCTTTCTCTGTCGACCATAGTATACACCTTATATAGGGGAAATGAAACTTTCGTCGTTTGTTGCGACCGAAACTGTGTCATTGCAAGAGTTTATTTATATGTGCTCATTGATAGCACTGGGTGCAATAGCGTAAAAATTATTATAATGGTCAGAGAGGGAAATGTCAACGTTAACCAACTGTGTCTAAATGCTGCCAAACTTATCGCTTGCAACAGAATTGCAAAGTCGGAGACTGGCTGGAGCTAGGAGTCGGAGTCGGACTTGAACCATCCGACGCAGCAACCCTGGCCTATAAGACTGTAACCAGCTCACTGACAGCTCTGCAATTTCTATAGGTACCAGCCAGAAAGTACTTCACCTTTCGTGTGAAAAATATCTAGAAAATTATCTTTGTTTTTTTTTTCTTATGTCTTAGACTATCACTTAGTAAACAAGTTGACATAGGATGGATTCTTAACAGCTTAAATATATACATCATAGCACTGAAGCTGGATTCCAGTTGGTTCCACTAACAATAGAAAGTTTTTCCCACGAATTATATCTTTAAAAATTATTATACTCTAGCTTTGAACAGTTAGCGTAAGTACATCAGCTGGAGAAAATGATACAACCATAATCCTGTGATACGTAATTGCTGTCACATAGTTTGAAACTTAATAAAAGTTATGGATTTTTAAAATTATTTTGGAAAGCAGTAGAATGCATCTTCTTGTACGTGCATACAATATTAACAGCAGTAACAGCAACTCTACTATGGATTTTGAGGGAAGCTGGTGTAATTGTAAATAAAATAGTGTCATGCCGTACACTAACGCTGTGTTGACAACTAATGCCATTTCCACTCCTATGTATAAAGATAACCAGTCTGCAATAGGTCTGATGGTATGTAAGTATAAGTTTGTGCATAACCACAGTAATGATGAAAACCTAAAGGAACGAAAGCACATGATAAATAAGAACTCAGAATAGTAATAATACTACCGACTG
>LQNS02278094.1:30208142-30227923 GCA_001587735.2 Parhyale hawaiensis
GAGGCTAAATGCGGGCAAGACTAAGACCATGCTCGTGTCCAGGTCGCGTACAGGGGGACCTCCTTTTCCTGCACTCATGCTGGATGGTGTATCACTTCCTGTGGTTGATGACTTGGTAATCTTGGGCGTCAATTTTGACCCAAAGTTGACGTTTAAGCCCCACATTCGTTCGGTTGCCTCACGTGCATCGCAGAAAATTGGTCTCATGAGGTGTGCTTGGAGGGTGTTTGGCTCGGTAGAATTGACCCGTCGCTGCTTTAATTGCTTTGTCCTCCCTCTTCTGGAGTACTGCTCTGTAGTCTGGGGTTCTGCTGCCGATTGCCATCTGTGCTTGCTTGACAAAGTGGTTCATCGAGGTGCGTTCATGCTGGGTGGTGTAGTGCCTTGTGATCTGGCGCATCGTCGCAGAGTTGGTGGGGTCTGTTTTTTGTATAAAATCTATAACTGCCCCAATCATCCACTGTCTGAGTTTCTTCTGGATCCATTTGTTCGTGTGAGGTATACTCGGCGTACTTGTGGTCTTCATGAGTTTGCCTTGGAACCGTTACGATTCCGTACGGGCCAGTATTCCCGTTCGTTTTTTTCCATCGTGTGTGAATGTTTGGAATGGTCTTGATGGCTCTGTCTTTGCTGGTGCGGGTATTGGCAACTTTAAACAATCTGTACACAGAGCTATTCTGTGATCTCGGATCTTCTTTTTTTCATTCTTTTGTTTTCTTCACCCGCTGGGCTGGTTGCGTGGGGGTTTGTTAACCTCGTGGAGTTTCTCCGTTCCTACGTCACCAGTCTGGTGTGATTTGATAATAATAATTAAGTTGCTGGCGAGTCATGAGCGGGAGATTGAATGAAACAAATCGAAAAAATACGGTGATATGTTTAAGAAAACAACCTACGAAGGCCTGAGGTCCCGCACTCAAATACGTCGACTCGTCGATATGATGTAAATTCGCTACGTGCAGTCACGGCTAACGTGTATTTTAGTCCTCTTGAGTCCTCCCGTTGCATTCTTTGTTTCCTGGTCTTAACGAACGCCGTTGTTGTCTCTACCCAGGAGGCTATGTTTTCATTGTGTTTGTCTGGCTGTTTGACTGTGTGTCTGTATGCTTATCTGTCACCAAGGTACCTCGGGAAGTTGTGAACGGATTTTTATGTAATTCACAACGATTGTTAATCATGTTAGGAGTAACAGATGATTAACTTTTGGTGAAGATCCGCTCTACTGTTTGTTTTTCTGCCTCTCTTTTGTTAGTGCCATAGTTCGAAAAGTTATACACTAATCTTAAAAAAAAAATCAGCAGCTGTTCTTACTATGAAAAGGCACAATTGATTAGATTTTAATGCTGAAACTAAGAAAATCATAATTTCAAAATCAAGTTGAATTGTTCGTTACCGCTGCCTTGCTTGGTGGAGGTATACGCTGTCAGAATGCTCTAGTTTATCAAAGTTACCTCCGGGTACTGTACGCTGCGAAATGATGAATAGAGCCGCAGCATCCAGATTGGATTCAACAAATGAGTTTTTTTTCGTTTATCTGCAGAGCAACTTGTAAACTGATTCATACTAAACAAACGGGGGCGTGAACCAAAAGGCGGTGCATGAAAATTTGAACCAAAATATTTCGCATGATGTAGTAGTGTTTTACGCAAAAAAGAAAAAAAAATAAGATCTGATCCACTCACCGTAATGATGTAATGTCCTTTGATTTGCTCCGTGTAGATTGTCAGATTTTTCACCTCGAACTGCTGCAGCTTCGTGTCACCATCGTAAACGATAAGAGTTTCGGTGGGTTTCCCTACGGCCATAGCTAACTGTACCGTACAAATCTGATTGTCCAGCGGGTAGAAGAAGACGTTGAAGCGGCAGCTGAAGCTGCCCGTGAATAGCTTGCTCTCTGTTAGCACCACGCCCTTGCCACTGTACTGAGCATCTGCACAATTGTCCAGCACTGATGAGCCAATTCCACAAGCTGTATTGTACTAAAAGTTTGTGAACTTTATTTATTTACTTGTGCGTGTCAAGCTTGTTTGCACACGGTTTCTTCGCTTTAAGATAGGAAGAAACTCCAGGGTTGAAGGTTTACTTCAGATGCATTCATGATATAGAAGATGAACCTGATCGACTGCATGAACGTGCACGTTAAATTGAAAGGTGATACGGGAAATATAACGTGAATACATAACATAGATATATATTTCCCCTTGCTTACAGACAGAGTGTTAAATCTCCCTTTAAGAAGCAAAGAAGCAGTCTGATGGTGATGACCCTTATACGGACAGGAGTGTACGTGTGATCCAATACCAACTGGATAACACCTGTTTCTTGCGAAAACAAAGGTGATGGGACCCAGTGGGTCATGGGTCGTCTAGTATATATTACAAATCACGGTTTGTTGGTTTGTCCGTCACGTTTTTCTATTGGTCTCTTCTCAGGTTGTATCAAGGATACCTCAGAAATATCCTAATTTTTCTCTATTTAGTAGTGATGAAGCACACAGTCGTACTGACTAAGTAACTAACGAGGTAAGTAACTTTCGGATTAACAAGCATAATTATAATAAAGATTGCATACCCTGCGTTCAATGGTTACGTTAAATAATGAAAATGATTTTTTTTTTGTAGCGTAGAGAACAAGGGAAATGGTCCGCATCGGGAATCAATGCGAGAATTTCCGGTCTTTCCTTTTTTCTGCCCGGATGAAAAACCGTCGGGTTAACTTTCTGTCCATCTCAAGTGTGGTCGATTTGTGATTAATAACGTCAAACTGATGGGCCGAATGATGTAAATCTGATCGGGTAACATTATTTCGATCGAAATGAAGGACTCAAAAACCATTTTTATTATTTCGTCGACGTTGTTAATAAGTAATTCAAAACTGTACTGTGAGATCAGTCATGTCATTTTTTTCTGAAACTCAATAACTTATTGAGGAGTACCGTGCAAGGCTGCAATGCTCCCATATATAACCAGTGGCACAAGACCCATGCATCGTGTAGTGTGTCAGACATCGCTTGAACAAAAATCAAATTACACGTAACGAGTTCTCCTTTTGAATGCAAAATTCATACGCCAGTCAAAAGTACGAATTTTCACCTGGCCGGGTCCCCATATACGTTGCTGTGGACCCCATTTAGAGGCGTCTTTTTGTGTCCACCGCGTGGATGATTTTCTGATCGCGCATGATTCGCACGTTTTTGTGACCGCATTTTGACGTGATTCTGATAGCAATCAAACGTGATCAGTTGTGAGAATTGATCGCAGCGTGATTTCCTCCGCAGGTTAATCATGCGTGATCAAAGAGTGATTTCAGTCGTTGGACAAGTAAAAATTCAAAATTTGAAATGCAAGGTAGTGATGTTTTCTTATATTTAGGGATAAATTGAATAATGTTATGATGATTGTTTGTAATATTGACTTCCAAAATTGTAGTTTCCTTAATTTTATGCCTGTGCATGTTCAAATTCTTTAAATACTGCTAGTTCAGTTATGCATTGGCTTCAAAATAAATAAAGGCTCATAAAAAATCAATTCCCTACCGTTTTCCGTAAAATTGCAATAATAATATATTTTTCGAAAGTTGACGTGGCGTCTCTGGTTTGTTTACAAAATCGTTGACCGTTCTTGTGCTTTTCAGTAATCACGGTGATTCTGATCACGAGCGTGGCCACAAAAAGACGCCTTTAATAGTACCAGCTTATAAAGACTTTCGCGTGATAATTACCTCCAGGTTTGAAGAGATGTCCGAAATTTAACTAACGACACCTAATTGTTGAGAAAACTAAGCTGACGGTCAACATTTTAACACCTTTTTTGTATGCTCAAAGGTGTGTTTACGAGAGCTCAACAAAACAGCTGAACGATTAGCTAAAGAAACTCGTTCATGTGACTAGCGTATGTCACCACCTTGAAGATATCATGCCGTCTATATTTTCAATAAGAGTTCATGCAAAGTAAAACAGTTCAATTCGCTGCAGAAAATGTAGGTCCTGCTCTAACTGTGCAAAGCTCTTCATCCCTAATTAGATTAGATTAGATAGATGGCAGTAGACGAACCAAGAGGCCCATTCCCAAAGAGACACCGGAACTTATACCCCGGCCCTCTATGAGCTATTGGCATTATGTTAGTAGGATGTAGAGGACTGGGGAAACGAGAGGAGAAAAAATGGAAGACGAAAGAGAAAAAAAGAAAGAAAAAATAAAAAAGAAGGGGGAGAAGAATCTCCGCCAAAGAGATGGTCATGAATGCACGCAAGCATTATCGATAGCCGCTGATATACGGAGCTTCAATATATAGGTGGAGTGGAAGTGTGAAGAAGTCACCTTAAAATGGCCTGGGAAGCTTTGGCCGTTAAGTGCTTGCGATTCGTGAAGGAGTTCTTAACTGTGGAGGATGTCTCTCCCAATGTATGTCAATAATAATAATAATAATAATAATAATCAAAACGATTTTTAAACGAGTTGACAGACTCCGCACCAACAACGTCGGAAGGGAGTCTGTTCCAAATGCTGACTATGAAATAAGGAAAGAATTCCTGACTTAAGGTTGTTCTTCGAGCTTTATGCTTGAGTATTTTACCGTTGTTTCGCAAGCGATCATTAAGGTCTCTTTCAAAGAGTCCCGTTATAGGTACGTCGTTGAAGCCATTCAAGTACTTGAATGTTTCTATTTGCTGCCCCTTGAGTAGTCTTTGCTCGAGAGAGATCAGATCCAGTTCTTTTAGGTGACGTTCATACGACTTGTTTCTCAGCTAAGGTATCAATTTCGTTGCTCTGCGTTAGACTCTTTCCATGTTATCGATATCTTTACAGAAATGTGCCGACCAGAATTGAACAGCAAATTCTAAGTGTGGCGTCACTAATGCTTTGTACAAGGGAACGATGTTGTCCTTGGAATTGTATTCGAAATTTCTGGTGATGAATCCGAGTACTCTGCTTGCCATTTTCACACTCTTGTCAACTTGCTGACTGTGTTGTAGTTTGTTTGTAATAGTGATTCCTAAGTCACGTTGTTGGGTGACAGTAGCAAATTCCGTCTCATCCATGTTCAATGGGGTGGATGAGTTCACCAGAACAAAAGTGGGCCAAGCACGCTACCTTGTGGAACCCCTGATGATACCTGTGTCTTGTCGCTCGACTCTCCTTCAAGCTTCACTCGCTGCTGCCGACTCGTGCGTCGTAAGCCATGCCTTGATCCATCGTAGTCACCCTGGATGCCATGGGATTTCAATTTTTTATTAGTCGGTGATGGGGGACTTTATCAAAAGCTTTTTGGAAGTCTGGATACACAAATTGTTGTGTTGGTAAGCCTCGTTGGAAATATGATGAACTCAGTCAACCAAATGTGTAACACGCATGTTCTTATTTCTACCCCAAGCATAGGTTGATGCTTGTTTCCATATGAAGTGGATTCATACAGCGGTCAAATGAACAAGTTTCCTCAGTTAATCGTTCGAACTTGTTGTTAGCCCTCGCAGACATAATTACATGCTTACCAAATACGTACTGTAATGTTTGCCATCAACTCATTTTAGTCAGCAAACGTCACTACTAAAGTTATATAGATATATCTTGGCATATGGAAAGTGTTATTATAGATATTAGGAAGGCTTGCTCATTTCTCTTATTTAAATGGACACTTTGTAACACATTCAAACACAGAATTGAAGACACTTGTTTTTTATATGATCTCTTGAACAAAACAAAACAGTGTCATCTAAGCTACTATTACTCACTCATCCGAACACTGTTGTGGTCCACTGGCAACGGCTCAGAATGTCGCGAAGCTTCTAGGTTTTTCTCAATTAAATTTATTGCTCCATCTTGCACGTTCGTGAAGTAGAATTTCGGCTTCCAGAGCAAGTCTGCCTCGGTATCTTGCACTGCGTTTCTTCGAGAATTATTTTTGAGATTGTTGAAAATGACCCGCGAGTCCTGCCATTTGATGGTGACCTCGATTTCCAGCTCAATGGTGTGCTTGTAGTCAAGAACGTTAACAAAACGGTGGATGTCAACGGTAATGTTGAGCGGAAGCGGCAGTTCTCTATGTCGATGGTTGACAGGCGGCACGTGTTTCAGATATCCTTTCGGGATATCGACAATGTTGCAGCTTTGTTCATCGGTTTGGTCGATACAGTGAGCCACCGCATCACATCGTAGCTGCCCTACTATGCACTCTCCGCTGTTGCACATAAATTTTTCTTCAGGGCACGGTGACATTCCCAATATTACTTTTTCCTCTAAGGCATACCCGCACATTGCCTTCTTCATTTTCCACACGGTGCGGCCCACAGGGTAAGCCTTGCCGTACAGGTCGTGGGAGACAGCTAAGGTCTCGTTCTGTACGCCATTGAGCAACACCCAGTAGCCAAGCTTCGACTTATAAATGATATACCCAAAAACACCGTGAAAGTAAGGTTCTCTGTTGACGTATCCTTGAATGTCGAAACGTGATCGCAAATCTGACTGAAAGCACAGTCCTTTCAGACCCAGGGAGCCGCCATGCGTCAGGGTGCAGGCGACGCAGCGCGGTGACGCCTCTTCGCAAGGCTCGTCATGCCAGTTGCCACTGACAGCGATAATGGTGGCGCAGTCGCGATGGTCGTCACCCAGCAGTGAACTGAAGAAGGTAGGTACGGTCTTGTTAGTCGCGTGGTGCAGCCATGTGCCCTCCTCCAGCAAGTCAGTTGTACCTACCCAAAAGGAACCGCTGCACTCTTTAGAGAAATTCTCTGCCACCTGCCGTAGCATTTCGTTCTCTTCTGTAGTGAACGGCCCAAAGACATGGCTCCCGAGGTACTCGCACAGGGTAGCAGACTCACTGAAGAAAGTTGTCTCTGGCACTCCAACCAAATGCCTGTCCAGCTTGCAAAATGTTTCACGCTGTTTATCGAGCACATTTGCCGCTAGCACCGACGGTTCCTGAACATCTGAAGAGACCATGTCTCCTTCCAGAAATGAGTTGCATTCCGCCATGGCTTCTATCTGTTGTAGTTTAAGGACATGGGACCAAATATTTACGTCTGCTTCGAAACCGCGTAGCACTTCATTACTGATGAAGCCTCCTCCTTGTTCGTCCTGCTCTTGCCCTAAGACGAGGGTGGCTGTTGAGGTAACGAGAAAGACTTTTACTGTGTATGGACTACGTTAGTTGGAGCTATGCTCCATATCTACTAAACTCTGAGCTCGCATACTCTACGAGATCAATACTATTTGTTAGGGCAGTGACCGTTAGGTGCAGTATAGGTGACACAATGTCTACGTGAACCCTTTCGTGCAAAGACCGAATACTATAGTCATATCCTGTTTGTTCTTGCTTTCAATAAAATTTCTATTTTACCAGCCCAACAGTAGCTTCTCAGAATATGGCTATGTTCGCTTGGCGCAAAATTGAGCTGTCAAGGCTTGACGTGCTCGAAACTTCACGCTGATGCGCTGGCTTTGACCAACTTAACTGAATTACAGGCAGTGACCCTCAACAACTTACTCTCGAGACTTCCAGAAACTCCATTTTGCTCCGTAAAATGGAGTTTCTAGCAGGCTTAATATATCTCGTTGCTTCTAAGACTTGCTTCACGTTTTTTCAAGTGAAAAAGCCGAAGCTTTTGTCTGATGTTTCGGACAAGTCTGGCCTCAAAGGCTTAATTTCTGTGTCTAATTGAACAAACCCCATATCAGCCTCATAGTTTTGCAGGCTGCGAGGGATATAATCTACTCCGCCAAGCTTTGACTTGGCCGAGGCTTCAGTTGAGAACGTTCGATTTGCCATTTTGGTTCGAGAGGATCAGGTGTATTGCAGACCGCAAGCTTAAGGTTCAGACCGTCTCAACAGCTGGTGGGTTTCAATTATCGCTTGAATTTCGATCCAAAGGAGCGAATCGGAAGCCAACGATTAAAGTGCCAAGCAAGTTAAAGTTAGGCGAATAGATTGTTTTCCTTGCAGCGTACGAGCCTTATGTTACTCTTAACGTATTGTAGCGTGTGCTCTGCATATAAACGCTACCTTTCCTGATTGAACTTGTGAAAGAAAGAATCAAGAAAACTTTGCTATTTCGCTGTATCAAGCGAAGACTTCTGACTGAGATGCAGTCCCGCTGTTAACTGCTGTGGCAGCGTGGAGTGGTGCGAGCAGAATCGAAAAGCCTTAACGGCTTAACCTATTTCTTAATCGCGGTCAAGGAGGGTGGCGCTCAAGCTCCCCTCTATTGGAGGCTGCCCAACAATGAAAATAACAACAAGAATTCAATAATTTTACCGTTTAGAGCCAGGTCCATGCTAGATTCTGGCCAAACTGAATCCGCAACCATCTGGCCGTCCCGGTAGACTTTAAGACTCTGCCTGTCCACAGTGAGGCACCAGTGCGTCCATTTGTGGAGTTCTGGTTGGATGAAGACGTTCAAATCCGGAATTAAGACTCCTTTAAGTATGACTAGAAATAGTGTTCCTTCACGTCCTGCAAAACATTTGGGAAAGACTTTAGAAACATATCGCCAAGCTGAAGAATAGATCTCCTAGCTATACTTAGCTTTGGCGCACTCTTATTATTGGCCTTTTTCGAATGCCTGAAAGCTATTTAAGGGAAACTTCACCGTTATGTGATGTGAAACCCAGCACAACGCCCAGTATACATCGAAACTCATACGTTTCAAATGCAAATGCACAGCGCCCATTCGAACTCTTCGCTAGCACTCCGTGAGCTGCGTCTGTTACTTTACTTTTTTTTTATAGATCAAACCCTACACTGTACCAAGTGCCAGAGTCTACGTTACTCATCCTTACGTTGTTACTCTCATTATTATTATTATTATTATTATTATTATTATTATTATTATTATTACTGAAACGAGAATGGTAAATAGGGATAGTCAGGTGCTTAACAAAATTTGCAGAAAAGATATTTTTTCTCGTAGTAGCAAAATTCGTGAGTGCTGCCAGATTGGGGATGCTTAGGGTCGAGGCTGTTGCCTTCGGGCGAATTATTAATAAACAGTTGAATTATGAAGACGTGTGGATTTTCGTACTGAAATGCTCTTAATTATTTAATTGCAAAATAAAGCGGACTGAGTTCATTGCCGGAATCCGTCTCCTGCCGTGTACTTCTAAGGGCGTTCAAGTCAGCCAAGAATGTTTATGAGTGGTTCTGCCAAGAACCCGTTTGGACGTCCTGAGACTGTTCAATGCTGCATTTGGACTCCAGCCGTCCCTAGACTAACGGGCATATACTAAGTCTTACAGATAAATTCATACAAATTTGTATATTGTACTTAAACGCTAATAATTGGAAAAAAATCTCACAGGACCATAAAATTTTTAGTTTATTCGTGATATTATAAGAATAAAAGCTTTATTCTACAGTATATGACCACCTTCAGTTACCATAACGGCTTCTCCACGCCTTGAAGTCTGGACACAGTGCCAAAAACTTCTGTTTTTTTTTTCTAATGACGCCACGGCCTGTTTGGTATCCTTTTTGAGGACTGTAACAGACTTGCAGGGATCAGCATATGCTTTGGCTTCAATTCGCGACTATAAATAATGAGCAAACGGGTTTAGATCTGGGGAGTTTGAAGGCCAAAAGTGTTTTTTTTTCAAAATCAGATTACGAGCCTCTTTAGCATTTTGACAGTCTTCCGCGCAGTATGGAGGGGTGGGGGAGCTGAGTGCTGTTGGGAGATAAATTTTTTCTTTGAAGCCTTGACCTTCATCCGTGGAATGATTTCTGTTTCCAAAACGTTGTTGGAGGATTTGGCTTTCACTGTTTCGTCTTTGGCGAAGAAATGAAAGATATGGCCCTCACTTGAACGACGCGCAATGCCATGATGCCGGCTAGTTTCTTTGTAGTCATTGCAGGATAAATTTCAGTCTCAGAAGGGGCAATAAAGCGTTTGTTACGTCTGTTATGAGTCCTATCCACAGTGAAAGTCTTTTAATCAGAAAAAGAACTTAATTTTCCCGTTGGTTTTTAACCAGTTCAAAAGCTTCTTGCACCTCTCGAAACGAACCTTTTCATTTTATCAGTTAGGAGATACTTTCGATGTACAGTTTACTACCCGGCGAATTGTAGCGATGCCATTGCTAGCAGACCTTTCTTAGCTAATGTTGACAGTGAAAGGGTTGAAGTGGCTTTAATTGTGCTTCTTTTGAGACCAGTCACAAAGCGGGGTTTGCGAATTTTATCTTTTCTTCGTCGGTGAGTAGTTCTGCAATCTTAGCCAGTTTTATCAAAACGCCTGCAAACATCGTAAACTGTTTGCCTGGGATACTGGAGAGATTTTGCAATCCAAGCTGGACTGTAGCCCACACGACCAACTTCCCAGATTGTTAGACAGCTTTCTACTCCATTGCGTAGTGTTTGTAGTATAGTAGTCTAAAATCCTTACTGTTGATGATGACAGAAATAAGCTTAAGTGGCAGTGCTTAAGTGGGTAGTGCTGCCAATTTTAGAGTATGAACAGTGCTGCCATCGCTTTAAATTTTGTCTGGTAGACCCGGTAGCTTTAATATAATAATATTAGTACAGACTAGAGGTGAACCGAATATTCGCATGGTTTCCAATATTCGTATGTAGACATGCTAATATCTAACTATATCCACCGGTGAAGATCCTCTGAAAGGGTTTAAGATGCACGCGAATATTTATCCTAATCTTTCTCAGTTAGCGAAGTCTTATCTTGCTTGTCCGCCAACTAGTGTTGCGAGTGAGTGTCTTTCGAGTGGTGCCGGCCTAGTATACGATGAAAAAAGGAGTAACCTGACTGTTGAAAGAGCATAAAAGTTATTTTTGAAGTTCAACCTGCCAATAATAGAATTTAAAGAATTTAACTTTTAGGTGCTTGGAGTTTATACTTATACACAGCAACAGCAATAATGGCTTGCATGCAGTCTAGTGAATCTAGTCAATCTACTAGTAAATAATCCTATTTCAAAGGGCTGTGGTTGGGGAAAGAGGTTGGTGGGATGCATGTAAGAGTGGGTCCTTGTTTCGCAACTTGGAAAAAAAGAAAATTTAATGGATTTTAATTAGCTATTCAATTTTCTATTCTTAAACTCTTCAAATGAATTTAAATTTTGAAGAGTCCACTCCAGAGTAAAGACTCCAGACTCTAGAATCAAAATAAAATGCCATATTACTTGAGAAAGGAAACTTTGAGTAAACATTCGCATTCGCAAGCATCAGAACAAAATATTTCGCTTTCATGAATGTTAAAAAAACAGACATTCGGTCCACGTCTAGTACAGACAGTAAAGTTCAATGGCATTCAGTTCATAGATCCGAGACAACAACTGATACATTTCAAGCATACATCCCAAACAGTGTTAAATATACGAGTGACGTCTTCCAAACGTTCTGAAAAACTAAAACACCTCGTTCCTCCAATTGAAGATGCTAAGTCAACCAATTGGGTATTTTCACATCAGAGTGAACTCGCGTGACTTCTTGCACGAGATTATGATTATAGCATAATTCCTTCTCGCAGTTTTTTGGGTGGAAAACATGCAATGTATTTATATACTATAGCAATATGTATAAGGCATACAGACGAAAACAACATTATCACCTCCCTCACTTTGTTTGCAAGCGATAATTTGTCGGTTTTTCATAAACACCTACGCGGCGCGCCCGCTGTTGAGGTCGGCGCAAGAGGCGATAACCAATGCCCTCCCCATCGTGCGAAGGAAGACGCGTCGGTGTCGTATCGGGGAAAGTCTACAAGCTTCTTCTTGCGTTTTCCTGTCCGACAATTCACCTTAAAAATCGCACGCACTTGCATGGCGAACTGATCAACTGAAGAAGCGAAATTTTCTGTGTTGAAAGCATGCGTTACCAAAAGAAGAATATTGTTGACTTACCAATAAGAAGTTCATTGCCTTCTTCTTTGGAGGCGTACGAAATGTGAGTCTCGAACGGAGCGAGCGCCGTGTGCTGGATCCTGTCGGGTAACGAAAAGTTTGGATTATGAACATATGAAGAAGGTAATGGGGGCGCATAATTGTTTTGTTGCATTCTTCGCTGATCAGTCTTCTAGTTGCTGAAAATAATTATTAATTTATTGGGCTCGATTGTTTCTTACCTCTGATACCGCACTAGAGGGCCGTTCATTGATCTTCCTGCATGAAATTTTAATTTTGGTCGTAACGCTTCTCTCGCATGACACTGCCGTCGTATCGCCCTATTGTGAACAGTAAAGTTAAAATATCTGCACCTTCTTCCATCATATGCCATCGATGACATTACTAGTAAAATTTTAGTCCTTGGTTTCATTCTGATACATATATACGGGCCAACTTGAAGAAACAGAGAGATGAGCGTTCACAGCTTGACAGCTACTAAGCAGTAAAATCTTACTTTTCTTTCTCTGATGCGGAAAAAAATTAACTGCTTTTTCCAGGCAGTCAAGCATCACTCAAAATATTAATTCCGATTCAGTATCGCGAATATGCCAGGATAGCATATAGGTTCAATTTTTTTGCATAGCAATAAGCTGCTTCATCAGCGATTGAAACAAAGTCAGAAGAATGATTGATACTTTGAAATTATCTGTGAAAAGAAACTTAGAATCAGGATGCAGAAGAGTGCTAAGAGAAGTTTCAGTTATCATCAGGGCTTTGATTTCAACTTTGTCTATACAAGCAGTGCATTCAACTATACTGCTGCCGTATACATTTGCCATTGTCTACAACCTGGTTTAATTTTCGCATCTCTGTTTTTTTTTTTTTTTTTTTTTGGAGCATGGCAGAAAATGGACTGATAAATAAACAACAAATAAACGAATATATACATATCGTTTTTTTTATAGTGTAGACTTACTGAGAAATGAAGAAGTCTGTTATTACGTATTTCCTTCAATTTATCGTTACACGAAGTATTCAGCTAGTTATTCCTCGAATACCACTTTTCTGTAATACTACCGCAAAACACGAACTTACCTCATAACACGTCGGTCCGCTTTTGTTCGTGTTATGAGGTGCACCTGGATACCGTTTCAAATTTAATATTGTTAACTCAAGAGATCAACGATTAAGTTTATACTCTAGAACCACTCAAGTGTACGCTTTCTTCTTCTGCAACGAGTTTTAAAGTGAACATATAGAGAGATCAATCCTGTCAGTCATTCCTATACTGACGTTAAAATTGAACGTACAATTCTGAACCGTATGAAAAAAATAGGAGAAGCAAATGGAAAAATCTACGGAATTACAACCTAGTATTTAACTTACCATGTACGACAGAAATTATGTGTGCGTAGGTATCCGGGTGGCACTACCGTCTCTCACGACGATTATGCGTTCACGTAAGCTTTCTTGCGCGCGCCATCACTAGAATAAACACTACCTAGGCAAACCTAACTTAGCCTAACCTAACCTACCCTTACCTAACCTAACCTCTTTACCTAACCTCCTAACCTAAAATAACCTTACCTAACCGTACCTAACGTTATCTAACGTTACCTAACCTAACCTAATCCAACTTAATCCGCGATACAGCGAGCAGCGCGGCGATACCAACTTGAACGCCGCTCACGCGCACACGATCTGCGTACACAAACACGCACACATCTCCGTCGTGAGAGACGATAGCGCATTCAGGTGCAGTACTATTGGGCGCAGCCGTTTCGGCGCAAGCCAATTGGGTGCAACACGATTGGGCGCAAGGTAATAGTACGTGGTGGAACGGCTGTCACGGTGCTGTATCACTCCATGCCAGCTTGTCATATATTTTTTAACAGATCTAATTGCTTATCATTTTATCGAACCTAGTCTAATTTTACCTATCATAAGGTAACCTAAATTAATCTGACCTATCCTAGTCTAGCCTAACCTTACCCACCCTAATCGAACATAACCTAACTTTATCTGACCTCGCATGATCTAACATAACTCAACCTGTAATATACCAACCTACCTAGCCCAACCGAACCTAACCGGAAATTACGTAACTCAACCTGTGTCAACCATACTTATTATGAAGTACCCTAATATAATCCATTTTGCCATATCTGGACTATTCTAATCTGTACGAGCTGTTCCCACGCTTTGGCAATTCTTTATGCTTGCGTTATTTTTTTCTGGTTGTCGGTTTTGAGTTTACTTTTCATATGCTTTTTTCGATCAGTTTTGAGTGTTTGTGGAATTTTTCAATTCTGCAGCTCCCAAACGGCTCCGCCTCTTAGTCCCATTCCAGGAGTGTAGAAGTGTACAAGCCATGGGATTGTAAACCAGAACTTCAGTTGTCTTGTACAATCAATACTGCGCTATTTGGAATGCATGAGGCTTCATGAAGCCACAGTATAGCTTATTGTGTTCAAACGCTCACTACCTCGGTCTTGTTCAAGCAAAATTCAAGTTTAACTAGAGCTATCTGTGCTTGCGGTAAGAATAACTGTGACCCGGTATATCTCTTTTCTATTTACTCGCAAGATTTCTTTTCCAACGCATTTGAAACACGCCATCAATTTGTCATTCATTCACTAGCCAATAATTTAGTGTGGGCAAAGCAGGTACGAATATTTGAACGATTTTATCAGAGCCATGTTCGCTTGTGACGCAGAAGTCATTGCGTGCCGCTGTGCATGTTATTATATTCCGATATGTGGAGCTAGTGGAAAGCAGCGTCAAATCACTGCATTGTGCAGTTGTTCTGCTCTGATTATTACTGTCGCTTGAACTGAGTAGGCAATTAGCGCGACAAGCTTTGATGATCTGAATGTCAAATATGCAGAGCGAGAAACGGGATCATACGCTGCGGAGTACTCTGTGACTATTTAACCTTATCTACTAAAGTTAACGCAGCAGCTAGTGCACTATCAACTCTTTTTAATAAGAGTAACGGAGGAAAGCAGCACAGTGACAGCTCAGTAAAACTCTTTATGAAGAAAATACAGAGCACGTAGAACACGCATAAATTGATTCACTAGATTCTAGAAAATAATGCCACCTCATGCAAGCTCTATCCCTCCATTCAGAACAAATTTTACATTCCAAATGATGCTTAATAACACAAAAATAAGCCTTAGCCTCAACACCTGGTACTTATAACAACACAATCTAGGCTCTTTCAGGAGAATATTCCAGCTGTATCCGTTTTTGCACTTTAGAGGAAATTGAGGGAATTCTCTGTATCTTCTTCACAAAATAACAGGAACCTGATGATAGAATTTGCTTTGTTTTACGGTTCACACCTTGCTACTACAGTATGGGCTGAGATTCATTCAGCACATTTCAGTAAAATGTTCACCGATGAACATGCCGACCTGAAATGGACAACACATTCTTCATGGCGACCCAAGGAGTACATTTATTATCAAGAAAAACGAAGTCTTCAACATAAGCCATTGGTGGGAGACATAATTGATCGTGATTGTCAATTTATCATTTTGAAGATCTAAGTTTCAGTGATTGTTACCCACAGATTACCTATGTATATTTGTATTGATAAATTTGTTTTATCTCCAATGAATTCGTTCCTTGCGTTACCTTAATCAGCTGTCTTTTTGTTCGAGGTTCCGACGTTAATAACGCAACATTTTATTTAAGTTTCGCCAGGCCCCTGTAAAAAATTTGTGATTTTGCGTTAGCCGTCAAGTCTAATGCACTCTATAGCCTAATCAATGCAAGCCTTTAAAATTCATGAACTTAAAAGTTCAGGGCTACAGCAAGTGAACTACCGAAAAAAATATTGCTCTATACAGATCATTATATACCAACAAACTATGGGTATATAGGGAAAAACTTCGAGTTGGAGCTGTGAGAAGCTGACGCTGGCTCTTTCAGCTTATTAGTCGCTTTGTGCGAGCCTGGAGTCCCGTCGGAGCCTAGTTAATTCTCGTCCAGGAGTAAGTATCACTGGAGAGGAGCCATAGTTTTCACACAGTTGCACTTCAGGACTAATTCTGGCAAGCATCTTGAACTCATCATTAGAGCCCGGATTTATTGCGCTTAAAATCTTGCAGTTATAGCTCCTAAAAATTGCTCTTATTGCACCCAAAAATTGCTTTTATTGCCCCTAAAACTTGCTCTTAATGCACCTAAAAATTGAGCTATTTCACTTAAGCAATTGAAGGGGAAGAAATAGGAAACAAAGAAAAGGCAAATGCAGCAAAAACTTGAAAGGACAGAAAAAATCGGATAGGAAAGGGAATAGCATGTCAGTGGATCAACGGACACCTATTTCATTTCCAAATACCAACTGTTAGTATGCATCGCGCTTGTGCTAATTGGCAATTCTTCTTAAAGGCGAGAGCGATTGTTGCAAATATCCCGCTTTACCTGTTCCCATGCTGTATCCCCCGAACGAAAGAGTTATAAAATTTAATAGTCATATTTTAAAATTTTGCAATTCAATTATATTTTACACCAACAAATACATGGAACAATAATTGATAAGAGGACCAGTTGTCATGGCGTTTGAAATCTCGTGACACGTGGCAGTGATAATAAGTGACATGAGTTCACACGTCCCTCATCGTAACGCGTTCCATCACGAAAATAAACAGGAGCTGTGCGTCAACTTTTTTTGTCTCTGTCCAGACGTAGACGTGTGCTTGATTTATATAAATGATGCTGCGCGTTCAGTTATTTTATCGTTTCTTTATATTTTCGCTTATATAACGCGTTGGTTTCAAGTCACATTCGTATCCCATAATCTTATAGACTGATTTTGATACGAATAGCCTATTTTAAATATAGTTATCGCCTGATAAACCGACAGAAGAAAACTCAGCACAGAGCAATCACTGGGACTGCCAAATCAAAGATGGCGTCTGTGTTCTAATAACATTTTCAGGTTTTCTAGTTTTCTTCTCTTAAACGGGCGTACTATACAGTGATTCTGATCATTAAAGTGAAGATAAAAAACATTTTTGTCGACTTGTCCGCAATCTATTAACGCTGCAGGGGATAAATTTAACATTTATACGCTTTGTTTACTGAACTTGAATGATGAAGCGCGTTAAAAAAAAGACATGTTTCATTTTTTAATCTACCGCGTTATCTGCTGCTGCTGCTGCTGCTGCTTCTCTCAAACCAACGCACCGCGTCCATTAGTTAGGGTGAACGCGTTACAATGATGGACATGTGAACACGGCCTAATATACCGTATTGCATTTATAGCTCTCATTTAAGTTATTGCACTGATTGTAGTTATTGCACTAAAGCCGGAAACTGCGATAAATCCGGGCTCTACTCATCATATACTGTACACCTTAAATGGCTTCTTCGGACGGCATTGCAATCATATTGAACTTTCACATCCGTCATCCCTCGTAATCGAATATCGATTTTCTGCATCTGTGAAAGGCATTCAGCCAAATGCCGTTGCATTACCTGCCCTGCCCCTACATTCACCCAAAACGTAAGCACTTAGACGAGCTGCTCTCCTCATTTGAATTTTATTGATCATTCAGTGACGTAAGACTACGTCCAGTGTCCATCCTTACAACAACTGTACCTTTAGAATTACCTTCTGTAATCTCTTCATCTCCAAACAAAGTTTCTTCTGCTTTTCTTCACCCACAGTCACAATCTTCATTGAGTTTTTTCGCCCCTCTCTAGTCTCTACGCTACCTTGTATTGCCTTTGACCGTGACAGGTTGTGCACCTGTGGCGTGTTGCAATCACAATTTTAGATTTACCGCGTGCTACATCGGTGACTCTACCACTCACAAATTATTTCGCAATCACAACCCGCACAACGGTAACGACAATTCCGACACGGGATGCGATGATGAAGGTAACCGCACAAAAACATCCATCTTAACGTAAGGGAACTCATAAATATTGCAATGGAACAATGAGCAAGTTCCATAGCCGGAAGTATTTCAAAGAGTATACTTACGTCGATCAAATTACAATTAACATTAATTTTATTACTATTAAGCTAACAGATCGTCAATAGTTGGCGCTCTCAGAACCACAATAAGGGTAGCTGTTACAGTTTTTTATGTTGCGGTAACCCAGTTGCGTTGTGATTGACTTGCGCGTGTTAAGTTACTTACTGGCTATAAATTGTGCAAGGTTTTACGGCGGACTGACAGATGTGAAGTTCATGTTTGAGGTAAAAGTTCCGCACATTTTAACCTAACTCTCACGTGTTACTTTACTTACTGGCTATAAATTCAGCAGGTTTGATGACGAGCTCGCAAGTGTGAAGTTGAATAATTTCTGAAGGTTCTACATCTAACTCAAGTGTGTCAAGGAATTATGGGCTATTAATGTACTTGTTATGGTTGGTCTCAAGTGGCTGCGGAAATGATTCTGATTATAAAAATCAATTCATTTACTTCTATCGGTAGCGTCAGCCGGAGTACGTGTTGTGATGGGCTTGTGATGGCATATTTACCATCGCCGCTCTTCACGACTTTTCTTTGCATTATTGACACTTGACACAATGCAGCAGAAGACACATTTAATAAAAACGCGGTCGAATGATCTTATGATTTTATTGCAAGATATTACACTGAACAAAAAACTTACAGAGACCCCCCCCCCCCCCCACTTCCTCCTCCTCCTCCTCCCTTCCTTGTTTTTACATGGAGCGCTTATTCTTTTTGATCAGTTCTAATTAAATATCATGCATATACCTTGTAACTCTGCTGTATAATATTGTCACAGTGCTAATCGCTATGACACACACACACAGTCGCACGTACACTGTACACTGTTCTGCGTGCAGTGTGCGTTAGCAAAAAAATAGGTAACTACTTATGGGTCAATGACCAGCGCCTTTGCTCAGGCTACGCTTCTTTTACTTGCGTTTGCCTCCCAGAGACGCTCATGATACCGAACACTAAAGTGATATTGTACGCTATGTTTGGAGCTCGCCTACAGCTTGATCACACGTACATCGATTTTGTTTTTTGTCTACTCCGAACTAGTCTCTGTCGTATTACGCTAATATGATTTTAAGTGAAATTACGCCTTCAAAAATTCATTCAGTTTTTTTTAGTACGCACCTGTAGCAGACAGAAAATTCATCCAGTGAACTCTTGAGGTTGCCGTTTGCAGATTCCACTGGCAGAATGTTGTACTGGACGTACACGTCAGTTGTGGGAGGTGTCCAGATGTCGCTCTGGAGGTTGAACACCTTCATGCCCCCGCTTCCTGGAATAGATTATCCGGATGCATGCTTTTTTTATTGGAACAATACAACTCTTTTCATTGCTCCTGTAAAGGATGTGGATATTACGGTGTAAGTGTCACTGATAAATTCATGCTCGAGCTTCCGTCCGCTGAGTTTACTGTAAAGTATCCATGGTAGAATAATTTTGTATTAAATAATTACCTCCGCAAAGGAGGTTATGTTTTCGTCGTGTTTGTCAGTCTGTCACCAAGAAAACTCAAAAAGTTATAAACCGATTTGGACGAAGTTTGCAGGGATTATTATGTACTAGTGGACCCGTGCGTGAAGAATTCACGCAATAACCTATACGTTCGCCTAATGCCTCTAGGCCGGTGCGGAATCTCCTTTTCTCTTATTTTCTTCTTTTCTTCATTGATCCTTTATCGTGCTGGCATCCTTGAAGGTCTTCTATATTGACTGGCAGAAGTAACATCTTGAGTAAAATACTCTAACCAAGATCCTTGACTCCAACAAACTTAAACAAAATAGCAGCTTATATACAATGTGATCGCTCCGTAGCAAAGATACCGTTGATACTGTCTTCCCACCTCAAATATCTATTTCATTTGAGGTGCTCAAATTTTGACCTATGAAGAGAAAACTGCTTCGTCAGAGGAAAACAGTAAGCTAGAAGAAATAATTCTCTACTGCCCGTGAAAACTTATGTTTCG
>LQNS02278094.1:30275928-30294257 GCA_001587735.2 Parhyale hawaiensis
TCTTTATGTTGACACATCTCACGACCTCATGTACTTGAGGGCGAGGCTAAGTCCAGTTGTATCTCCTGCGCTTAACACCTCTCGGTAGGGTAACACTTCTAGTACCCGTCCACCATGCTAGTAGCCGTCCACTTGGCACTAAACACTTCCTGTGTGAAAACTAGCTGTACTAGAAAGCCGTACATAAGCTTGAACTGTCGGCTAAGTTGTAGCCTACAGTTAAGCCTATGTACGGCTTTCTAGCACTGCTAGTTTTCACACAGGAAGTTTTAGTGCCAAGTGGACGGTTACTAGCATGGTGGACGGGTTCTAGACATGTTACCCTAATGGACTTAGGAATAATTCTAGAGTTCCACCACTTATACCTGTGGAAAGCCCAGGACTTGCTATGGAGCAAGTCCAGAGCTGGCTACTATAATGGTGCAGGTCCTAAAGGTGCTTTGCTCATAGTTATGAAAACCTAAAAACCTGGGCAAAAAAAAAAAAATTTAATGGTCGGCCGAGATGCCGCCAATAACTCTGGTTATCACAGACCGCCTTTGGCTAAAGGGAAATTCTCTGAAACCAATGCAGGCTGGGCGAGAGCAGTCCTAGCGGTCTCATAAGCAGTTTGGACGGCCTGAGCTGATCATCAAGGGGGTGAAATCACCCAGAGTAAAACGCTAAAGGCAATCTACCTCTGCGGCAGTTATATCTGTTATAAAAACCCGGGAAACCCTCCTTACAGAGGGTAGATTGCAGAGCGCTCAGCTATCAGACAGATGAACTGATAGAGCCTACTACCTTAGTTACGGCCTAGCACCTCCATGCAGGAGAGCCCCAAAAGACCCTCCCTGCACCGCTACCGCTCTGCTGGGGGTTATTGGTGCTACCGACAGAGGTACCTACTCTGCCGGAGCAAACCACTGCAAATAGATTGAATGTTCCAATGAACACTTGCAGTGGTGAAGCAAAGGCAGAGTACCTCTGGAGTTTTCTTTGCATCCCATAGCCCTTCTTTTTTGGAGGCTTGAGTCGCTCGTCTCACAGATTCAAGTGACGCTGGATGGTGCTGGCCGGCCTAATATAGGTTACAACGAGGAATAATGAGGCAAGGAGGCATGACTGGATAAAAAAAAAAAATCTAAGACTTAGTCTAAAATTCACAGCAACGCCTATCAGCGAACTCAGCTCAGATTTTGGCATGAATACTGATGAAATACATCACAAATAGTGGAAAATTGAATAAAATTTGAAAATCCTGAAAAAGTACTTAGGCCCTATCTGTCTTATATGAGTGTGACGACTCTGACCTGTCCTCCTGTCATGGAGAAGCCTCGGCTATGCGAGTCTAAGTGCTACCGACAGAGGTACTCTGCCTTCGCTTCACCACTGCAAAAGTGTTCATTAGAACATTGTCTATTTTCATATTACTTCTGCTTGTTAAGCTAGGCTTCGTTGTTGATAACAATCAGCGGAAAGAGCTAGTATCACGTCATTGTTCTAACCGGGCTCGTTTGCTGTAAATGCAGATGAATTTGATGTAGTTACAAAGACAAGCGTGTCTCAGCGCATTATACTACGCCTTAGTTGGTAACCTTTAGCTACTCTGCTGTGAATACACAGCTACATCCGGGTGCACAGTACAATCTCTACACCGACCCAAGTATTATAATACAATGTTAGATATAACAATCTGTGTTTTTTCTATTGTCCAAAGATGTGATATTACAATTACAATGATATGGAGTATTGAACTCCTTTGTAACAAACTCACTCGTACCATAGCTACTCCAACACTATAGATACAATTTTGTTCAACTCTGACCTCTTCTACGCCGCCTGCTGCACTTTGGCCAAATTCGCAAAATTCAAACCCCCTACACTGTCTTTGGTCTCAACAACTGGTAACTCCCCAACTGCAGTCATGTCATCCCCTACAGAAATATCTTCTACATTGGCTGCCCAGTTGCAACAAACACACTCAACTTCTGCTCCTAACGCATACAGTCAGTAGGTACATTCTCTTCCCTTTATCACTGGCCTTAATAGATGAATATGAACTAAGATGTCTGAAAAATCTTTGAGCCACGTCCCCAGGAATAGATTAAATCTCAGATCTTTATCTCAAACACCTTCCTCTTGAATGCCAGTCTTGGTTGCTGAAAATATATAACAATAGCTTCTCCAGTGGCATAATTCCTTCCTCTTGGAAGGAAGTGCTAGTATTGCTAAACCGAACAAATCTGCCACACTGCCATCAGCATACCAGCCAAATTATCTTCTGTCCTACATTAGAAAATTGAGTGACTCATTTGTGCAATACTGCAGTTCCATTTGGAGGATGCAAGGGATTTTTGTACGGAGCCGGAGGGTTTCCAAAGGAGACTATCTGCAGTTGATAGATCTCCAAATTGGATTTTGCCATCAGGGAGGCCCATGCTAAGAAAACATTCTTAGTTGTTGTTTTCTGTGACCTGGAGCAAGCTTTTGACTGTGTCTGGCACACAGGACTAGTACCGTACCAAGGTTCCTTGCAGTGACAGTAGTTTAAGACAGTGTGTTATGATATGGGTAAATCGTCACTCATAATGAATCAGTTTACTCAAAAATTCCCCCAGAAACCTTGTTTTATTGCCTTTTTAAGTGTTTTCCATCCCTCCCCCAAAAATCCCCAGCCAAACCCCCGGTTTTTACAGTTTGCCATGCCTGAGCCGGGGTAAGCAATATTTGATAAACTGGGGCCGATGCGCTGAAAATGGCCAGGGTTTGCTGGGGCCGGGACGTGAATTTTTTTCCTGAACCTTTCAGCAAGTAGCTACAGTCTCATGGCAGCCAATGCGTGGCAGGTCACAGGCCACAGTCGGAGGTGCGAACGCTGATGGTTTGTGATGGTGTTGCACTCAGAAGTGTAGCATGAAAAAACTGTAAAATTCACAATTTACGTGCCGTGAAGTTTATTCTATTCTGATAATTAATTGGCATCAATTAAGGTATGTGATGTACTTGAACTTCGTTTAGATTTGAGCATTGTGTGAAAATTGTTTGAGTGTAAGCAGTTTATATTGAGTCTCTGTGTATTTTAAGTACATGTTACAGGGAGTAAAATGTCACCTAGCATTGCGCACACTGCCTAGCCAATAAGTCAATAAGTGAACTGAATCACTCATACATTAAATGGATAGGTTTGTTTTAAGCTATGTTAGACTAGGCCAGATTTTACTAGTTCAATGGGGAGTAATGTTAAACAGATGCGTGCATAACTATAGAAGTTTACAACGTTTAGCTACTTTCTGAAGTAGTCTATTACATAGGTAATGTTCTCAGTTCCATACTCTGTAACTTGACATAGCTTAGCCAACCCTTATCTAATGTAACCTAGGCTGTCGCAATCCTTGCTCAACCCTAATTACCATGTGATGACCTACCCTATCTAAGCTAAGTAGGCCTATATCTGACTTAAATTAACCGTTTTTCTGCAACGACTGATTCATCTCACTGATTGCCGAAGCAGTACGCTTTTTTCGGCTTGTTCGTTGTAACATACAAACACATTGTATGTAGAGACTGGTCAGTTGATACAGGAAATTAGTGGCACATTACGCTTATGACAAATTAGGTCTAAAAAATGTTCAGATTATGTATGTACTTCAATTCAATCAGAAAAACGTTCTGTAAGTTCTCGTACCCTTGACGATGGACTTACATTGTACTCACACTATTCAGATGTACTCTAAAGAAATGAATGGTTTCGATGTATGATGAGCGCCCTGCAACTTAAAGCACGTTCGATTAGGACACAAACTCAATGTGCTTAGCTTCAGTCAAGTGGGACTAAGGGCGCGTTCGATCTGGGACCTAAAAGTGAGCTAAGCCAAGCCCACTTGACTTAACTTGTCAGGAACTACTGACAGGAACTTCAGTTTCGTCGTTTTCAATCATGTTGTAGGTGTTTGAAGCGACCAAAAATGATTCATGAACTACGTTGGGTTGCCTAGTAGTTCTGTCATTGGAATATTTGGCCGTGAGTCGTAGTGCGACCTTCAAATTCTTTACTTCGTAATAGTGTAGGTATAAAGTAAGTCCATCGTTAAGGGCCGAAATAAGCAGCACTTTTTCTCTAACCTAGTTTATCCTCAAGTGGTAGTTTGTTGCCAATCTGCAGTCTTGACTGAACAATGGATAGAGACACTATGCGCATACGCATCATGTACACACAGACTCGTGTACAATATATGCAAGAACTTTTCACACGCATTTCAATTCTAAAGCTAAGTTCAAGTACATAACATACTTTTACTGATGTCCATTGATAATCAATGGACATCAATAAATATATGTTAGGGCGTTTTCAATTGGGACCTGAAAGTCTATCTAAGCCAAACCTACTTGACTTAACTTGTCCAAAACTACAGACAGGTGTCCCGAATCCGTCCCGTTTATAAAAGTTTCATTCCATGAGTCAAAATTTATAACATGTGAGGCTGGTAAATGCTCAATATTACCTTGTTTAATTGAGATTTCAGTCGGTTCAACTTGAGCTGGTCGCTTCTAACACCTACAACACTACTCAAAACGACGAAGTTAAAGTTCCTTATCAATAGCTCCGGACAAGTTAAATCAAGTGGGCTTGGTTTTAGTTTGACTTTTAGGTCCCAAATTGAACACGCCCTTAGTCCTGCTTGATTTAAGCTAAGCACAATTAGTTTATGTCCTAATCAAACACGCTTTAAGTCAAATTGAAAGGCGCTCATCATGCATCGAAACCATCCTTTTTTTATAGTACAGTACATCTTAATAGTATGAGTACAATGTAAGTGCATCGTGAAAGGTATGACAAATAGAACGCTTTTTGTGATTGTATTGAACGTACAGTGCCTTGACATTTTTATAACCTAATTTATAGTAAGCGTAATGAGCCACTAATTTCCTGTATCAACTACATATATACAATGTGTGTGTATCTTACAATGAACAAGCCGAACCCAGCGTACTGCTTCGGCAATAAGTGAGATGAAGCAGCTGTTTCATTAAAGGGTTAATTTAGGGTCAGATATGTTTAGGTTAGATAGAATAGGTTATGCCATGATAATTGGAGTTCAGCAAGGATTACGTTAGCCTAGGTTAGATTAGGCCCGACTAGACTGAGTTATGTCAAGTTCGAGAATAAAAAACTGAGAACATATCCTATGTAGCACTTCAGAAAGTAGGTACATGTTGTTAACTTTTATAGTTATGCACGCATCTCTAACATTACTGTCAGTTGAACCAATAGAGTCTGGCCTAGTCTAACAAAGCTTAAAACAAACCTAGCCATTTAATGTATGAGTGATTCAGTTTTCTTATTGTCTAGGCACTGTGCGCAATACTTGGTGATATTTACTCCCTGTAACATGTACATAAAATACAGAGACTCAATATAAACTGCTAACTCACGAGCAATTTTCACATGCTGTTCATATCTAAACGTAGTCCAAGTACATATATTACACACCTTAATTAATACCTATTAATTAAGAGAATAAACTTCACGGCACGTAAATTGTGGATTTATGTAGTTTTTTCAACACCAATCACCATTCGCCCCTCCCACTGTCGCCTGTGACCAGCCACGCCATTGGCTGCCGTGAGACTGCACTTGCTGTAAGGTTCAGAAAAAAAATTCGCGGCCGGGACCCTGGTTGCTCTATAGCAGTAACACTTTGGATCCAGTGACTCCTCTGTAGAAGCTTTGAGTTACTATATTGACCTGTTAGGCTAATGGCTAGCTTTGACTTATGATAATCTCCCGTTTTGTATTTCAATGGTTTTGCATTGCAGTAGTTGTGGGTAGGGACATGATCTATTAGGTCCCAAACTATGGTAATATTCAAATTTTAAAAAGAGAAGACCTAAACGAGATCCAAAATGAATTTTAGATTTTTAAAAAATTTTAGCAATATACCCATCCACCAGGCAAAGTCTGGCTTACTTTAACTCTCCATTGACACATTAACTAACATTAACAAAAGCATTCTCTAGAATTCATGTATCATATAGCTAACTATACTTTATAGACGTAAGCTTACGTTCAACAAAATAATCACACTCGTCTATGAGCATCTCCTTGGTTGTGGCCTATTTGTAGAAAAGTGTCAATATCAGCAAATTCCTAGCTATTAGTTTGGGCAGTAAAAGTGGTAGCTATTGCTACACCTCTGGTATAGCTATATCTCACCTGGTGAGTTCTTCAAATTGAAATATTTCTGCAGAAATACAGAGTAAAAATTGTGTATCATTGCTAACATAGTGCCTCGTGTCTGCTGCTGCCATGCAGCCATAGTTAAACTAGGAGTCTAATAGTATTGCTAGTGATAATAATACTATTATTCTATTTAATAATGTTAATAATAGAAATAGTACAATTATCTACCATTTATAATATGCATGTGGTGGATGAGTCTCAAAATACATAGGGTAACATGTCTAGTACCTACCCGTCCACCATGCTAGTAGCCGTCCACTTGGCTTTAAACCTTCCTGTGTGAAAACTAGCAGTGCTAGAAAGTCATACAAAGGCTTAAACTGTAGGCTAAGTAGTACCTACCCTACAGTTTAAGCCTATGTACGGCTCTCTAGCACTGCTAGTTTTCACAGAGGAAATTTTGAAAGCCAAGTGTACGGCTACTAGCATGGTGGACGGGTACTAGACTTGTTACCCTACAGTATACGTAATTCTATTTTCAGATCTTCTGTTTCTACCCTGTCTCTACTACCATGGATGAGTCGTCTAAGAATTGTGCAGTAAAAGTTGCTAAACCAATTAAAGTTTTTAGACCATCAAGGTCTGTACTAAAGGGAGTCCCTGCTGATATTGAAAATGATTCAGCACTTATNATTTAGACGCCCCAGAGTTGGGCGCTGTCGCGGGTCTGGTGCTACCGACAGAAGGTGTTCTGTCTTCGCGAGCCACTGAGAAAAATTCGTTGCAACACTCTATCCATTTTCCACATGGTGAGTACATACATACAACATACTGTACATGTTTTATGTAGAGTAGATGAGTTGTATAACGTACCTATGTATTTACTGTACTGTACTTCATTTTAATGCTATGTTTGCGGTATTTAGGCACGGAATGGGCGTTACATATATATTTAATGGGTCTTAAACAGGTTGTGTGTCACTGCAAGTAATCTCTCTATAATCTGTATTAATGCGGAATGCCGAGGTTTTGTTTGGATTAGTAAGTACCCCGGTAATCCGAAATCCCCGTTAATCCGTCACCCCCTTCCCCCCGTGCAGTGCGGATTAGAGGGGTTTTACTGTAGTACAATTATCTACCATTTATAATATGCATGTGGTGGATGAGTCTCAAAATACATAGGGTAACATGTCTAGTACCCGTCCACCATGCTAGTAGCCGTCCACTTGGCTTTAAACCTTCCTGTGTGAAAACTAGCAGTGCTAGAAAGTCGTACAAAGGCTTAAACTGTAGGCTAAGTAGTACCTACCCTACAGTTTGAACCTATGTACGGCTCTCTAGCACTGCTAGTTTTCACAGAGGAAATTTTGAAAGCCAAGTGAACGGCTACTAGCATGGTGTACGGGTACTAGACTTGTTACCCTACAGTATACGCAATTTTATTTTCAGATCTCCTGTTTCTACCCTGTCTCTACTACCATGGATGAGTCGTCTAAGAATTGTGCAGTAAAAGTTGCTAAACCAATTAAAGTTTTTAGACCATCAAGGTCTGTACTAAAGGGAGTCCCTGCTGATATTGAAAATGATTCAGCACTTATTGAAGCTGTTAAGAAGCTTCCTGCAAATTATAACTTTGAAATTCCAAAAACTGTCTGGAAAATAAAACAGATCGGAGCTAAAACTGTTGCACTGCAGCTTCCTGAGGGATTGCAGATATTTGCTGAGACACTTTGTGATGTTCTGCAAAATTATTGTGACGTTGTTTGTATAAATATGAGTGATGTCACTTATGGTGCTTGTTGTGTTGATGATGTCAGTGCTGCGCAGATAAGTGCTGATATCTTGGTTCATTATGGTCACTCATGCTTAGTCCCTGTTGATCACACGATCATTCCTGTTATGTATGTTTTTGTAGACATTCAGTTTGATGTAGTGCATTTCTTGAAAACTATAAAAGCAAACTTTGCTACCGACACACCTCTTGCATTGGTGTCGATAGTTCAGTTTGTTGGGTCTCTACAGAAAGTAGCTATTGCATTACGAGAAGAAGGTTATGATGTACTGGTGCCCCGTAGTCATCCACTTTCTCCTGGAGAGGTGCTTGGTTGCACCTCTCCTCCCCTACCTAGCATGCCAAAGTACACCATCATTGCTCTTGGTGATGGCAGGTTTCATCTAGAATCCATCATGATCTCAAACCCCGAGCTGGACACATACCTGTGAGTGCTACTTCTTAAATTATATTTCAGACCATTTTCTTATAGTATTGCATGACAAACATAGCTTCTAAATTTTTAATTAGGGTAGAACCCCCATTGGGGATGCATGCACCAATGTTGACGCACTAGCTCAGAAAAACCTCCCTAAGCAAAATTGTGTATGCCAATGTTTCGTAGAAATAGCTCAAATTAAAGTTTAAACCTGCATACGCAATTTGTGCTATTTCCATGCAACTTTGGCCTGCATAATTTTGTCTAGGGAGTGTTGTTTAGCTAGTGCTTCCCCATTGGAGATTCCACTCTAATGACATTCCCTGTGAAGAGACCCACTGTTAGATCTCTTCACCATGCTAGAACTATGGCGAAATGAAAGTTATTATTGGTGGTATTGTATTGAATAATTTAAAATATTTCAATTTTGGCCTTCAAGAGCTCAATGGCTGCTTTACATTGCTCAGTAATTTAAAAATGTTAGCAATATCTATAGTTAGCTAGCTACTGACATAGATGCATAATAAGTTAGCACAAGATATCAATTTTGAAGTTTTCAGAATAATTGAACTTGTATTGGACTTGGCTTATTAGCTTGCTATGTGAGACCCAGTCATTAGCCCAGCCATTAGCTAGGTCTTTTGGACGTGTATTTTTAGTGCCCACTTTGCTTCCTTCCAGATTTCATACTCCTGCTTGCTCTTATTTTATTCTGTTCTTCCTCTTCTTTCCTGACTTGCTGCTGTTCCCATGCGCATTGACTCGTGCATGGGTTCCAAGTTTCTCTTGACATTCTTTGTTTCTTCTTTCTTCCTCTCTTTGGATCACAGTGTATTTTGTGGGTATTGAGGCTTAAGCAAGGAATATAATAAATATCTTTTCTGAGGAACCATACTTGAAAGCACTAAATCTCTTTGTTCCATGTTTTCTTTTGATATTTACATGATTTAGGGAGGTACGTATACTAAGTCATGCAACACCCATAAAGTAAGCCTATGTGGGTTAATGTTATTCTCTTTTCAGATACAATCCCTACAACAAAGTTCTGTCCCGAGAATATTATGACCAGCCGCTTATGAAGCGTAATCGTCAGATGGCAATTGAAGAAGCAGCTGGAGCAACTGTATGGGGTGTTGTGTTTTCTACTCTTGGTCGGCAGGGCAATGATGCAGTCCGATGTCATGTGCAAGTGAGTGTTTACTTATCTACACTCTGTAGAAATGAATCTAGGATGGCAAGCAACTTTACCAACAGACACCCAAATTATTGAATCTGGGAAAAAGTTTATTTTTGGAGAAAGCTTGACTCATCAACCTAGCTACAGTAAAACCCCTCTAATCCGCACACACAAGGGGAAGGGAAGGGGGTGACGGAATAACGGGAATTTCGGTTTACCAAGGTAATTACTACATTATACAAAAAATCTACATAAAACTTGTAAGTACTACTCACCATTTGGAATGGCACACTACGTATGTATACAGTAGCTACAGTGCATACATGTACAGTACACTAATGTATTAAACACCTTAATGGACTGGATGTAACACAGTGTACTATGCGTATGAAACAGCTGAAAAATAATATTACGGTACTGTGTATAATTAACTGCAGAACACAAATAGACACAGTAAATATGCATGTATGTACGCTGTACAGTAATACAGTAAAACCCCTCTAATTCGCACAGCACGAGGGGAAGGGGGTGACGGATTAGCGAGGATTTCGGATTACCGGGGTACCTACAAATCCGAAAAAAAACCTGTATTCCTCACTAATACGGATTATAGAGAGATTGTTCGTACCTTCTGGGCAGCACCTCGCGCAGATTTTTCGTTCATCACCCCCTTTATCCAAAAAATGACAAGCTCTTTGTACGGATTACAGAGGTATTTGTATGAACTCCGTACTTTACCCTATTAATCCGAAAAATGCTCATTTGTTAGGATTGCATTTCGAACTATAATCAGATGTTCGGATTAGGGAGGGGTTCGAATTATTGATGTGCGAATTAGAGGGGTTTTACTGTAGATACGTAAATGATGAAACATAAGAACACTTGACAATGTACCCTAGGCTANCACACGATTGTAGCCTAGGGTTTTAAGCAAATACAGTAAATGAATGGGGCGCATTTTTATACATAAAATAAAACTCAAAACTCACACCTCGGCATGAACAACACTTTATTAATAATACCTAGAGGTAAATTATAGAAATAACACGCACACAGAAAACGTTTATTACGAAACAAATGGAGCGCACGCAAACATATTCATAACCGGCGGTGAACTTAAGACAAGGAGGCATACTTAGCGGCTGACAATATTTTGACCTGCGCATCACCTTACGCAGATTCTTTGCACATCGCCTTGCGCAGATTCTTTGCACGTCACCTCCTTAATCCGAAAAATGGGAAGCATCATGTGCGGATTACAGAGGTATTTGTACAAACTTATTTGCCGCAATCGAACAAACAAATTATTTTTCGGATTATATTCCGAACAAATACTCACTCAGTACTTTACCCCATTAATCCCATAAATGCTTATTTGTTTGGATTATCTTTGAACTATAATCAACTCTGACTACTTGGACCCAAGAATTGACTGACTCTGACTCAAAACTAGGCCAAATTTCATCAACGCTGACTTCCCGTTATTGCCAATTTCCAACTCGTTCACCCCAAAGTTTACCCATTTCGACCGTGCAATCCTTGTTAGAAATAGTTATACTAGTTCCTTTTACCAAATGGGTTAATTGTGATTTTTGTTGGCAATGAAACTGTTATCTCTCCCGACTGAAGAGCACAATTCGTGCCTCTCGAAAGTTCCCATCGCCCTACCAAGGTTGAAAAACCGATTACTCTTAACACGCATGTCATCATATCTTTCCCAACTTTTTTCAGAAAGTTTGTTTTCTAGTAATTATGTCTGGGCTTTCTTTAGCAATCCTAAATGTCGATTTTAACGCTGCCACGGTTGTAAAATTCTTGTTTCAGTCATCGTTCTCTGCCTAACGGACTAACATATTTTTTCATAAATTATTTTTTCTTACCTCTCGCTCACTTGACACCGTGTAGGACTTAGCCCAGGGCCCTTAGCGTTACCCCCTGCAGGGCAACACTGAACTGGGCTACTGCAGGGCGCAGGTCACAGTTGGGCTCAAACCGCCCGCCTGAGTGGATGACAAGCCCTTGCGGCGAGTGATAGGAGGGCTTGGCATGGCGCCCAAGTCCGCTAAAGTCCCACACTCCTGCAGTAGCTGAGCCCAGGGGCCTCGCGACTGGATAAGGGAAGGTTGCTCTGAGCTCTCCTTATCCTAACCTGCCACCAAGCCTGCAAAAAAAAAGGTAATACCTGCTTGGTGCATGGCACAGCCTCGGTTATGGCAACCAGGCCTTTGGGTGCCTCTGCACCTGTTGTGAGTGCTGGTATGGGCTTGGCATGGCGTTCAAGTCCTCTATAGTACCCCACTCTCAACAGCAGGAGAAACTGCTAGATACAGAGCACAGACTCGGTTATGGCAACCAGGCCTTTGGTTGGCTCTGCACCTCTTGTAAAAAAACGCAGGATCCAGAACACAACCCTGGTTATGGTAACCAGGCCTTGGGGTGTCTCTGTAGCTGTGGTGAGTGCTGGTATGAGCTTGGCATGGGGTCCAGGCCCGTTATAGTACCGCGTTCTCAGCAGCAGCAGTGGAGCTCGAACTCCTCCTTGCACAAATCCTCGGACTATGCTACAAGGAGCTCCTGATTGCATCCCCGACGAGGTGTTGCCACCTGCAATTGTCTCGCTAGTTAGCGGGTCATGGCAACCAGGTCTGTATCTCAGTAACCCGTTGCGGGGGTCGCTTTGGCCGGCTAGGTCGTTCGAACCTCAACCAGTACCAACAGCTTACTGTAGCCAAGAAGGACCTCCTCTGGGCCCATAACCAACCAGAACTACATGGGCTTCTGTTCACCCTCTCAACATCGCGCCAGGGTTGCCACCCACCCGTCCGCTACTACGCCTATCAGGGCTACAACGGGGAACTTTATCCCCCCGGCTTCTCCCATCTGCAAACTCCTCCCCATAGGAGCAGCCAGCTCTTAGCTCCACGAGGCTGAAATCACCCGCGAGAGTGCTATCCAAGATGGGGAATTAGGGAGAAGAAAAGGTTTTTCAGGGTTCGCTTCATTAGTATGGACTGTATGGTACAGATTCTTGCCGAGTTCGGAGTGTGAGGTGCGCCGGCTGGTGGTCTAGATTCTTGCCGTAACAGTTGGCAACTGTGTCAAAATCCTTTGATTGTCGTGCTTCATATTTATAATACTATAGCTAAAAGACATACATATATCATTTATCATCATTTGCAAGACAAAAATACCAGTAACAACAAGCAATATCCAGAAATATTGATGAAAAATAAGTCCGTGGGTTTTGCACATATTTTTTCACGAAAACTGTTATACTTACCAAAATTTTGACACCTGCAGCGTGTACAGCAGTCTTTTATTATTATATCCTGTTATTTTCGCACGTCTGTCTATAATAATAAGCACACAATAAGCATTTATTATGTCATGAAATTTACTCTTTAAAAATAGATACAACACGATTATTTATCTAAAACTGTCCATAACTCCTAAATTATTTGAGCTAGAGGAAAAACAAAACCACCGTCAGATTCGTCATGAAATTCTTTATTCAGAAACATTATAAAAATAGACAAAAAATAAGAAAAAATGGCCATTATTCTCCCTAACATTTCATAAGCGTAAATCCCCGGAATTTGCCGCCTTATACTGAAAAAAATGGACAATGCTAAGGAAAATTTGTTTCTTTCTTCGTGAAGATCAACATTTTTTCTACGATAATCTTTGAATGACAGCTCTACCTGTCCTAATGAATGCGCAGCTGGTTTTAAGGCAAACCCCGTTTTCGAGTGAAAAAATAGCCAGAGGCCATGCGGCGTGCACGGTTAAACCAAAACCCATGTTTTTTTTTTTGTTAGAAAACATGATTTTTTAAAAATATTTTTGTTGTTTTTTCTAGTTCTAGGAATTTTATCCAACATTTAAGGGATTTTCTGTTTTGTAAACGTGTAGCTGGCAAATCATCAACACTCTTAGTCACTTCATTTCCACTTCCTCTTGTAGAAGAATTATTTTAGGAAAAAGGGGTTGAGTAAAAGCAGTTGGCTACATTTCATATCCAATCTGCAAAGAGGCTGTGACTTATAATTACCTCCGCGAAGGAGGTTATATTTTTGTCGTGTTTGTCTGTCTTTCACCTAGATAACTCAGAAAGTTCTGAACTATTTTGGACAAAATTTACAGGGATTGTTAGGTATGTAAGGAGGAACAGATGATCAACTTTTGGTGAAGATATATCCATCCGTTTGTTTGTTTGTTTGTCTGCCTCATTTTTCTGAATGCCATAACTCAAAAAGTTATGGATGGATTTTTATGAAATTAACATGAGTTGTTAGGTACTGTATATAACAAAGAGTAAATGACCAAATTTTGGTAATGATCCATTTGTTCATTCGTTTGTCACTGTTTTTAATTTTATGCTTGTTAGCACAATAACTCAAAAATAATGAATGGATCTTTATGAAATTTACAGGGGTTGTTAGTAATGTTAAAAGACATAAATGATTAATTCTCTTCCAGATGTGTTAACGCAACCAATGACCGAAACTGAGTTCAAACAAAAATATAGGGATTATGTATTGGGGCAATATTAGATGTTAAGTTTTTTTTTATCAGGTTATCCAATTTTCTGGATATAATTCTTATGCGGCAGTTCAAAATTTTACATAATTTTTTGTATCAGATACTGTAGGGATTATTATAAGTTTCAGCTATCGATACATTCTGATTTTTATCTGAAATGCTCTTTCACTGAGCAGTTAGGTAATAGGCTACACATTACTGAATTCTTGTATACCATATTTCTTACTTTGATGTTCATTCTTTTCTATAGAATGTTTTTGTTTTGCCATAGTATATATATTTATACTCTATTGATATTTACATGCCATTAATGACTGTTTCTATCATGTGTCTTATAAGTGAGCAAACCACTTTTAATAGGCACGTTCTCTACTTTTAATATGCAGTTTGGCAGTAGATCTTGAGCTTTATGAGATTTATTATGAACTGTAACGACTAATGATTTTTTAGCATTGACTGTGTGCAGAGAACAATAAAGGTGGAAAGGTGTAAATGTTGGTGCAGATTGGTTAGGTCGTTTGTATGTTTGACTCATGTTTATCATAATGTTTGTTAGCAGTACTGTATAACTCCAAAAGTTATGAATGGATCTTCAAGAAAATTGCTCTAGCTGTTATTACTATCAAAAGACACAAATGATTAGATTTTGGAGTTTATACAAAGAAAATTATGGTTTCAGAGCCAATTTCAATTTGCTACCGTTGCCTCGCTTGGCGGAGGTATGTGCTCTCAGATTGCTCTAGTTTCAATACAAAATCCTTTAAAAAACTTGAAAACACTTCAAATTACAAATACAACTTGGCAGAAATAGCTAGCTACTAGCTAATTTAAAACAGAGTAATAAACTAAAGAAAGTGAAAAATGTAGCTATAAAATCTTTTGAAAAACTTAAAAACACTGCAAAATACAAAGCAATCTTGATAGAAATAGTTAGCTAATAGCAAATTAGAAGCAAAGTATTGAACTGAAGAGAGCAAAATTGCTATATGCCTACATCCTTCTCATGAGCTCACTAGTTAACCACCTAATAGCAACTATAACAAGGATTAAGACAAAGCAGATGGAAGATGACATCATCATCCTCCTCAGCTGGAATTTTCGTAGCGAAGTTGCAGGGGTCGAAACTGTGGTATTTTTGCTGCTCACATGCAGCAGCGATAGTCACTTGGTAATACTAGAGCACTCTGAGGGCGCATACTCCACTAAGTGAGGCATGGTAACGAAAAATTCAAATTGGCTCTGAAACCATAATTTTCTTTATATCAACTCTAAAATCTAATCATTTGTGGTTTTTGTCTTTTGATAGTAATAACAGTTCTCCTATTTTCTTGAATATCCGTTCTTAACCTTTTGAGTTATGCTGCGAACAGACATGATGATAAACATGGGTCAAACACAAACGAACAAACCAATCTGCACCAAAATTGAATAATTTATGTCTTTTAACATACTAACAACTCCTATAAATTTCATAAGATCCATTCATTATTTTTTGAGTTAGTATGTTAACAAGCATAAAATGAAAACCAGTAATGAATAAACAAAGAAATGGATCATTAAAAAAATTTGGTCATTTACTCTTTGTTATATAGGCTACCTAAAAACTCATGTAAATTTCATGAAAATCCGTCCGTAAATTTTTTGAGTTATGGCATTGAAAAAAAATGAGGCAGACAAACAAACAAACAGACGGATTTTCACCAAAAGTTAATCATCTGTTCCTCCTAACATACCCTGTAAATCCCTGTAAATTTCGTCAAAGGTTATCTTGATGACAGACAAACCTGACGAAAACATAACCTCCTTGGCAGAGGTAACTACTACTTCTAATTTTCAATAGTTGCTACCTTACTGGAATATAACTAGATATGCATCCCTGAAATGAAATACCTAACCCAAAATTTAATTGCTTTTAGGTTTTTGATAGACATAAACAATAGTTGACCCCAACTGTCATAACAGTCAAATGGATTCCTAAATAGAAGCACATTAACTCGTCCTTTCAGTTTTGCAAATAAAAATTTATAATTACGGGAAGTAAAACTCTTTAGTTTGCAATATTTTTGAATAAAAACCAAAAAATTCGAATAAAAACCAAAAAATCGTGGTTGTTTGGTTGGTGTAAACCGTGGATTATTTTATTTAGTTTGCCTACCCTGCTTGCGTGCATGCATGGTCGTCTCTTTGACTAAGATTCTTCCCTCCCTTTTTTTTCTAAGTCATTTGGATCCTAGTGACGTAATAGCAATAGCTCATAGAGGGTCGAGGCGTAAGATTTGGTGTCTCATGGGAATGGGCCTCTTCGTTCGTCTACTGCCGCCTATCTAATGTAATCTCTGCTCTTCCTCTTCTTCCCCGACTTGCTGTTCCCATGCGCGTTGATCCTATGTGGGAACCTTCGTTCCTATCGACATGCTATTCTGTATACTTATCCCTTATTATCACCCGCGAACGAAGTGAGACAGGTGATAATGTTTACGTTGAAGATTTAAGTATATATATATTTGTATGTCTGTCCACCCAATAAGTGGTTGAAGGAGTTGAACAATATTTATTATTGTTTTTGGGAGTTTGGTGGGTTGACCTAGATGTGACCCATGCCAAAGAACCAGACCTAGCTGACCGTAAAAAAATTACGGTATTCATTTTCCTCCACCGGGGCGACCTTGCCGGTCAATGTCCGGTTTAACTACAGCGGAATTTTCATGATTTTGTTGACCTATTTAGGTAATATGAGGCATCCAGAGTCAGAGGGGCGAACCGACCACTTTTATCGGTTTGGAGTTAGCTACGGATCACGAAGGGCCTAACCCTCCTCTCTATGTGCATACAAGTTTCAACACGAAAAGAAAAGCGATCTTATAGAGGAGTAATGGAAGGTTTAGTTTGGGTTAATTTTTCGCGTCTGGCAGGTCGACCAGCTCCGATTTCGTAGAAACAGAGGGGCGAACCTCCTCCCGCCCGACCAGCCAATTAGCGCGCGGCATTGTATTTACCTCCTCGCTCGACCAATAAGACGTTTACAAACAAAAATACGATAGAATTAAAGTTGCAAAACTTTGACCGCGTTTTTCTTCCACTTTTTGTTTTGGTCGGTTCGCCCCTCTGACTCTGGACGCCTCGTATGGGGTAGCTATTTTAAGACTTTTTTCATGAATGTCATTTCCGTCGCAAATGCTTAGTTTTTGAGATATTTGACTTTGAAGTTCTCATTGTTTTCCAATGGGAGAAAATAACTACACTTACACAGTTGGTATAATGAAAAACCGTTTTTTTTATAGGTTTCTTGAATTAGGTGAGGTAAGCTAAGGCTAGGTTATGGTAAGTTACTTCATTAAGTAAGGTTAGGTTAGCTTCCTATGTGGTCTCTGATTATTTTTCCCCATCGAAAAACAGTGGGAACTTCAAAGTCCAATATCTCGAAAACTAAGCATGTGTGACAGAAACGTCATTCATGAAAAAAGTCGTAAAATGCCTCATATTACCCAACTAATAAGTCAGTAAAATAATGAAAATATCCGTTGTAGCTAGAGGGATTCGGTGGGGTTCAGGGATGGGGGCTGTGCGCTCAACTCATTCCTCAAAAATGACCATTGAATTTGCCCCCTACTGAGGGTGATGGTCTTATGCCCCAAGGTATTCTAGTTTCTTCCTCTGTTGGTGATTTTTCTGAGTTTTAAAAAATGGAAAATAAATTGTTTCATTTTTTTTATTTTTTTCACATTTTCCTAATATTGTTGCGGGTGCATGCACAACAAAGAGAAAGAAAACGAACCAAACTACAGGCATGCACCCTATAGAATGACACTCACCGGTCCACCAATATAGTATTGGATTTAAATGGTGCTGCTCTCGTTCCCAGGTTCCCACAGTTATATACAGGATGTACAAGTCCCAAAATGTAATGGATCGTGGTGATGGTCGTTGTACAAGTAAAATTGTTAAGGTGATTCGAGTAGTTGATGGATGCGTAGTAGCTAGTAGTATTAAACAGGTCTCAGGTGATGTCAGGCCGTCAGAACAAGCAAGCAGACGCTGCAGGCTCAAGATTGACCGCTCCTACAAAGAATAATGCAATAATAACTAACCTACCCACAATATAAAGAAATAAAGGCAAAATAAAGTGAAATAATAAGCTCAATGCAAAACTGAATAAAAGCAAAAATGAATCAAAGCAAAATAATGGATTGAAGCACAAAGCAAATTAAAGTCCTGAAGCATAAACTGATGTGGAATG
>LQNS02278094.1:30304691-30332965 GCA_001587735.2 Parhyale hawaiensis
GGCTCGTTGGCGGCGCGTGCGTGTGCGTACCCATGATAGTGCCGGCGCGCGGGGCCGTGCTTGCCTCCCTAGTCTGGCTGTCCTGCTCTGGGCCGGCCTGGGCTTTGGGGGCTGCAGAAGTGAGTTACTTTTTGGGTGGACAGACGTACTAATAATTATATTTACTTAAATCTTCAACGAAAACCTAATAATTTCTCTCACTTTGTTGGCGGGTGATAAAAATAAAAATTTACCTGCTTCATGTTAGTTCAGAACCATTTCAATAATTTATTGCTACGCCCTTTTAGCTCTCCTTGCATTTAGACGTCTTCTACAGTTTACTATCGGGTTCCTATTGTTATCTGCAAAAATATTGGTCCCCCTGCTCGTCGAAGTCAGTTGTTGAAGATTTCCGAGGTCCATGCAGTAACATTTTGCTGAATAGTCTCCACAATTTCTCGATTGGAATCTAATCTGGGCATCGGCTTGGCCACTGTAAAACGCATTATCTACTAGCCATTTCTCAACGAATTTGGCCGCATGCTTTGGATGGTTATCCTGTTGAAAGATACGTGGTCCAAGATCAAGTGCTGCCTGCAGCAGACGTTTGCACATTTTCACCTGGGATCTTGTTTGAGGATTCCCTTTACTTTCGCAAGGTTTTCAGCTCCATTGGCAGAGAAGTCGCCTCAGAACATAGGTAACAACTCGTTCCACCCTGTTGCACTGTTGGAATTTTTTATATAATGGAAAATTCACACTTTTACTAACTTGAAGAAAGGAACATCTCTGTGACCAGTAAGCTCCAGTTTGGTCTTACCTGTGAAAGTATTGATGGTCAGAAATTGTGTTTGTATCCAAGTCTGTTTTGGTAAAGCGTAAATGAGCTTTTTAACATGTCGTACTTGATGTACTGATGCTTTCCTGGGCTTGCAACGTTTGAGTCCTTACACTCTTTGAAATCGGTTAGTGTTTAAATAGTCGTATATTTATTCAAGGTTACACATATAAAAATATTCAGGGTTCAATTAATTTCGAGCGTAACTGTAGTTGAGACAGGACTACGGAGTCGGCTGGAGTAAGGCTGACTCCGATTCCTCGCGGTTCTAGTCAGATTCTGACTCCCGGCTCCGATTCCGCAACTCTGGTTGGAAAAGGTAATTAACGTTCGCCCCGATTGGCTGAGGAAATGAACAAATCTGCGACGAAGCAGGAACATTTATTGAGTTCAGGATGCACGAGGTACTTTGTAAGGCTAATTTTTCCAGCAAGTAAATATAGTTTCGTAGTATCTATGCCTTAAACTATCAAATAAATTGCGAAACCGCAAAGACTTCACTTGAAAGACTTTTGGTGTGTTCTCATACTACTTGTACGAATCCCAAGATACCGGCTGAACTCTGGTTAATTTGATCCGTCATGGACGATAAATCTTATATTGCGTGCCTGTATACGTCAGGTTTAAGAATGGCCTCAGGAGCACTGGTTCGATGGCCGACTATTACTATTCGTTGTCTTGTCACGAAATATCTTTGTAAAATATGACATATGAAAGGTCACTGGCAGACTCTGAACTGTTTTGGATTTAGCAATGTTGATGAAGCTTGAATGACTGGGCATCGAGAGTACAGCACTCAAAAATCTGTCACGTGAAGCCGTAAGTCAATCAGAAATATTGCTCAACTGAAAGGTGTTAATACCCAAACCGCCATCGCTAACAGCATCAGAGATTTCATTGTCATTGTTCGCCTTTACGAGCAATTATTTGCATTATTACACTAAGGAAGGGAGTGGTAATGGAAGATGTCAGCATATGCACTGGAGGGCAACGCACAAGGCACATTTCTGCTCTGCATGGAAGGCTGAGTTTCGCAAGGCAAATGTAATTTTATTTAAAGGTTACTGTGGTTTCGAGACCTGATAGTTTTCAGTCTGTCAATAGCTAATGGTAATTAGGGTTTTCAATTTTCGTATGAAAATAACTGGCTGGAGTACCGAAGCAATGCAGTGAATCAAAACTTTTCACAGTAAAATGCATGGTTAAATTTGCTTCCAGGGGCCTATTGCTATCAATAGTGAAACATTCACTTTGTTCCCTCACAACTGAGTAACTGAACTATGTACAGAGCTACTTCGTTGGTATGTTATTCATTTATTTACAGCTACGGTAGTATGGATGGTACAGATGACGGCTGAAAAGCTCTTAATTTAAAACATGAAACCNGGGCCTAGTGCTATCAACAGTGAAACATTCACTTTGTTCCCTCACAACTGAGTAACTGAACTATGTACAGAGCTACTTCGTTGGTATGTTATTCATTTATTTACAGCTACGGTAGTATGGATGGTACAGATGACGGCTGAAAAGTTCTTAATTTTAAACATGAAATCACTTACATACGAATAACATACTGTAGCAAATATGTTTCACTTTGAATTCCTTGCTTTGTTTAGGTCAGAGTAGAAGTACAGAAGCTAGTTTCAATGCTAAAGAGGAAACTGGCCAGTTGACCAATCGGCAAGTTTCATTGTCGCCGAGCTCGTGACGTCACCTGGGTACTACATGACAAGCGATGGCTCGTATCCGGGGTGCACTAGACTCCTTGCGATCACGTGAACAATTCGAACGCTGCTATTTGTTCCTAATGAGCATCATTGCTAGTAACCCAACCCTGATGACACAGAGCTAGATAGACCTGTTTGAAAGCACCTTCACTTCTACCATCGTTTAGTTTTAGGTCCCAAGCCTGCCAACACAAAATATGAAGTCCGTTTACTCCAATGTAACATTACGCCAACCGTACAAATGACAAGCTCACTTGCATATTTGTGTACATGGCATCAGCGTAGATGGTGAAATTTTGTAATACTGCGAATTGATGAACCCAGGTTGCTTCCTAGTAGCACTCGCTTTGAAGAAAAGATGCGGCGCCCGTATGGGGAATTTCTAGACAAGCGTAGTCAGTCGGGGAAGAAGCGTGATTACTACTACACCGAAATCGACTAAGATTAGAAAGCAGATTGTTGGACTGCGTCCATCCGTCCACATTTACGCCAGTTTTTACACGCGATGACGCACCAAATTTCTTGTAGTTGAACACTTGAATTCAACACACTGGCATGCAGACTAAAATGAGGAAGCGAACCGAAAGTATGGGTTAGATTTTAGGAACTAGGAGGAAGCGTCTCGCCGGGATAAAGAAATTGTAACATTTCGATTACAGAAGTGCGTGTGTAGCCTTCTATTACGATGCATTGGTGTATCGACCCTTCTGTCCTCCCACGCCGGCACAGTAATGAGCTCATAAAAGAAATTTCTTGCTCGTCACAACTCACAATTTTTCCCTCAAAAAAGTATACAAACCTGGAAATCCATTAGGCCGGCAGCGGAAAATGCTGTTAAAATTTCCAAAGAAAGAACAATATGCTGGTTCTTGCGATAGAAATTTGATGGCGGAATGGAAATGTACCACCAGTGCCAAAGAAGTCGATAATAAGTATTTATTTCAAGTCATCGTGAACACACCTTCAATCTAATTAAAATTTTATACCGACCACTGCGGCCTTTTTGCAATATATGTATCGCATTTACATAGAAGTTTCACCAACATTTTGATATTAAGGGGGTGGCGACACCTTATCTAACAGTACAATTTTCTCTGCATTTAATAATCGGAAATGCTTCTTGCTGATGGTAAAGGGAGAGTATGTTGCCGTCATCTTAGTCCCCACTAAAGGTAAGGACGGCGGTACGCGAAGCATTTGCTGCGGCATTGATGTTGCCTAACGGTATTCCATAAACTGCTACTAACACAAATACCTGCAACATCACAACAGAAATTTTTTTTTTGTTCCATGCTCATAATTACATAATAGAAATATCAGGAAACATAATAGCTAGAGAATATGGCAAAGCGTAATGCGGTCTCTGGCTGAGGTTTCAATGGATTATTATAGTAGTAGAAGTTTTTACTAGCACTTCGGTGGCACACTGCCTATATCGCGCCGAACTATTCCTGTGTTTAACCACAGGCTCGTGCGCCGACAAGGGCGCATTTTAAATTGTCAATGATTTTTGTCTCGGCTTTTCTGCCGGTAGGTCTCAGAGTGGTCAGTGCGCTGCTGACAGGAAAAAAGGCGCAAGTTGAGCATCTCCAACCCCCGGACGCGGCTGAACGCTGTCGCTCAGTTACGGCGCAAAGGGGAAGGAAACGAAATACAAGAAAGTTGAAGTCTAGCGGGAATAGGTCAGCCACCTCGATCGGCAGCCCAACTCCCGAAACGGGGGAAGTATTGAGAGCCTACCTAACTTTACAAAACCGCGGCCAGATGCTACATCCCCTGCGGTGAAGACACCAGGGACCCTAGGGTGCGTGATGCCCAAACATGTGGCAGGGAAAGGATGGATTATTATATTAAGGGTTTTCCCGTTGTAGTCGATGTGTGCACGATACAACAGCGATCCATCTTCAGAAACAAGAACTTCTTACTGAGTTAAAGTTGATTTAGTTGATGTTTCGCTCTCTTTCAGGATTCACAATAGGGGCAAGTATAGTGTCGTGCATATAGTGGTTAGGTACAGGCTTCAATAAAAGAAAGATACCAGAATACCTCATCATACATGCAAGACGGGGCCGAGTTTTCTATAGAGACACACCCAGTGGAGCCTTGCTCACAAAATGGGAGACTGTATGACGATAAAACAATTATGTTCTAGAGCACTCTGAGAGCGCATACCTCCACCAAGCGAGGCAACGGTAGAAAAAAAAAATTCAAAATTGGCTCTGAAAGCATGCCATTGACAAAAAGTTATAGATGGATTTTTATGAAATTAACAGGAGTCTTTGAGTATATAACTAAGAGTAAATAACCAAATTTTGGTAATGATCCGTTTGTTCGTTCGTTTGTCACGGTTTTTAATTTTATGCTTGTTAGCACAATAACTCAAAAAATAATACATAGATCTTTATGAAATTTATAGGGGTTATTAGTAATGTTAAAAGACAAATGATTTAATTTTGGTGCAAATCGGTTCGTTTGTTTGTATGTTTGACTCCTGTTTGTCTTAACGTTTAGCAGTATAACTCAAAAAGTTGCTAACGGATCTTCAAGATAATTGCACAAGCTGTTATTACTAGCAAAAGGCACAAATTATTAGATTTTGAAGTTTATACAAAGAAAGTCATGGTTTCAGGGGCAATCTGAATTTTTTGCTACCGTTGCCTCGGTTGGCGGAGGTATGCGCTCTCAGCGTGCTCTAGTTAGCCTATACTCCTAAACTTAAGACCACACCCATAATAAATTGTGATCCAAGCAGTGAGGTCGCCACGTGCGCTACTGCTGGAAGAAACCAGGCGCACGTCATCGAAAAGAGACGAAAGAGGAAACGACAAGACAGAAGAAAGAGACACCCGTGCTAAGGGCCAATGGCTTCCCACACGGGAGCGGGTAGGAGCCCCGCGAAATATGTCGTCCACCACGATCGGCGGTGCACTCCAGGTAGCAGAAGGGGAAGTATTGAGGACCAACCTAACTTTGCCCGCTAACTATTTCAACAAGAACTACGGCCAGATGCAAAATACCCTGCCGAGAATTTACTCGGGGTTACCTTTAGGGGCTCCCTGTTAAGAATCACTGCTCACAAATATCGAATAAATTGAAATTGGCTATAGCTACCATCCAGTAGTGGCGCGACGATACAGTACTAGTAAAGATTAATAAATAAAATTATGGGCATGTATGAGGATGCACAGGACATGCACCGAATGTCATACATCAGCGCGATGTGTCAACTGAAGAATGGGGAAGCAATAGCATTGGGATAGCTCTCTCGCATAGATAGCATCATATGACTACGAATATTGAAGCTTACTCGACGCACGGCAGAGTTAAGCCTCCTTTGCAACTGCAACATCGAGGGGGAAAAGTTTGTAAGAATGACCAATATGCAAGAGTGTACCTGCAGTGAGCACTTAAACTGCAAGTTGACAAAGAAAGCAGGAGCTATCAGACCCTCATACTAAAGGTATGGAAAAGAGGAAAACATAGCGAGCATCGAGAGAAGATGATGATGGTGGTGGTGCCAAGATAATAAAACCTCAATTGGCGGGTCAGCAGTCTTTCAAATGGAAAGTCATTACGAACCTAAAAGATCAAAAGACATTTCTTCAAACTCTGCAACGGCCTTAAAATCAACGGTACTCACTGAATGCTTTAAAAAGCAAGAGAATTGCTTTCAAAAAAAGAGGAAGATAGAAGGGCTTCCAAGAAACGGCCCTTCTCTACAGATAAACTAAAGCAGCAACAAAAATAATAGTTCAACGATACAGTATTTCTCATAATTATAAGCTAGTCTGGCTGATCTATCTCCTAATGGTAGATATAATTCTTCTCCACATTGCACAACAGCGTACCACAAGAACTTCCAAGTTTTCAGTCAGTCTTTCTCATAAATACTCAAAAAGAAAATAGTTAAAGATGTACAGTCGTTAGCGGTCCGTAATACGAGCTCTACGAAATGGTTGACAGTAATTGTGGTAGTTAACACAAAATAGTATGTTGCGAATACTGTTTATGCTTGGCGAATATTGAAGAGAGCTTGTAGCAAGTTAATATTTTGTATCTACCGAAATACACATTAAATGAGGACAGTCCCACTTATTGCGTATCATAAGGAGACGTCTCGTTCCCCAAACAGCTGTAAAGGTAAACTCAAATTTGACTGCACCCTCCACTGGGAAACCTACACGCACTGGTTCGTGAGGCAGATATAGGCCAACTGGCCCCAGAAGATTAAGTACAGCTGCAGCCGACGACGGGTCGCAAAGAACTATGGCGCAGTTAGCGGAAGGATCAACGACCCCCTACCCAAAGACCCGCTGCAGACGATAGTCCTTTCGGCAGGACGTCCTGCGTTTTCTCTCCATATGAAAGAAAACTCAGGACATATGACCGTCACTTCGAGAGGCATCGGTCGCAGAACACCGATCCAGCATGTTCTATTTGTGTCGAAGAAACGCAAGTCTTCGGGTTGATCATATCTCGTGTATTTTTGCTTATATTAAGAGTTTCACGCACAGAATCAATTAAAAATGGGTACGAGAATAATTGCTGTGATGGCAACCGTATTTCAATTTGTTTTTAAATACTTTTTTTTCACTGAAGTATACAAAATTTATTTGAGTCACCGTCTTACAACTTGTGTGGCGGTACTTGGCAACAGTATAGCTCACTTGATTTCTCGTTCTGTATGATTGAATATTTTCGTTATAACACGCTATTGCGCCTATGCAATAGTGACTTCTAGATACTATTATCTGACTTTTGTTTTTATTAATAATATTACTCTTGATGCACTTTATTTATCGAATTTTCAATTACTGTATTTGTGAACAAGCCTCAGGTGCAGCTGACGCATTCTATTCAATGGTGTGCATGCTCGAGATTTGCAAAACCAAGGCAAGACGTCAGTCGAGACTTTCATGTTTAAGGCCATCGTCTGCAGTGGCCTTAAGGTAAGTACCTCACGGTAGCTATGCACACCCAGCAAGTTTGCTGATTCAACGCGCCGAGCGTCAAGACAAATATCGCTCACATGGCCAGTGGATCGTTCCAGGGACCCTCAGCAAAACTGTGCAGTACGCAAGGTCCGCTGCAATGTTTAGCCTCACCGCAGCTTTTGACATTTCAGACTACCCTACAAAAACATCACAATGAGTAATAGCTAAACCAGAGCCTATAAAACATATCTGACATAGATTGGTTACAGAACAGCAGCTTTAATTAGCTACATTATCATTATTCTCCTAGCTTTACCACAGCACCCACAATAAAGTGTGATCCAAGCAGTGAGGATGCTGTGTGCAGGCACTACGGACAACCAATTAGCATTTACCGTCTCACGTCGGCCAATATGCGACTGCGCTACTACTGGCAGGAAATAAGGCGTAAAACATCTCTAAAAAATAAAAAAAAAATTGTGGCAGGGGTTCCTTCAGTGGCCCCCACAGGTACAAGCCCCATAGAATGGGTCGCTTACCACCATTCGGCGGCCCACCTCGCGGAACAGAAGGAACGTATCTAACTCTACAATCTAATAATCTCAGCAGGAATGGCCAGCTGCANAAAAAAAAAAATAATTGTGGCAGGGGTTCCTTCAGTGGCCCCCACAGGTACAAGCCCCATAGAATGGGTCGCTTACCACCATTCGGCGGCCCACCTCGCGGAACAGAAGGAACGTATCTAACTCTACAATCTACTAATCTCAGCAGGAATGGCCAGCTGCGACATTCCCTGCGGAGAAGGTACTCAGGACGGCCCCTGGGTGAGTGAGGCCCATCAACGTTCAGAGAATTCAATAGCTACATTCAGTAATACCATGGACGGTAAGGCGCTCAGTGATGTGAGGGTAGGAGTCAAACCCTATTTCAGCTACTTATAATTAAAAGCCATTCCCATTTTCCAATAATATAAGACTGACAAGAACTTTCTAAACGGATTAGCGAAGGTCGGAATTCTAAATCTTAAAGCACCACTTCCAGAATTATGTAACCAACTATAGCACTCGAGAAAACGCATACCTCCTCAGAGCATGGCAACGATAACAAATAAACTTGATTGGTCCTGAAACCAGGATTTTATTTTTTATAATAACCAAAATTTGGTAATTTGTGCCTCTTAACATTCATGATAATTTCTGTAATTTTCTTAAAGATCCATCCGTAATTTACTCAGTTATGTTCTAACAAACACTAGGACATATAGCTACATATATATAGTCAAATACACGAACGAACAAATCGCCATCAAAATTGAGTCACTTGTGCCTTTTATCATTTCTAACAATTGTTGCCACGTTCACGAAGATCAGTCCATAACTTGCGCTAAGTTCTGACAAATTGGCTGACATATCCACACCAAAATGTTGTCAATTGCTTTTCGTAACATCCCCACCAAATACTGCAAATTTCGTGATGATCCATCCATAACTGTTGGAGTGATGTTATCAAGAAAAATAAGCAGGCAAGCAAACGAATGGCTGGACGGATCTTTTTCGAAGTTAAGCATCGGTTTCTCCTAGCATTAATATTATTAATTTATTATATTGAGAAGTTTAAGTCTCCGTTTCCACAACAAAGGCGATATCACAGAGGAAGAAAGAAGGGACATATAGTATGACGATAGACACAAGGAACGAATGCAGGAGAGTGTTCCCACACAGGATCAACGCGCGTGGGAACAGCAAGTCAGGAATGAAGAGGAAGAACAGATGGGAGAAACATCAGTAGGAGTATGAGATGGGAAGGAAGCAAAGTGGGCACGAAAGAAAGACGTCCCAAAAGCCTAGCTAATAGCTAAGGTAACCTACAGGGTCCCCTCGGGGGCGCCGCTCCCCATAACATAGGATGGGCCAACTTAAACTAACCTAACCCTATGGTTGCTGCTAAGAAACCTCACATTCCCTGTATATTTTAAAATGATCCATTCATATCTTTTTGAGCTCTCTTGGCGACAGACGGGTGAAGAGACAGAGACACTCTGACAAAAACACGACCTCCTCGGCGGAGATACTAATGGCGGGATCCTGTGGGGAAGATGGAATTTGCCCGTGAGCCTCCACACAATTGGCCCCATAAATTTTTCAGATTCAGTGCCAATTCAATCAGCGTAAAATCTTTTTTCAAAATGGCAGCAAACCCACTTGAACATCGCTGCTGAGCGCTTGAGAATAAGCGAATGATGCTCGCTCCCGCACTAAGAGAGCAATATTTTGCAATGCGTCGCGCAGACGAAAACGCCACCAAAAGGAAGGTTTTCAACAGTTTTCCACATTATGGCACATGTCTCTCCATAAAAGCTACAACTACTTATACAATATTAACATGTCTTACGATTAACTTGGTCAAATTTTCTTACTGGAATTTACTGAGAGTTGAGCGTTGCTCAAAAACATAAAGAATCTAGACTTTAAAACGTAAGTATGATTGAGAAAGAACGAGAACGTCGATATACTTTTTATGAAGTCCTTAAGTCACTCGTGAACAGAATTGGGTTTTCACCCAAACGTTAAGGCAGGTTCACACGGGTCTGTTGAACGTACTCAGTCAGCTAATCATCTGAAAATTTTCGTTTACCGTTGCAAGCACAACTGCGTGCCTATCAAAACGTCTGCCGCCACATTAGTGGGCTTTTAAGCACGGGTCGCTTTTGAACTTTTGGATATCTCTACAAAATTGTAGTACATTAGAATTTAGAACTCGAATAATTGTGCACCTTTGAGCCATTTAAACGACACAGCAATGCATTCGGACGATCGGCTAAAAAAACACGTTCAATGGACTATCGTGTGAACGGGACTTGAGGGGCAAGCAACGCTGGTAAGCTCCACCTCCTGATGTCGACCCTATTAGCGAGTCGTTGACGAGCTGTCCCGACTGCACGGCAACGTCCCGTCGTACTTCTACACTTCTATTTTAGGCAAGCAGCACGTCGAAAGAACAATGGAATCAAGCATACTGGACTAACGAGCATGAGTGCCTACAGCAAATCAGGAAAGAAGAGAAAAAATAAACAAAGATCATTAGAAAATGTCAGAAAAGAAAAGAAGCAGAATGGAAACGAAATATTCGAAAGATGTCCCGATAGATTAATTGACACGAAGGTAACCTATGAGGGGATGGGGTTCCTGGGGCGCACGCAACTCCGGGTAACATAGGATAAGCAGTAGGTATGTAAAGCATATGAGGAAGCCATTCATGCGAATAGTTAATTGAACACTGAAGAAAGAGTAGCAAAACCGTAGCCAGTAGGCGTAAGAAGGATTATTATTATTATTACTAGCTGGAACCCGTGGAAATTCGAGAAACAAAAGAATTGTTCCTCAATTATGATGCCTTCGGACCCGTTTTATGCATAAAAAAAGGGAAAAATATTCCAAGTCAGGCAGTGAATCTTCTGCCTAAGACCTGTATGTAAACAGTAGGAGCATAAATTTCAACTTGACTCCTTCTCCTAACGACCTTTCCCCCGGTCGTATCAAGGATACGTCAAGGAAGCCCTAATTTTAACGCTATCAAATACTGATCAAAGCGTTTCAGTCGTACTAGGTAACTAACGAAGGGACAAGCCGTATTATAATATAGATTATTATCATTATATTGAGTAGTTTGGTTTCCTTTTCCACTTCGAAAGAAATCTTACAGAGGAAGAAATAAGGGACATATAGAATGTCGATAGAAACGTGGAACCCACGCAAGTGAGTTTTCCCACACAGGATCAATGCGCATGGGAACAGCAAGTCGGGAAAGAAGAGGGCGAACAGAGGACAGCATCAGCAAGAGCATTGAAGCGGAGAGAAGAAAAGTAGGCTCGAAGGAAAGGCGTTCCTAAGGCCTAGCTAAGGCTAGAAGAACAGTGAAAGCAAAGTGGGTATGAAAGGAACGACGACCCAAAACGCCGCACTGCAGTACGTGGCTGCCACAAACTCGAGCGTTCATATGAGTAGGAAACAATGAGAGGACGGGCAAAGGAATTACTAATGAATCTTCTAAGCACAAGGGGGATACCTGAATTTTCTGCCATTGGAAGCAGAGCAATAACATTTGCCCGGAGATGCATTTACGTTTTGGTAGAAAAATGCGCTACAGAGGTAAAGTTCTTTCAAAGATTTTCCCCAATTACTCACGACAAAGCTAAATACATATTTCTAAGTATTGCCAGTTGGAATTGCAACATGAACTGAAAAAACTTTTATGTTTCCTGTAACATAAATCATAACACCAGAATTAAATAATCAACCTATCTGTGAAGACATAGACATCTTGAGAATGACTTAACTTCGCGGTTACAGATTCACTTGTTGGTTATCGTCTTTGAAGTGAACAAGTAAGGACTTCCCGCACTGCCCACATCAAACTCTCACTGGCACGGTAGTTGATGTATAGGTATGGGTCATATAAATGATAACTTTTTACTTATTACTGCTTGCACGTACAGTCAAATTTTTTAAACAATAGGAGAGTTTTTTTTCCTGAGACAAACTTTCTATTTGAAATAGAAACTTTTGCTGCATTTTAAATCCGCTGCATATTCGCACGAGCAGAAATGAGAAAAATAAAAAAAAAGCCTCCGTTGCAGCTAGTTAACCTGTTGGCAAGTGCACGATCTTCAGTGGTCACGTTTGAGATGTAATGAAGTTTCAATCGGGTGTGTTCGCACGATGTGAGGCCATTTGAAAGCAAACAAATTAATTGCAGCGCAATAAGGTGAGGTACCACATGTGCGACTCCAAACTTTCCACGTTAATGCAAATCAAAACAAGAAAAACAAGTAATTTGCAATACAAGATACTACGCAACCAATTTCATCTCAACATAGCCAGTTATGCGGCCACCTTTTCAGTTGAAATAAATACGAGTTAAATCAAAATAAAACCACATGCTGCAATAGTCACTTGAAACAAACACGACTTTGCAAAATTTTTTTTTAGAAACAGAGATCAAGGAAAATACTAAACAAAATAAAAAATCATCTCAGGATAACTACAGTCAGTGTAGAGCAATGACGACGTCTCAACGAAGCTATGGTTTTCTTAGCTACGACCAACGAATCAACCAACCAACAGCAGCCTTTCGGCCACCACAAACACGACCTTAACTTGTAGAGCAGTAAAGGAAGAGCAAGCACATCAATGAACTTAAATACACGAATGATGTTGATGGGCGACAGCCTGACAAGATGACGGATGAATTCCATATGTTTATGCTGCAGTGGTCAGCTGAGGTGATGGCGAAGCGAGCATGAAACTGAACGATCTTGCTGGAGTTTTTTGTTTCTTCTTATGTGACCGAGGAAATAACGTCATTGGGAGCGCCCATTTGAGTGATGACGGAGTCGAGCCACTTGAGAGGTCCGGAGAGGTGAATTTCGATCCAGCAGGGCGTGCTTGTGACATCTTGCCTGTGGTACTCGGCACCCCAGCCTTTCACGAATGACATACTGTGAACAGAGAAAGTTCATTCGACACTGAAACAGTTGCTTACCACAACATAAATCAAATCGCTATCGATGATGTGACTATGCAAGGCGTCAAGTTAAGGATAAAGCAATTTCAGGGCGCGACACCAGGCACTACTGTATAACACAGACAACAGTGGGTCACGCTTTTAGAAGTGTCAGTTAGAATATATAGGTACCTATAGCAGGTAAAAAATATGTAATGTATATTGTACATAAGAACACCAGAAATATGAAGCATGAACAACCTAGGGCAGTAATAGCTAGAGAAGCACTCCAAGGGCGCAAACCCCCTCAACGCTATCGAATGGGTGATATGGTACACATTTCAGGTTTACCTTCAGAAGATCACCAAAATAGAATCGTCAGTTCCTCGTAACATTTCTAACAATTGCTATAAATTTTATGAAGATTCGTTAGTAAAATTATTGAGTTATGTCGCTACATAACTGAAAGAAAGGTAAACAAGCGGACTAACCGATAATCACCAAAAATTAATCTTTTGTCTTTAGTAACATTTTTCAACAGCTCTCAGTAAATTTCATCAAAAACCGACCATAACTTTTAGAGTTCTGTTGCTCACCGACCAACGGAGAAACTAGCAAACTGCAACAAACGCGTAGTAACTATGTATAGCAGAAAATTTCAAAATGCTGTATACAGTATGTAAAAACTAAATTTTCACAGAAACGCAATATGGTGCCCAGCTAATTCAGAACTAGATGTCATTAGTACACTATTAGACAAGTGCAGTGATGCCCATATCTATCAGTTGGATATAAATAGTATGTATTTTTTTACATTGAATTTTTTTTCGCTGACACACATTAAAGCTTTTCTCAACATTTAGAAGTAAACAGAACCTAACCTGGCCTTGCCTAAACAGTTGTAAACTAAAGTACTTTAACCTAAAGTACTATCTTGGTAGCCTAATTAAATAGCTGATGGCTTTATTATTTATTGTAAATCTGCCAAAAACGCACACAACGCATCGAGCGTATCAAGCTGGCACCAGCCGAGCTGACACCGCTCTAATGTCAACACAAAATATGGCCGCCACCAGCTGGATGTGCTCGTTATAGTGTGAGCGTTTTTGATATTTTTTTATATAAAAAAATTCAGCCCTCAGCTATTTGACCACTTTATATTATTATATTCGGAAGTTTAAGACTCCGATTCCACAACAAAGAAGACCTCACAGAGGAAGAAGGAAGGGACATACAGTATGACGATAGACACGAGAGATCCATGCACGAGGGTGTGCCCACATAGGATCAACGAGCATGGGAACAGCAAGTTGGTAAAGAAGAGTAAGAACAGCTGAATGTAAGATCAGGAAGAGTATGAAATCTGAAGGAAGCAAAGTGGGCACGAAAGACAGACGTCCCGAAGACCAAGCTAACGGCTAAGGTAACCAACAGGGACCCCTGGGGGCGCTGCTCCCAATAACATAGGAAGCACAAACCTAATCCTATGGCTTCTGGCCCATCCTACGCCCTGTGAGGGGTTTCGAAGTCTTATGTATGTAGCGAGGCCATATAGTGCGAGTGTGATACTCGCCCACATACTTACTGCCTCAAAGTCACAACAAGGATATGCGCTTTCAGTCTTTTAATCAAGATAGAATAATCAGCTAATTCGCTGGCAAAAGTGGTTTGTAATGACCCTAGCTACAAGATATCCAATACCTATGTTTAGCTATCGGCAGCGCATACTCTTACCAAACAGAGGCTAAACAATGAGCCGCAGGGCAGTGTAACGGGCACTGATACCACTGCTTTCCTTTCTGAATCTAACTGAACTCTAGTGATGAGCTATGTTTCATACATTTAGTATTCTACCATCCCCTTGTACCCGGGTAGCACTATCGTCGTTCACGACCACTTTGCGTTCACGTAAGCCTTGCAGCGCGCGCCTTCACTGAAGTAAACACTACCTAAGCTAAGCTAACCTCCTTACCTTTCTAACCTAACCCAACCTAACTTACCAAACGTTACCTAACCTTACCTCACCTAACTTTACCTAACTTAATCAGGGATACAGCGAGCAGCACGGAGCGCCAACTTGAACGCCGCTCACACGCACACGATCTGCGTACACAAACACGCACACAAAGCGGTCATGAACGACGATAGCGCACCCGGGTAGGTACTTAATAAAGTTGACTGATTACCACTGGAGGCACTGGCCTTAGGATAGAGGGTGCAAGTCGTCGATCGAGTCTCCCGTCTATATGACACCACAGATAGGATAATTTGTGGTCGATTGCTGCAATTTACTTTTAGGCCCTAATGGGCATTTATTTGCAGCACGACCCTGGGAATGCTGATATTTCCAAGTTAGGGTATGCGGTGAGGTATACTCTATACCTCGGCGAGACATTACTCACCGAATGGTGCACATCTTGGTGAGGTCAAACACTGCTCTGTAGCCGTGATTGACGCTCTGTGAGAGAAGCTGTGCGAATTCTTGGTTGTTGAATATTTTGAGCGAACAGTTGGGCGGAATCTTGCACACAGTCGAGTGGTGGAAGCCGTGGTGATAGTTGCAATTGCGAGATTGGACGAATATGGCCGAGTCGGAGAGGCATTCTGCGTAGACCTCACCACCCACATAGTAGAGGTGAACTCCTGCCCAGGTTATGTGATTAAAATTACAATAGTCTTCCTATTCAGGTGCCACTAGAGGGATCATTTTCTTTGATACCAAAGGAAATTAATACCTCGGCGAAAACGCAAGAGAAAGTACTAAAAGTTGCTATTCTATTAACAAACTGCCTGCTAGCATGAGAATAGTTTTCGTAAACACAAATCTAGTTAATATAGGTAACCAAACGGTTCATGCAAATACAATTGGTCGGGAGAACTAGTATTTAATATAAGTTCCGCGTTCTACGGTAGATATATACAGCGCTCATAACTCGACCTCTCAGCGCTGAAAAGTGATCATTTCTGGCTGAGGAAATCAGAGCCATTAACCAAAGGTTGCTCGCTGTGTAGGAATGACAATATTGAAATGACCAGAAAGGGCGTTTTCAAAAGGAACGGATTAAGACGCATCTCCAAGAACAACTCAACATGGGAAATCAATAGGTTGCTAAGGTGTCAGTCGCCGATAGTTAAAGCAAAAGTTGCTTTTCTCAGCGACATGGCTAGCACGGAGGCATCAGGTCGTATTGCTGATGGACAGACTAGTCGCAAATGCAGCACAAAACACAACATACACACAGAAACAAACAACAAACTGGGAGGAGTCACAAAACAAGTCTTCCGTTCCCAGTAATCGCGGGTGCACACTTCTTAACGTCTTTTGACGAAGTCAGAGCCCATTATGCGTCCTAATGTTTGTAGCTCATCGTAGACTGAAAACTATCAGCTTCTTGACCTCCAGTCCAATCCAACTTCAACGAGATATCCAAACATTCACTAGCGGCATTTGCTAGAATTTAGCCGGCACGACTGCTCGCATTTTAGGATTCATTTATTTGGTCGACTGTCAGAAGTGATTCAAAGGAAGCAACTAAACGCGCCAACACTCTAACTCTGTACGGCGTACGGAAAGCAAGAAAGCTATAGTGAGCATTCGGCTTTAAGTAGTAGTCAGTGTCCGTACGCTTCATTGTGTTTGGTGAACACAAGTGTGAGTGTGAGTGTGTGTGTGTATGTGTGTGTGTGCCATCAGCCGTCCCATCAGTTGGAATAACGAGTGTCGCTAGTCAAGTTTGGGATAGGCACATCTTCCAAAATTCGAACTGTGAAAGCTGCAAAGGAAAGAATGCTGTGCTGTGTACGAGGAAGAAAAGACTTTTGTGTAAACACGCCCTGGCATTTATACGCGCGGCAACACTATGGCGCTGAGCACCAACATAAGAAACAGAGGCAATCACGAAAATAAAGGCGCTGTGCTGGCTAATTGCACGCGACAATCATGGGAATGATTGACGGTAAACATTTTAATAATTCTGAGTTTTGCCGAGTTAGCTATTAAGGGCAGTCCACACGACAGCCTTCTGCCTTACGTTCATACATAAAAAAAAAACGACTGTTCAGGCAAACACAACTGCGTGTACGCTAATCGATCTGCTAAAATCTTAACCGTCTAATCTCTTAAAATTTGGAGTGAATCAGCACAGTAGAAGCTGCGCATTTTCCTGTTGTACCCAGAGACAAAGTGACGCATTCGTACGCTCTGCAGTGTGAATGTAGGACGAACTAGAACGCCTCGTGGCGTAAGACCATCATCCGCGGTGGGGGCAAATTCAACGAAGTCATTTTTGACGGCCAGCTAATCCTAGTTCTTCATAAGGATGCTGTGTCCAACAAGGCTAGCTCCACGGCGCCAGCCCCGTGGCGCGAGACGATCCGCGAAAGGTGGAGGCAAATTTTTATGGCCAGATAAGACTAGTTTATTTTTGCATGGGTCACATCTAGGCCAACCCACCAAACTCTATACAAAAAATCATGCTTGCTCAACTCCTTCGACCACTACTGGGTGGACAGACATATACAGTATATAAATACACTTACCTCCACCAAGGAGATTATGTTTTCGTCGGCTTTGTCTGTCTGTGAAACTGTTTGTCTGTCTGTCAACAAGATAAATCAAAAAGTTATGGACGGATTTGGCTGAAATTAAAGGAGATTGTCAAGTATGTTAGGAGGAACAGATGATTAACTTTTTGTGAACATCCGTCGATCCGTTTGTGTGTTAGTTTGCTTATCAAATGCCATAACTCAAAAAGTTATGAATGGATTTTAATGAAATTTGCAAGAGTTATTACAATTATTACGAAGTGTAATTGACCAAATTTTTATGATGATGTTTGTTTGTTCGTGTGTTTGATTTTGTGCTTGTTAACGCAATAACTCAAAAAGTTCAAAATGGGTCATCATGAAATTTACAGGAGTTGTTAGTAATGTTAAAAGACATTAATGATTAAATTTTGGTGCAGATCGGTTGGTTCATTTGATATATGTTTGTCATAATGTTTGTTAGCAGCGTAACTCAAAAAGTTATGCGGGGATCTTCTAGAAAATTGAAGAAGGTGTTAATACTATCAAAAAGCACAAATGATTAGACTCTGATACAAAGAATATCATGGGTTCAGCGCCAATTTGAATTTTTCGTTGCCTTGTTTGGCGGGGATATGAGCTCTCAGAGTGCTCTAGTTACAAAAAAAAAACATACGAAAATCATCAACGAAAACATTATCACCTCTTACTTCGTTCGCGGGTGATAAATACAAAAGTGTAAATCGACCGTAACTGAACTTGAAACGCGTTTAAAAATCGTCTTGACATATATTGGGAGAGACATCCTCCGCAACTAAGAACTCCTCCTCCAAGAGTCGCAAACTCTTAACGGCCAGAGCTTCCGAGGCCACCTTAATCCGTCTCCTCTCTCCCGCTCCAACTACAGTTTGATGTCTCTAAGCTCCGCAAGTCAGCGGCTCTTGATCGTGCTTGCGTGCATTCAAGATAGTCTCTTGGGCATGGACTCTTCACTCCCCCCCTTTTTTTTCTCTCTCTCTTTTCTCCTGCCCCCTACATCCTACTAACATAATGGCAATAGCTCATAGAGTGCCGGGGCGTATGTTCCGGTGGCTCTTTGGGAATAGGCCTATTGGTTCGTCTACTGCCGCCTATCTAATCTAAGAACGGAGAATGCCGTCAGATTTTGCCGCTTGTCAGTCTGCGCTTTGCAAAACATTCAGTCATTTCCTCTATATTTGTTCAGAGGAGCACTACTCTTTCACCTTGTCAAATACGCAAAGTTCCGTTCCTTATCTTTTCCATTACAAAGTCAAACACCACAAACCTCTCTAGAGCCTCATTGCACTGTCTCTCTCACCTTTTCCAATGTGTCTTCTCGTGTTTTCGATGGTGGAGTTTCTATTGACGTTGGAAAGTAGGCCCAGGCAGAACCTGTCGGAGTTATTGCTTGGGTTTGTGAAGCCATCGACGATGACAGAGGAGGTGGTGGCATGGAACACTTCGCCCACACGGTTGTTGAGCTCATAGTAAGCTATGCTGGACCAGCTCTCTGCCTCCTGCCACCATACCGATCAGTGCTATTAGTAAGTAGGGCTCGTCCAAGTTATGCATAGCAGAGTAACCACAGTCTTACCAACGCACCCAAGACAGATTACATTTACAATATGAATGTGTGTTATTGGTAGAAAAAAATAAGATAGTTGCGTTGGCACTGTCCGGTAAAAGTACCTACATAATTTATTTTTTCTCCCAAGTGGGAAAACCCATAATATAATAATAATTTTCTCCCAAGTATTATTATATTCCTAGTTGAAATCTTTCTACCGGCAGTGTACACTGCGATCCAAAATGAGGAAGAAGGAACGGACGTACAGGGTGTCTTGTGAAGCGTGCAAACCATCGCGAAAAAATGCAATACGTAGTAATTTAAGAGAAACAGGGATCCCATGCACGACGGTGCTCCTACCGTACACTGCATCACGGCAAGAGAACACTAAAGCGGGAATAAAGAGGAAGAACAGAAAAAATAGCTATATTATTCGTACACGTGAGTAAACGAAAGGATTCCAAGTAGGCACGAAAGAAAGATGTTTCGAAGGCTTAGCTAAGGCTATGATAACCGGCGAAGTTCTCATGGGGGCATAACTCCCCAAAACCTAGGAACGCGAACCCAACTCTACGGCCTATAAGCCAACTTCTGCCACATGAGGGGTATTATTTTTCACTGCTGTTCTTAAGTTAAACCGACGTTTCATTTGGTTTTTACAGGATTAAAGACTTTTTTCAAAGACCAATGTGAAATGAGAGATGCTGAAACTTTGGGGAATCAACTCGAACAAATCTTGAGCCGAAAATAAGGTTAAATGATTAACCTGAATATCGTTTATTCTCAACAGCACAATGTTTACAAAATACAATGTAGGTACATGCCTGATATTCCACGGGCATAAAATTGGGAGATGAGATGGTGGGCGGAATGGAGTTGGAGGAGAGCGGGGACTGCATGACTTCCATGGCGGTGTCCTGTTTGAGGTCATCTGTGCCGCTGGAGTACGGGGAGGACAGGCCTTCTGTGAGGTGACGGCCAGAATGGAGGTCAAGAACAACATAGAAAAGTGCATAAGGCTGCAGTGTACTCGGACGTGCAGCTTTCATAAGAAGCAGAGATTCTTGAGGCAGACATCAATCGGAAAAGGAGGATGGTTAACATATTCAGAGTCCCCACCACTGACAGGCAGTAAGTCTGCAGTCATCAATATCCACATCATTAGGCACTACTAATATAACTCTATATCCGGAATATCTCTCCTCCAGTACTCGGCTGGACTTTCCTGACGAGCTCACAGTAGGCACTTTGACGTTACTTTATTCGGTTTTGAATGTAAAATGAACACAAAATATAAATCTAATAAATAAATAATAGCCAGCAGTGAGTGAGACGAGGGAAGTAAGCTTTTGACGCAACTCATAGATTTTAGTAACGGAGGATAAAGTATTCGAGAACAACCCGACTATTATCTGAATGACACTAACGTTAATTTTCCTAGAAAACATTTAAAACATGAGGGTGTGAGTAGAATAGTATCCAGTGGTGACAACAAAAGTTTAGCTACGATATCTCTCTCTCAACTATGCGTATCTTATAAGCACGTTGAGCTAATTATTATCACATTATAAATTTTCCTCTATTTCCGAAACGAAGACGATCAGGAACGTTCTTAGAGCTAACTACTTTTAGCGCAAGTATATTTCAGGAACTGATTGAAAGTGAAGAGCTACCTAGTGAACAAGCCCTAACTGCCAACATGAAACTTTAATGGTTGTAGGAACAGATTTTTTTTAACGAGGACAAAACAGTTCGATTATTCGGTAAAGGGTCGAGAACTTGTGCAATGACTGATGGCAGGGTCAGGTCAGAAGTTGGAGGTAAACAAATAGTTTCGCTATATATTCTAGATGATCCCAGGACTCGCCTGAACCTCCGCAGTGCTCCCTGAGGCTCCACTTGTTGACGGGACTCGCTAAATATTCATGAGTAAAAATTAGGGAATTTCAAGAGACAGAACTGATTCTTATATTTTTCATCATTATTACAATCGTCACGATTGGTATTGCTAGTTTAAGCCTAGCCTGACGTGGCTACTCAAAACCGTTCGCTGCGATCCAAAGAGAGGAAAAAAGTAAGAACGAAAAACCTACTTTGAACTTGAAAATAACAAAGGATCGGAAAAGTAGTAAAAAAAAAATGTGATCAGTCGGAAAGCAAAAGGGCAACAGCATGACGAACATAATGAACATTATCGAAGCTAACGCAGGCATTTTCACATACATACATAATAATCATTATGCTTAGCAAAGGTTAAGCCTCCATCTTGCACCCCACTGGTGTTCTGAGCAAACAAAAAACGAAGGGACGACACACGGTATACCCAAGCATCATTCTAGACCGTGGCAGAAGGTACCTATAACAGTATAAAGGCCCCTAAGACAGCCAAAAACTCTGCTAGGGCAGTTGCTATGGAGTTACCAGTGAGGGCGTTGCTGTAGGGACTGTCAGGGGAGAAGCAAGATGAGGACGCCGGACTAACGCTGCCTGCAGGGGAGGGACCACCCAGCCGACTGACTCCTCCGCTGGGGACCGCGGGGTTTGACGACGTTGAGGCTGCAAGGAGAGATTGAGTATCGAGTTAACCCTAATGAACCGTCACCAGGCACGTGACTATATATGGTTACTTCCATAACGTTATTCTTGCAAGTGTTTCTCTGTAGCCCGGTAGCGCTACCGTCGTTCACGACACCTTGTGTGCGTGTTTGTGTACGCAGATCGCGTGCGTGTGAGCGGCGTTCAAGTTGGCGCGCCGCGCTGCTCGCTGTATCGCTGATTCAGTTAGGTTACGTTAGGTAAGGTAACGTTAGGTTAGGAAGTTAGGAAATGAGGTTAGGTTGGAAAGTTAGGTAATGAGGTTAGGTTTGGTAAGGGTAGGTTAATTTAGCTTAGGTAGTATTTATTTTAGTGGTGGCGCAAGCAAGAAAGCTTACGTGAACGCAAAGGTGTCGTGAACGGTGGTAGTGTAGCCCGGTAGAGGGTCAGTACCAGGCTGTGTTGCCTCGCTACATAAGCTTCTCGTCCGTAGCAGTACAATACGGCAAAGAATCCCTGCAGCCTGCAAGGGATAGGGTTGGGAGCCAGTGCGAAACGACTCCCAACGCTGACCTTCGAAATTATATTCTATATTTCGTCAGTGAATGTCTACCGGAAGCAACGCAGTAGTCAGTGGGCGGCTCACTTGGCGACTGTATAAAGGCCGCTGCAGACGATAGTCTTCTGTTTTGCGTGCTTACAATTATTGTTGTTATTATATTGAATCGTTCAAGCCTAAGTTTTAACTAGAATGGATATCTAACAGAAGGAGGAAGAAGGGACATACCGTATAGTACGGTATGTCGACAGGAACGTGGAACCCACACAATGACCACGCATGTGAACAGTAAGTCAGAAAAAAAGAGGGAGTACAGAGCAAAGTAACATTAGTAGAAGCATGAAATCACAAGAAAATATAGTGGGCACGAAAGACAGACATCCCGAAGGCCTAGCCAACGATAACCCAAGGGTTCCTCTAGTGCCGCTGTTCTCCATAACATAAAATGGGCGAACCTAATTATAGTAACCCGAAGCCTACCCTATACCCCTATCCCCGCAGGGCTGTGTTTCCACAGCACTGTCCGAAAGCGATTTACTATGTCAATGCAGATACAACTGTGAGGCTACAAAAATAATAATAAGAATAATAACCTGTTTGCTGTCATCAATTTTCACCGCAAGTGCCACTAGTAAAAAGTATTCAACGTATATGCCTTCAAATTTCGAGTGAATACCAACTCGGTAGAGTGCACTTTGTTCTTGTTGTTGCTTAAGCAGACACAATAACGCATTCGAACGCTGTGAGGTGATAACAGTGACCATAAGACTATCGTTCGCCCATATGAAGCACGAACCTCAGAAACCTAACCTAACCTACGACCCCTGCCTTGATGGGACCCCCGTTTATGAGTTGGTTACACCACGCAGGTACACATTACAGTAACAATGGCAAAGGTATTGTTTACAATAATTTGTATAGCCACTAGAAATTTCACAATCTTCCTCCGTGGGCAAACCATTGTGCTGAAGGTCATCCAACACTTTTGTATTTTTTTTTTAAATATATATGCCAGCTGAATTAAATTTGGGCAACCTACAGGAAACAAGCTATGGACTAAAATGTAGCTAAGTGGTGAAATAGTGTCGACGTGTCGCTTACCCGGCTGAGAGAGGGTCTGTGGGGGAGAAGAGCCGGCCGTGACGAAGCCGTTGTGGGAGTAGCTCATGTTGGCCGGCATGGCGACGTCGTTGACTTGCTGGTTGTTGAAGGGCAACATGGAGTGGCCGGGCGCGTACTCAGAGTGTCGGGGCACCAGCACGGGAGGCAGAACTGCACAAACAAAATATAAAATCAGATCGCTCCTACCATTATTTCATTGCAATTACTAGCAGCACTTATTACGTTGACCCTATTCATGTCAGGCCGGGTTGAGGTGCAGCAAGGGTTCTTTGTCCTCTTGTATTCGTACTAGGGAAAAATTCTTAATAGTGAAGTAGCGCGGACTGGTACAGATCGGGTAAATTAATAATTTAAGCCTTCCATCCAAAGGGTTCCATACGATCAAACGCGTGGGAAGGGACATGGAGATGCAGAAAAATAAATTACTATAGGCCTATATGCAAATCAAGCAACCCACGCAAAGCAACAATGCAGCCAAGAGAGTCCGGAAAGCACAAGGTGCTTTGAAGGCCTGTTCATAAGAGATTCCCTATTACACAGAACTTGCGAGACGAGCGTAAATATTGTAGCTCTGCACGGCACACGGTGCAGCCTGTGTCCACGAAGGGTAGACAAGTTAGAGCGTGGTGGTAACTTGCCTCCAACAGCGACGGTACGACAGAGACAGTTCTAAGGTGACAGTAAACAACAGAGATGGTAGTATTGGAGGACACAAGGGTACAAACAATTATCGAGCGACAATGACAACAGTGCGAGCGAAGAGGGAGGCGGCAACAAATAAGTTTCTATAGAACATTGGCAGTGCCTGAGGGAACTCCAGCACATGTACGCTTCGACAAAAGTTGCGATGATTTGAAGAGTAAGAGGGTAGAATTGAACGTGAGGAGCAGGTTTCAGCTTTCGGCCCTCTAAACCGTAATCAAGTTTGACAACCGAATGAGACTCGAACCAAAAAGGTGACTCGAACGCTCAGGATTGAATTTCCAGACGAATTCATGTAATTCCGATAAGATTATCTCGATCGACGACGACGTACCAAGCACGTCTTTCTGTTGTGGTGCAGGTTCGCGGGACAGGCGAGACGAGAGCAGACAGACCATGGACTGATGCAACATTGTCGTCGGAGTGCTAAGTACAAAGTTATTATCTGCTCCTATATTATTATTCCGTCAGCATGTTACACTTCCAGTATTATATGGGAGAAAATTAAATTTTCATGCTCATAAGAGTAACTTTTTGAGCAATTTTTTTTTATCCAGGATACGCGTGGCAGAGTTTGGCTTCAGGTTATTGGACATCTGTAAATTTCAGCAGAGGTTAAAATAAAATAGAAAGAGCAAGCGGCACTGGTCGAAATATTCTTTTGAAATCAGGGCGGTCAAAATGAAAATACGGCGAAAAGTTCGATAAAAGCTTTGTGTTCCACGGAATTTCTACAAAGTGCAGGTGCTATAAGGGACAAGCAATCACTACCATAAAAACCGATGCGTATTCGTATGGCCTATTTCCAAAACGCTCGAAGGATGCTCTCCGACAGCTGATATGCTTTGGAAAACGAAATTTCGAAGTGAGCGGCTAAAGTGGTACATAGCCCAGTCTTTTTAAAAAAAATGATTGAAAAATAAAAATGATAATGAATCAACATTTCTTTACGAACTGCTCTTGTTTCTACTGAACTAGAATAAGGAAAACGTTAAAAGCGTAAGATAAAAGCTGTTAGTATTACTTCTGCATTAATGGTTACGTGTCATCCAAATTTGTTATTAACCTCAATGCTGTTATTTTTCATTATTATTTCTTCTAGAATGCGATTACTTTCCAACCCCAATGCAATAGTATCAATTTTTGACAGTAATAATAGTAGCATTGCGCGGTAGAGGCTAAATCCACTCGTGACGATCGATGCACACAGCAAAGGCTACTCACCGGGACTCTCAACCCTCTTGTAGTGGTAGGGGTTGACGCACACCTCCTTCTGCTTAGCGGAGAACGGGTACTGGCAGATCTCTAGTGGCTTGAGCTCGTGGTGGCTCTGCAGGTCGGGCCACCTCCACACTCGACAATAGATGACATGAGGCAGACCCTTGCGGTGCGACACCTGTTGAAAGGCCGGGCCTGTGGGATTAATGCATTCCTAGCACTTGTGTACACCAATAAATTAGATGTCTGAAGAGGGATTCATTTCTTGGTGCGACACCAGTAGTATCGTATCCTTGGAACTGACGTACAGTCGAGACAAGAAAAAAATTCTTAATAAGTCATCGACATAACGCGAAATTCGCATGGCAAGATTTTATTCGCTGTTCGAACATAGGCGGGGCATACAAAGAGAGCGCGGACTTAGTGTGGACGCAGTGGCCGTGATGGGTCAGTAGCTACAATACTCACTGCCTGATAAGTGCTAGTGTAGTGAGAGCGATAAAACGCTGCTTATATTATCGGCCATACTAGTATATGCAGCACTACATCTTTTAACAAATGCTTTTTTTACAATCTTCTCTCTCTCTAGGAATCAGTTTCACTCAATTTGAACCATTCTACACATTGTTGAGACAACCTTCATTACTAGATGAACAAACTAACAAATGAAACAAACAAACCGCAGTTGTGCAACAAACTGCAGTTGAAAAGGAGAAAAATACGGATATTGAAATAATTTACTATACTGTATTACAGACACAACTAACGCAACAGTGAAACAATAATTTGTAGCCATGGATTATATTTATACAAAATATTCCTATCGTTACTTTAACTTTGTAGTAGTACTAAAGATTTAACGGACTACTGAAAATCTAATCCAAATAGATATGCCAATATCTAATATATCACTATAGCTATGTAAAAACAAAAACTGTTAACGAAGTCATATTTGATGCAGTTTCATGATAGTGATCGTTGACTGTAAATTTTGTGGATTGTATCCATCACTACAACCTATAGTTTTGCACTTTAAAATACAACATTGTTTCAAAGTTGAAAAACGGTCTCAATGTATCGAAGTTTGTTCCATCCAAATGGAGCAATGTCTCAATGAAAAAAAATTGTTTCGCGAGTTTTGATATTTGTCGCATCGAAAATTTAAACTGTCTTATTGTTGTGTAGTCTGTCTCAATCGTTTGAACATTGTCTCAACGAAATAGAGGACTATTCAAAAGCATTTGTTAAAAGGAGTATTTTTTTATCACCTACTTAAATTGCGTTCAAACTGTACCCAATGTGACGTAAAAAGCTCGTATGGAGAACAAGTTTCGCGTTAGTGCGTGACTTATTAGACTATAATATGCACGTTAATTACCACCACGCCATTTATAAGGGTCGAAAATTCAGCAGTGGCATTTACACATCAGCAACGTCAGCAAATGAGCGCAACAAGCACTAGCTATCTAGACTTTCCAGAGCCGAACCAATACTTTGTCTCCGGTCGGACTAGCATAGTTTGAAAAAAGAATAGCTGAAATTAGGCTATAAGGGTTAACTGTATACAGTGTTCTTTGTCCAATACTTGGAGGATGTTCAAACAATGCTAATCATGCGAATAATCAACATAAATTCAGGACTTTTTCGGTTACACTCACGTCAACTCTATTGCCCCTCTAGCTCTAGAGAATAGAGTACCCCACCCCATGACGGAACTGCCGACACAGTGTCCCGTAGAAAACGTTTCAGGTGCAACTCTTGGTCGTGCCAGTAACGTTGGAGGCCATCAGGACCGTCTAGGTTACATTTTCCTCAACGGAGAATACTTCTTGCATTTTTCAACGCCTTATGTTTGGTGCTTCCTCGTAAACTCTAAACGGTTTACTTTAAGAAGCAGAAGCAGACGAAGACCTTGCAGATGATTTTTCAGTTCAAATCCCTTAGTATAGTTTTGAACTTAGCCCAATAGGATTCCCCTCATCAGACATCAGAGAGATGAGTTTGTTCCGCCACTGTCGATCATGTTACATACGTTAGAAGCAACTCAGTTGCGCTTGAGACGGCAGAAATTTCATTTTACGGAGGATCATTAAGTTTTGGACAGCGTCGAACAGAATCGATTGAGAGCAAGACCTGGAACGCGATCAAGCCGGGGAGAATCAACGCATCTTTCTCAGGTTCCAGGGAAATGAAATTGAATGGGCAGAGATAAGCTCGCTTTACCCGTGCTAGTCGCTGGCGCCTATACCTTAGCTCACTCCAGCTACGCTCTTTCGTCACACGAGCTTCTTCTTCCATAGTAGTCCCATAGGAGGAACAGTCCTCGCAGCGAGGTGGCCAAGGTTGAGTAAGGTAAGGCTGGAGCAGAAGGAGAATGAAGACAACCTCATTAACCTGCTAACGGACAGTCACGAGAAAGCCTCACTTTGACTGACGGACGAGTTTGTTGCCAAAAAATCTCTAAAATCTAAAATTCATTTTTGAACTCGTTTCGATTTCCTTTTTGTAATTTGAGTACTAGTTAGTTATTTTGGATTCAATACATGACCCTACTCACAACAAGTATGATCCACTGCCATCAAGGAACAAAACGGGAGATCGACATAAGTCGACGATAACCGTTAACAGGATAAATGAGCTATCCCATACAGAATTTTGTTCAGTCCCAGAAGTAGATTTACGGGCTTAGCTTCTACAGGGCCTAGGCGGCCAACATTTTGAAAGAGAAGGGACTAAAGTACAGCTCATGTGCCGCGGCGAACCAACGTGTATCGACGTGAAAATTGCGCGCGCCTCACGCAGAGTACCACGCGAGGGGGCGGGGGCGGGCGCGTACAGCGTGCCGACCACCGCCCCAGAGCGTGATCGATACGAGCCCTGGTGACTCACGGCTGTGGTGGCTCTCCACGGGGGTGCCACGGCCCGCTGCCGCTCAACAGTCACTCAAATTCCCATCCTTAGCAACCACGCCAAGCAACTCATCGATATCTCCCGCACGCAGGACGTCAGAGCGCCTACCTTGCACGTACGGGGCTAGATAGTGCAG
>LQNS02278094.1:30342952-30353410 GCA_001587735.2 Parhyale hawaiensis
GTGCCACGGCCCGCTGCCGCTCAACAGTCACTCAAATTCCCATCCTTAGCAACCACGCCAAGCAACTCATCGATATCTCCCGCACGCAGGACGTCAGAGCGCCTACCTTGCACGTACGGGGCTAGATAGTGCAGGAGTTCACCATAGTACACAAAACGCAATTATTTAAAATAGGCTTCGATCAAAAAATTTCGCCGAACTAAATAGTGCCATTAAACTTAGTGTTTGGATTCTTTATCTCTTCAGTGTGGGAATTAGGCACCTATTTTCGCAGGAATAGCACTATCGGCATTGTTCGGACAATCGCACAGTAGGCACCAAAATATTAAAGGTTGAACCTTTCACTGCTGACTGTATTCTACACTAACAGTCGTGATGGGTCGGACGTCATTTTTTGGACACACGCGGATGCAGATCTTGTAGCGGATTTTACAGTTCTGACATCCGCGGATGTTATTCGCCCCATCACAATCAAACACCCACACACACATCCTCTCACGACGGCAGTTTGTACAAAACTTAGGAATAAATTTATGGGAATTACCCAATTGCCGAACTAACTCTATTTCCGAACAAACAGTTATATTTGATGGGTGAAAATAATAATCCTATCAAATAATAACTGTTTGTTCGGAAATAGAGTTAGTTCGGCAATTCGGTAATTCCCCCTAGATGGTGCTCTGTTGACAGGGACAGCGCTTGCACACATTTCAATCCAAATGAGAATCTGCAGTTTTCTACACTGTGGATGAGTTTAGTGTACAGTGATTAACCCGTACATGCGTGCCTCCTTTTCTGCGGATGCGGATTTCACAGTTCTAACATCCGCGGAAGCGGATATTCACTAACATACAGCCATCACTTTTCACGCTTTATCCATTTAAAATCAACGTCCCTATTTTGAATCGGAATTATATGCTAGATTAAATTGATAAAAGGGTACTTTACCAAACTATTCTGTATCATTATACACCTAGTTTAAACCACCGCACCCACAGACTACACTGTGACCCATGCAGAGGACATGAAAAATGTCAAGAGAAATGCGGAACCCTTGCATGAGCCAGCGCGCATGGGAACAGCAAGTTAGAAACGAAGAGGAAAAAACAGAAGAGGTATCATCAGTAGAAGTATGAGGGTGGAAAGAAGCAAATTGGACAGGAAGGAAAAACGTCCCAAAGGCCTGGCTAAGGCTAAGGCAAACTACAAGCCGCCCCCCCCTCCTCCCCGGGGTCGCTGCTCCCATAAGATAGGATGAGTGAACCCAACTAACCTAACCCTACGGCCATTTTCTGCCACCTAGGGAAAACCAATCCTGCTGCAAAAAAAAATTTACTACGACTTTTTAGTGCCCGGTCAAACAAAATCGTAATTCTTACGCGCTGTTAATTAACACTAAGTGGCAGGCGAATATGTGCAAATGCGCACAATTCATATTTTTCCACAAACTTGGCTCAATTATACGCCTTTAATTGAATATAGGCAGTGCGCTGTTTCTAGGTGTGACCAAAAATCAATAGCGTATTGCATTTTGCGCCGCCATCAAGAGCATAGGTAGGTGACTCAGTCAAAGGAAGATGCAGACGCACTTCTAAGCGCATCTCAAATGGACAGTTGTGACGTCATCATTGGCTCTCGGCGCTACTGGAGACATCTACATAGCGCTGGTATAATGGATACAAACGTGCAATTTCACGCAAGCTATCAATTGTGACGTCATTGTTGTCGCTTATTTTCTCGCACAAATACTGGAGAATTGTCGGTCTGTGTTCATTTGTCTGTGACAGAAAATAAGCACTTCAGCGAGGGGACTCCCGTTTTCTACGTCATGTGGCATTTCCTGCACTGTCTATGACATGTACGAACACGCTCTTGCAGGCGAGCTCAGGTCCATAGTAATTAATTAATAAGGCCTTCCCCAGCTTCGCATCTTGTATACGGTTTTCGAAGGCTACGGACAGACTGCTCTCTTATTATATTAAGGATTTAGATTAAATTTTACTACAGTTTCGTAATCACGGTAATTATATATAGCGACTCATGAGTGAACTACATTCAGCAATAACCAACTATATCTGTGAAAATACGGCACTAGCAGGAGTAACCTCCACAGGGAAAATATATAGGGCCTAACACATTGGGCACCTACATACTTTATCATGGTCAAAGAACTACAGACTGTAACGAAATCAAAGTAACGGTACCCACTGTTTAAGGTTTATATGGGGCGAGCTCGATTGGGCAGCAAACTAAAGCCTTCGAGGCTCAACTTGCCTGAAACTTCAGACAGGAGTGATGGCATCGACTCGTTGATTCAAGTTCAGGTACTGACTGCTAATGAGTAACCAGTGATATTGACACGAATTTAGCCTTGCTCTGTACAATGGGACTTTCAGTCCGTTCAACACAATAAGGCTGCGTCTAGCATTCGCAACACGATTCAATGTGGGAAGCCAAAGTTTCTATCTGTACTTCCGGACAAGTCAATTTAAGCGGACTTGGCTTCGATCGCCTTTGACGACTCAATCGCATGTGCCGTAAGGCAACTATACATGAGGAGACATCTCTGTTGAGGTTAAGTCAATACTTACCTATCATGCAAGCTAAATCTCATCAGTCTTCTGTTTATATTCCTACTTTAGAGGCAAATACCGGCATAAGAGGTTACCGTTCTCGGAATTTCACGCAGATTGTACACCATCTTCTGTGATGATCAAGCGTGTACCACTCGTAGTTCATCACACCTCGAACAGGTACTGATTAGGTATGTTCGATTGGACCACTTTGATCGAAGAAACTTGAGCCTCAACTTTTCTGGAACATCAATAAAGAACGTTGGATTCGCCACTCGATCATGAGGATTGAGTTTGAGGCCGTCGAAAGGATATGGCTGGGATTAACGGCTGAATATTCGATCTTAAAGAAGAGTTACCACCCGATTTGGCTGAAACTTGCAGCGTAGACTATATGTAAAATCGTAAAAGCAAATGTTTTATTAATACACTTTTATTTTTTTTTACATAGAAAATGAGTTAGTGAGAAAAAATAAACAAAAAATAGGGTTAGGGGAAAAGGCATCTCCTCCTAGGGTTTTCGAGGTAGAGAGCTAGTTTATGGCCTAAAAGTAGTGAAAATTGCTGCCCTATTAGAGGTTTTGATATTCAATATAGTTTTTGACATTAAAAGTAAAAAAAAATTAATAAGTTATTATGACAAAGTGCGCTCGAAATAATTTACTAATTCAAAAATCAAATCACCAATACATTCCTTGATGGCGAGTTAAAAGACGCTTCTTTTGGTACCACAATCATCTCTGTAGCTCAAAAATTGTAGGAGGAGATACAGTTTGAAGTCGAAAAAATAAATTTTTCAGGGGAAGGGGAGGGCTCAAATTTCCGTTTTCTTTGAATAACTCGTTTTCTATGTCGAAAATGGGAAAAAATCCATCAGTCTAACCCGCATTCTTTTCTGATTTTACATACATGTATCAAGTTTCATTGAAATTGGAACTAAAATGATAACCTTTTACTTTCAAAAGCAGTTTTTTTGCATATCACCATGAAAATACCCGCCAAAGGTCAAATTTGGTTTCCTTATTTACGCTCCGATTTGGATGAAACTTGGTACCGGTATGTAAAATCAAAAACGAATGTGGGTTATACTCCTGTACTTTTTTCCATTTTCGCAATAGAAAACAAGTTATTGAAAGAAGACGGGTTTTTGGCGTGGAAAACATTTTCTTTGAATAACTCGTTTTCTATGGCGAAAATGGGGAAAATTACAGAATCAAGCCCCTATTTATTTTTGATTTTACATCTCCGTGTCAAGTTTCATGAAGATCGGACTAATAATGAAAAAGTTTTTGTTACAAAAAAAAAATAGCTTCAACCCTGTCCCCTATTTCACCCACTTAAGGTTACGCTGGCGGCCTAAAATTTTGTCTGCGCTTCCGTCAGATATATAGCTACTGTTTAGTGGGAAAAGAAAAATGAATTTTGAAAATTCCAAGATTTTTTGGGAGTACTTTCCCCATAAGTTGCGAAACCAATCATCATAACCTCTAAAGTTCTGAGCTCGAGACTAGAGTGTCATCTCGATGGAACCGTCCCCATTCCATGACGATGTAAGCTAGCGATATCACCATGGACCCAATAAGCATAACTGCGATATTGCCACTATGGTTATCTTAAAACTCGCAGGAAACAATAGAATATAGCGACTAATGAATAGTGCTATATATTATATATAATTTTATTTAATACCTTAAGAATAGACTTCGTCTCCTGGTATGAGATTAGCGGTAAACTGGTTGAAAGGGCAGCATGATTTCGTAAAATTCACCGAAGTATTATGTAAAAATATGGGCAACGGGTGTATGAAGATAACGTTAAAATATGAAGATAATTTTATGATAACCCAAACAATAATACATATTGAAATTTACGGAAAGAAAACACGGACTCAACACGTTATGCGTCGCTAACACCATGGTACGCATCACTAACACAATGCTTCTACAGTAGTGCTTGTGAGATCACCAGTCAATAGATAGTTTGAGCACGTAACTACTCACTAAAACATTGTTTATATTATTATCAGAACTGATCGTGACCCTCTACAAGTAATTTTCTAATTTCTAACTAGTATCGCCCTACAGCCTATTCAAAGGCTTTGCGGCCAGATGGTCTCGGCCCATCTGTTGCAGCAAATTTGGGTTTTCAGCCGGGACGAAGGGCTGCAAGTCATAGTCAACGTAATAAAATGGCTCTTCGATCTGGAAGGGGCGCAGGTCACGACTGGGACTGGTTGGCCAGAAGACGGCTGAAAAGCACCTGATTCCAATGCTAGAAAAAAAAAAAATCAGCGCTGCAAGGCTAAGAAAGCTGAAAACAAGAAATTACTGCCGCAGGGCCGCGTCCAGCTCAGAAAAAAACATTGTGTTGATTTTGGAGAGTAAGAGAAAAATGAGGTCACTTTTGATTTTGTGTTCGTGCCGTCATGGACGTGACGTAGCTAATAAAAAAATGCGGAGTAGAAATCCCGCAGAAGTTCTCCATTTAGGTTTTTGGACGAGATGAAAAATTGATATAATATTAATGATTTTTCCACTGTATTAAACACCATGTAAAAATGTGCCATGTTACGGCATCTTTCATTATCATTGTATACTTCGTTTACCTCCGTATCCGCAACTCAGGCGTTTCAACAGAGGAACTACTTGTGCAGTATTGAAATACCGCATAATGGGTAGGCGTGGCAACCGTGCGCTACTACGGGCAGGAAACAAGGCACAAGCATAGTAGGAGACACTCGAGTAGTCGGCCTCTTTCCGGCTTCCACACGAGTGAGATGAGAGAAGTCCCGCGAACTAGGTACGCTATCTCCATCGACTGCCCACCTCGCGGAACAAAAAAGGATATAGAGAACCTACCTAACTTTACAAAACTAACCTTGTCAGTAGGAACTGCGGCTAGATGCAACATCTCGTGCGGAAAAGGTACCTACTCGGGTTTGCCCCTGGGGTCGTAAGGCCCATATATATTATGACAGGGATAGGGCGTGTCATAATATACCCTTGAGGGCTGTTACTGCATCTTAAAACGCTTTGTGCAACAGCCGAGCGCACCACGCGAGATCGTCACGATCTCCTGGTGGAAGAAGCTTGAGCCACCCACCCACATTGCTGCTGGCTTCATGCACGCCAATATCGGTGAGCGGAGCGGGAATTCCAGTGACGTGTCTGGAATCCATGACAACACGTCCAACACCGTTAATATAAGAAATGATTGCGAATATAAATAGATATCTAGAGACAGGAAGATTTATGAACGAACAAGAACTACNGCACGCCAATATCGGAGAGCGGAGCGGGAATTCCAGTGACGTGTCTGGAATCCATGACAACACGTCCAACACCGTTAATATAAGAAATGATTGCGAATATAAATAGATATCTAGAGACAGGAAGATTTATGAACGAACAAGAACTATATATTTGGTTAACTAGAAGTTGTCCGTTTGCTGTAAATGCGTCAAGATAGAAATTCCGGAAACTAGTCGAGAACAAAGGTTTGTTGCTATTATTATATTGAGTAGTTTCCGACTCAGTTTCCACAACAAAAGCGATATTACAGAGCAAGAAAGAAGGGACTTAGAGTATTTCGATCGGAACTTAGAACCGAGGGTGTTTCCACAAAGAATCAACGCTCAGAGGAACGAGTAGGGAAAGAAGAGAAAGAACAGGACAAAGCATCATCAGCAGGAGAATGAAAATAGAAGGAAGCTAAGGGGGCACGAAAGACTGATGTCCCGAAGGCCTAACTATTGACGAAGGAAATTTACACGATCCCCTGGTGGCGCTGCTCCCATAACACTGGATAGTCGAACTAAACTAACCGAACTCTACGGCCCCACCCTACAGTAAACCCTCCGAGGGGCAGAACACACGTTAGTTGGTGACCGGGAGAGGTGCAGCACGTTCCACAAGATGATAATTCTGAGCATCCCTCGAGAACAAAGGTAATTTCGTAGTTGAACACAATGATTGCGATTAAAAGCATAGGTAATAGTATACCTAAAACAAAGCGTACCACACAGTACGTATCGCGGTTCAAGTGTTGAGAGAAGAGAATTCGCGTAGAATGGCCAAGGGGCGCACCGTACGCAACATACCGTATATGTGCTCCAGAGGCCACCGGCAACTACCGAGAACAAATGTCACTGTGTCGTTGAAGCGAGTTCGTGGAGGGAGGGAGGGAGGGAGGGAGGACGAGTGGGGGAAATAGTAGCTATGTATATATCCCAAGAACGAGATTCCAAAGAGAACGATGAACAAACGTCGTCTCATCTTCCAGCGAATGAGCAACTACGAGACAGCGAGAGCAGAACGACAAAGCAGAATAGGGGCAGGAGGCCTTAAGAGCACCAGACGCTCGAGAGCCGACAGGGATCAGGATTTTCGCGGAATGGTTGCACAAACAAGGTTCTGTATCAAGCTACATGAAGACCGTTATATATAGACAAGTCGATTAGGCTACTGTTTATGCACGAAGACGACATCACAGAGGAAGAAAGAAGTGCCATAGAGCATGTCGCTAGAATCGTGGAGCCCAAGTACGAGGGTGTTCCCAAAGAGGATCACAGCGCATGGGAACAGCAACTCGGGAAAAAGTGGAAGAACCGATGGCTGTAGCATCAATAGGAGTAATAGCGGAGGGAAGCAAAATGGGAACGAAAGAGAGACATCCCGAACGCCTAGCTAAGGTAACCTACAATGTCCCTCTGCATGGGGTCGCAGCTCCCCGTCGTAACATAGGGTAGGCGAGCCCATCCTCAGACCCTTGACGGNGTAAAACAAAACGTGACTGTATTGAATAAAAAATCTGAAAATGTTTTTTATGTAGTTTGACTTGCGTCTCTATGTTAAAAAACAACCGAAATACAAATTTATTTTAAAATGTCTTACGATGAAATGCGACTGTCTTGTTGAATGGTGTTCAGTTAGAATGAAAATTTGTGTTGTTGTGACATGTATTAAGTCAGTGTTGCTATAAAACATGTGCTCCAGAGGCCACCGGCAACTACCGAGAACAAATGTCACTGTGTCGTTGAAGCGAGTTCGTGGAGGGAGGGAGGACGAGGGGGGAAATAGTAGCTATGTATATATCCCAAGAACAAGATTCCAAAGAGAACGATGAACAAATGTCGTCTCATCTTCCGGCGAATGAGCAACTACGAGACAGCGAGAGCAGAACGACAAAGCAGAATAGGGGCAGGAGGCCTTTAGAGCACCAGACGCTCGAGAGCCGACACGGATCAGGATTTTCGCGGAATGGTTGCACAAACAAGGTTCTGTATCAAGCTACATGCAGACCGTTATATATAGACAAGTCGATTAAGCTACTGTTTATGCACGAAGACGACCTCACAGAGGAAGAAAGAAGGGCCATAGAGCATGTCGCTAGAATCGTGGAGCCCAAGCACGAGGGTGTTCCCAAACAGGATCACAGCGCATGGGAACAGCAAGTCGGGAAAAAGTGGAAAAACCGATGGCTGTAACATTAATAGGAGTAATAGGAGTATCAAAGCGGAGGGAAGCAAAATGGGAACGAAAGAGAGACATCCCGAACGCCTAGCTAAGGTAACCTACAATGTCCCTCTGCATGGGGTCGCAGCTCCCCGTCGTAACATAGGGTAGGCGAGCCCATCCTCAGACCCTTGACGGNCGGAGGGAAGCAAAATGGGAACGAAAGAGAGACATCCCGAACGCCTAGCTAAGGTAACCTACAATGTCCCTCTGCATGGGGTCGCAGCTCCCCGTCGTAACATAGGGTAGGCGAGCCCATCCTCAGACCCTTGACGGTTGCTACTTAGGTAAAAACTTGGATTTGTTTTAACCTTCAATCTACGGTAACTCAGCGCTTTCAAAGTTAAGGTTTACCATGTGTATAGAAAATTATAGGCTGCACTGGTCATAAGTAATAGCTATACATCCGAGTATGAAAATTATAAGATTTACTATTTCCCAGGAACACGCGGTAGACAATTGTAAAGATGTTTTTACAATTGCATTTAGTCTACTCAACTACCACTATTTTTCTCTTTTTTTTTTCTACTCAGAACTGCAGCTCTCTTTCTGTCACCAGTAGGCGAAAGAATAGGGCCTAATTGAATACAGCTTTACTTGAACCAAGAATACATCCGTATTCAACCACAACAAGTTGTTGGAGCCGAATTTTTTGTTTTTACAATTTAGCATGCCCGCATTGACAGTTGATATCGCGTATTGTGAATTGCTATAATGAAATATTCGCCGCTGGTAAGAAAATCGCCCAAGTTTAGTGCACGTTAGAGAAGTAGCGACTGCGCTAAGTATTCACCATAAGTCATAAAAACGCTACCGGTAGGTACATTTGATCGTCAAAAAGCTAAAGTAACCTATGAGGTCACCATGAAGGCGCGCTTCCCCTCCTCCCTCATAACACAGTTCGGGTAAACCTAATCAACCTAGTCCTATCGGTCATATAACCCATACTACAAGGCCCCTTAATTGAAGAGACAGCCAGCAGTTTCTGCATGCGCACCTATTATTACGAGTCTATAACTAATAATTACAAAGAGCGTTGAACGTTAGACGAAGTAATGGTAGCAGCACGGCAAGTTCATCGCTGCGCAGTACTACACAAACTACCTCACAGTCGAGCTGCATGAGCACGCAAAGAGGTTATTAATATTGATCGGAAATATCTGCCCGATCACAGCATAGACAACGGCTGGCAAAAGCGTTTCCGGCTACAAGACACACCAAGCATAAACTCATTTATACACTTCGCACTTGTTAACAAAGAACATCGTGATTCGATTAATACCTATTATGTAGCTACCTAAAAACGATGCATCGAACTGCAATGACCAGACAAAATGATTTGAACTCGTGCATTGATCGTCTTGCAGGAAATGAAATTGTTTTTTTTCCAAAATGTATGGAAGTAAAAATAATAATAACCTAGAATGAATAAATCAGGAGCGATAATTTCAAGACAGGCACTTAATAACTTACCAACTACAACAAAAATTATAACCTTTACTCTATGCAAATAATTAAGTTACCTTCACGGATATACCCGTATCCCTGCTACAACGTAAAGAATCTGCAGGAACAAGAAATTGTTACAACGACCGATCTAATCCAATCCAAAAAGTGGTAACAAAATAAATTTTTAATTAGTATTTGAAAGGCAATAGATAAGATAATATGACATTCATGATAATTGTTTTATTACTTGAATAATTAAGGACCCTTCTCCACATTGCTTTTCCCGCTACTTTACCCTACTTAAAAAGCTGGAGAAACAGCGTGCATCGCGAGGCGCGCAACTCGCATATGGCCCAATACACAGTTGAAGTCGGCAGCACAATGACCTAAGGGCGAGCTGCATATCTTCCAAGCAAGTGGTGAATGCGTCTGGATAGTGTGGCGCGGTATTAGATAGAAAACTTCGAAGTGGCGAAACCGCTTAGCGTAAGAAATGTAGGTATAGGGTTAACGCGGAGTTAAAGATAGCTACGCTAAAAATTTCAACCGCCCTTGTTGGTAAAATTTAGAAAAAAGAACTTGATGAAATATTGATGAATAATTAATTCTATTGTATCCAGGGTTGCAGAGTCGGAGTCGGCCGATGTCGGAGAATTTGAGGGGGAGTCGGAGTCGGAATCTCACTTGCTCTAGGAGTCGGAGTCGGAATTTTTAGGCCGACTACGACTCCGGGAGGCCATTTATAAACAAATATCATTCAAATCTAAATTTTCAGTCACAAATTTAAAAAAATGTAAATTTGGATTTTTTTTTGCACATTTCTCTTTTAAAGCTATAGCTACCATGTATTTTCCTATTCTATGTGATGAGGCCATTGAGAAAATGTTGGGTAGAACTTTTTCACCTTGTACATTATGCCCCCC
>LQNS02278094.1:30372117-30383418 GCA_001587735.2 Parhyale hawaiensis
TATTCTTTTCCCCCTATCTAATACTGAAGAAAAAAATTCCAAGGTACCCAACATTTTTCTTGCGGAGAAGGTATCTTGGATACGCGCTTGGGCGTTTGACTGTATGACCGTGTCTGGACATGTTCATAATAGCTCTTGAGAAAATCTCATTTTTCCCATTTTGGCCGCCAGCGTCAGAGGCTACTCGGACCCAAGAGTCAAGCACTGTATGTACTGTTGCGGTCTATGATACAGCTATGGTGTTCAAGAGAGGAAATGGAAGGGACATATAGTAGTATGTCGACAAAAAAGTGGAACCCATGCACGAAGGTCGACAAACGCGCACGGGAACAGTAAGTCGGGAAAGAAGCGGAAGAACAGATGAACGTAATATTAGTATGTTTGAGTACGGTATCAACAAGGAAGCAAAATGGGCACGAAAGACAGACGTCCCCAAGCCCTAGTTAATAGCTAGCCTAAGGTAACCTACACAAATCCACTGGGGGCGCTACTCTCCGTAACATACGATGGGCGAACCTCACTAACCTAACCCCATGGCCTATCCTATGTCCCCAGAGGGGGATGTATACTGTATGAAATGTAAATATATATAATAGGCCTATAGAAGAACTCAACATCGTTTCTTCATCACACTGCACTGTAGCCTAATTTTATATTCTGCACCGAAGACAAATCTCGCAACTGAATGCTCGGACGAACTCATTAAATCTCACAATTTAAAACATACACTGCCCACAGCACAGAGAAACAGTCAGCCTACACATACTTTCCCTGCAACAGGGCCATCACGCAAAATGCGCATCACACACTCTCCGACAACAGCGGGCAAAATATGTCCAATCCTGAAGCAAGGAAAGCAAGAGCAGCCAACAACTTCACGTCCGTCACCTAGAGGAGTCAAGCTTCTGTATGCTTGTTGTGCACGGAAGCTGCACGCTGTGAAGCAAATAACGAAACACATTCTGCTTTTCCGCCAGAAACACAGCAAGAAGCTGCCGAAAATACCTATCCCTGAATTGACAAAAATATTAAACTCATTGAACGCACAACCCGAGTTACACGCGAAAGCGTAGGTACGCACACAAACTGTTATGCCAATGTGCAGATCTTCTAATTAACTGCGCTACCACGACGTTCTGAACAGAAATGAGCTGCAAGTTGCGCAACACCGTACCCACAGCAGCGAATGCTTTTCCATTCGGTGAGCATAGGTATGGCTGCTGCTTACACTCTTCACATATGCTAGGTAGGTACATATTTCTGAAGACGGTTCGGCCATAACCCTTTGCCCATCAGCAGAATTTCGTAGCCCACTTCCTTCGACAGTTACAGACCGTTTAATGTTCCGTTGCGCGAGTACTAGCATCCAAAAAGTTGGTAATCGGTACCAACGCACGAGACTTTGTAACAGCTTGGCATAAAAGTAAGTGCCGCAATATGTAGCACGTAATCTTATGCAGGCTATACCGCATTCACCGGAAGAGGAAACCGGCAACTCACCTTACGTCATCCATCAGAAAGAAAAACTCGGGGGTTATCACCACACTCAACGCAGCAATACGATATAACAGCTCAGTTTCTAAGAAATGCCAATCTAACTCTTATCGCAAGTGCCTGTATAGCAAAGTCATTTGCAGCCTACAGGCTGGTGAACAGCGACAATATCGCTCCCTATTCTTTATGGCTCAAGCAGGGAGTCAGTCGTCTGGCGTTATTTGGAGGATTACGAAGGACTCGCGAGAATATAAAGGAAGTATTCTTATGTATATGAATTAGTCACTGGGGTAATCATCGGGAGAGTTGTAGCCAGGGTTGCAGATTGGAGTCAGTGAAAATAAACCTTTTTTTTGCTGAGAAAGAGTAGGCCTAACTAAGAGTCGGAAATTTTTGGGGTACAAAGAGCCGGAGTTGGAAACTGACAGAACACAGGAGTCGAAGCCGGACTCGGTTTCTCTGACTCTGTAATCTTTAATTCTTCGTGACACCTGCGGCGGATCGCTGCAGTAGCAGTTCCTAAACTTTCGCAGGCTTGCCCGTTCTCACGAGGGTCAGTGGTGCCGCCCCCTTGCACTCCGCGAACCAGGGTTTGTGATTTTTTTTTAATAAAAAAAATAAAAACTCAAAGATTTTTTATTTGATTTTTTTTATAGATCATTTTTTATTTTTTCATATTTTCTTCATGTGAAATGATACAATAATTCATGGTTCTTCTACAGTGTGCTAAAAATAATACTTACTCATAAATCAAGTGCTTTCCTGCTTTCCTTGTTCTTAAATTTTCAACACACAGTGAAAAAGACAAATTTAAGGCTATTGTAAAAAAATCAAGTAGGGTACATAGCCTACTACAAAATCTAGTGTAGTAGCTAAATGGTGGAGTAATAATGTGCTATCAGCCATGTAATTCCTGAGAAAATAATGGTAAAATAGCATTAAGCTCGGAGATGATAGGTAGGTAACTCAGTAAAATATACGTGCAGATAGGTGAATGATTTTTTTTTCCAAGAGTGAAGAGATTCATAGCATCTCACTGTACAGCTGTGAAGACAACACTGAAAGGTAAAGACTAATGATGCATAAATATTTCTGCAACAGCTCTAGCATTAAATTATGTAAATACCATAAAAATTGAAATTTAAGCATGTACTTTCTATTGTTTTAACTTTTAATTATGTAGCTAGGTATGTTGAGGTAGGTATAGGTTGGTGAATTCTTTCAAGGGGAACCATTGATATGTTGAAAGATAGAACTGGTGTTGTGTGGCATAAATACTGATAAGTGTTAATCATTTGATAGTGCGAAAATATTTCATTTCATGAAAAAATCAAATAGCTACACAAAAATTTATGATTTTTATCGAAAAATAAAATTGATTTTAATCAATGGTAAACCTGCTGCAATGGTTGTAACTCAAGTAGCGGCTCATTAAATGATAGATTAGATTAAATCAGAGTATTAAAGTATTTAAACACATATCATGAAAACTTGAGCATGCGTTTCCTCTTGCTTCAATTATGTACCTAAGTAGCTATATAGAGGTATAGCCGAGACTGAAGGATAGAACTGGTGTTGTGTTGCATAAATGCTCATAAGAGTTGATCAATCGATAGTGTAAAAAATATTCCATTTCATGAAAAAATAAAAAATCGTGATGAATTAATCAATGCCAACCCTGCCGCGAACACAATCTTCTTCGTTCGGAACTGTTTTAATTTATCGCTTCATATTTGTTTCCATCGACCCTCTACAGTGCCTTTTACGTCACTGTCCTTCAGAACTTACTATTAGGATTGCGGCGACGGACGAATCCAGACCGACTCTAACCCTCACTGCCAGGAACAACCAAATTTTGACTCCCTGGATCCCAAAAAATGACAAACTCAGACTCTTTTGCTCAAGAAAATAGGGTAATTATTACTGACTCGACGACCCCGCTCTCTACTACCCCAGGGGTATCCAGAGACGTAATTCCAACATGAAGCAACCCCATGCAGCTACAGTTTCGTCAAACGCCGGCCACAAGCAATGTCTCACACATGGGGTACTGGTTCAAATTTCATTATAAGGGTAATGGTAACGTCCTAACCAGCTGAGAAGACATTAGGCAGAACAGGTTAAGTAATAACTAGGTACTGGTTGTACCTTCACGTGGGACAGAACCCTTGCATAGGACAGAATCATTATACAGGGCAGGACTGCTTCAAAGGATTTACCCTTCGTGAGCGAAATTATCATATCAAGTCCGCTCTGACACCAAATATGAGTTCCTCATAGTCATTGTTAAAATGAGGCACGAAGCTATAGGTACTCAAGCCGAGGAACGCAACTAAGCTATTTTTAATGTCCAAATTACACTTAATTCTATCGCATGAAAAGACTATTATTAATAACGTTCTCAAATGGGGACAGTAAGCATTACAGGGTTAAGGAACGATGACGAAAAGTCTGGTAATATTAATAACATTATCGCTTTTCTACTCAGCAACAAAAGTGTTCCAAGCGAGGAAGAAGAAGTGATGGCTACCTATTTAGTATGTATATATGCCGAAAGAAACGTGGAACCCATGCACGGAACAGAATGAGTTGAACAGAGCAGAATTGAGTTTGAGGTCAACTCAAGGGTCATAGGTATGAATTTCACGTCTACGCGTCGATCCGAAGAAACGAAACAAACGTTCACGACTGAAGTCCGGGCAACGAACAACTAACAAGATCAGCTGATCTCGATGGACTTGCCATACTTGGCGATTTCTTTTTTCCACTTCTCTATGTGTATTCTGTTCATGTAACTCTCCATGGTAGACATCTTGGAGGAGAGATATTATTACGTGGTAGGTATGATGAACGAGCTCGTTAGGACTCGGAGAGTAGGGAACAACTGGCTTAGCGAATAGTGCCTCCGAAACGGCAACACCGCACCGCCTCTGCAACTGGTGAATGGCAGCACGAGCGCTTCTGCCCGAGCCTGCGCCAGCCGCACGCACCTACGCACGCACACACTCCACAGTGGCTGTGCCTGCGCTGGTGCAATGCCACGGAAAACTGCACTGCCAAGACACAAGCAGCCACTGTGGCTGTGCCTGCGCTGGTGCAATGCCACGGTAAACTGCACTGCCAAGACACAAGCAGCCACTGTGGCTGTGCCTGCGCTGGTGCAATGCCACGGTGAACAGCACTGTCGAGGTACAATCAACAAGTAGAAAAGTACAGGTTAGACTGAAATCATTGGTTAAGGTTAGTTTAATTTTGAACCCACTAAGCAGGACTAATTTTGCCATCATGATTAGCGCACAATACCGTCAAAAATGACGGCGAAGATTTTGTAACAATGCTTGTGAATTGAATATACTTTTTGGATTACATTAGGTACTTACGAAGAAGGCACTGCAACTGTCAACTAAAAGATGAGAAGAGATATGCGAATTCGGCTTCAATAATGCCGAGTAGCACAATCATTCCTGCCCTTCAGCGACATGCAGAAAAATTAAGTTTCTTGGCAGGCAGTTAAGCATCACTCATATATACTACATATTGCAGCTGATCCGAAATTGTATTACTTTAGTCGTGAACATTTCGCTGCGGCGAGCAGCTGTTCAGGCAAGGGAGAAAAATCCAACTGCACAATAATAACTAGAACGCCCAAGGGCGTCAGAACATCACCCGCGGTGGGGAAAAATTTCAACGCCGTCATTTTTGATTGGTATTTTTAACATCTAGGTCAACCCACATGACTCCCTGAAAGAAATTATGAACGTTGCTCAACTCCTTCTCCCCCTTTTTGGGAGGCCAGACGAACATATATAGGTAATGTATATATTTAAATCTTCAACGAAAACATATTCACCTCTTTCGTTTGCGGGTGATAATTACTGAAACGAATCCCGTGTGTTCTCTCGGCTCCCTTCCACGCGGCAGTTCTACTGAACTCTCAAAAACAACTTCCCCTTTGGTCCGCTGAAAATCTACTCAATTTACCGATCGTGAACTATGAGCAAAAAAGTTCTGATGCGGAAAGAAAGTGAAAACCAGGGTCAACGAGAGGGCTAATACAAACAATAATTCTTCGTCCCTTGAATTTCAAAGTAAACTGAGAAAGAGGTGTATTCTGTACTGAGACTTCTTTTTGTCATCATAAAGTTTCTGGTCCATTTCTCATCCAACAGCTTTGAAGAGCGTGGCATGATGGCCAGAATATCAAACCTGGCCTCCTTTTGGCTTGTTTCCCGCAAGCAGCAAACGTGACAGGAAATGGATGGAGTTAAAGAGATAAATACATATTGGTCTTAGCCTATGACACTTTGACTAGATGTTAGCTTCTGAAACGATAGTTCAAAAGGCAAAGAATATTGGAACCTGCGCACGAGGGTGCTCACAAATTGGATGACAGCGCAAGGAGGAAAAGGAAAAAAACAAAGCAGATCGTCATCAGTAGGAGTCTGACAATAGAAGGAAGCAAAGTAGACAAGAAATAACAAAGAAATAGTCTACGGCAAGAAGGCCCGATTATGAGAACTTATGGAGCTCCAATATAGGGACGCGACTCCCCAGAACACAGCCATACGAATCACTATGGCACATAGGCCTACTTACAGATTAACTATTAAAATAAGCCATGAAAATGACCAATGTTGTCAATAAGAGTTGCCGTCAAAAGTTTACACAAAACCTTGCCGTTGGTCCCTATAATTAAATCGCGATAATTATGGTGGGAAATACTGACAGCAGAAACAAAGGTCAACGAAAGTAATCATTAGGTAGCTACCCAACAGGACATATTAAAGGCACTATCCGATCTTATAGATTGCTATAGCTATGCACTCGCAAACAGCAGATAATTGCCTATGATTTTCAGATAGGGTACACGAGCCCTTGGTAGGCAATATACGAGCGCAATGAAGCGTTTATATTTAGCCCCAGCATCGATAAATAGTTAAACTTAGTGCCGTCAATAGCTATAAGATTAGGTGTAGTTCTCGGTGTTCCTGTCAAGTAGCAGGTTGCTGATTGCAGTTGCTTGATAATAAGTTACGATACGACGAAACTTCACGGCGCACAGTGCGTTGCGCACCGCAGCGAACTGAAGCAGCGCAAGGCTAGAGCTAGGGGGACTGCATACACAGGAAGGAGACCCAAAATAACTAGTAGGCCCCTATGTACTTTTATGACGGAGCTGTAGTTATTGGCCCTAGCAAGTGCAATTTTATCATTGTGCTAGGTACCTACATCATGGTTAGGAACTTTGTTTTTCGTTTCATTTACTGTTTCCATATTTGAAATAAGTTGTTCATATAGCTTGGGATGCTTGGCACAAAAAAAAGCACGGGGCGTGAACATTCAGTAATAATTGAGCTACAGGAGCTGGCAAGACTGAGTCATATCCTTGATTTGGAATCATCTCAGTAGACCAAAAATGAGCGAATGATCAACTGTCGACCCATCAGCCGATCCAGGAACAACGGGCAAATTTACGATCGTGCAGGCACTGGACGTCCCAGGTCAGTCAGGATTTTCAAGCTAAAGAAAGACGCCACGTCTTGAATTTCAAGACATGCAAGCCGCTCCATGAGAAAGATGGCTGCAAACTGCAAAGCCGCACGTTTCAAGAGAGTCATCAGGGCCAGTTGTGGAAACCGACTTGCAACATTTTTCTCAAAAACGCACGAAAGTAAAAAAAAACGACACTTTTAAAAACCCATCAGGAAGCGCATGGTTTCGTCCGCTCAAAAATGTTTTAAGCCTTTTTTTTTTTTTTGCTTGTTAAACGCTCAACGACTTTCCATAAATTAGGTCGTATCCCAAAGGCTGAAGAGCTGGATTCAAACAAAGCTCGAAGTCCTGACTGCTTTTGTAGCATTTTAGAAGAGAATGTAAGAAATCAACAGCAAGGCCACAAAACGGCGGCCACAGCTACGATACAGACTCAAAATGCAAGCCGCAGAGTGCGGCAGGTATTTACACTACACATGTACCTACCGTGTCTCTAAGACAGTCCACACAAATTAGAAAATGTACAATTAAAGACATTAAAACTCCATCATGGAATCTTCCTCGCCGATAGAAGTTCTTCCCTCAGAAGGACTCCTAACAAGTCCAGCCCTCGAGATGTAGCCCAAACTTATAGGTTACTTTACTTTTGGAGGTTCCGCCTTTCTTGACACAACAAGAGTGAAGTCCTATTGACTTGATACCCTTGGAAAGCTATGTAGGTAACTCTCGGCCCCATACCGCATCGCATAGGTAGGTACTATATTCCAGCCAATCTGTCACTGCCACAGAGGCTAAGTTGGCTGCATGGCCAAGAGGCTAACCGGATAGTTCTCAGTAGGTAATTAAGAAAATTAGAAGCTTTCTGCCGGCTGTAAATACCTCGTTCATATAACCGTGACCGCTCTCCCAAAAGCAACCTATTCAAATTTAAAAGATATGTTACACACCGCTACTTCTATTCGGGGAAAACATATAGGCTAACACTCTGTTGAACCTCCTCAGACGTTCCGACAGAGAAAGGACATAGCTACATAAGAAAAGTTTTTATATAAAACTAGTGGACCTGCGTATGAAAAAATTCACGCAATAATCTATATTTTTTTATTAATATAGGCCATAGCGGAATCTTCTCTTCTCTGACTTGCTTCATTTTCTTCATTGATCCTTTGTCATACTTTTAACCTAAAGGTCTTTTTTCTCTGACTTGTCGTTTCCTCATTTTCCCGCTAACGCATATCAGCAGCTCTCATTCACTTCTGTAACCTTTCTGCTTCAAGTCTTCGCACAGACGATTCATCTCTCCATGCATTCGTGGCACGTCTTCGATCTTGAGGCTGTATAGTAGTTTCGTACTACGTATGCGTTCCCTATCTTCCTTCTTGATAAGGCGTACGTCTTCATTAGTGAGAGGCAGGAAAAAATCTTGAGTAAAACGCTGCAATAAACTTGAATGTAACTCCAGCCAGCTTGTATGCATGTCAGCGCTCCGTAGCCAAGATACGGTCTTGCGAACTTAAATATCTGCTTCACAGAAATTTTGGGCTATGAAACAAAATTCGCACCTTCAGAGAACGACAGCATGAGGGATGATATGCTTTATGGAGCTGGAGCATATGGTAATGGACAAAAATAGCTACATGGAATAACAAGATCAGCTTCAGTGACACCCCTTTAAAAGGGAATAATACCTACTGCTGTAGAAGAAAAACAAGTGAAGACAGTAAGCTAGAAGAAATAGTTGTCTACTGCCCGTGAAAAATCACCACCTCCAGAGTGCTTCGTTGACCATCTGCCGAGTTTAGCTAGACTATACGTCGTGACCTGAGAGAAAAAAAAGTTATAAAATCGGACTCCAGAAGCTACATAGGTATATAAGGCCTAGTTGTCCTGCCCCGCCAGGTGCCCACTCACCATCTGACATCAGCCACTCTTCACGCCGCTCCGAGAACAGCATAATCACCCCTATCGACACTCAGTAGCTTAGGACTACTGGGTCCGTTGCCTGCAGTCTCCTCTCCAGTGCGTAGGCCTACGCCGCAGGGAGTACTACTGCCTGTCATACGTGCTGCAGCTCACGACTGTAATTTGGTTGAGTCACCGCTGGATTGTATAGTTAACGCTCGTGTTTGTTCGCTAGTGTTGTCAACTGAAAACGACAGAGACTACTTTTTACCTATGAAACCTTAACTAGTATTCTCTGAAGTTTATATTTGTATTGCGGGAACAGAGTATTGTTTCTAGAATTAAGTAATATATATATATATCTTGTATTTGATCATCTGTGGTCCGATGCCAGATACAGTATGAGACCTGCTTTTTGCAAGATAGCCCGAGATAAAACTAGCAAATGACTGTTTTGCTCAAACCTCTTGCTACGTTTTTTTTAAAGGACAGGTTACGCCTGAGTGGGTAACCAGTCAGGAAGAGCGCTCTCGCAATCTGGCACACGACCAGGAAAACGAGCTGGTTTGCCTTAACGGACTGGACACGGCGAAGAGAGCGCTCCCAGGTCTTCCTATGATCAATCGGCTAAAGCCTTAGCGGAATCACACGGCGACGGCTGCACCCTCGGTCTTTCCAGGGTCTGCTATAGTGAGGCGCCTAAGGAGGGATCCCCACGCTAGTTAGTTATAAACTTGGTTTAACCTCCGTAGCCGCAACTCAGGCGTTCAACAGAGATGAGTGTGTAGTATTTAAATACCACATAATTTGTCGCGTGGCCTACGTACGCTACTACGGGCCGGAAAAAAGGCGCAAAGCATAGTAGGAAACACTCGAGTGGTCGGCCTCTTTCACGGCCTTCCACACGAGAGAGCTCAAGGAAGTCCCGCGAAGTAGGTGCGCTATCTCGATCGACAGCCCACCTTGCGGAATAGGAATAGAGAACCTACCTAACTTTACAAAACTAACCTCGTCAGCAGGAACTGCGGCCAGATGCTACATCCCCTGCGGAGAAGGCACTCGGAACCCTTGGGTGCGCGATGCCCAAACATATTGTGGCAGGGAAATCCCCACGCTAGCCAAAGCAGCTAGCAGCCACGACCTACAGCTACAGGCCGCTTAGTAAGCCGAACGGCCAGTGCGTATTACCGGGACAGCCCGCACAGGCATCATATTGCCCAGGCCTGTCCGAGGAGGCCGATTCACACAAGCCGGACGGCCCGCGAGAGCTATACGGGGCCGTCCGCCCCCAGAGAACCCTGACAATAGTGTTCCGATTTCAAGAAGGGTTTCAAGCAAGAAGTGTCTTCAGATTACGGGATGATCAGCGTCGCCATCTTCTGCAACCTGGTAATCGATTTACAAAATCTGCAATCTGGCTCATTTTTCGCCTACCTATTTCCGTCAAAGCGGACACGAAATAAATACACGAAGCGTTTTATTATATAAGGATAACTCTTTTGAATTTCTGTATTTTGTGCCGAAGTCATTTCGATAAACGAAGCTAAGGTACAGCCGCATTCTTTCCATGGATTAGCTCTTCAATAATAACATTGGAAGAAAATAGAACGCCCATTCTCCAGACGATCTGCCGAGCTGGAGGCAAATTCGCCCCGGTGGAGGAAAATTCAACGCAGTCAATTTTTTATGGTCAGCTAGGTCTGGTTTCTTGGCATGGGTCACATCTAGGTCAACTCACCAAACTCCCTACAAAAATTATGAAGATGAACTTCGACCACTTATTGGGTGGATAGACAAATAGGCCTATATATGCAAATTATTTCGTTACTGCCTATTAGACGGCCAACAATATTCCTATACGGCCTGTTAAGTGGCCGGCGTCTCGATAGAGGCACCAGAAATCTGGTACGTCTAACGGCCCGTCAACGTCAAACAGCAAAAAAAGTATTAAAAACACAATAGATTTTCTCACGTTTGATCTCATTTTGAAGGAACTAGAACGCCCAAGGGCGTATGACCATCACCCGCTGTGGGAGAAAGTTCCATCGCCCTCATTTTCGATGGCCAGCAGTAGTGTATAATGTAGCGAAATGCTACTTTTTGAGGGTAACCTACCCTCGCGGCTGCCCTCGCGCGCGAGCTTACGGTTTGTATCGGCCAATGCACTACCGGTTTAGCGGGGGTCAGGGGGGCGCTAACCGGAAGTGGGCGAGGCCTGGGAAACTGGAAGGGGCGCGCGATGACCCGGCGGCGCGAGGGGAACCTGCCCTCAAAAAGTAGCATTTCGCAAATTTCATTGGCGTCATTTTTTATGGCCAGCTTTGTCTATTTTTTTTTTTTTTCGTTTTTGAATGGGTGACATTGAGGACATCCCACTAGACTCCCTGCAAAAAACCATGAACATAGCTCAAC
>LQNS02278094.1:30383443-30394022 GCA_001587735.2 Parhyale hawaiensis
GGGGGGGGGCATGGGTCACATCAAGGGCAACCCACCAGACTCCCAGCAAAAAATTATAAACCTTGCTCAACTCCTTCGGCCACTTATTGGGTGGACAGACAAATATACTTACATCTTCAACGAAAACATTATCAAATCTCTCACTTTGTTCGCGGGTGATAAAAACTGGAACCTAGTACGAGGAAGCTTGCCCATACCCAGCTAACCCCCTTCACAGCTAACAAAAGAATAAGCTTTCGCTCATACGGTTAGGTAAAGGCTACGACTGGTTCCGCTAACGTCCAAAATTGCTTATATTTCATAGTTAGCCCATTGGAATGCTAGCAGAACCAGTCCTGGCCTTCACCTAACCTTATGAGCAAGAGCTCGTTGTTAGAGGTGTACCACCTCTATCAGGCCAATTAGATACATATACACATTGCGCATTAGCCTAATAGAGGTACACCCAAACAACGAGCTCTTACTCATAAGGTTAGGTAAAGGGCAACGACTGCTTCTGCTAGCATTCCATTGGGCTAACTATGAAATGTAAGCAATTTTGAATGTTAACAGAACCAGTCGTAGCCTTCACCTAACCTTAAGAGCGAAAGCTCATTGTTTTGTTAGCTATTTTGGGGCTAGCTGGGTATGGGCAAGCTTTCTCGTGGTGGTGGGTGGCAACATCAAAAAATTTGGACGTTATTTGTCAAGCGGGCGTGCGCCCCAACGTAGACTTGTTTTCCTTCAAAATAAGACCAAACGTGAGAAAACCTATGGTGTTTTTAATACTTTTTTCGCTATTTAAAGTTAACAGGCTAATGGACGTTCCAGAATTTTGGTATCTCTATCAGAATTTCAGCCATTTAGCAGGCCGAATTGGAAGATTGTTGGCCATCTAATAGCCCGTATCGAAATATAGCTAAACATACATACAAATATATATATGCTTAAATCTTCAACGAAAACATTATCGCCTCTTTCACTTCGTTCGCTGGTGATAAATAGAACGCCTCGTGGCGTAAGACCATCAACCGCGGTAGGGGGCAAATTCAACGAAGTCATTTCTGATGAGCGAGGTTAGGCCACAGCCCCAATCCCAGAGATTAGCTCTTCAATAATAACATAGGAAAAAAATAGAACGCCTCGAGGCGTGAGACGAACGCCCGCGGTGGAGGAAAATTCAACGCCGTCATTTTTGATAGCCAGCTATGCCTAGTTTTTTGGCATGGGCGTAGGTACCAGAACTGCTGCCATTATACTACGTGCTCGTGGAGGTCCTACACCTTATTAGTAATAGGCGACTGAATTTTTGTCCGGGGAGCTTATTAGGTACATTACAGCCATCGAATCTGAGTCCACATTTCGTAGTGGCAGGTAGGTTCTGAAGTGATGGCATTGCGAAGGCGCGATTGGTTGCGATATGACTGACGTCACAGGAATTGTTTCCAACATGTTAAGGACGCGTCGGTTGGTTGACTACTACCTACCTACCTAAAGGTAGGTATCTTCGAAAGACTTTGGATAGCTATCACTTACGCGCACCTATTCTGTAAAGCTTATTAACCTCTCCTTTCATGCCATTACATTGGCTATATGTTACGCATCATTTAGTGTTATTCCTACGAAAGAGGTATGGTATGGTAAATTAATTCATGAAAGAATTATGGTAACATTATGCCTGACGTTTTAGCGTAGGTCAAAACAACTTGCGTGAACGGTGCGCTCAAAACTTTCAATTTATTGTAATTTTTTAAAATGTCACTGAGCGATAAAGCCTATGTAATATCCGCGTATGGGTGTCGGAAGGTTTGACTCCTAGAATTAACAAGTGTCCGGCTCAGCTCCGACTCCTATAAATAGTATGGTAGGATTCCGACTCACGAATATTTAATATACCGGTAATTTAGTTCTTAATAAATAAGGATATTACTATTGCAGTACTATTATAAAACCAGCAAAGATTATAGAGGACTTCCACGCTGATTTATTTGCCAAGTAGGTATTAAGAAAGCCTTCTGAGTTGTGATGTAGGCTAGCGGGAAAGCGTCGCCACTGCGTTTACCTCAATAACTATTTGCTTCACTACTGGTTTTCCCGGCCCGGCCCGCATCTCGCGACGCTTTAGAAATAGTAAAACTTGAGATTACCCCATGCAGTATATTGGTGGAATGGTTCAACTGAAATTACACAACCTGGGTTTACGGGAATTCCTAAAAGTACACACAGCCAACGTGACCCTAGCGCAATTTTGACCTATCTACTCTGTATATGTTGCTTGTCACTAAATTTATTCACAACTAAAGAGCTACACCTACAGAAGAAAGCACCAACGCAGTAAGACAAGTCTTGAGAATTCACGGTACTTTCACAAATATTAATTGTATCGAGGGAAATTCTCGCTTGTTGCCGGTTCAATAAGCATTATTATTGCCTTCATTATTGGTAGCATCATGTCATACTACTGTTACGTTTATTATTGCAACCACTGCTGCAGATGTAGCAGGTTAGATGATCATAAAATACCAGAGATAACGGTTTATCCGACCATGTGGACACGGCTGCATTCCATCAATAGCACACCTACTGTATAGCTAGTATTACAAAATTAAGAAGTACAACAACAATTTCCTCGACAGAATGGGCTACATGATAGAAAAAATTTTCGCTCTAACAGGTTGCCGGAAGGAGTCCGGCTCAGCTACGTAGATCCCAGCGCTATTGGTGCCCCTCCACCCAGCCATCACCCGCGAGAGGCACTGGAACGTCCTTGCCCTGTACGAACCTCCAAGACGTCGTGCTCGACGTTAGGCCTGTAGGAGGGCAGCTTCAAGAACTGATAACGCGTGCCCACTGTTATGCGATTCAAGATTCGCTTAAAGAGAAGCTCAAGCAACTCTCAAGAACAGGATCCTCCCAAACATTCTTCTAGTTGTGCTGGGTGTTAACAAATAATCCTAGGTAAATAGTGCAGTAATTCTTTCTGTTTGCTTGTTTTTATCATCGCTTGTGTAGTTTCGGCTTTCGACTATAACTTTGAAATAAATTTCAAAAAGCATAGACAAGGGGAAACATTTTCGTGTTTGACAATTCCATTTCTTTCAGAATCAATTAACTGGAGATTGAGCAGTATAACATTATGTAATACCTTCACAATGTTGAGATAAAAATAAAAGTTACTCAAATCTGATCAGTATTTTTTTTTTTATTAGTTTGTTCACAACGATATTTCTCACTACGGTTCATACACTTGATAAAGGGCTAAAATTTGGAAAGTTTATAATTCATATAGATTGCACTTCAAGTTCGTGCTAGTAGCTAGCCTATGTGAACAAAAAATCATAATTCAGTATACCTATACAGAAGTTGTTGACGGTGACTCTTCATGGATCAGGAATTTGTCTCAAATAACTTCTATATACTATAGTCTATAGCGTACGTAACTTCGACATTTTAAGCACACCACACGAGAGCTACTATTGCAAGCTTTATGAAATCCCGTTAGTTACCACGCCCGATCTGGCAGTGCAGTAACTGCAGTGCCACAACAATTAAGTGCAATATCTACAGTAATAGGTATTACTTGAAACTAACGTTTACGGACAAAGCAATCTGGTCGAGGTTCGCGTGGGGAGCTATCTAAGGTTGGGTTTCTTGAGGCAGAGCTGAATGAAGTATAGGTACCTATCACCACCCACGTACGGTATGTAAAATTATAAGTACCTATGTCGCGTTTCCTGATTTTTACTAGAGAAAACGGATACGTTTTCACCTACTTTCATTGGAATATCGTAGAATAATCTAGAGCAATAACATAAAAAAACAAACACGCGACTGATCTGAGTGAGAGTGGGTAAGGCTCTATTGTAGCCTATGGGCAAACCTAGCTCGGCACACCATGAGCACTGCGCGCTGTATGCAGGCAGTTGTGAGATGTATAGGCTAAATAGCTAGCACTCGATCTAAGCGAATAACATTATTATTTACTTTATTGTATAGCTACCTTGTATTGTATACCTTCCTTGTACTGTATACCATTCCTTGTGTACCTTATGAATTATGAGTCGTCGGACAAAGTCCAGGTGACGTTCTTCACATCAATTCGCAGGCTCGCGGGTGTGGAGTCACTGCTGGGTTTATTCCGTTGGCTGTCAGTTATAACGACCAAAGAGAGAGCCAGCAGCGAATCATCTCCACAGTACACGTAACCGCGGACCGCTGGTTTATCTGACATACCTACTTTCTTATTAAATGAAAATCCAGTGTAATTTTGTAACTCTACAACTCTTATGCCAGGGGCGTGGCGAATATGCCGCGGCATATTGTTACACAGGCTTGCTCCCCGTACAGTGAAGTTATTAGCAATAGGCCTATATAATTTTTTTTTATTTGGCGGCCACGGTTTTGCCACCATTTCTATTTGGAATGCGTATACCACGAGTCTTTCCAGTTCTTTTCGAGAGCCTGGCGACAATCCGTTCTTTCACATCCACAGTGATACGCTCCATAACAAGTGGCATGTGATGATACAGCCGTCGAATCTTCCTTGTATTCAATATATCTATCAAAAATTAAGACCTGGCAGATGTGAGGACGCTAATAGAGAAATTTGCAGCGGCATCTACTACGGTATCGGAAAAACACGACAGCGTTACACATGTACCCTAGACTAGGCCTAAATTCAATAAAAAGCACTTTTAACCGACAATTATGAATCTTAGATTAAATATTAAGTTGAAGCATGGTGCAAAAAGAATGATCTCTTCTTTAAATTTAGTTCTTCGTAGGATCTCACCGTACGACGCGGAGCTAGTCTGGCTCTTATACACCTAATCTAATTAATCTTAAGGGCACGACATTGGGGATTCGCACTATTCCATCCAGGTTGGTGGCCAGAAGTTTGTTTTTTCGTCGCATTGTTTTCCTATACGAAAAAGAAAGCATCTGCAGCGACGTGGTACAGCCTGGTCAACAGAGAGTTGAACGTCTGTCTTCGTAACTGCATCACTGAGGACATCAAGCCAGCTGAGGAAACCGTGAACGCAACTGTAAATTGTAGACCGAATTGGGAAGACAATGAACTGAGGCGTAAAGCATGCATGCTACGAAGTGTCTCAACAAAGGAAGTAAAGTGGACGTCTCCTTAATTTACATTTACATTAGCGTAACTGGGAGTATTAACAATGGATTTGACAAGACAGGATGTAGATAATTTACTGCCAATGGTACAATTTCCGCAGTTCGGTATACTCACAGTCAGACTATGTAGGTTGGGTAACATGTCTACCTATAGTACCCGTCCACTTCGCACTAAAAAACTTCCTGTGTGAAAACTAGCAGTGCTAGAAAGCCGTACATAGGCTTAAACAGTAGGCTAAGTAGTGTCACACCATCCCTGGAAATGACGGGCGAAAAAATAAAATTAGAAAAAAATGGTGGTTTCACCTTTTTTCATGTTGTTAGTGAAAAAATGTGAAAACCACCAATTTTTGTTTTATTCAGTCACCAGAAATGCCCAGGGCTCACCGTATCGTGGATACCAACAGATAGGCTAGTTGAACCTCAAGCGTCGAACTTTGGGCCAAGGAGCTTCAATGGGAGGAGTACGCGCAAGCCTTCCCTGGGCGAGTAAACACATGGCTTTGTCACGTGTCTCTAGCTGGCGTTTGGAGATCTTAAACTGGCTGAAGTGGCAGTGGAGTGGTCAGCGCATATAGTTCAGGAAGATACAGACAGGCAGTTCTTTAATATTTTTGCAAGACAATCGTGTCTGAAGCTTTATATCCCACTGCTCACCCTGTTACTTTCATCATAAGCTGGTATACAGGATAAAAGTTTCCTTTACATAGTTCCATCCGCTCGGAATTTCGTCGATGGTTAAAGGCTGCAAAAATTTGAGCTCATGACTCATTCCTACGTGAGACAATGCCTCACGTAGGCAATGCCGCTCTCCGATTGGATAAGCCACTCAGCCAGTTTAAGCGAAAAGTTTACTCGCAACGCTCCCGTAGGATAAATAGATAGGGTGCACTCCTCTCTATTNAAGGAAGATACAGACAGGCAGTTCTTCAATATTTTTGCAAGACAATCGTGTCTGAAGATTTATATCCCACTGCTCACCCTGTTACTTTCATCATAAGCTGGTGTACAGGATAAAAGTTTCCTTTACATAGTTCCATCCGCATGGAATTTCGTCGATGGTTAAAGACTGCAAAAATTTGAGCTCATGACTCATTCCTACGTGAGGCAATGCCGCTCTCCGATTGGATAAGCCACTCAGCCAGTTTAAGCGAAAAGTTTACTCGCAACGCTCCCGTAGGATAAATAGATAGAGTGCACTCCTCTCTATTGGAACCTCCTTGACTTTGGCTGTAATATAAATTCAATGTATAAGGGCGTCTGCTCAGCGTGAATTTTCAACTGCTACGAAAAGATTCATCGAAAGAAAGCATAGACGAAAGTGATGATGCATAAAAGAAACGAAAACTCCAACCAAGATTGAGCTTCTCGAACTGCTAAGAAGGAATTCAATTAAAAAAAAAAATTGCGACAGAGCTCATGCCTAAAGGATCAAAAGCTCTATCAAAGATACCGCTTTTCATCTACCACGCTCAGAAAAAAAATCACCCAGTCAAAAACAACCAAGCTAGTTTCGAAAGCGAAGAGAGACTTAGAAAATGCAGTATTTCCACTTTTGACCATATATTTCAGAAGCTATATTGGTCACGGTTTGGCCTACTCCAAGGGCTGAATTGTTATGGTATCTCAACTTGTTTTCCCAGTAGATGAATTTTTTCCTATCTAGGCCTAAATTTTCAACAGCGTGACGGACGGAAGGACCAACATTGCAGTAGGCGAGCAAGCAAGTGGACTCGGACCCGGAGCAAGCGACCAACAATTGTGTTTTTATTATACAGTGGATTTTGCTCGTCTCTCAGTTAGCTATTTAGTAAGACCGTCAGTCACACTTTCGTGATTATTACATAGGGGGAAATTGTGGTCTCCTTGAGGTATCCTTGATACAATCTGGGAAGGGACCGAGAGCATCAGTAAAGTTCAAGTATACGCTGCTACAGCTTGCAGGTCTTAAGTGGAACAATTTCCACCTTTCGTATGTATGATCCGGGTCTCAGAGCATCATAGTTGAAGTACAATACTTTTCTTCTGTAGATCTTCCACAGATTCTTTCAGTATAAGACAGAGGAAAATTAGGATGACACGGGTCTGAGATATCACTGAAGAACATTGCTGTAGTTCTGTAGCATTTCCACAGGTTCCAGCTAGTTATAATATGCGCATCTTTCGTTGCCGACCGCGGCCCGCGAAGTGCCCAGCTGTAGCGAACCCGCCGCACCAGCGACAGTCAGACAGACGGGCAAGCAGCAGGCAGCAGCTGATCGGAACCGCCTCCAGGCCGCCAATACCAGGATGTGCTCTGGCATTTTTTGCATTCCTGCGCTGGCTCCAATCGCTGGCGCTCCTTCCAGCAGCCGTAACCTACGACCAAGCAACTCGACTGGTAGGTAAGGTTGCAGCGAATCCCATTTCACACCTGAGTCATAGCCGTCACCAGGGCAGGTTGTTCTCAAGTGTTACGGTGCCGCTGCGCCAATATGCCATGATTTCTGTAGCAGTTTCCCTTTCATCCAGTCTTTATGATAATTGTTGCCAGATTAATAAGTAAATTTTTTCCGACGATTTCTCTGTACCTACCTGCACTGCATACCGGTATTTCACAGTTTCAGTTTTTACAATACAATCCGGACGACAAAGTCCAAGAAGGCATAGGCTATTAGGCATAGACGAGTATAAGTTTCACCAGTAAGGGTAACTCATGTTCCTCAGAACGCCAGAGAGCAGTCAGTTGAACTCACGTGTTACAATGCCACATAATACACTTAACTAACACGCTCGCTCTTATTCATAACCTGCAATTAATTAATACGGTACTTAACGTTTCTATTTAAAACCAATAGAAGGATTCAAGTATTTTTTTGAATGGCTTCAACGATGTACCTTCAACGGGACTTTTTGAGAGAGAAGTTAATGATTGCCTGCGTAACAACGGTCACAGAACTCAAACATAAAACTTGAAAAACTACCTCAAGCCAGAAGTTCTGTCCGTAAGTATATCATAGTGCACGTCTGGAATAGACCCTTCCGAAGTCATAGGTGTGCAGACAGTCAAAGCGTTTCAAAATCGTATTGACAAATATTGGGAGTGACACCCTCCACAGCTAAGAACACCTCCTCGACGAGTGACAAACTCTTAACGGCCAACGCTTCGGAGGCCAACTAATCATAGTCTTTTGATCGGTCACTCTTCCGCTCCAACTAACTTACGTTCTAACGTAGGTATGGTACCTATCCAAGCGCAGCATATCTGCAGCCACAGATCGTGCTCGCAAGATCGTCTCTTTGACTGAAGTTTTTGTTTCCCCGACATCTCAATGGCACTGACATAATGGCAACAGCTCATAGTCTGGCCGAGGCATAAATTGCGGTGGCTCTCTGGGAATGGACCTGTTGGTCCGCCTACTGCCAGCTACATAATCTAATCTCTGAACCCTTAGCGTAATAACCCAAGTATGTTCATCCAGCAGTTCCTAGAGTCAGTATGTTACCGGTAAGCATACCGAATTTTAAATATTTCGTAAAAAGGGGGTTAAGGTTGAAAAAATAATATAGTCGACACTTCATATACTATATCAGATCTGTTCAACTGCAGGCAGCTGTTGGATTGACTCCGCAAGGCACGTCATATGAAGTACCTACTCAAAACACTCATAGTAGTTATGTCATACAATATTTGTTATTATAGTGAGTAGTACCACCCTCCGTTTCCACAACAAAGGCGATATCACAGATGAAGAAAGAAGGAATCTACAGCATGTCGATAAACACGTGGAACAGATGCAGGACGGTGTTCTCACACAGAATCAACGCGTAGGTATTGGAACAACAAGTAGAGAAAGAAGGGGAAGAATAGAACAAAAGATCAGTAGCAGGAGTTTGTACATGGAAGGAAGCGAAGTGGGCACGAAAGACTGACGTCCCGAAGACCTAGCTAATGGCTACATGTGGTAACCTACACATCCCTCCAAGGGTCGCCACTCCCATAACATTGGGTGGGCAATCCTAACTAACCTTACCTTATAGCCTATGGCTCATGGTCCAATCCTACTATGCCCCCAGAAGGGTAGCCTATCATGCACTATGGGAATATGCCGGTACCTACCTAAGAACTTATTCTTACTTATGCACAATATGTGTATGGAGACATGCACAATATGAGTACGGAGACAGACTATTAATTTCAACCTCCATCTCGGAGAAAAATGCGCCGACACGCAGATCAGTAGCAGTACGAGAAACGAAAGAGCTTAAGGGGGGCACGAATCGAAAGGCGTCCCGAAGAAAGAGTTCCTGCATGGGTACGGGGACCGTAAAGGTAACGTAGCCTGGCCCGCACACCCCAAATTTGGAACCCACAGACACTGGTTCGTGCCGCAGGAAATGACCAATAGGGCCGATCTAGTGTACAGCTGCAGTCAACCAAAAATTATCAGAATTATAATGTCATATTGACGAAGAGACCCGATCGACGACTGTGCTCCCGCGACCCACAGGTCACTACCCTCCCAGGTGAAAGAACTACGGCCACAGCACTTGCCCGAGCATCGTTTCCTTTTCTGGCTTGGGCTCGAACTTCCGCTTTCCAGAAAGCTAATGAGCGAGTCAGCAATTTTGGCACTGAGCTACCTAGGGAAAGCTACACCTCAGAATATAATAAGCAAGCCTATTCACCCTCGCCCTATAGGCTATGCCTTAGCCGATGCTTTTTGAGGGGAAGTGAGGGGAAGTATGATAATATATATGTTTTGCTGTAGTCAGGTTTGACACGTCTAAACAGTTGGCGAACTTGAGATGTACTCGTTTTTTCCAAAAAGAAGCCTGAATGAATTCCACTCGAGGAGTATTTTACTGATAGGATAAGAGCAAATGTCATTTGCATCACCAACTCTCAAACATGTTCAGAACAGGTCCGCAGTCAACTTCAAGTCCCACAATCCTTGCTTAATCGTACGTGCGGTAGCGAAGATTGGCGCCATTTTTGCTTCGGCTAAGATGCATTAGAAGACAAGGGCCCGGCCGCGAATTTTTTTCCTGAACCTTTCAGCAAGTACAGTCTCTGGGCAGCCAATGGTGTGGCAGATCACAGGCCACAGTGGGAGGGGCAAAGGGTGATGGTTTGTGATAGTGTTGCACTCAGATGCGTACCTCGAAAAAACTGTGTAAATTCACAATTTACGCGCCGTGAAGCTTATTCTCATAATTAACAGGCATCATCAATTAAGGTGTGTGATGTACTTGAACTTCGTTCATATGTGAGCAACATGTGAAAATTGCTCGTGTGTTAGCAGTTTATATTGTGTCTGTGGGTACTTTATGTACATGTTATAGGAAGTAAATGTCACCAAGCATTGCGCGCAATGCCTAGCCAATGAGTGAATTGAATCGCTCATACATTAAATGGATAGGTTTGTTTTAAGCTGTGTTAGACTAGGCCAGGTTCTATTAGTTCAATGAACAGTAACATAAG
>LQNS02278094.1:30422347-30432992 GCA_001587735.2 Parhyale hawaiensis
AGGGTAGCGTACTTGGTCCGCTGCTGTTCGTTCTATATACCAGTGACAAGCTCTCCTCGCTAGAGAACACGATGATCAACTATGCCGACGATTCCACCTTAATGGCAGTGATACCTGCCCCCAGCATGCGTAATGATGTCGCCGAGTCTCTGAATAGGGATCTGTCGCACATTAGTGCATGGTGTTCGGCCTGGAGTATGAAGCTGAATGCCAGTAAGACCAAGTCTATGATTATGAGTCAGTTTCGGAAACCTTTACCGCAGCATCCACATCTGAAGATAGATGACACTTTGCTTCAGGAGTCTAGCTCCTTGGAGATTCTCGGTGTTGTCTTTGATAAGAAGATTGCTACTGGTGTCACGAGCTTCCAGTAAGATTGGGCTTCTACGTAAGGTGAATTCTGTGTTCGGTGACAAGGAGGTTATCCGCAGATGCTTTTATGATTTCTTGCTGCCTGTGTTGGGCTTCAGCTGCTGACAGTCACTTGCGTTCGCTGGACCGACTTGTTAGTTCGGCCAGCAGGCTGTGTGCCGAAAATGATCTGGTGAACCTGTCCCATAGGAGAGAGGTTGCTGGACTCGTATGTTTTGTAAGGATTACAACAATGAAAGACATTTGTTGTATTCATCTGTCCCAGCCCTCAAGGTCTCAAGGAGGGTTACACGTGCTGCAGTTGACGCGCACTCCTTCACTCTAGAGAGTGTTAGATGCAGAACTCGTCAGTTCAGTCGGTGCTTTGTGCCCTGGTCTGTTGGGGTTTAGAATTCATTGCCGGTATCGGCTTTCGGTCGTGTTGGCCTGCAGGCGTTCAAGTCAGCAGTAAATTGTTTTTGTTGGATTTTCTTTAGCAGCGTTTCGGGCTTCCCGGTGTTGCAAACTGCTTCATTTGGGTGGTACTACCTGTCCGTGGAGGCCCGGGTGGCGCTATCGTCTCTCACGACGGAGATGTGTGCGTGTTTGTGTACGCAGATCGGGTGCGCGTGAGCGGTGTTCAAGTTGGTGCGCCGCGCTGATCGCTGATTAAGTTGGGTTAGGTAACGTTAGGTAAGGTTAGATTGGGTTAGGTAAGGAGGTTAGGTTAGGTAAGGGTAGGTTAGGTAAGGGTAGGTTAGGTTACGCTATGTTAGGTTTGCCTAGGTAGTGTTTATTTTAGTGGTGGCGCGCGCAGGAAAGCTTACGTGAACGCAAAATCGTCGTGAGAGACGATAGCGCGCCCGGGCGTGAAATTTTAATAACAATAAACGCACTTCAGGACGTTCGAAATACAACAAAAATATTCAAGCTTTATGCATGGGAATGCTTGGTCCACCCAGAATCAACAGACACCACCAAGAATACCTTAGCGGTGGCTTGCCAGTCACACTGACGCCTCTCTATACAAGGTAAACATAAAACTCCACGCACCCTCTCATGCAGCAAATCCAGCGTATCTGAAGCGTTGTACTGCTCAGGGTTATCTTTGAACACCACCATACCGTCCTTCTGGTTGATTGTAGCGTGAATTTCGCCATCTTCAATCTAATAAAACAGAGAAAGAAAGGATAAGTTGCAGTAACATTATCAAAGTCATAGTTGCTTAAATCTTTGCCTTTGCGTACAGAAACTTAGATCCTAGATTTCTTCAGTTAACAATAATTTTATGCAATATACAGCTGATCGCAAAAATTAATCCACTCATGTACTACCATTGAAATCAGTCATTATTGTTATTATTCTTTTTACGTTTATAGATGGCCGATTAAGAATTTTTAATCAATAAACCCGAAGATGGCCAGTGTATTAGGCCGAAATGGGGTGCCAAATTTTAATACGCCGATCAGTGCTGTAGCAAATTTTATTCTCGTATTGTTTTGAAGAAATTGGCCGCTGAAAGTGTATAAACTTTTAGGAAGGTGGGAAAGACTCTGAAACTGAATTGTAAAACAAATGCTGATATACGGTTTTTATTATTACTTATGAGTACTACAACGAGCAGATTAAGCCTCCTTTTCCATTACAGCGTCCATCTAACAGAAGGAGAAACACGGGACATAGACTAGTCGATATAAATGTGGAATCAATGCATGAAGATGTTCCCACATGGCATCGGCTCTGAGCCTCATTCCTCGCACTCTGTCTAAAATTTCCTAGCCATACCAGGCACCAGCATTTTGCACGTTCTCCAGGCTTCATCTTCACCTGACATGGCACAGAGGCGTAACTAAAGGGGGGGGGGGGCAACGGGAGACAGCTATCCCCGGGCGCAGCATCTAGGGGCGTCAAACGGAGGCTAAATTACAACTTAATACTAACGAATTACTCAATACCTCTATGATCACAAGTAGAATTAGCAGGGCTGAGCATTGCCCCTTATGCTGCGCCCATTTGGTCATATTTCTGAGGGGCAAGTTTTTGAAGAGGTGTACCAAAGAGGTGCGCATTACCATTCGCAAGGGCTGCTACTCATTGGGCTATTTCCCAAGATCTTGGGAGTTTCCTTTACCGTTTTCTGTTCAACACTGCATATGTACTAACATTTTTCCCAGTTTTAAATGTTTTGAAACAGTGTTCAGCTATTTACCACTGGGTATTCTTATGGTGGGCCCATCAATATTATCATGGGGCATAAAAATTATTAGGGAACTCAAAGCAAATATATCGGCGCTGGCCCAGTAGCGCAATGGGGTTCGCAAAAAAAAAATATCCTACGTCTGACAGCAATCTGTACGATTAGACTCTAATCGCTCCAGCTTATATGTATATCACTTGTATTGGAGCATTACGATCGTAACGTTCTCATCTGAGGTTGGCGGGCCGTTGGCGGAGGGCTCGCGAGAGGTTCGCAAGCCCAGAATTTGAAGTAATTTCGCCATCAGTGAGGCGAGTTGCAGGCGCGTAGCGTTCGGGCGACAAGTTCGAGAGTTGCTACACCTGTCTTCCGTTTAGAGTAGAGAGTGACACATCTTCGTCACTTGATACCATTCTAGAGACAATGGTCAATCTGCAAGTATCGTCATAATTTGTTCAATAATGCGGTTACACGCTACCACTATGCATATTTTGTTGTCTATGAAGTGGCAACTTGTAGTACGGTATTTCATTAATGCCCACAGCATCTTAAGTTGATTCACGACCGCCAGTTTGAAAGGTAAATCAATTTCCTAACTCTGCAGTTCAACCTAACACTGTGCTTTGAATTCTGCACTAGCATACTGCCACCTGGAAAACATCGACAGTATACTAGAGAGTAGCACTCACTGGCACTATATACGTACAGTGACAGTGAAACTCCAGAAATTTGACAGATACTGGATACTGTCTCATTTTTCGACAGGGTTAAAGTTTCAAAAAGATAAGCTGTAGGTACATTATGCTTCTTTCCCCTGTCCTGATCAATTTTTTCTGTGGCTGCCTTTACACTATAGAAAGTCGTGAAGTTGTACAATTTAATAGTGAACCGATTAAGTTTAAATGCATCCTTTTGCTGGTCACTCAATATGGAGTTGATTATATTTGTTGCTATCATTCCCGCTGGATGGGGCTGTATATGTTTCTTGATTCTTTCTAGTTATGGGGTTTGCATTTCAAGATCTTCTCTGTTTCAGAACTCGCTGTATGATTTTTATTGTACTATAGTAGCGGGGGTTGTCTTTCTAACAGACAGGGGAATGCCTGCAATGTTTGGCTAGCTGAGGTAACATTTTCGGCGTTTGCACGTAATTGCGGGTGCACCGTATTGGCCCTAACCAGAAATGGGGATAGACCGGACCTGCTAAACTGTTTCCGTCTCCAAGTAATAGCTCCCATCATCTGTACTCGGCTGCAATCGTGCACGTTTATATCGAAGAGTATCTGTCTGCAACACGAGTAGAACGGGCGGGCTTCCCAGTCGGGGCATGTCGCCAAGTTGACTTTATGTTTTACCAGTGGGTGCCTGCTTATTACAGGAAAACTAATTCTGTGGTTATTGAGATTGTAGCATCAGCGTTTTTGACCTAATGAGAAATGGAGATGGGCGAAGCCGCAGCTACTGGGGCCTTCGTCTTTTGCGCCATAGCGTTGTAAATCTGGTCGGCAGCCGTACGAAACACCAATGAGTGTAGCGGGCATTTATTAGCAGCAGGAACCAGAGTTATCTAGTTTAGTTTTGGAGAAAATGGAGGTCAAGTTGATTCTAGAGTGACTTTGTAAGGCGATAGGCGAATTTTTTAGGTGGCACAGAGACCATTATCTTGAACCAGAAAGAGATGAAGAGTCTTCAAAGGATTTCATTTTATGCAATTTTAGTATATTTTTATACGAAACCTATGTTGTGCTTACTGCTTAGGGAACATATCTACTTCGATAATATGAAAACAAAGTTCACTCTATATTCAGCTCATGATGTGTTCCGAATACACATTCAGTAAATCGCAATTATAGTTGAAGTGGCCGCAATTTGGATGAAGTAATTGATACTTTAATTTAATTCCGGAGAAATGTGTTTTTAGAAACGTGGAGAAAACTATTAAATCCTTTGTGAGATTATGATTCGGTGAGATATGTCAAAAACGCTTCTTCTCTCTGTGTTCTCTCCATTGGGGGGAGATGGGCGCTCAAATTGGTTTTGTCTTCGGGCGCCAGATACCCTAGGTACGCCCCTGACATGGCTTCGTGCGATCTCTGGTAGTTCCCGAATATTAAGGCAGCCCTAAAAGGGTTCCGCTTCGAAAGCCGCAAGGAAATAATAACCACAGCAACGGAGGCGCTACGCACCATTTCAAAAGAAGTTTTCCAGAACTGCTTCCAGCGACGAATGGACCGCTGGACAAAGTGTGTGCAATCACATCAGAAGGCGCTACTTTGAATGTGATCTCGTGTCTCAGCCACTCAGGTACAGAACGTTGTTTCTTAGCTCAAGGCTGAGCACTTTTTCCACACCCCTGCATTTTCGTGTAAAATACTTGCTATTGCTCATAACTCAGTTGTGCGCTACAACAAAAAAGGGCAACAACGACAAAAATGTTAGACTTGGTCATGGAAATACCATCAGCAATTAAGAGCGCGAGACTTTCATTTTAGTATAAATCAAATGGTATTTGCACAACACTCCATTCACGTTAAGAAGGTAAATTTGCTCGTAACATGTTAACAACCACCGCTTAGGGGCCGGCATTCGCAAAGAGAACTATGATTACGATGAATTAGCAAGTAACTCTTGCAAGTAGAAGCAACTGAGCAGTTGCGCTTGCAAGTCGCTGTAAAGCTGGTACCGAAACTTACCATATTAAGAAGATATTGCTGAGCCGACTTAGGGAGCTGCAGCTTCACTCTAAGGGCAACGTCGGCCAGCGACAGAGTGAGGAAGGTACGAGTCAGCTTCTGAATGCTCTGCTTGTATTGAGCAACTACCAGTTGTTTTACCAAACCGTAATTACCCTCTCTGTAAAACAATTACATTTACTCGACAAACTTCCAGTAATGAGAGTAGAAGACAGTTACTCGGGCTCACCTGGCTCACGATGTGAAAGTCAGGAAGAAAGAGTGGCTAGAGGCCACTGGGTGTTTGTAACCACAGTATAAATCACTGTTCAGTGAGAAAAACAACACTTGTTTCACGTACGAAAATGAAAACTATAATATAAGAAATACATAGGTACCTACAAATGTCTTGCACTACTGACTAGCAGAGAGAATTGAGTACTCTTGGATAGGTAGGAGAATAAAGAAAAATTTAGCAGAGGCAACGAGCAAGACGGGAGAAGAAAAATAAAGACTAGCCTCAGCACCGGCGGTTGCTTCAAGGTTTAGCTCCGTCATGTTATTTCCTACAACAGAAAGCAATACATGCATAAACGCATTGCTCTCACCAACAGAACATCTCCCTGTTTCAGGATACTCAACAACAGCAAGCACACTAGTAGCAAACCCTGCTGCGTAGTTTTCCTTGACACAGAAGAAGCAAGGCAAGCTTTACTGGGTGGGCAATGTTTTGCAATGGAGAACATTTTAATTTGTCCCATTAAGGAAATGAAAATTCAAAAATTTTCCAAGTCATTAAATAGTAGATTGATTTCTCTCCCATTTTCCGATGTCCTACCCAGGGTTGTGGAGTCGGAATCTCACTTACTCTAGGAGTCGGAGTCCGTATTTTTAGCCCAACTCTGATTTCGGAATCCCATTTTTAAAATGTCCTAAATGGTATTGATGATGCAAAAGATCATTATAAATATACAAAACTACAAACTTCCTATCTCTAGCTTAATACATGAATATATATTGGTAAAAATTATTTGAACATGTCTAATGTTTACATTAGCTAAATACTAGTTGGAACAAGGAGTCGGGAGTCGGAAAATCTTGAGGACCTGAAGTCGGAGTTGGAAATTCTGGATTGCCAGGAGTCTGAGTCAGAAATTCGGTAGGGCCAGAAGACAGAGTCGAACCCTGAACCATCCGATTCCGCAACCCTGGTCCTACCCCACGTGACCACCTTTAGCCTGAACTACTCACTGCCTGAAGACGCTTCAAAAAATAGCGTAGTCGAAGCACGCACAGTAGCCTTTCAATTTCAGCTCATGCTTATAGAAGAGCTCGCTTCAGACCATTTACGTTTTTGTGTATTCTTGCACAAACCTTTGCTTAAGGATGGGCCATAGTGAATCGTCCATTGGGTAGAGGTCGGGCGAATATGAGGGCCGCAAAACATCATCAATAAGGAAGGCAAATTGCCAAGCACCACCCTTGGGTCACTTGTGATGTGCACGAAGCTCCATCAAGTTGTAAGGTTCACATGCGGTTTTTAAAGTGCTGTTGTGCTTCTACAAGCATCGGAGCCATTTTTTTTCTCTTGGACTTGGTGCTCCTCATCTCGAGAGTGCCCTCACTGTGGCTGTTGAGATTGCCTTGGCTGAGGGACTGCAGGAGGGAGCGACCGCATGAGTTTGTTGATTGGTGACTTTGATAGCTCTAGGCACACATTCCAACCTCTCTGTCTGGGCTTGCGGAGGGTCTTTGCGTTGAAGGCTGGCGTGCTTAGCTGTGCTGGCCCCATGCCGGGCTAGCTATTGGGGCCCCAAAGGTGAGTCAACTATCTCGCCGGATTGATTTATAGCATCGCTTAAGGTAACCGATTCCAGCTGCGTACTCAGGTTACTGCAGTTTTGATGCGTCTTTGGGAGGTAGCTCAGGCTGAAGGTGGTCAGAGAGAATGGGACGTTGGCAAATTAGAGAGAAATCATTCTAGAATTAAATAACTTGGAAAACTTCAAAACGTTTTCTTTACAGTGACAAATAAAAAAATATTTCCCGTTGCAAAACATAAGCCCCACCCCGCAATGCTAAAGAACCAGGAAGGATTTACAAATCCCTAACTCCCAGAGCCAAAGCATGTAGCCTACAGTGTCTATAACAGTGATGGGACGAATATCCGCATCCGCGGAACATCCGCATCTGCATCTCGGGATGCTAAGATGGTAACATCCGCAATCGCATCCGCGGATATCAGAACTATGAAATTCGCAGCAAAGGAGGTGCGGATGCGCAAGTACATCACCGTACACTAAGCTCATCCATAGTGCTGAAAACTACAAATTCTCATTTGGATTGACATGTGTGCAAGCGCTGTCCCTGTCAACAAAGCACCATCTAAGTTTTCCCCCCCAAGTGTTGAAAAACCTATCGCCGCGAGAGAGTGTGTGTTTGTGGTGGGGAAAATATCCGCATCCGCGGAACATGAGCACCTTTTATAACATCCACATCTGCATCTCGGGATGCTAAGACGGCAACATCCGCAATTGCATCCGCATCTGCGAATGTCCAAAAAAATGACATTCGACCCATCACTAATCTACAAGACGAAGAGCGACGTCGCATTTATGAAAGACAAGTGTACAATACTCATTAAAGAAAACTGTAACCTGTAACCATAGGTTATTTTATCCAAAAGAAGATGACCCTCGTATGATCTTTCTCTGAAGCCAACTTCTATACCTCATTATGGGTAATCTACGATAATTTTCATTACACTTCTCTTCAATTATATTTTGTTACAATTGCCTGAAAACTGGGATTAGAGGGAGATTTAAAACAAAAATGTATGTATATACGGTATATACTGGGTGTCCCACAAGAAATGTTGCCTTTCTGAGAGTTTTTTCTCGTTTTCCATGGCAAGAAAAGAGCCTCTAGCCTACTCCTCACTATGATTGATACTCATGTATCCTGCAAGGAGGATATCACGCAGTAATTGTTTAAAAATACTTAACGGGAGCTTGAAAATAGGAAGCATTCATCTGTTATCTTTAAAAATGGAATATTTATTGTAGGACACCGGCAGGTCAACGTTACCCATATAGTCTAAATAACACGTCGTTAGGGTGAAACACTAGCAACTGCATTAGCTACCGAGTAAAGGTAGAGGCGTGATGAGTGATGTGTTGGCTGAGACTGTCAGGGCCGGACTGGAAGGCTTGGATAAGATCCCAGTAGACCTGACACAGGGGGCGGATAAAGCGTGGCACCACCACTGACGCACACTTGGGTAATTTGCCCACCTGCACAATAACAGTTTATTAGTTATTGCTAGCCGACACTGGGGACTTTCGTTAGACAGCGCTACTGATAACAGCATATTAAAAAAAAAATATCAATGAAAATTTTTATCATTAGCTAATTGAAGTCTTGGGGAGTAATAAAATGCTCACCAAAGTATTTATTTGCAAACAAATACTGCTGTTTTTCGGATGAGGTCGAGATAGTGTAATGTAAACTACTCAACGTGTATACGTGTTTCCTATATCATATGAGCTTTACACAAAGAATCATTTAAATTTTGGGAAGTAATTTCTCTTGATATACAATGCAGTTCATCACTTATTCAAACGCACGACGTTCCCGGTCAGAGATGATGACTAAAATGGACTATGCAAAATCAAGCACTGAAACTTTCGGTATTAAACATCACTTTTGTACGCACTGCTCTCTTTCTGATGTCCACAAATGCGTACAGTAGGCAGGAAAGGGATAATAGGCGTTCTCACAATCTTAATTTGAATCATCTCCGAAACAACATTTTAGCATTTGTTAGTCAACGTCTATACAAAGCAATGTACACGCTGTTAAAAACGGACAGGTACAAATGCTGACAGTCAGCAGGGATGCGAAAAATAAACACTTTTTCACGAATACCAAACATTTCAAAACTTCACGTTCATGATACTAAGGTCTGAAGTTTAATACTGATGCCAATTAATAACATTTCCGTTTCTATCAAGCATGGTAATAATGAAAACTGTAACGCATATCGGAGGAACGGATGCTATATTACCTCCGCCAAGGAGGTTATGTTTTCACTGAGTTTGTCTTGTCACAAAGATAACTGAAGAAGTTATGGACGAATTTAAATGAAATTTAAAGAGATTGATAGGTATGTCAGGAGGAACAGATGATTAACTTTTGGCGAAGAACCGTTTATCCGTTTGTTTGTTAGTTAGAGAGAACCTTCCATCACTACTGACAGAACTAACTCGAGAAAGACTTACCTTACCATCTATTAGTAAAGACACAATAATATATTTCTTAAAAGCTTCCATCATAATGTGAGAGACAGCTAAGGCAGGAGTGGAGATGCAGATCTTGAAGAAGTGATGAGCGCGGCTGTACTTCTTGATGGCTGTGTAGACCATGCCACCATAGTAGTGATATAATAGGAACTGCTTCACTGAGAACCCTTCACTCTGTGCAGACAAAGGCGAAACAGCAGCTATAAGATTGTTTCAGAATCATTCACCCGACACTACTAAAGACTAAAGAGCAGGAATGTATGGTTTCACTGAGAACCTTTCACCCGGCACAACAAACAAGAAGTAAAATAAGGTTGCTCTGAGAACCCTTAACCCGACACAGCTAAGGACAGCTTAAGAAGCAGCATCACTCGGTTTAGTTATGTAAGGAATCACAAAAAAACCCTCCACTTTGCACAATTAATTTAGATGCAATAGTTACACAACAACTTAAAAATTTAACCACCCCAGACAAAATATGCAGTGACTGAGGAGTGCAATAGTTATACGGTATCAGTGAAACCTTTCGTACTGCATCAAATTGAGCCACAACTTCACAACCATAAATTAAGTACAAGTAAAAACACAGGTACCTATTTTCGATAAAACTCGAGTTTACCGTTCACGAAAAAATTATTTTGACCGATTTTTACCCACGGTGTCTAGCGATGATGACTTTTAAAATTCCCTGAGTTCTCTCTGCTTTTGCTTAAATCTCCCTGAGTGTCAGATTGTCCATTTTCCTCTAAAAAAATGGGATTACTAATGAGTTATGTGCTGAATGGGAGTGCAACAGTTACAAATCACCCTCGCAATACTAGGATTTCAGCAAAATAGAGCTAGACAGTCGTCCACCTTTCCCCAACACTGCAGAACAAATAATCCTCATAGATGTAGTGAGCTGCTGCTCTTGAAAGCAGTCACTCAGGGTGTGAGCGAACCGACAAGGTGAATGAAAGTTTGCGCCAAATTATTAATTATATTAGTGACAATATACAGTAGCTGGTTAAGGCAAGGTACAGATTAACAATCGTCGTAGTACACTCTTCATGGCCGTGCTGTCATGTACCAAGTCTTCTGGCGGTGTGGAACTGAACGTTGCGCAGCTTCGTTGCTAAGGACAC
>LQNS02278094.1:30468736-30482230 GCA_001587735.2 Parhyale hawaiensis
TTCGTTTTTTCCATCATGTGTGGATGTTTGGAATGGTCTTGATGGCTCTGTCTTTGCTGGTGCTGGTATTGGCAGCTTTAAACGATCTGTACATAGAGCTATTCTGTGATCTCGGATCTTCCTTTTTTTCATTTTTTGCTTTCTCTACCCGCTGGGTTGGTTGCGTGGGGGGTTGTTAACCTCATGGAGTTTCTCCGTTCCTACGTCGCCAGCCTGGTGTGATTTAATAATAATAATAATAAAAGAAATAAATAAAAATAAAATTTATAAACACACGACGGTTATTCTTAGTATTAGATTAAACTAGAGGGCCCATGCTGTCACAAATGACAGCGAAGAACTCGTGATGACCTTCTTCAACTGCTAACCTAAAAATACGTAGACATGAGCACACTGACGGCTTCACAACTGCTGAGCATCGAAACTTTTTTCTCGCTCTCCCTCCAACGTGGAGAAAGTTTATTTTTTTTTGGCAGGCCGCTTGGCAACGCTCTAAGTTATGGTTTCGGTTTTCGATTTGGTATCACAGATACGGTGGGATATCTTATAGGTAGGTCCAATGGATTTCCATAGCGAAAGTTGTCTCGTTGACCGTTGATTTAAATTTGGAGCAATAACTGAGGCAACGAAATTACCCGTGGGAAGAAACTAATAATCAAGATGCGTGAGAGTGCTAATGAAAACTTCCGATATCTTCTGTGGTGTGATTTCAACTTCGGTAATGCAAGAAGTGCATTCAGACGTATGGTAGCTCTATACTTTGCAATAGATCAATAGATTCGATGTATGGAGAAAGTAGTGCTCGCATATATGAAACTAAACCTTCGATACCTTCATTGTTTGAATATCATCTGTAGCTGACTATGATAAGTTTGCCATCCTTTGCAACCTGGCCTATTTTCTTCCAATCAGTTTTCAATGAAGCTTGACAGTATGGCCATGGGTAGCCTCCAGCCTGGGCTAATTTCCGCCTATCTGTTTTGTTAAAGCATGACCGAAAATGGATAAATAAACAAACAGAAAAATACACATCGGTCTTTATTATGTTGTAGATTTTAAGAGGCACAACCTGATACTCACGAATGTTGTGACGAGGTACGTACAAACAGTGCAATAAGCCACAAGCAGATGAAGCAGAGGGTATTGGAAGAAAACAACCATTATTCATATAAATTCTTCCTTTATTATTTACGACATATTCATGCCCCACTTCACTTATTACACGTTCAATACTTGATCAACGATGATTCAATAAAAGCTTCTGGCTATATAAATTTATACATATATCCTACTCGTCTCCTTTTCGATGTAAAGTACGAGTTGGCGAATAGGAGTAATATGTCAGCAGCAGGGGTGTGAAAATGTGGAAGCATTCGAGCAATGGAGATAAATGGAAGTAAGACTAATAAAAAAAGAACTATGCTAATTAAGAGCATAGGTAGCAGCGAAAATAACGTTGCTTATGCACAACGGTAAAATGTAAAATGTGGTATTTCTGCCTGGAGCCACCTGAAAAAAGTTGGTTTCTACATGGTTACTTTGTAACGTATGTTGCACCTAAAGTAACGTATCAACGTGACGCAATTCGGTAAGTTCACGAGACTTATTACTGCATTAAATGATAAATAAAATATACAGTTCCGTGCGGATCGGCATGAGCGGCACATGTCCCATACCTGTAGGTCTCTGTGTAGAAAGCTTGGGACCGAAACTGAAAAAAATAGTGCGCTGCCAGAGTCCCGACGCACTGTCAGTGTTGTTGTACTCAGGTAAGGTGAATAAAGCCAGGAGATAAGTCTTCTGATCGACTCCTAAAGTGTAATCCTTTTATATTTAAACTGGCCATAATAGTTCCAAATTGGCACTCGCCATATTGTAAAACTTGCAGCAGCGGCTGAGAGTATCAATATTTTCTATGCATCAAATTTCACTTAAGCTGAAGCCGTGCCGCTAGAGCGTAAACGGATTAGTTGAGTTGATGCTAGGTTAAGTGAGCACAGAGTTACAGTGGGCGGTGAAGTCAAGTTGGCCGAAGCAGACGTCACTGATGTAATATTGCTGATGGTCAGCCTCATATCTCTCCAAATTTACCGAGATTTAGAGCTCAGAAAGCTGTGCAATCTTCTCTTGTTTAAGAAACACTGTAACGTATTTGGTCGACTAGCAGAATACTTTCTAAAGACTGTCTCGTGACGCAAAGAAGACAGCCGGTGCAGGGGGGATTGTTGTGCAGACAACCATTTGGGTGCAGTAACGTCGACCGGGCTAGTTAAAGACAATGAGGGCCATCGATTAGGACAGTTCCATCAACATAAACTAATCTTGTCAGAAAGATTCAGTCAGCGACGTTAATTTCAATACTAAAGATCGAGCTTCAGGGGATAATCCCAAAACCGAGTACCCTCGAGACGGCCTCGAGCTCAGGGCTGAGGTTGAACCCAACTCAAATTTAGTAATCGGTTTGAGAAGAAGTACTGAAACTCGATCCAAAATATCGAAACCAATGGCTATGACTAAACTTCCAGCAACGTTAAAGCTAGAGAACTTAGCTCATCTCTGTGGAACTCTGCCTCTTGAAGACACCTTTAGTGCACTGCGGATGTGCGGAGAACGTTCGTCAGACTTTGAGCAAAAAATACCCTAATTTGTGTGCCACGTAAGGGAGTCCTAAATGTGCGTGTCTACTCTGAAGAGCAGAGCTCCTTTAATTAACGTCAGCAAATGTCTAACATCTCAGAGGAGATTCGTTCGCATCTATTAAATTAATAAATTCAGAATCTTATGCAATATATAAAATCGTCATCAGACTGACTTAAGAGGACCCGATGCAATTCAGTCGAAAAATTGGACATCATCTGTTTACATATTAACCTTGAGAGGTAGGCTAATTGCTTGCATTCAGTTTTTAAAGTCCGAAGTGTTGGTTCAAAACAGGATCTGCATTCGTCCTATGTAGCTACCTATTGCCTCTAACAAAATTTATAGTTACCTCCGCCAAGGTGGTTATGTTTTTCTCCTGTTTGTCTGTCTATTTTTGTCGTGTATCATCAAAATAACTCAAGAAGTAATGAACGGATCTTTACGAAATCTACATGGATTTTTAGGCATATTAACAGTAACAGATGATTAATTTTTGGTGAAAATCCATTCATCTATTTGTTTGTTTGTCTGCCTAATTTTTTTCTTAGTGCCATACTTCAAAATGTTAAGGACGGATTTTCATGACACTTACATGAGTTGATAGGTATATTACGAAGAGTAAATGACCAAATTTTTGAAACGATCTGTTTGTTCGTTCGTGTGTCTGTCGCTGTGTTTGATTTTATGCTCGTTAGCACAATAACTCAAAAAGTTATTGATGGATCTTTATGAAATTCACAGGACTTGTTGGTAATGCAAAAAGACATAAATGATAAAATTTTGGTGACGATCGGTTGGTTCGTTTGTGTGTTTGACTTGTTAGTCATAATGTTCGTTAGCAGCATAACTCAAAAAGTTAAGAACGGATCTTCACAAAAATTACAAAATATGTTAATACTATCGAAAGGCATAAATGGTTAGATTTTGTGTTGACACAAAGAAAGTTATGGTTTCAAAATCAATTGAAATTTTTCGTTAACGTTGCCTTGCTTGGCGGAGGTATGCGCTCTCAGAGTACTCTTCAGTTGTCATTGGATATAAAGTGAAGCATCTTTTATGGCTAATTTGGTGTTTATTCTATTACGCACACATGGCTTATGCTGCGGGACGTTTAGTAAAGTCACAATTCATGACCGAAGGATAAAAACAATACTACCAATTTAAACTTAGGTATGCGAGACAAAGCTCCATTAACTAATCAGTGGCCTATCATGTATAAATTATAGCAAGGTGGCCATGACGTATACACACATTACACAGTCAATGGCCATATAAGCAATTTTTCTGAGTTTGTTGACTAATTCTTAAGAACTGTACAAAATTGTATATGTTTATTGTTATATTAACGCGTACACTGTACATTAATACATAAACGTGAATATACTTGAAGTTTTTTCACAATGAAAATTATTTTGCCTTGTGCTCTTTTAGAGGTGGCAGTATATTTACAGATATTAAATGAATAATTGATTATCATATTTATCTACATTATATACATGAAATCTGTGGATAGTTTATACATGCACATGAGGGTATTACTTCAAGTAGCAGTTTCTGAAAATGGTACAGCGGCAAAAGCAATAACTGTAATGATGGAGCATTAGATGATGGTGTTCTTGTTTTATTCTGTAGGCATTATTCCAAGAAACCTGTAGCAGACAAAAAAAAAAAAAAACATAACGGTGCTCATGTCTTGTTCTGCTGGTATTATCTCAAAACCCCCAGCAGACTGAAAATATGCGCTCTGGGTTTTTTTATTGAAAGTTTCGTTTCTTAGAATTTTTGGCTAGGACAGTGCCGATTTAGGAAGGTGCGTGGAGATGGTAAACTACTCCATTGTAAGATTTTTAGAATAGCATGCGTATTGATTGGTACCTAGCCTATGCCTCTCAACTGCTTTGCTACAGAAGACTTAGGAGATATCTATGACGAGAGTTTCAAAATAATAGTAAACTGATCTATGAAAAAAAAACTGTCAGCTGACTTCGAATTGAAGTAGAAGGTGTTGAATTACAAATTGTGAGAGGAAACTGATACGCGTAGTTGCGAACATCACAATTGAATTAGAAGTTCACTGAGAGCTGCCCTCCTGTAATAGTCCCTTAAATATACGAGCATCCATGGTATCTCAGAGGCTGCCGAGAGCCATTCAAAAATGTAAACTGTTTTACCGTTAACTATCTGCAGCCTATGCTGCTATATTCATGTTAAAAATTTCATTAGGGATTTCAATTGAATATTACGGTAATCAATAGCCTGCCCGCAAAAAAAATCAGGGAACATGAATTATCACTAGACTACTCCACTGTAAAAGTTTCATGAAACATTTATATGGAATGTTACACATAACACATTAAACTGCTTCGTAACAATAATATCTTGGTCATCGATGTGTGGCGCTACACGAACGTCACCAAACTGCTCCAAAGGAAAAACTTAGAGGACGTCTACTGTATGTCAGTTTACCATGAATATCATTAAACATTTCCCGTTTAAAACAAAATTATGCGGGATTTGTGTGCAAACTGAAACGATATACAGTAAGCCCACCGGACAACGGACATCGCGGCACGACGGACTTTTTTATTTTAGTCCGAAAGCCCCATCCGCACAACGGAAAAGTCCAATAAAAATCCGTTGTGCTGATCACCCTCCAAAAAACGGAAAAACCATCAGCACAACGGACGAAAACCATGAAAGTTCGTTGTGCTGAATAAACCTCTCTAGCACAACGGACATGCTATTGCACCACAAAACAGAAGCGTGCCTACGTGACTTCTTTGTTTGCGTTAGTCCGGTGTGCCAGAGGGATTGTCCATTGCGCAAGAGGGGAAATTCCGATGTACGGATAGGATTGCCCGTTGTGGTAGAGGGGATTTTCCATCCTGTACAACAGACCCATCTGCACAACGACCAAGGCGTCCCCTCCCCCTGGTGTCCGTTGTTCGGAGGGTTTACGGTATGAACATTGTGCATGAAAGAGTGGAAGCTTCTTAAGGTGGCCACATGCAGTGCGGCCACGAGAGTAAAACTGGCCTTGGCCGCAAACCTCCCCCAGGTGCCCACCTCCAGAAACTTTTCTGTGCTACTGGTATCCAAGAAATTTAATACAGGGAGGTAGCAACGGCTAAGAAGATTTGAAACTGAAATTTCCGGCAAAGCTGACGCGTTGAATAGCTGATTGAATGGTTGTGCGTCGAGCTGTGATTGGTGGGAGGGGAGCAGCCATCGAAGAACAAAACAAATCTCTGGCCAGACCGGCGAAACGCGACTGTGGTCCCTCCTTCTATTAGCCTTGTTGGTATTGCAGTTGCTGTAGCTCTGAATATATAGATTTATCACTCTTCGTAGTTCTGTTCCGCGCACTTCTTTCACCACACATCAGAAGCTCAACTTCAGCTAACATGAAAGTCGTTCTGAAATAGTGAATGGATTGCTCATGCCATGCATAAGAAAGAGCTGCTTCGGGGCGGAAATTCCACGGCAGCTGGCCCTAGCGGGCTCACCATTCTCTATTTTTGGGACCTGGAGCCCAGGGATCTGAATTTCTTGTGCCAGATCTTCAACGTGTTCCTAAAGAGGCCTGTGTCCCTTCCATCGGATCTCTGGCCGTCATCATCGTACTACCAAACCGTTCAAGCCCATAGACGAGGACGCTGCTTGGAAGGCTCGTTCTTTCACAGCTATTCGCTGCCCTGCCTACTGCAGATCACCAACAAGGTTTAAAGTCCAACAGATCTACGACATCAGCCCTACAGCCACTAGCACAGGCTATTGATGTGAGCCTTAAGGAGAAGCCCCCTTGGGGAATGCTGCGCTGGACGTGTATTATTTTTCTAAGGCCTTCAACACAGTCAATCACAACAAACATCTTAATCCTAATGTCATATGTTGGTTGTCTTTCTACTTGAGAAATAGAGCGGCTTCTGCCGCTTCCGGTTGGCCACCTCACCTTTCCGCAGTATACATTGCAGAGTTCATTAATTGGCTCACTGATCCGCAACCCTCTCTCTCTCTCTCTCTTCAACCACTTCATGTTCTCCTTTCCCGTGTCTGCTGCTGGTACGACTTCCTTTGCCGACTACTTTACTGTCGTGAAACAGGACGAAAAAGGTGGCTCGAGCGGCAGATAGACTCATCGTACGGCGGAGATCCCCGATGGGGCCGCCGAAAACGACCTATTCCTCTAGGTCCCAAACGAAGTTGCCGTTCTTCTCCTCAGATACTCGCGAGGTAAACATAAACTCGAGGATTACCTTGCGCAATTCCCCTCTTTCCGTTGACAAACGCCCCAAAATACAGGGCATAAATTGGGACCCCTCATCTGAACTTCTCTAAGCACGTCATAGAAACTGAAAATTATGCGTCTTCCGGACTTTGTATCTTCAAAGAAAGCCTTAGCTGGGGTTAGTGGAAGAAAATGCTGATCCTAACTTATAAGGCCCTCATTCGGTCCTTCATCACTTATGCTACCCCAGTGCGGCTCCCATCATCCCGGCCTATTACGCTAATACCTTGCAAGTCGTCCAAGACACACTTCTGCTCGTAGCCACAGGCTTACACCGTGTGGCGTTCTGCAGTTATCTCGACCACGATTCACAGATGATCCTAGTTGTAGAGTCGCTCGACCTCCTTAGCAGGCAGTATTTGCTGCAGGTTCTGATTCACTGCCGCTTGTCACATGGCGCAGTCACTGGTTACCCCAACCGTCGCGACTTGAAATATACTGTGTCAGAGTCAAAGAGTCGGTATTCGGTGTCGAACTTGCTGGTTGATGGCGTCGTCCCGGTCTTCACTCGTAAGGCGGCTATGGCGTCTATCTACAGGGAGGTAGTGGCCTCCTCCATTGCTGGGCTGGAGGTCAACAAAGTGCTCGACACCTATCCCCCGCTATCTCTCCGTGCGAGCCAATATTGTTTCGCCCCTTATACTGCGCTTTCGCAGCTGGGGTCGGGCTACTGTGTGGCCGTGGCTTCCTACAAGCACACAATCGGGCTTGCGGCCTCTTCGCAGGGCCTGCGCTATAACGCGGGAGAGCAAACAGTTTCTCGACTATTTGCGTGGAACGTGTTCCCGATGCCCTCTGTCTTGTGCATCTCCGGGAGCACCTCTTCACGGCGTCTCTATCTTTCTCTCTTCTTACCCTTTGACTATATCTCTCCACTTCTCCGTCCTCCCTTAGAACCCCCTCCCAACGGAGCTAGCTGTTAGGTGCCAGGACAACCACAACGAGGGGAGCTGGAAACTCAACAGCTTGAGTTTACATATTGTTTGGTCCCATTCCACCCCTCTCGAACCATGGAATTCTCGTTGAAGGATATAGACACGTATGTGATCAAGAGTGGGTTGTGAAGAGTAAAACTTTTTCATGCTCGAGCTGGTCCGCGTAATATTGTGGGTCAGTTTTACGTTGATTATTCAGATATTACTGTATCGCTTATTGTCTTCGTCTTAGTTTTCATTTAATTATAATGTGCGTGCGACAGTTTTTTAGGTATTTCGATACTGATGTTTTTTATTCTATTCCATTAGCGTAGACTGTGGTGATACTAGAAGGACATTGAGGTCTGAGGAGGTCTGCCCATGTACGAAGTGATATTCGTCATTTTGATTACTTCTCAATTATTATTGCATCAATATAAAACGTTGTGCTTAATGGTGCGCGTAAGCTGGCATTTTAAACGATGTCGTGATTTCATGAAGTCGATGTTTCAACCGTTATTGGATATTCTGATAAATTTTCACTAGTATGGACAGTAGAGAGAAAGAAGACGTTGCGCTCAACAGTGTGGAGGAACTGGAAGGACCCCGAGGTCTCAGGAAGTCTGCGTGTGGACTCTCATGTGCCTGTTCAGGTTGCCGGACTGGCTGAAGCGCAGCAGGCACAGTTTGCACTGGTATGGCTTTTCCCCTGAGTGAATCCGCAGGTGTTTCGTCAGCGTGGACGAGTCGCTAAAGGCCTTCTTGCACATCCGGCATCTGTGAGACATAAGCAGACTGCTTAGAGCTAGTTCTGATGGTGAAAAACGGAAAAGAGTAGCAGTAACTGGGCTGGAATTTCAGGTAAGACACTACTCTTTATATTACCTATATTATGTTAAGTAAATCTCATTGCGCGAAGTGAGGAAGGGATATACAGTATGTTAGGAGAAACGTCGAGTCCCTGCATAAGTTTACAGAAGGGAAAACTAGAGACAAAGAAATTTTATCTGCAATACCCACTGAGACCAATTGCTGCTCCTCAACTGTACGGCCGGTCCCCAGAGTGTGTACACATGTGTACAATTATCGCACCTCACCTGTACGGACGGTCTCCAGAGTGTGTACACATGTGTACAATTACCGCACCTCACCTGTACGGACGGTCCCCAGAGTGTGTACAAATGTGTACAATTACCACACCTCACCTGTACGGACGGTCTCCAGAGTGTGTACACATGTGTACAATTACCGCACCTCACCTGTACGGACGGTCCCCAGAGTGTGTACACATGTGTACAATTACCGCACCTCACCTGTACGGCCGGTCCCCAGAGTGTGTACACATGTGTACAATTATCGCACCTCACCCGTACGGACGGTCCCCAAAGTGTGTACACATGTGTACAATTACCGAACCTCACCTGTATGGCCGGTCCCCCGAGTGGGTGCGCATGTGCGTCGTTACGGATGAGCTCTGCGAGAAGCGCCGCTCGCAGATGGGGCAGCGGAAGGGCTTCTCCCCGCTGTGGGTGCGGACGTGGGCGGTGAGGTTCGCCGCTTGGCTGAACGACTTGTTGCACTGGTCACACCTAGCGATGTAAGGTACCAATTAGTGATGGGGCGAATACTCGCATCCGCGGAACATCCGCACCTTTTTTGACATCTGCATCCGCGGATGTCAAGATGGCAACATCCTCATGCACGTACATCTGCGGATGTCCAAAATATTACATCCGACTCATCACTAGTACCAATAATATCTTACTGGCACGCAGTGTCCTAGTTGCACTGACGATATCACCGTTATCGTTATCAACTGTACCAGTTTCTCTGCTACGCTCAAAGGATAGTTAGGGTGCGTTGGACGACAGGGTGAAATTATGATTTTAAGGATTCAAAGGATTCACTTGTCTGAACTTCAACCCGCTGAATCGAGTTTCAGGCTGTGACTGTGCATCACTTACTCTTGAAACTGCCGGCGCTGAATGTTAGTTCGTAAAATAGAGTTTTCAACACGCTTAACGTAATCGGGTTATTTCTAACACTTGCAGCACGATGAAACTGGGCTAAGCTATCACTCCTATCTAAAGTTCCTGTCAAATCGAACTGAGCCGTGCGCAGACGAGCGATATCTTTGATGGTTGATTAACTAAAACAATGGAATTTAGAAAACGAAAATATCTTACAAAAACACTGATCACAATGGTCAGACCGGTCAGTTTTGTCCAGGCCATCTCCTGGGGTGAAGATATTCATGGTCAAGGGAAACTGCGTCCTACACATTAGAGCTCACAAATACAAGAATTTTATTAATCACCTTTCCCAATAATTCTCTACTGTATAATAAAGCCCAAGGTCTATATATTTGTTTGCTTGTTCATTTATTTGTTTATTTATTTATCTGCCATGGTTGAAAAAACAGGAACTGTGGTCATCCTATCACACTTCGGGGTTAGAAAGAGACATGTGAAAATAAACCAGGTTATAGATGAAGACAGCATTTTGGGAACTTAATCGTTGAATGATCTTCTTGCTCCACCAGTGTTGAAATTTGAGCTATGAAGATACAGTACGCACAGTTTCTGTCAGCACTCGTTTCCATCCTGTAATCTTTTAATATCTAAACATCAGCTGCTCTGAGGTGACTCTTAAATTAACGGAACAAAGTGTAAAAGATTTTTCAGTGAACAACAGACTGGTGAAGAACTCGAAGATTTCGTACCTGTACCATCTTTCGCCACTTTGACGCCAACTTGAGGCGCAAATCTCGAATCAGTTACTCTTGAAGCGACTAAAAACTAAATCCTGTTCCATTGAATAAAGTTTTTGGCTGTGTCAAGCATAATCGAGTTGCTGCTATAGCACCTGCAACACGATCCGTAGTCTCTAAACCAACTGTCCTCTTTGAAGTTTAGGACAAGTGAAACACAGTGAGCTTAGGACATGTTCGTTTAGACGTCAATAAATGAAGCTTTCGAGACTTGACTCGTTCAAAACTTCACTCAGGTGCATTAGTTTCGACTCACTGAATTAATTGGCAGCCGCTAACCCTTTAATAGGCCACGCTTGTGACTTCCAGAAACTCAATCATGCTCCGTAAATAGAATTTTCAGCAGGCTCAACGCAATCGCGTTGCTTTTAACACTTGCAGCACGATTCAAGGTGAGAAAGCAAAAGCTTCTGTCTAAAGTTTCGGACAAGTTCAGCTTGGAAGGCTCAATTTTGACCCCCAATCGAAGGCGCTCTCAGATCAGAGTGCCTGCGCCCCACGTACCACTCGAGGACATTTTTTATCGTACGACCAGTACAGATAAATCTCTTTCATGTTCCGCACGTCATCACCTCACTCAATTATTACAATATTTGCTGTAAAATAAAGCGTTCATACTCTAGATTGGCTTTTATGGCTAATGGTGACTTGTGACAATATGATTTATATTCGTGCTTACTGTGAGTCTCTGTTTTTGGTATTACTGGGTATTTTGCATTCATCTTTGAAACTCGACTACAATGCACGTGGAAGTATAGTATGTATTACTATTTGTTTTCAGAGCGGCCAACGTATTCTAGCCCAATGCGATAAAACGGGAATTCCATTATTTTGACGGATTACGGACATATGAGGACACTTAGCCTCCAACGCAGGATAGCTCAGAGTTAATGAAAGTGATGTTGAAACCTACAAGCAAAACATTTCCCTCCCCATTGCACGAAGAAGTACTATCCGCACAACCTGCCAGCTACTCTATAGGCTACCATGGATAAATGTGCATTTCTGCTGTTCACTTGGGAAAGTCAAGTTATAGCTGCAGGTTCCGATACCATAATTGGGAAATTAAAAATAGTTTTATAAAATTATTCAACCTCGCTGTTGCTGGTCTGTTAGGTTTTTTTCCTGCATGCTGTGGATGAAACAGTGAAGACATAATGAAACTTGCATGCCTTGATAAATGATCCGCATACCTGTAAGGCTTTTCGCCGCTGTGCGTCCTCAAGTGGGTCTTGAGAGTAGACGGCCTGGCGTAGGTCTTGCCACAGATGCGACACAGGTTCGTCTTTAGCCCCCCGGCGTCCCCCAGAAAAGATTTGCTCATATCGACTTGGGGAGGTCCTGAGCATGGTCGTCTTCTGAGACACCCAAGACCTGGGGAAGTTGCCGCTCCGGGGTGGATAGGGTTAAAATAAGCTCCTGTTGGGGTTGCTGGACGTTGCCGCAAGGTGGGTGACTTGAGGCAAGCCTCGCGGTCAAAAGCTCCAAAGCCGTGGGACTCGTTGGACCACGGATAAGGACCTACCCCGTATGACTGGTTACACGCAGAACTGCTCAGTGAAGATAGAACAATATACAAGTAATGCAGCAGAACACCAAGCATCAACTCATGGCTCTAACAGCAATTGCTGAGGAGCTCTTACTTTACATCGCCCAGGCCTCAGTGGCACAGAAGAAGGACTCGGTAGAAGATGTATTGCATATTTTAAAGTTATAGTAAGTAGTTTAACACTGGGAGCACAGATACTGTAATCGGGCCATCAGCTATAATGCAATAATTCGAGTGAAGGAAAACTCATTTGAGTATTGTGAGAGAGTGATCGAAAATAATGGTCTGTGATAAAGTTTTTTCCAGTGAGCCAAAGGACGTAAATAGAAACTGAATATTTATTATGATGCAAGGTATTCATTATTGAACTGGAGCATTCTGAGAGCGAATACCACCGCCAAGCAAAGTAACGCTAAGAAAAATTTCAATTTGGTTCTGAAACTATGCTTTTTTCATCATAAACAAAATCTGGTCATTTGTGCCTTTTTTGACATGAATAAAAGATTCTCTAATTTTCTTGAAAATCCGTTCGTAAGTGCATGAGTTATGTTCTGACAAATATTATGACAAACATTAGTCAAACCCACAAACTGATAAACCAAAATTTGATCAATTATGTCTTTTAACATTTCTAACGAATCTTGTAAATTTCATAAAAATCCGTTTAAAACTTTTTTGATTATTATGCTAACAAACATAAAATCCAACGTTGAGATTAGCAAAGAAACGAACCAACAGATCGTAACAAAATTTAGTCATTTACTCTTCGAGTTATGCCTAACAACTCGTGTAAATTTGAAAGAAATCCGTCCACAACTTTTTGAACTATTGCATTAAGGAAAAAGAATGCAGCCAAACAAACAACGGATAAAAAAAATCTTCACAAAAAATTAATCACCTGTTCCTCCTAACATACTTAACACTCCTTGTAAGTTTTGTAAAATTCCGTTCATAACTTTTTGTAGTTCTTGAGTTATCTTGGTGACAGATAAACTAAGAGACAGACAAACTCGATGAAAACATAACCTTCGAAGTGCTAATAATTGAAATATAGCATTGTCAAAATTAGTCATTAGAGGGGTATGATAATTAATTGAATTGATTCTGCTAATGTCAAAAATCATACAAAAATCACAATAGTTTTTAGAAACTTGGAAATTTAATAAATAAAGAAAAAACACGTGCATGCGCAACGCAGCTGTTCATGTACCTAAGGCGTCTTTTTGTGGCCACGCTCGTAATCACAATCACCGTGATCATGATCATCGTGATCATTGAAAAGCACTAGAACGGTCAACGATTTTGTAAACAAACCAGAGCCGCCATGTCAATT
>LQNS02278094.1:30517330-30533539 GCA_001587735.2 Parhyale hawaiensis
TCTACACAATGTAAAATGAAGTGCATTGTCTTATCTAGACCGCACTCTGCAAATCGATGACGCCTTCAATCCAGCAGGTTACTGTCAGCAGCTTGTCAAGCCATTAGTGCTATGGCATATTACTTGACTATGCAGTGAATACTTTATAGGCCCTTGCTTTATACTTCATGTTGAATATGCACCCGAATAAAGAGATGAATGGAAAAATATGCTCCCTTATTTTCAGCCTCACGACATATTTTATATTCTCAAAATAGTTCCAAGTAGAAATGATGAGTTCCATGTAGTTGTGTTTAAACATAGTTGTGCTTATAGTACTATCGCCGGTATATGATGAAACTACCGATCCGTGTGATCGGTGCTGCATGTGTGGTACAGAATCCGGCACATTTTCTACCCTATCGTTTTCTCGATCTTTTGGACAATATACTGGGTATTCTTGAAACAGTAGCTATTGAAGCCCCAGTGGGTGAAGTTTGACCAAAAATTTCAGTGCAAGAAGTGAGTTCGCTATACTAATAATATTACTTTATTGATAGATTTTCTCATTTAAAACAGGAACATATGGACACGCATGGCATGTTTGAGACGAATACAGACACTTTCATAATAGCCGCAATTCTGGAAGGCATTGAGTCTACAAGATTTCTAATGTACACTTGTTCCATTTGAACCGCTGTTGCATCAATCGACTCCTTAAATTAGCCAAAGTAAGTGGAGGATCTTTTCATTCAAGATGGTCCCATAAATTCTCGATGAGGTTCATTTCTGGAGACTTAACCGGCCATTCTAGGTGTCTTACTTAGCCAGAATGGTTTTCATGCCAATGCATGACCGATCTAGCCTGATGTATACGGCAGTTTTCATCCTGGCAGATTGGCAAAATAGCTGTTCGATCCTCATGCAGATACCGTGCAAATGAACAACTTGGTCATTTATTAAGTTAATGTAGCCTTCTTGATTCAGTTTGATGGTTATTTCCACCAAGGGGCCACTTCTGAGTAATTAAAACAGCCCAAAACATAACAGACCCACCTCCTGCTTGTATCGCCCCCTGTATACTCGGGCTTCGTTGAAGGCATCATTATGTGGTCTTTGGTGAACACGACGGGGGCATCATTTACATAGAGACAGAATCGTGAGTCATCTGGAGATGACACTTCTCCAGTGCTCGACAGTCCAATGTGCGTGTGCTCTGACCCATTTCAGAAGAGCGGTTTTGAGGGCAACTGTTAACATTGGTCACTTACGAGCTACACGACTCCCTATATTCATTGCATGGAGTTCTCTACGAAGAGTCCGCTAAGAAATAGTAGGAGAAGGGCCGTCATTGATGTTTTGCTACAATTTCATCCTTAATGCAGAGCGATTTCGGTCAGCAAGTCGTGAAATGCGGCGGCGGTCCCAATCAGCTTGCATTTCTTGCCACCGTAATTACGCCTAGCATTGCCCTTGGTACCTTTGTACCCATTGTTGGAAGATTCGTAAAACATTAAGGCATGAGACACCAGCAAACTCCTCTACATACTTTACAGGATGTTTTTTTTTAAGATCGACCAAAAGCACTAAGCAAGAATTTGCCATTGCGTGACATTTTGCTCTCTTCCCATCGTTCTAGAGCCGATCAGGAACAAGTCTATACCTGGGCAGCCGTGAATGAAGACTGGTAGGTACCTACACAATGCTTCCACATAACCCAAACTTCTATGGGGTTCAAAATTCTGCTGTTATAAGTGCTATAGTGTAGGTCACACACCTTATTAGTAACAGTTGACTAATTTTCTTCTTCAGGGAGCTTATATTTTCACTATACTATTTTCACTCAATTAGTACTGTAAAGGCTACCGCTAAATAAGTTTGCTTAGGAAACATGCTACACGACGAGGAACACCGGCTGTCGAAAACGGGCAAGATAGTCTCAGTCTGGACAATAATAATATTACAGAGCGAAATTTGGACAAGCTCGTTCCACTGATTCATCCCTTAGTGGTTCTCAAAAGACTTGAAAATAGACAAATAATTGACCTAATGCAAAATTACAGAGTATGTGCAAGCGATGTACTGAAGAAAATTTGGAACCGACATAGTACTTAATTTTCTCGAAAGAAATCTATCTGGGAATTTTTACCCCGGCCATTCATTACAGATTTAATTTGGCACGACAGGCATGATGGCTGCTTCAGGGTAAGGAAATGTGAGAATTTGACTGGTAAATGATAGTTTGAGAGTATACACAGTTTTCCTCGTGTTCGTTAACAGCATTATTGTGATATACCTCATCTACAGCGTTACCAAGGCAACACTGATACTGTAATCAATGCACAACGAGCTCCTTCAGGCGCCGTCGACTCGTACGGGGCGTAAGTCCCGGCGTCTCTCAGGGAATGGACCATTTGGTCCGTCTACAGCCGCATATCTAATGCAATCTATTAGGAATGCTGCACATATGACACGCCATGAGAGAAAGAATTAGGACAGCTATAAATTTCACACAAGTATGCATGAAGTAATAACATAGAGTACTTGCGAGGGTGCGGACACTGTACAGCCAATCCGATACCTTAGGTAATGGAAGCTGAGAAGGTAGTCTTCTGTGTCTGAAGGAGGGAAGTGGTGGTGGTTACAGCCTTGCTGAGAGGCTCCTTCGTAGGCCGCCATGCTATTGCTGCACTCCGACCCTGAGGCTGGGGTGCCCACTGCCATCCTGCTCCTCCTCTACACTCCTATGCAACACACGCAACACCTGAGGCTGGGGTGTACCCACTGCCATCCTGCTCCTCCTCTACACTCCTATGCAACACACGCAACACCTGAGGCTGGGGTGTACCCACTGCCATCCTGCTCCTCCTCTACACTCCTATGCAACACACGCAAAACCTGAGTCTGGGGTGTACCCACTGCCATCCTGCTCCTCCTCTACACTCCTATGCAACACACGCAAAACCTGAGTCTGGGGTGTACCCACTGCCATCCTGCTCCTCCTCTACACTCCTATGCAACACAAGCAACACCTGAGGCTGGGGTGTACCCACTGCCATCCTGCTCCTCCTCTACACTCCTATGCAACACACGCAACACCTGAGGCTGGGGTGTACCAACTAGGTAACTACCATCCCGCACCTGCTGAACACTCTTTTACAGCCTGCACTACAACCGAGGCTTGATTGACCATATTTCTATTTCATATGCCTTAGCACTTCTATTGAGTAAACGTTAAACAGTATTTGAGGTCCACTAGGTCTGTTGTGAGGCACCGATTGTCCTATACACCTCACAACTTTACCGATATAAACCGTGCACTGCTTGCAAGTTAGCGTTGCCGGTGAATTCAAATGGCGTAATCTATACGAGTTCGTTATTATGTTGTGGAAGAAAAGTTTGAGAACAACAAGGAGAACAATGTTTCTAGGAGCTCAGTACTTGGAGTAAAATAAAAAAAAAATTATGTAGATATTCGTATTCCGAAGAGTGTTGTGGCCGTCGCCGTCAGTAAATTATTTCTTTGTATCTCCTACTTTTTCGCTTAATTTGACGTCTTCTTCAAAGGACTTCTTAACCTTGCCTCATATTAAACGTTTTTCCAGTAGACCTGGAAATTTTTAGCCAGTTGGAAGCTTATGTATCAGTGATACTATCACTTTTATTCTCAATTTTATCCTCCATGCACAGTCTAAGAAATATCCGTAGCTGTTCTCCCTAACTTTTATTTCTTTCTACTTTATAAGTTAAAAAATATGTATTTATATTTCTGCTTGTCCACTTTACCAAAAAATATGCATCTACTAGAGGGCCCAGCCCTCTAAATCTAGTAGATGACGGCAAGAATTTGATAATAAAAGTTTTTTGTTCGTTCTTCCAGTATAGGTTTTACTGTAAAATATGTCTCATATACGTGCAGGCGTGATCTTCCATTAAAGAAACGCATTGGGCCGCTATGGGTATTCCGAAAGTAAAATATCCCCCCCCCCCGCTGCAAGGTTAAGCGCAAATATCAGTTTTGAATTGGTCAAGAGTTGAGCAGCACTAAGAAAATATACTTCAGTCAAAAGACATCACCGGCAATGCTCAGGGCATAGATCTCAACAGGACTTGACTCTTAAGTCTGACGCTGGCGGCCCAAAGTCGGCAATGGAAAAAAGGGGTTTTCATTCCAAGGTACCCAACATTTTTCTTGAGGAGAAGGTATCCTGGATACGGCGGGGACGCACTTGGGCGCTTGCCTGCATGACCGTGTCTGGACATGTTCATAATAGCTCTTGAGAAAATCCCATTTTCCCATTTTGGCAGCCAGCGTCAGAGGACAGTTTTGGACCTAAGAGTCAAGTACTGTTGCGGTCTATGCTCAGGACTTAACGTAACCTGGATACCAGCTGATAGTTGAACGTACAAGGGTGGAAATTTGTCTGCAATGTGAACTAAAAATAAAAAGGCTTCTGTACAACGTGAAGTTTCAACTGTTACGAAGAGATTCAACTAAAGAAAGCACAAGCGAAATGGATTATGCACGAAAAGAAAGAAAACTCCAACCAAAAGTGAGCCTCTGTAACTGCTACGAAGAAATTTAGGTAAAAATATGCGATATAGCTTAGGCCGACAGGATCGGAAACTCCATCAAAATTACCGATCTACCACGCTCAGAAAAAGAATGATCATCGTTATAACAAAATCACGAGGCTAGTTTTCAAGGGGAGGCGAGATTCAGAAAATACAATATTTCCCATTTTGGCCATACATTTCAGAAACTATATTTGTTATCGTAACTCCAAGAGCTGAAATTTTTAGGTACCTCAGCTTGTTTTTTATTAGATGGATTTTCTCCTATCTAAATCCTTAACAGCGTGACGGAGGGAAGGACCAACCAAAGAGCAAGCCAGCTCGGAGCAAGCCCGTAGCAAGCCTGAAGCAAGCGACCAACAACTGTGTATAGTTACATAGTAAAAGATGCCTACAAAATATAGCACTAGAGTGTATCAATATGTACATATAACTTATACCTATATCACAGACACGAACATCTACTCACATATTATATAGGACACAAACTCCACGAAAAGGAAATTCATGTAATCACAAGTTTGATACAACGCACATAAATATGAAGATGTGCACAGACGACACTGACGCTCGCATGGTTGAAACCCCTAACATGCTAACCCATGGTTGAAAATAAATAACATACATAGCGTACCGTAGTTCAGCCATGAACGCTCATATCTAACGCATCATGGCTAGTTAACTACATTAGTGAACTTAACTGGGGCCTTCGAATTGGCACATTTGTCATCAGTGGACGGGACGTGCAGCTCCTACATATAGGAATCTAAGATACAATATTTTTAACACCAATGCGTGTTCATCTGTTTATTTGTTTACTTTTTGATTTGTTAATTTGCTGTCATGCGTTTATATGTTATATGTATGTATATGAATATATTTAGAATTGCATCTTTCGAGTCACACTCTTAATGAAATAGGCGAAACATAGACCAGGCTGCAGAATTTGTAACAATGTTGCCTTTTGAAGGAGATCGATGAGCGAAAATTGGACCAGGTTGCAGAAGATGGCCACAGTGGGAACCCTTATCCTTATAAATGAACGCACTTCGTGCTCAGCCAATGTCGATTAATAGATGAGGCGCTATCGATGAGTATCAATGTCGATTTCACCTGAGCCCTCTAAGCTTGACTTGTCTTGAATCACAGGGTCGAGTACTGATTTTGCCATAATGAATCAAGTTACAGGTGTGAGCAGTAACCTGATTACGCTTGAAACGTCCAGAAATATTTGGTTGGTCAAAAAGCTTGTTCGTTGTTTTAAGTATCGACTTTCCGGTCTCCTAACCATTGTTCCTGTGCTCTTTTCCATTGGATACTGTATGCGGTACAGCGACTAGATTTACATCAGTGGGAAATGAGCCCGAAGGACGATGGTTTTAATATTTTTTCTTGTATTTGAGCCCTTGACATGAAGGATCAGGCAGAGTACTATCTGCATCTTATATTTTTTATTACAGAGAAAAAATGGAAAGGAGCAGAAACTGCCCGAAAGATATGCATTGTGTAGGGATTGAATGCTGTTTCAGTACTGGTATGCCCGGCTCCACTCACAATTAGGGTAAAGGTAAAACCGCAATTCAGCTTCTATGGGGTGCCACGGCGGCCTTAAATGTCGCGGGGGAATTAATGGCTTACTGAACTTCCTTGAGGGAATTGTTTGGAAGAGATGCACCTCGCTCTGGCCGGCCTAAAGAGATTGACATCGGCCAACTGACAGCTATAGTTTAACAAGACTGTAGTCTGACGACCAGACAACTCGCAGATATTCTCTACATATCCAAAGCAAACGTGAAAAATGAATTTCTACATAAAAAAACAACTTTTCGGCCGACCCAATTTATTTTTCCGATCAGGCTCGAGTGTTCAGCCGTTCTCAAGAGTAATCGATTCGACGCTCACGGCTGAAATGCGATTAAAAGTGGCTGATTCAGCGCTTCTGTTTATAATTTCAGATTGGTCAAGTTTAAGGCCCAGGGCTTAAAAGAACTTTCCTTTGTAGTGCTAATCGACTACACCTGATAGTTTTTATGTGCTTGTTCGCGGGAACGTGAATAGCTCACCAGAAATTTGGCAGACTGGGTTTCTTCATGACCTATAGAATGGTGGGCATCTAGATAGGAAATTTCAGTGTGAGCTCATACGTAGAAATATTATGTAGGCTGCAACACTTGAAATGTCCCATTTGCAAAAATAAAGAAATTTCATTAGTGTCAAAAACTTATTAATTTATTCAAAATATGAGCCCTGTTTATTTACCACGTATGCTCAAGGCATATGCTTGAGGCATATTATTAGAACTTCAAAGGATTTATCATCTTATATGCGGATAAACAGTTCGAATTCTTCAATAACCTTATTTCTTCTCTAATTTTATATTATTTTATTGCGTATGAAAAGTTTGAAATTCTTACGTTAAGTAATAATTAGCAAAAAAAAAAAAAATAGAGCGGGAGAATGAAGACTTTCAAAATTTAAATTGGGCGACTTGAAGACAATTTAGCTCAAAAAAATGTGGAACCGTGCAATATTGTGAAGCAAACTTGGGCCATTGATCGGCATTTACTATTTATATGGGCTGGTTCTCTGTCGATTTTTCATGTACATGATAGATTTTCAGACTATGTACATAATATAGTTGTTTCAGTCTTTCCTTAATTGTAGCAAAGATAAGTACTTAATAACCCCCTAATTTCGCCGGCCACCAGACAGTGTGTCCAGCAACGTATAAAGAGGAAATGTTGGTTGTGTTTCAGTCACTCTCCTAACTGTATCTGACAGCTGGTATCTTTACTAGAGGTTATCCAAAAATATCCATTTCTCATTACACGTTATGATTCGATTTAAGAGACCGATGTTCTCTTTCCTGCGGTGAGAACAACATATGGGGCACATTGTAGAGCATCTGTTTTTTTTTAAACTCATTAGATGTTCATGTGGTACCAACTTATTCGTCTTTTTGACTTTTCTAAATTTTATTATGTGTTGAGAAACGGCTCAGCGAGACTGCTGAGTTACTTCTCATCGATGAGAGTTTTTGCAATTTTTTTGCTCTTGGATTTCGCCTAACCACAGCGTTCAATTCTCAACACTTTGATTTTCTTTTTGGTTTATTTTTAAAGCCTTCACTTTTCGCATGGACTGTTATTAACCGTCTCATGCAGAACAGTTTTGGGTCAACAGAAGTGTCGCCAAACGCCAGCGTTGTTTTCCATAATACAGCTTCTGAGGCAATGGGAAGTGGCCCAGTTTCTATTTCTGCAAGAAATTATTTCAATGTTGTTCAGTTAACGCAATTATCAACACGGTCACTGAGCTATGAGCAGCAGTTTTTAAAAGCAAATTGTCTGGACTGAAAGTGAATTGAGATTAATCACGTGCACTTATTTCATTGAACTTATGAATGGCCGATAAAGAAACTCATTACAAATACCTTATCTCAGATGTGGCGATCCCATGCTTTCTTAATAAGCTCGGTGGCGAGCTACGCTGTTCGTGTGAACTAACGTAAACACACTCAGTAATGAAAGTACTATGGAACTTAACCATTTGCCAGGGTACTGTACCCCATAAATATCACTATTTTCCTTTGTAAGTTTCATACGGCAATGGCATTTGTGAAGTAATATGCACTGTTTGAAAGATTATCACCGGCAATGTCTTATAATCAAGCAGTTCTTCTAACTACACATTGACTTAGATTTTCCTATAAATATTTAGATCCAAGCGCTCCATGGCCGGTGCAATGGCTTACGAAATAGGAAGCTGCAAATTTTCACAAAATATCATAATATGAGCCATATTGTATTCGCACCGACGTTACTGTATGCAGTTCTTTATAAAATACCGTCACATAAAAAAGTGACACCAAATTAGTATATGTTACAGAAATGACACGTGCCATACGCGAATCTTAACACATTATTTCACCTCGCTTTACTGGTTGGTGCTTAAAAATTTATCATCATCACGATCACTGCTGATATTCACGAAGATTGTCTGAAAGTGGTAACTTCTACATTTGTCACATATGGACTTGTCATTTTTGTTTAATCTTGTAGCACTAAATTAATTTTTCAAATCAAATTCCCCAATTGGTAACTTTTCTTGTCCTTAATTGTGATCACTGCTTTCATAACTTCTCTTATCGTGCCTGCTTTCTGTGCGACAAGTTTTTGCCGCAGTTATATATATATATATATATGGGTATGTATATATAATATGTCAATATAGTTAAGGTAGCCTACCATTGTGCAAAACTATAGGTAACCGTCATGTCAGCCTATGTATTCATACTCTGATGCATATGCATTGGTATAATGGGATGTACGTAATACTCCCTCTGTTCCGAAATATGTAGTTGTGTCCAAATGTTATTCATGTTCTTCCCACATAAATGTTCCACTGGATAAAAAAAACACCAAAAAGAACAAACTGGAAACAACCTTCGGTTCTATGTAATATCGAGGATGAACTTGGTAAACCTTTTAGACAAGGTCTTCCCTACGTCTTTTTTTTATTAATCAAGAATTGCCCTGCAAATGAACATTTAGGCTGTGGAACAACCATTTCAGAACAGAGGGAGTCATAACTTTCGTCAAGGTTCCTATATATAGCTCGATGTTCACGCTCACTGATTTACGCTTTTAAAATTATGATATTTTTTAAATTATGAAAATATCTGTGAAAAACACCCACTGATTTACTACGTCTTCTATAATATCCTTAAATTATGAACACATCTGTGAAAAGGACCGTCATACATTTTCAAATACTGAAAATAACATGGTGATCGAAACGTCGATATTTATGTCGTATATATGGGCACGACGTTGCTATTTTAAGTACGTAATGGGATTGATGATCAGCAATTGCGTCATAGAATGCTCGCCTAATTATTTTGTACTTATAAAATTGTAAATTCCGAAAAGCTACAGATTTAAAAAAAAAAGTTACTATTCTGAAACTTACGTCGATATTAGAAACCGTCTGGTCCGCCAATAATCTATAGGTTTGAGTAAGTTAGGCTTCCATATTAAACCCAGTATGACCTACAACTGCTGTTTTGGGTCTTAATACAAAATAGGGAAACAATTCACCAACGACACGGTGCGTTCAAAATGTCACTGGCACTGAAGTTATACAGTGTATAGAATTTGAAAAATTTGCTTTACTCTTCTTTAAAAATTTATTGCCACATAAACTTGCAGTCAGCGGTTACGAGCCCAGGGAGATGATTCGTTGTTGGCTCGCCCCTTATATGACACAAGCTGCTTCCAACAGAAGAGCCTCAGCATCGCAACTGCGCTCACGTGAGGTGGCGAGAAGTACGTCACCTGGACGCTCCAGGTATGCCACGCCTCAGTAACACACTCTGGAGCGTATAAAGGGCGCAGCTGTTAAATGACTCAGAAATGTGAGTGAAGAGGTGAGAAAAGAGAAGTGGCAGCTTGCACAGACTGCATGGACACCAGAACCTCCAGCGGAGCCCCAAAGAATTGTTGTGCTACGGAGTAAAGTTGTTCTACAAGAAGTGCTAGCTGACGTTACTAGTGCTAGGTGGCAAAAACACTCTACAAAAGAAATATGATTAGTGCCAGAAAGCATTTAAGTTCAAATAGCTCTTCTCTGTATATAGCGTGAAAGTAATGAACAGTTGGCAAAAGTTAGACTAGCTGCATCAACAGCGGAAGAAGAGAGTAAAGCAAACTCTACCTTTCAGGCTGATGACCAAATAATCGCAGGCATGCTGCAGCATAGAGCTGGTGCTATAGGATAATTTTCAACACAATTACCCAAAATGCGGTACCAAGAAGTGGTGGCTTCGTCAATACGAAATGTAACAGAGAGCCTCATGTCGAGCCAAGCGAGAACGAATGAAGCTCAAAAAGCGCATTATGGGTTCGTCTAACACGGTGCAGCGGCAAAAATACGGCCCGACTGCTCACTTGTCAACAGGAGCTGGACAACCAGGCGGTGGACCGTCCAGGTCCAGCAGACTGCCCAGTTCAGCTCCAGAGAAGACGGATCCAGCGGTGGTCAGTTGGTCGAAATTATCGCATTGGTCTTGGGATTCAAAATTAGAGGGACACGCCACCTCAATCCCAGAGGAGGGGGTCAGGGTTGGATAATAAGCGATATCGGTGGCCCCCATCCCTGATGAAGGGGATAAAGGTCGCCAGGAAGGGGTGGGGGAGTGGGCCATCACAGAAAGCCGTTGAGCGGCGACGACATCACAACGACCTTACCTGAGCCCAAGGCGGCCAAGATTTGTGTGTATTTGAGACGCTTGGCTTCGTATAGAAGAAGCGCACGGCACAACGCCACTGCCACCAACACAACCGAAGCCAACCTGAAGCAACAAATGAAACGAAGCAATCTCAACATCACTGCTTCACCTGGCTTCCTTCTTTGCTTCTCTGCTCCATTGATTGCTTCCAAACCCTGCCGTCCTATTGGCTGGCGCGCTAATGAAATACCAGATCCCTCCGCTTCCACTGGCTGCTGGAACGAGGCCTCCGGACCCTCGGAAGTTTTGCGCGAGCTCTGATTGGTGGCTTGACAGCCACTCTTAGGTCTCAGTTGCACCGTCAAGTTCTCGCATTAGTGTAGAATAAACCAATCGTTGTTCTCGATAGGCACTTCCCTATTGGTTTGCACTGGCCAAGCGTAGGACAAAACTGAGAACTGTGGTGAATAAAGGAAGCGATTGGCTGTAGAAAGTCTCTTGAATGATTAATTTTACTGTTGATTGAATTGTGACTGCTGCCATTGGTAGATAAGTGAACAAAACGCTTCCAGTAAAATGCGATTTTAGAGCTGGTTCTATTTTTGTGCTGAAATTTTAATTTGAATAAATCATTTTAACGAACTGGGACGATAAATTTTTTAATATAATGAGTAAGATACTTAAGCACATGAGTAGAAAATTTACGCACATACGCAGATAAATGACGCACATTAACAAAGAGTTCACGCACATGAGTAGGAAATTTAGGCGCATGAGCGGAAAGTGTGCGCACATCTTGTCTGTGCGTAATATCATGGGAGCGCTTGTGAGCGCAGTTATCTGTGCAATACGAATAAATGAATCATTCCCAAGTTCGATAATGAGTGCCAGCTAACTTCAGATGAAGGTAAGTCACCAAGGTGGTATCCTATATATTCTACCTAACCCACTGTTAAATCAGGAAAATATACTGTTAGGAGTTCATTTAGAAAATACCAAAGTTATATTTAAGGCAAATACAGTTTCGAAATAAAATGAAACAAGTGGAATATTTAACTACTTTTATATATACATTTTACATGAAAGCTGGTACCTCGATCAATTTTTCAACATAGGTAATTTCCGCCAGTATTAAGGCACTCATAGTAGTATCCTGCAACCAGTTTTTGATTCCCCTCCTTATAGAGGTCTACCACATGATGGCCCTCATCCTAAACATTCGTGCAGCCATTTTTAAAGGATCTGACCCATGTGTCACAGGTTATATTGTTTTGTTCGTAAGCTCAACTAATCTGAAGGCGAATTTCAGCCGCTTTCACGTCTTTAGCCTCAAGAAAACGAATCATCGATCGTATTTCACAGGCGGCGGGAATCTCAATCGGTGGAACAATTTTAAATACTAAAAAAACAAAAGCTATCAGTCAAACATTTCTACAATTGCGGCAGTGGCTTGCCTACAGATGTAGGTAAGCAGCATCTAAGCATCTAACACTGAAAAAAAAAAAAAAAAATTCCAAGGTACCCAACATTTTTCTTGTGGAGAAGTATCTTGGTTACGGCGGGGACGCATTTGGGCGCTTGCCTGCATGACCGTGTCTGGACATGTTCATAATAGCTCTTGAAAAAATCCGATTTTTCCCATTTTGGCCGCCAGCGTCAGAGGCCACTTGGACCTAAGAGTCAAGTACTGTTGCGGTCTATGGGCTAAATATAGTCTTTAATTAATGTATCATCATATTAGACACTTCCAGCGAAATAAACTAAGCTCATTAGCTTGAACTAGTCCTGAAAATCAGTCCTGATTTTAAACATCGTTAATTTAAACTAGAAGTTAGTTCAACATGATATGTAGTCATTTACTTAATGTACGGTATAATGCTATCCTGAACCCGGCTGTCAAAGTGAAGGCAAATATATTGAGTTTCAATGTTTAGAATAGCCTAAATATAATAAAGATATAAGTGTATTTATCTGTTTAATTGTGTGTTTAACTGTCCATTTTCTGTTACGCTTGGAGAAAACAGAAAGGCGAAAATTTAGCTAGGTTGGCAGCTGTGGACATCCTGTCTCGCTTCGTAGTTAAAAACAGGTAAGTGAAAATCAAACCAGGTTGCAGATGATGGGAACATTATAGGAACTTAATAGTTGAATGTACTTCTTGTTCTACCAACGCTGAAATCCGAGCAGTGAAGATATCTACAGTTTCTCTTACCACTGCTCGTTATCCATCCTGATTTGTACTCTTCTAAAATTCGAACATTTGTTGCTCTGAGGTGTCGCTTAAATCAGCGGAACAATTAAATGATAAAATATTTTTCAGTCAGTATACAGCAGACTGGCGAAGAATTCGAGAATTTCGTGTCAGCCGGCCATTATTTTTCAATTTTGTTAACTTAACTTCTTCCTTTGCGAAAGCGAATTTCAAAAAACACAAAAATGCCGCTAAATATAAATATCATGACATATCTGTAATACTGAACTGAAGTTTACATGAGTGATGTTTGATTGCAAGCTGAAACTGAACAATGTTTTTTTTTTGTTTTGCGTGTCTATGTAAGGAAAAATTGCGCTTCCCAGCAGGCGTGGACAGTTATCTGCTTAATTGAAGTGCTGAAATTTTGGCCTTTGAAGACATCTGCTCCATCTGCTCTTCTTTAGTCTGTGGTTGTAAGGAAATTAATAATGAAAGTGAAAACCATAGAAGTATCGTTACAAATTCTTTGCCGTGATTTTGACGGCCCAGAAACTTTGGGCAGTACGTACATATCACTCTGCCATATATATATACACGTACTTACGTGGTCAGGATACCATCCAGTTTATTAGTGTTAAGCCTCACCATACAATTATTTTGAGCAACTCTTTTGCCGCGTTCTTTGAAGTCCAGCAGCTGAGAAGACCTGTTCGAATGAGAATACCAACACTCAAGAGTTAAAACAATGTTTTGTTGTTTATTTATACAAGTAAGCAGCAAAACGTGGTCTTTACTCGTACGTCGTTGTCTAAGTGCTATGATAATATTTTGTCTACGTAGTGGCTAGACCGCCATCAACACCAACTGCAATATACACTGTACAGTCTATAAGTGCAAATGCACATATTAGTGCCCCTGACCCGCTGGGTTACTAGAAACCTATCTTAAGTTCTCCATTTTCTTCTGCTCGATTCGTGACTTTGGAGTAGATTCTATCAGATTTTTAAAGTACCAAAATACAGACAGAGACGAATATTTTTCTAAAATACAAGTATTGCCGAGGCGTAGATGCATATTGATATTCCTTTTAACTTGAAAAATAGTAACTTAATGTTATTCTTCAATCGTATTAGCTGCTGATACCGGCAATGCGACGGAATTTTCAATTCTTTATAGTGCACCCGATGTATATAGTAATCGGTATCCAAGTTACAATGTTCCTTATGCCGCAGACACATATGCATTTCTACTGCCAACTGGTTGCTCTTATGTGCAGTACGCGTGCCGTTTCGATACATTCTTGAAATCGGTAGCATAAATGACATCCGAGTTTCGCATCCTTACATCAAGTTGTCTGTGTAAATGCCTATAGTCTGTCCCCAGCATAAAGCATCTGTCTCATCCTGACTCCTGAATGGTATTTTGCAAGCAGGTTCCGCCAACTTGCTTGTGGTGTTTCAATAAGTGGCTGATGTGATGGTGCAGGCCAATAAACTGTGTCCCTAATATTTAAAGTGACTACGGGGACTGAGCTCGTCAGAAAGCTGAGCTCGAAAGCCACCGTGGATATAATAAGCCACCGAACTTAGTTGCATCCTAATTTATATAGTCTAATTAGATCTTTGACGCTAGAGTTTCTTCCTATCTTATAGAGAAGAGTGTGTGCACCGGAACATAGGAGCAAACTCGCAAAATTATCAGAGTTTTGTATATACCAGACGGCCAGTGACCCATTGGGTCACCACCATCATCTTCTTTGCTTCTCAAAGGGATATTAAACACTGTGCCTGTAAACAAAGATATGTATATACGACGTAATCTATTGGATTTACCGATCACCTTTACATTTACTGGATACGTTTATGAAAGAACTTGTTCACTTCACTACCGTGTGAACTTGGCTTCTGGCATAGCCATACATCATGCTGCTGCCAGTCAGCTACTCAGCTGAAAGGTAAATTAATTACCGGTGCTTGTCGTATGCACAAGAGTGACAAGACTGCCTATATATTAGAACAACAAGGGCGTTAAGAGCTGTGACTGCTCTATAAATAAAAGGTAAATAGGCTCTTTCCTCTGTTTATAGCAGAGCCGACTGCCCATGTCACCTCTTGGCACTGGAGCTACATCGGACGCAAGACTTTCAGAAGTATGACAGTTTTCTTATTGCTCGAAAAGTTAACGAAATGAAACATTTCTTCAGCAACCTCCCATGCGTGGATGGATTTCGATGTAGAGGAACATTTATAATTTTTCTAGGAGCATTTCTTCCTAATAGAACGAGATAAAATGCAAATATCGGTCAGATGGGTGGGTGAAAAAACGGCACGTACACTGACTTAATGCATGATGACTTTGTATTTGGTGGACTTTTGTTAATTAGTGAAAAAATAATGAATATTCTAGAGGTTAAGCGTAAACGAAATGAAAAAATTTATGCAGCTAGAGAAGCATTCCAAGACCGTAGACTGTTGCCCAGTAACGCAATGTTGGCGAGAAATATAATTAGTCATGAATCCAGACTTTCTTTTTCATCATCAGCAAAACTTAACCTTGTGCTACTGTAATATTCTTTGGAGTTTTTGCGAATTTCATGATGAACCGGCAACAACTTTTTGAGTTATGTTCTAACAAACAAATAACCAAACAGAGTAACAGTTCATCACTAAAATTAAGCCAATTTTTCTTTTTAATATGCAAACATTTCTTGCAAGTTTCATGAAGCTCCGCTCGTGACTTTTGGGGTCATGTTGCCAATTAAAAAAAAAAAAAACAGATGGGCAAACGAACGACAAAACGGATCTTTCCCAAAGGTTAATCATCTGTTTTTCCTGACTTACCTAACTATCCCTATATTTTTTTTATGGAAATTCGTTTTTAACTTAACGATAGTCTTTTGTCCTGTGTTTTCACTTCATCGCGTTCGAATACTTCATTGTGTGCATGCAAACCCTACAGTGCGTGTACCAAAAGTTTCGATAAAATATTAACCGTCATATCTGCTGGCATCACAAGCGCCACTAGTATAGTTTCTTGCGTTTTTTTAACTTTGAGTGAATGGCGAATCAGAAAGCAGTGCACTTTTTGTGTTTACGCAGACACAGCAGCACATTCGAACGTTGTGAAGTGAAAACACCGGACAAACGACTATCGTCTGCAGGGGGCATTACGTTGGTGCCAGATTACAAATACCGACAAAAACATAACCTCCTCGTGGAGCTACTCAGCAATG
>LQNS02278094.1:30555779-30574788 GCA_001587735.2 Parhyale hawaiensis
CTAGCGTCTAAAGATATTAAGATAATATATACTAATTTAGCAATTATCTATAGAAAATTTCTGTGCATGCTGGTGGAAACTTTCACAGCACTAGCGCCGAATTTGTTCCTTTTCGGCGACCTGATTTAACTCCTTTTTCTTGATTGAAGCCTTATTTACAGTTCATATTCAGTTCACAGTGCTGTTCACAGAACATATTATTCCTTACCAACAAATATAAGCACCATTATAGCCAGTTCTGTAAGCGAGAGAAACCACAGTAACAGTTAGCCTATTGCTCAAACTTACTGTACTTGGTGATAACATTTCTCGGTATTTTGCAGCTCAAGTAGCTGGCCAGTCATGAGCCGACGATTATAAGAAACAAATCGAAAAAATACGGTGATATGTTTTAGAAAACAACATACGAAGGCCTGAGGTCTCACACTCAAACACTTCGACTAGTCGATGTGATGTAAATTTGCTACGTGCGGTCACAGCTAAGTTTTATTTTAGTCCTATTGAGTCCTCCCGTTGCATTCTTTGCTTTCTAGGAGGAATAGATGATTAACTTTTGGTGAAGATCCGTCCATACGTTTGCTTGTTTGTTTGTTTGCTTGTTTGTTTGCCGGCTTTTTTTCCTTAATGCCATAACTCAAAAAATTATTTACAGATTTTTATGAAATTTACACAAGTTGTCAGGTATATTACGAACAGTAAATGACCAAATTTTTGTGATGATCTGTTCGTTCATTCGTTCGTATGTTCGTTAGTCACTGTTTCTAATTCAATGCTTGTTAGCACAATAACTCAAGATATAAAATATCCATTCCTAAAAATACTTTAAATATGGTCAACAATAATTACAATTTTCTGTACATATTCGTTTCAAACCACGTTTAGCCTTACAAGCAAACATACGAACTTGGTACAAACAGTATTACAAACAATCGAGCATAACTCAAAAGTTATGAACGGATCTTCACGAAAAGTGCATAAACTGTTGATATCATCAGAGGGCACAAATGATTAGATTTTGGAGTAGATACAAACAAAATTATGGTTTTAAAGCCAAATTGAATTCTTCGTTACCGTTGCCTTGCTTGGCGGAGGTATGCGCTCTCAGACTGCTCTAGTTGGATATAAAATACATGGATTTATGGTTTGCAATCGTCAAATGTATCGTTCCCCAATATAGGTTAATGCTAGGGAACTGCTTCCCTTATTTTGATTACGACGAGTCGACACGACACTAGTAGATAGTAAGCACTGCGAGGTAGAGTGACGCACTGGCTGATATTATTTGACTGAGCAGTTTGATGATTTCGTATTTTATGCTGAAATTTTTGTTTTATTATGATATTACCAAAATAAGATAGATAAATAATAAATAAATAAAATCATTTATTTCTCCAACGTGTGGAGGTAATGTTTTCTTTAAGACGAATACAATACGACAAGTACAATACTTATATTTTAAACCATAGAGGGGCAATCAGACAATGCTTTCCATGTTGCATATGACACGACGTTGGAAACAGGAAACAGCAAAATCAATCATTCTAGAGCCGGAGTTCACAACCGAGAGGCACTACCGTCGTTTACGACCACTTTGCGTTTATGTAAGCTTTCCTGCGCGCGCCACCACTAACATAAACACTACCTACGCTAACCTAACCTAACCTACCCTACCTAACTTTCTAACCTAACCTCCTTACCTAACTTTCTAACCTTACCTAACCTTACTTAACGTTGCCTAACCTTACCTAACCTAACGTCACCTAACTTAATCAGCGATACAGCGCGGCGCGCCAGCTTGAACGCCGCTCTCACGCACACGATCTCCGTATACAAACACGCACACAAATTGGTCGTGAACGACGGTAGCGCAACCGGGAGTGGTCGCATCCCTGCGAGATGAGCTTTCAAGTCAAGGAGGGTAGCGAAATTTTAGTTGATTTCCACGTCATTCAGAAATAAACTTGAGTCATCATATGAGTTATTAATTTTGTAGGGGTCCAGGCACACAGCAAAAGTTTCTTAGGGGTGCCAAGCGTCGATAAGTTGGGGAACAATCGTTCTAGAATAAATCATTAAAAGGATATCGTTAAGATGTGCTAATATTAGGCATTGTAGGTGAGGTTACAATTCACACAATCTTAGGATATAACACTGTGTCGCTGCAACGGAAGCTTCTACAGAATGCATGACATAGGACACATATACAGTGTATAGCTAAAGTTTTCACACAATTATAAACTACTAAAGCACCTCGTGACGTAGGGCTATTCGTATATTATTCGTACACAGGCATCAGATGACGCTACTATCCAACACAATCTATCTACTATATAATAATTCACGTCGTGTTTTGATTTATTTATATATTTACATCTTTCCTGTCAAGCTCTATGGGAATAACATAGGAGAAAATTCAGATTTCAAAATGTAAAAAAAAAGTGGGGTACCTTGGAATCTTTTTCTTCGGCATCAGATAGGGGAAAAATAGAACTAGCAACAGAGGAGAAAATTCAGATTTCAAAATGTAAAAAAAAGTGGGGTACCTTGGAATCTTTTTCTTCAATATTAGATAGGGGAAAAATAGAACTAATAAGATAGGTGAAAATTCAGATTTCAAAAGGCAAAAAAAAAAGTTGGGTACCTTGCAATCTTTTTTTTCAGTATTAGATAGGGGAAAAATGAGGAAGCCCAAAAGACGGCGGGGGTTTTGGTGAAGTGTTAATTTTTGCCATCACTTATAATGACGGCATGGGCCACTAGTATTTTATAAAGCGCTAGTAGTAGAAGTACAGAATTTTACTAGCGCATGAGGGACACAATGTCTATATCGCGCCGAACTATTCCTGTGGTTGAACACAGGCTCGTGAGGCACCAGCGCGCGTTTTAAATTATCAATAATTTTTGTTCTGGCTTTTCTGCCGGTAGGTCTCAGATTCTTAGTGGTCAGTCCGCTACTGACAGGAAAAAGGTGCAAGTTGTGAATCTCCAACCACCGGGCACGGCCGAACGCTTTCGCTCAGCTACGCCGCACAAGGGAGGGAATCGAAAAACAAAAAGGTAGAAGTCTAGCTGGAATACAAAAAGGTAGAACTCTAGCGGGAATAGGTCAAGAAGAGTTCATTTCTGTTACGATTCAGTGTTTTCTATGCAAAAATTTGTTAGAGAAATCCTTCATATACACGAGATCATTTCATTAAACGATTGCCGACTAATTACGCTAGGGTACTGATGTAATACTGATACAATACTAAACTTAATGAAACAATATCTCAAAGCAACTCTATTCCGGCGGCTGCGACATTAATGGTATAAATCATAGGTTATTAGTAATTAAAGGTGCATTATGCTTATTCAAATTCTAAAAAAATAAAAAAACAGTTAAAAAGTAATTTCTCTCAAAATCTGATGCTTATCTTATTTTATACTACTTTCAAAGTAAATAGTATCGTATAACATATGGAAAACATCTGTGCGTTTTTTCCTGAAATACATTTAATCATGAACTTAAAATGACACTAACGACACTTGCGGCCAAGTTGCTAACTAAGCGATCGTCGTAGAAATTGCCGTGGAGTTTTTTCTTTTGTACCTATACTCAAAACTCTTGGATCAAACTTACCTCGCTTAAATATCAGGACTTGTAGCTTCAAGTCACGTCCCAGCTATGATAATAAGAGATTTATAACGAACATATATTGTCATATGGAATTATCTTCCCTTATTACGTACCTGAGACCAGCAGTTAACTAAATGCACAAAAGGTAAACTTTCTAAGTAATATGCTTCCTTGTTCATTTAGCTACCTTCTGCAGAAAGAAGCTGTACCAGCACATGGAACTCTCATGGCGTTGCTGCGTAGCTCAGAGCATCAAATAATTATGTGCATAATGCGCAGACTTTCTTGGTATTATTATATGCCTCCTGCTCCTCCTCTGTATCCTCCACCGCCTCCTCAGAACCCTCTCTTCCTTACCTCCCCCGTCTGCCTGCTGAAGCAAAGGCCCCCACCACCACTGCTATCGATCTGCACTTGCCGGGTATCTCGGGGGCGCAGGGTGGGACCCAAACCCCCCGGTGGATGGTAGGAGGGATTCCAAAAGAAAAGCTAATGGAGCAAGAGACACAACCAGAGAGAAGAACGGCCACAGAAGCTCAAACAAAACAATTCCACCCTGTCTCGAATTGATATACTTGGAATGCTATGAAAGTTGTCTATTTATCTGCTTACGGGAAAAACATGCTTGGAAGTACTAACTGCTAAAAAACCAACGGTGACAAATGCAACCATTTTCAAAACAGATAAATTCATATTTCGGCTAGATTGCACATAGAACAATGTAAGCCTGTAGCTAGAGAGAGAAGTACAATGAAAACCATGTACAAACATACCTTTTATTTTGCACTTTGTAACTATCTCGATTGGTGGAGTGAGTGAATGCCAAATTAAGAACTGGAGGAGGAAGTAATATCGGAACATTCGAGCGAGAAGAACGCACTCGGCAACAAAATATCCTACATAAGGCAACACAAGCTTCTACCTAACGATGCAAATCATGAATGCCACATTTTCCTTGCTATACCTCCAAGCACAAAGATTCTGTTCGGGTAACAAAAAGTTAACGTTTTGGCGTTTCTAAAATACTACGAATCTCAATATTTTATACTTGGGCACTAAAATAATAGGACTCCATGTTTGGACAGCTACTTCGCCTAAGCAGAATTTGTTAGATAAGAAGATGAACAGCAGGTAACGCAGCCCGGCTTGCACGTTAAGTGTGACTACAGAAATCGGGACTAAACTAGCGTATGTTCCTGCATTCCTTCAACTCGGCAGAGATTGCAGCTATGGCGGCTGGCTCATATATTGATAGTGCCCACAACTGATACCGGTGACAAATATTGGTACAGTAGAACTGCAGAAGCCCCCTAGTATTAAAACCAGGTGACTGCGCCATCATTAACTGAAGGTAAAAAACACGTACTTCAATGACACATTCGTTTTCTTCGTTGTTAATCCCATCCATACCTGGGCCTGCAGAAATTCCTGGGCGGAAACCAAGCCACTGAGCTCAAGTCAACTTTGCAGCTTCGAACAAGTTCTTGCAGAAGAGCTCAGGTTCTTAATTACTTACAGGGCCGTCTGTCTATAGTTTGCTCAATTGCTGCCCTCGTTTCACGCATACGTTATGATCATTTTTACGTTCGAATACTGTCCATCTCATTGAGCATAACGAAAAATATATAAATTATCTATTTAGAACAAGAGTACCCAGCTGTCTAACGACATCTATAAAGTGAGCCAGGTTGGCCTCTTTCCTCCTGCTTGCCAGATACTATGGCAAAAGACAAAACAGGAAGCGATAGAAATTTAATGGGAACGGTATCATGGCTACCGAGATCAGTATGTCATACCCAGTGAAATAGTGATACATCTGAATTTTAATTCTATGATATAGTTTAAGTGGACAGCAGCATCATCAAACTAAATTAAAAAAAAATAAAGAGTGTAGATTTCTAAATCTTTTGAAAGGCAAAAAAATTAATCAACCGTTAAATTGGTTCTAGACCAGTTAGTAAATACTGTATAGGTACTAGCAGGACCCGTGTAACTTCCACATGTGAATAAAGTTTTCACTTATACGTTACTTTCGTTCGAATAATCTGTGATGGACTCTGGTCTCTCTCACCTCTGAATCTTGCATACAACGGTACTTCATGCATTGTTCTCCTATATTTACGAATGCCTTTTCTAAGCTCTGTTTCCACTGTTTACAACTTATTTAGCCGATCATAATCTTGCGCGTTTCTATGTTTTTTGTCTGCGTATCTGATTTTTTATTTTTTTTTCTTTGCACGACTATAGGACCTATTGATGTTGATTAATAGACCATCACTTTCCTGCTCTCTTTGATGCAATAGTTATATCTACAACAAACAGACTAGGCCAATTTCTTCAGTCAGAGTAGCCTAACACTCTAGTCTTTAGATGTCATTGGATTTTCTTAGACATCGTACATACGATTGAAAGAATACCTTACAGCCGATGTGTTCAAACTTCCCGCTCTATTTTCTTGCAGTGTATCCTAACTAGGTACCTGGCTGGCACTATTAAGAACGTTGAGCGCCACAAACAAGCAAACATGATGTGTTTTGAAAGAAATAAAAAGCGGTAGATAAGATGCGAGTGAAATGAATTCCATGCCTCTGCTTTGAAAGTGACTGATTTTTTTAGGAAGCACTAAAGAAGACGCTGAACTTTGTTCCAGCGTAAATCGGAGCTTGTTAATATTGAAAAGCGTAACGTGCAGACACACGGATGGGGGGATGGAACTGCAAGCAAAAATACTAAATTCATAATTATAAGTTAAATATACATCACTTTTTTCCTATCCTTCGGATGGTAATAAATTCTTCGCATATTATTAGGTATCCCAATACCTCTTTTGTGTTAAAATTTCAGCGTTGAACCTTTTACAGCTTTAGAGATATGAAATTTTTTATTTTTGTCCCTTAATTATGCTCGCATTTGTAGTTCAATCAAAAGAATTCACCAGAACTGCTCAGTGCTTACTGAAGCCTGAATAACAGCAGATACGAAATTTGGCGGCAATGTGAATTGAAAATATTTTGGCCACGAAGAAATGCAGCCGATTGTGTACGAATGGAATGAAAACTCCAACCAAAGCTGAGCCTCTGATAAAAAAAAACTCTATCCAAGGACCCGCATTTCAGCTACCTCGCTCAAAAGAAGAAGAATATCAAATAGTATAGCAAGCTAATTATCAAAGCGAAGGAGACTTCAGAAAATGCAGTATTTCCATTTTCGAGTTTATGTTCCACAAACTATATTAGCCGTTGTAATTCCATGGTGCAAAATTCCATGTTTTCAGTAGGTGAATTTTCACCTATCTAAATCCTTAAGAGCTTGATGGAGAGAAGGACTACCAGAGGAGCAAGCTAGATAGCAACAGAGTAACTATACAAACAGCTGTGTATTATTATATAGAGGATATATATATACATTTATCAAAATAATATAATATACACAGTTGTGTGTTTAATTGTTTTTATATTTATATGTTCGTATGCTTCGTGTCACGCTCAAAATGAAATAGACAGGCGGAAAATATGCTAGGTTGCAGATTTTGCACTTGAGTTGCATTTTCATGGAGATGGCTGACCAGGTTACAGAACATGGTGAAAATAGGATCCCTATCCCTGAATGCACTTCTTGTTTGAAACAGTTCTTCAGAGCTGCCGTGGAGTCTGAAATTCATACCGTTCTGCATGTATCGGAATATATTTTATTTATTTATGCTCTCAGGTCACCACGCGTGAATTCAGTAGATGATCAACGAAGCACACGCGAAGCGATAATTTTTCACTGGTAGTGGACACAGTTATTTCTTTTGGCTCTAGCTCGCTGCCTTCCTTTGACTCAGCAGTTTTTGTTTTGGCAGAAAAAATTTAGATGTACTGAAGGCTTATCATTCGGTATACATAGGTACTATACACGGCCGGAAATTTATTTTAATTCAGTAATGCTTTGCTGCCTGCTAATGAGAGATTTTTTCTGCATGATATCTAAGGTGGGGGATGATTGTGCTGTTAGATGAACTGAAAGAGAGAGAGAGAGCACTTATCTCTTATGATAGATAATTTGAGTCGGTTGTTGTTACGTATGCTTCAGAAGCATGTTAGTAATAAAATATTTTAAGTGAAGACGGGTCTTCACAAATTCCTGGCTGTTATTTTTGAGCGGGTACTCTAGTGTTCGGGTACTCTAGTACATAAAGAAAAAGACACAGTGTGAATTATTATACAGTGTTGAAAATATGAAGACTAGATTGTCTTTCTCTATTGTACTCATAATTATAGGACCCGCTCTTATGACAGTGTCAGAAGCCATCACATACTCTAAAATGGTGCAAAAATACTTGCAAGGAACTACGCAACACAAAGCCAACGAATCATTGCAAAAAAGTCTAGACACGTTATGCCTAAATTGATTTCACACTAACCCTGTAGACGAGGGAAGTCTCCTCGAAACCTCAACTTTCCCAGACATAACCTACGCCTGGCAAAAGATCAAGGTCATCTTATTTTGTGTTGATAGCAAATGCAAAATCTAGCAAAGTTTTAATTTTGAGATACGTCTAACGCACTGTCTGAGAGTTGAAGCATCCTAGCTAGGGAACCCCTCAGTTTAACTGATAAACATAAACAAAAAAGCATGTGCTAACGACAGTAGTGGCGAGTCTGCGCGAAAATTTTTCTCTAATAGTTATCCTCGTTCAATAACCTCTCAAGGTAGGTCGGTATCTATGGTGGCATGTTTTACTCGACGTCTTGCCGGTCTCGGTGAAATTCTACATGAAAAAATAATGCACCTGTTAATCTACGGACATTCGCATACGAAGCTTACAGATGCAGGTTTCTAATAATCCAGAGCACAGACTATACCATACCTTGCCGGTCTACGTATACTGGCCACTGTAGGGGCGCGCCGGAACAGGGGGGGTTCGGGGGAGGGGAGACCCGGAGGGGCAATTGCCGGCCCCTGCCTTTTCAGATGAGGGTAGGTAAGAAGGCAGCACGTGCCTTCTTCTGGAGGAAAATGCATTTAATTTGTATTATCGTAATTTTCATATGAGGGAAAGTTCTGGAATTGACACAATTCCAAAATTCTACATAGAGATCTATATCGAATTTATGACCTGTCCACAGACATGAGAATGCCTTCCAAGTCGCAAGCCACTCTACCTATCTCAACATGACCCTGATACACGCTGACCACGGGGCCAGTTCGTCTCGTATCAAGAGAATGTAACGTGAAAGCCTGTTTTGCATTCTTGCAAAAGGGTAAGGGGAGACTGCTCAGCTCAGCTAAATTAACATTAGAAGCTGTTGAACTACAACACAGTCCCACCAGCCCTCCCCCCCCCTCCCCTCACACGGGTCACTGTTACCCAAAAAGTGCCCCTCTGACATAATTTTGCCTCTGTCGCCCCCAGATCGCTCTACTGCCATTGCACTGGCCACGAAATTTCTGCTTAGGAATTTTTGCAGCTAAGTTCTAATGTGTCGCCTGATAGCTGCTCTAAAATTTGGAGAAATATCTCACTTGGGAAATCTTATTTCCTAATATTGCATTCAGTAATTTCTTCTGAAACTGGGCATGTTTTAAAATTTACCCTAATAAAAATTAACCGATATAAGATGAGCTAGAACACTTTATAAGCACATACCTCCGCCAAGTAAGGCAATTTTAATGAAAAATGCAAATTGGTTACGAAATCAGGGTTTCTAGTTTATCAACTCCATTAGGCCATTTACGTCCCTTGACATTAAAATAACAGTTTGTGTACTAACTCAAAAAGGTATGGATGGATCTTTATGATATCTGCAAGAATTGTTAGGTACTGTATGTTAAGATTGAGGAACTGATGATTACCTTTTGGTAATGATCCTTTCAATTACATGTTTGCTTCTCTGCCTGTTTTTATTGGTATTGGGCAAACATACAAACGATCAACCGATCATCACCAAACTTTAATCATCTACGTCTTCCAGCATTACTAACAATTGCTGTAAATTTCATAAAGCTCCATTAATAGCTTTTTGAGTCATTGCGCTAGCAAGGATAAAATGAAATACAGTGACAAGCAAACGAACAAACAGATCATCACAAAAATTCGGTCATTTATACTCTTCGAGATACAGTATGCCTAACAACTCGTGTAAATTTCATGAAAATCTGTCCATAACTTTTTGAGTCTTGGTACGTACTATAAGAAAAAAATAGGCAGATAAACAAACATATTAACGGAACTTCACCAAAAATTAATCATCTATTACTGCTAAACAATCCTGTAAATTTCATTAATATCCGTTCATAACTTATTAAGTTATCATGGTGACAGACACACATAACGAAAACATAACCTCCTTGTCAGGGGTAATGATCCTCCATCTATGTCCTATTTCAACAAATTTCTGTTTCTTGTTCATTATTTGATACCTGATATCATTATGAATATACTGGGTTTTGTTTGAGGTCCGGAGCTTATATAAACAGCATTTATCTCAAATTACATAAATAGGCCTTGGAACTCACTTGGGAAAGGCCCGATTTCAGTGGGCCATCACACATGGTGTAGTTTGTGCCCAAACATATGCAGTGTGTTTAGCGGACAACCTAGAAATTCTATTTAGGAACGAAGCCTTGATTATCTTCGCAACCAAATGCGGTGACATGGACATAGCCTTGTTTCCCGTACCCTGTATCGACAGCTATATAGCACAGGCTCTTCGATCATGGCGCAAAGAAACCTCATCTCCCCTAAACGCACGGTCACCGTCTTCTGTCACGCTGTTTTACTCTACCCTGACGCTTTAATGTCCCATGAAAATACTAACATGCGTCGATACTATATGCCTCTAAACCTCAGTAAGTTTCAGCTGTAGCATAGAACTTCGTTTTGTAAGCAAAAACATGTGAGGTTTTAAGTCCCGTAAACACACTGAAGACGAAGGTGCAACTTGCCGTTGGGAATATGACCGCAGCCGTGTTTCCTTGGCCACAACTGCGTTTGCGGATCTCACGTGGATACAATTTGTGTGATTTATGTTACATTTATTTCTTGTTATGTTCATAACAATAACTCCACCACGCAAACTCGCGTCTGAGATTTCACTGCCACGCATTCTTTTGCGTCTAATGAATGCCCTGACAGTTGTATGAAAATTTTTCATATGGATTATGTTCTTTACTGTGAGGACGCGTGTATTGCAATTTTTCTTCGTGATATCGGATGTACGATAACGAGAATAGAAAAAGTTAAACCTTCATTTAAAAACTTAAACGTTCCCCCATTTGCAGCTTGGACACATTCAGTTAAATATATTTTCAATAGTTAAATTTAAATGCATGTGCAGTAAATGAAAGGGGGTGGAGAAAAAAAAACTTATACAGGAAGTTGCAAATTGTTGGTAGAAACTTTTGCCACTAATAGCAAATATTGATGTAATCACTTTTTATCAACAAAAAATTATAAACAAACGCTTCGTTTTAGAGATAATCAGATATGAAAATATGAACACTAATTATTAGCTACACTCTATTTATTAATACACAAGAGGATAATTCAAAGCACTTAACAACAGGTAATTTATTAGCCAGGAGCTCGATACAGTAATGTAAAATACCTACAATGAGCACCGATACAAGTACGTGCGACGCCTTCGTCGGAAGGAGCTGCTTACGTTGATGAAAGACTCCGGTCATTTCAGCAATATCTCCAGCAGCTGCAGCAGTTCTGAAGGTAAAAAAAAAAAGATCTTCTTCCGACTCGGTAGGTGTTTCATAAGTAAGACATTTCATAAACCCCGCAAAAAACCTGAAGGAGCCAGATCAGGCGATCTTAGTGGCTATGACATAGGATCATAACGACCGCTTCCTTTTATCTGAAAATTTACTTCAGTTCGTGAAAAGTTGATTTTCAGATATTTTTAAAAATAAGAAACTATGGTTATGCAGTCAATCTTGCCAGATTTTGTCATTGTAATTCTCCAAATGGCTCTTGTTTGTGTCTGCGAAATCCCCATTGTGTTGCGCAAGTGGGGATTTGAAAGTTGAAAGTTTCTAAGCACAATATCTCGAAAACAAAGCGTTTTTTGAACTTGTTTATTGATGAAATAGTGCTTATATCAATATTTTCTATTCGTAGCCGAAGTTCTTACTAACAATTTTGCAATACTCTGTATAATGTAGACGCTTGGAGCTCACAAAAAAATTATTCGTGTACATAAACGAAACAAAATCCAGAAGAAAAATTATGTTCTAAAATTTAATTTTGCATTTTCTAGATACCTCGACTAGCCTGTATTCCATCGCCGCTAGAAGTATTTCAGAAAATGCTGAATTTTCAATATTGACATTTTACTTCTACTGTGTATGGTGAGCAGTGTTATAAAAAGTCTGTCTTTTTTACAAGATTGATGATTTCGACCACTTGTTGTAAACCACTTGAAATTGAAAATATACCCATCATGTAATTCTGGGTCACTGATCTAGGTTCCATTTTTTTAGTTACATGTATAAGCGAGTACATTCGATAGTTTTTTCTGTGTCACTGGATACTTTACTCAGTTATCACATTTGTTAGCCTTCTAGCTGCGCAATAATTTCTTAACGGGTCAGGACGTTAAATTATCAGGCAAGTCTTATCACTCGGATTCATTAGGCGGACGCTAACTCTGTGCAGCCCTCATTACTACGGCGCTGGTTCCCCTGAGCTAAAAATAACTCTACCTTCATTAGAGCTGCATGGAAATCCCATGATGTTGTTTGCTTATACTACGACAAAACAAAGAATTTTCGCTATCTGGTTTTAGTTCATTAGCTTAGTGTCTGCTGCTGCTGATTTTCTATAGACAAAATAAACATGAGGGAAATTCTAATTTTAACAGTTGGTGTAATGGCGAAATTTGGCATGAGAACAAGATACATGATACAAGCGGTGGCCACTGTCCGGTAGGCAAAATATTCTTAAGAAAATCTATTCTGTTTGAGATCACCCTGCCAGTAACATTATTTGCCAGAAAACGTTACCTGTTCCACAACATCGGAAGAGTCTGGACGTTCGCTGAAAGCTTTCTGTAGAAAACAGCCGTTCATTTATTGGTCAAATGAAAGTGTTCTCTCGTGTCATCGTTTGAACGCTTTGTTATGTATGTCTTTGTAAACAAAACTGTGTTAGTATCAAAAGATCCTTTGCATATATTGGCTGTGAATTAAGGCAGCCGGTGCAGTAACTGCCAGTAAGAAATTGTTTGGGGAATAGCTCGAAGTTTGAAGTGAATTTAGAACTCAAAAACCTACGCATTTTTCTGCTGCGTAAATGGACACAGCCACGCATGCGAACAACGAGCCAGGAGGACACATGCATTACCTCCGCCAAGGAGGTTTTGTTTTTGACGGCGTTTGTCCGTCTCTTTGTCTGTCACCAAGATAATTAAAATCGCTATAGTTAAATCGTTCCCTAAATTTACAGGGAATATTAGGCATGATCGGAGGAACAGATAATTAACATTTGGTGAAGATCTGTTAAACCGGCACCTTTGTTTTCTTGGTAATATAACTCAGAAAACAATGGACAGATCTTTACGTGTTTTACACAGATTATTTGGAATGTTACTAGGAGCATGTGACCAGATTTTTGTGATGATCAGTTTGTACATTTACCTGTTTGTTTTATGTTTATTTTTATAGTTGTCAGACCATAATTCAGGATGTTATCAACGGATTTTCAAGAAAATCACAACCCTGAGCTATTCATTATTTGCAAATGACGTCCTTAAAACTAATCCAGGGGACAAGATTTACAGTAGACTTGGGGATTTACCCAAGTAGATAGTCGGTGTTAACCAGTTAGAAACTATAGAAGAGAAGAACGTGTTTTGCTCGTCGGCAAATTGACTGCAATTTGATCAAATTTTGGCGATGATCAAATAGAAATCCTGGTTTCAGAACTAATTTGATTTATTCGTCAACATTGCATTGCTTGGCGGTTGTAGGTCTGCGCTCTGACAGGGCATCTCTATAGACTTGCAGTAATTTTCTCGTTTGATCCAGCTTCAACGGAAGCAAGTCCACTAAACTCACAGAATTCTAAAAGTTAGCCGTAGAAGTACAACTGTTTCTATCCAGCCAAGCTCTTCATTTGCTGGGAATTCCAGACTTTAGTGGCCGGCTTCCTCACGTAAGTAGTGACGCCACCAAAGGAAATCACCAGTGAAGTTTTATCCTAACTCGCCGCCCCCTCCCTTCCTTCCTCGCTCCCAATATCGGGCGGGTTTTGTATCTGCTTGATGCCATCGACTCGAGCCTCCTCCCCTGCCCCTCCCTCCCCATCCGTCTTTACTATACCCTAGTCACTTAGTATATGTCAACAAACGTTCGCTTTAGTTGTTCTACAAATGAGTTCATCCGTAACCCGTACAGTGACACGCGGCAGCACTTGTAGACCCCGCAGGGCATAGGAACATCGACACTCTTACGGTCGCCAAACCCGCTCGACTGGACTTGTCCAGAACTTCAAACTGCTGCGTTGGCTTCGTCCCGCTGAACAGAGTTTCAGGCGTTAACCCTACATCGATTACCCTTGAGACTGCCGAACACTCTATCCTGTTACGCTAAATGGACGTTCTAGGCGTCACTGTCGTCATTGGGCAGCAGGTAACTCTTGCATCACCATTCAGGGAGGTGAAACCAACTTTTCCTCTAGAAGCTTGCGGATGAGTCAAGTTGAGAGGGCTCGACTTCTCCACACCAATCGATGCAGTCTTCAATGTTCATATATGCTTGATCCCAAGTCTTCTAGTATATGGCCAAGCATTCTTTAAATTTTAATTCCTGAGTAATGAGACCCCATTCCATGCCTATATAGAACCGCAGGTTATGGTGCCCATGTGCATCTATGTATGTCGTCGAGCATGGCTCAGTACTCGTGGAGGCTTGGAATAATAAGGCCCCATTCACTGACTAAGGCCCCGCTCATCTCCGGTGAGCAGGTAAGAGGACACCTGGCCACGTGCTGCACCCGCTGATTGACTGCACAGCTCATCGGGCGTGAGCCTGTGTGTCAACAGCCGACCCTCCCGTGGAGTGGGAGCTGCTGTTGCTTGTGGTAAGTAGTCAGCCAGGTGGCAATCGCTGCCGCAAACAGAGCCGTAAGACTTAGCGAGATTGCAGAAATTGCATGAAACAAGGAGCCACTGGCTGCTGTCCAGCTGAAAAAGATTACAGCACCGGGGTTAAAACATGAGATTTATAGCAAGAGAAATTGATGCAGGAGCTACGCTATGACTGGTTGACACTACATAGGGACGCAAATTTATACAGATATGTCACTAGGTGTTTTAAGACACTCATTTGTATAAATATGGAAAATTTTCCCTCTGTCGTACTTGTATTTGACAGCCTTTAAGACACTATGTTCGATTCTTTTATACTATGAACTTCTCACAACACATCACAAAAGAGCTAAGCGTCGCACAAAAATAAATAAAGCAAAAAAATCTCAACCAGCAATCTAATAACTGGCACAAAAATGACGGTAAATGAACAAGTTCGATACACATGGAAAATGCACCAGCTATATAGAAACTCGTAACGAATGATCAACGTATTTTCTATACATAAAAGTAACACAGTTTGTAGTGCCGGAACAGCGGACTGAACAACGGAAATTAGTATTTGTTTTGATTACCACAGTCAAAATGCTGTCAACCACATTATTGCCACTTCAGAAGCACTTTCTTTATGCGTCATAGATTAAATAAATCACATCTCAAAAGATAGATGCACCGAGAAAAACGAAAGAAAATCTCGTGTATTTTCTCATATGAATGCACTGCCCAACAAATCAGGGCGCTGCTCCCTGAGCTATTCATTATTTACAAATAACGTCCTTAAAACTAATCCAGGGGACAAGATTTACAGTAGACTTGGGGATTTACCCAAGTAGATAGTCAGTGTTAACCAGTTAGAAACTATAGAAGAGAAGAACGTGTTTTGCTCGTCGGCAATACATAAAAGCATTCCCAGGGATGTTTAAAGAGTAGATACGAGCAAAACTACCATTTTACTTGTACTATAGCATCACATCCCTGGTCTGCTGGACGTATTAATGCTGCGGATTAAAGTTGCGAAGGTTGTGCCTGCGCAGCCGCGCGGCACGTGACCGGCACGCTGCTGCCCGTGCAATGGGAGTAATTGTGGCAAGATGAAGAGGGCGTTAGGAGCGCATTAGCTGGTGATGTCGCAGTGATCAATTCATCATATTCGCAGCAGTGACATAATACTTCAATATTGGTGGAGAGGAATGGAAGATGCCCTAGGGCAGTCGTACGAAGTTGTACACAGTCCGGTATCATCGTCATCTTCTTCATCTGTGTATTTATGGATTAAAATGTACAGTTTGCATATTACCAGTAAATTAGTATTAGCTTCCATTCCAATATAGTATGTAATGGATATCAGCGAATGAATTTTTCCGGATATAAGGCTCAATGAAACATCGGTATCAAATCCCATAAAGTTACCTTTTATTGTTGTAAGGTTTGGAATTGCAACCAAGAACGAATTGTATTTCCACAAGTATTCGTCCATTATTAATATAGATACCAGCGTCGCGTCCAGTTTTTCTCATATCAATGAACTGCATCTACTGTAATATGTGTCTCTTGTAAAGCTGAAATGTAACTGGAATAAATCCATCCGGCAGGCTGCTGTCTCTCTGCATCCAAGAGTTCGAAATCTGTACTGCTCAGCTCCAGCCATCTCCCACAGCAGCCGACTGCCTCCCCTCACAGATTTGGCGGCGTCAGAGGGCTCCAGTTACAGGTTCTGTAATCAAGTGCGCGTGAGATTAACGGGGCACTCATTGATTAGCTGCCGTGTGTGATCTGCCGAGCAAAGACCACGGGCTGCAGGCAGCCTCCGTAACGCACAGGCTGCAAATTCTACCAGCAAAAGAACTTGAAAATCCCTTGATTATAGCAAGAAATTATATTAAGAAGGGATATTATGGGGACCTGCATGAGGGTGCATGTATAATTGTAAAGCCTGGAGTTTGATGAAGCCACCACATTTGGCTGCATATTTACTGTATTTTCATTTAGTGAGAGCATATGCAATTGTCACGAGCAGGAGCTTTCTCAACCCTTCATTCGAATGTGTGTTTGTGGGCTGATCAACGCACTTGTGTGTCTATCAAACGATAAAAGCTAAAAGCTTAGCTACCGTGCAAGTCAGTTGGTTCTACAAGTGTAGGGAGTACAATTTCTGAACTATCTCCAAATTTGAAGTGAACCCAAAATAGAAACTTTCTTTGTTTGTGTGGTGCGTAAACGGAAGCAGCAAGGCATTCAGACGCGGATCTGAGAATGCTGATTCATGTGACTAACGTGTTAACTTGCCATAACGCATAATTTTATCTATGTATAATCATTCGTTTTTACACGTAATTTCCAGTTCACACGGCACGCTTTTGAACGTGCTGTCTTATAGTTAACCGTGTGATTATTTTGATGTGGTCTTATAATCCCAGCGGCGCCGCTACCAAATAATTGACTTAATGTTAACCTTCAAATAGCCGCTTGGCTCAAACACTAGTCACAAAATAGTAAAGGTTTCATATAGCTCTTTAAGCATCAGAGTTTTGAAAGTGGTGTGCTTTTCTGCAGTTTAAAAGAATCAGCAACACGTTTAGACGATTCGCTGAATGAACAATTAAAAAAAAAATTACCTCGTGAGCAGCCCTTACAAGCAGGCTCACACGACCGTCAAATGAACTTCTTTTTTCAACTCGATGTCCTAATGCGTTACTGCTTTCATTTGAACGTAGATGAGTGCACAGCTTGGAGGATATACGGAACTTTTAAATATATTGTGGCACTTGCTGATCAACACACTTGGCGACGAGCAGACACAGCGGTGGTTACAAGGACACACACACCTGAACATTCGGACCCTGAGTTGCGAAAACCAGCCCGTGCATGGTCGGGCCATATATTAAACCGGCTAAATGCTCTTTAGTCTCTATATTGTAGTTTGATCCTAGAGCCCGGTTCTCATGACAGCCTTTTGCCTTAGGTTCATACGTCACAGCACTCGAACGAATACGTTGCGGTGTCTGTCTAGATTAAGAAATAAAAACACAGCTTGTTAGTTGTTAGGTACACCAGAATTTATGAAGCTTTACTATAGCGACACTTGCTAGACAAGCAAACTTCTTGGTATAGGCACGGTTTGCCAGGGCAGCACATGACACATGCACTGAGATATTTTCAAGGACGGATGTAAAGCACAGGGCTATGCCTTGTGAATTGGTTTCTGAGCGACGAACGCAATGCCGTAATTAGTTTAGGAATGTGGTACTAATGCCCACGATGGCGATGCGCTGGATCTTAACCAACTAACCAAGTTTAGGAATAGCATTGCTTGAAGCGTCAAGCATACACAGCAGTTGAAATATGGCGCTATTGGTGTAAACTTAAGAGTGAAAAGCGATAGTGTTCATCAATGAACTGTAGTTTTTTTTTTTTTGTCTTAGTTGAAATTAGATAGTGATCGGAAGTTGGAACTATTAAATGAAAGATTAGTTCGGTTCGTAGAATCCCTCAAAGTATCAAATTTTTATATTAGTAATAATAGTAGGAATATTGTGATCTCGTTATAAGCACTCTTTGCTCGAAGCACTGACCTCATCGCTTATGTTAAGGTCCAACGATACGCATGCTGTACTGAAAATAATAGCACGTAACTTCCAAGCACTGGGTGACATTGCATGAGCGCAGTCGTTAAGGCAACTTTACACCACAGTCAGCTGAACGTGGTGTCTTAGTTCAACGTTCGGAGACGTGGCTGTATCCGTATATACAAGAAAATAATAATATTGCATAAACATTACTAGCCGTACTGCTAAGCCAATTGACTTTGATAGTTAATTGAGTTTACTTATTCATTCGGCAGAAGCACCGTTATGTACTGAAAGACTGGGCACAACAGACATACGGACGATTGGCTATGAAAATATGCCTTCAGAATAATACTCTTATGCAGATAAATGATTGAGCAAACTGTTCATTGCTCTCAGGTAGCTTGATTTATTCAAGTCTGCGGACTTAAGGAGTTTTAATTTAGTTTTATGAACCAAACAATGACCCTGAAGTCTGTAGAGTGTAGGTACATCTTATAACCACTTTGGTTGGGAATTGGTTTGATTTTCTCGAATTTCTGACCTTGCAGATTTTTTAGTGCTCTAGAATTCCTGGTCTTTTAGGAAACTCCGTCACTTCTCTATGGAAAGTCTGACTTAAGTTCTTCCACAGAATACTAACGTGTTACGAGACAACAGAACCACTGACCAGTGACAGCTTTAGTGACAACAGAACCACTGAGCAGTGACAACCTCAGTGACAACAGAACCACTGAGCAGTGACA
>LQNS02278094.1:30575928-30613278 GCA_001587735.2 Parhyale hawaiensis
ACAGAACCACTGAGCAGTGACAGCCTCAGTGACAACAGAACCACTGACCAGTGACAGCCTTAGTAACAACAGAACCACTGACCAGTGACAGCCTCAGTAACAACAGAACCACTGAGCAGTGACAGCCTCAGTGACGACAGAACCACTGAGCAGTGACAGCCTTAGTGACAACAGAACCACTGAGCAGTGACAGCCTCAGTGACAACAGAACCACTGACCAGTGACAGCCTTAGTGACAACAGAACCAGTGAGCAGTGACAGCCTCAGTAACAACAGAACCACTGAGCAGTGACAGCCTTAGTGACAACAGAACCACTGAGCAGTGACAGCCTTAGTGACAACAGAACCACTTAGCAGTGACAGCCTTAGTGACAACAGAACCACTGAGCAGTGACAGCTTTAGTGACAACAGAACCACTGAGCAGAGACGCCTCAGTGACAACAGAACCACTGACCAGTGACAGCCTCAGTAACAACAGAACTACTGACCAGTGACAGCCTCAGTGACAACAGAACCACTGAGCAGCCTCAGTGACAATAAAACCACTTAGCAGTGACAGCCTCAACATAAAATAAAGAGCCAAATTGATTATTTTTGGTATTTAAGGGCGTTGTGGTAACGTAAAACATATAGTTTTTAAAACTTGTACAATTTTGGTACTCCATCTTGTTATTCAAAATAAGGGCTCCGACCCTATTATTAAAAGTGATCTTGAGAGTAATTTCCGTGAAGTACTAGACTCAACTTTTCACAATTTTGGGTTTTTATTTTCTTTGTAATACTAAAACCCTCGTCAATATTTGAATATGAATGTAAAATTTTAATACCTACGGTCATATGAGTGTCTGTATCTTTAATATTTACTAAATCAGGCGAATTAAATACACGCAAACCAACGGCGCAATAACGGCAAGCAGACAGTGTGGCTCGTGCTTGAGAGCTTAGCTTTTTAGCCTTAGTTGCTTTGTTCAGTTTTAGAATTAAAACATCCAAGCCGTTGTGAAATAATAAAGTATCTACAGTGCCTAGACATAAGTATTTGCACAACTCTATTTTTTATGTATTTTAAAAAATTTTGGGACTGCTTTAGGATAATTAATACAGGAAGTTTATGTAACATATATATATAATAGAATATTTAAACAGAACTGTCAAATGTGCACTTATAACAAGAAAATTTGACGCAAACAAAAGTCATGAGGGACAAAAGCATTTGACCAAAAAAAATTACGACATTATTACTTGGTGGCGTGACCTTTATTGGCAATAAGAGCATGGAGACGATTGTTATAGCTGGAAATTAACTTTTCACATTCACTAGATGGTATTTTTTTCCATTCTTCCACGCAGATAACCTTTAATTCAGTAAGGCTTTTGGGACACCGTTAGTGGACACCAGATTTTAAAAAGACGCCACAAATTTTCTATTGGATTAAGGTCCGGTGATGGGCTAGGCCATGGAAGAACATTTATTTTCTTCCTTTGAAACCATTCGCTAAATTCGCAGTATGCTTGGGGTAGTTGTCTTTTTGGAAGATACACCTGCGCCGTCCGTAGAATTTTTTGGCACTTGGAAGTATCTTCTTCTCTAATATCTCCCTGTACATGAAACTATTCATCTTGCCATCAATGATATGAAGATCCCCAACACCATGGGCAGTAAAGCAATCCCACACCATGATGATGCCCCCTCCATGCTTCACGGTGGAATTGGTGTTCTTGGGGTCATAGACAGAACCACGTTTCCTCCATACATGCCGACCTTCCTTTCGGTAAAAAAATTCAATTTTAGTTTCGTCATACCATATAATCCCTTCCCAAAACTCATTTCCTTTGTACAGATGGTCTTTGGCAGATGTTAAGCGGCTCTTGGCATGTTTTACTGTAAGAAGAGGAGTTTTGCGAGGATTGTAAGAATGAATACCAGTACGGTTCAATTCCCTAACAATAGTTTTCTTGCTGACATGCAGTCCCTGAGATGCAAGTTCACTCTGAAGGTCGGCACGAGTTGTCATGGGGTCATTAGTCACCTTACGTAGCATGTAGCGCCGAGGACGACTCATGATCTTGCGCGGAGCTCCAGCTCTTGGCAGGTTGGAGACTACCCCAGTCTCTTGATGCTTGCGGACTATTGCTCCAACTGGTGAAAAAGGAACATTGACGCGTTCTACTATTACTCTATAAGTTAATCCCTCACTACGAACTTCAATTATATGTTTACGAGTAGCTTCAGGGATTTCTTTAACTTTGGGCATTGTAGTGAGAGTGTGCGTGACTTCAACGAGGTCTAGAGAGGTAATAATTGCGTCAGCTGTGGTTTGTTTTCATATCATTTATTTCGAGACGTTTCGTGAACGTTCTAGAATAATTCCCAAACTAATTTATTCAAATTATACCATTAAATATGAAAGATTTAACATCATATTTATATTAGTCAAATACTTTTGCCCTCATTACGTTAACTTGTGTTAAATTTTCTTGTTATAAGTGCACATTTGACTGTTCATTTAAATATTCTATTATATATATTTTATATAAACTTCCTGTATTGATTATCCTATGGCAGACCCTGAATTTTTTAAAAATACATAAAAAATAGAGTTGTGCAAATACTTATGTCTAGGCACTGTATATGTGTGCTGATACGTTATGCAGTGATTCGCTGCAATTTGCGTCTGATTTACTAGTAATTTCTCAAAACAGCCAATAGTTGTATGATGCAGGACTCTTTGTTAGTATCATAAGATATTTTTTTCCGGCAAAGGGCAAATTTAATATATGAGAATATTTAGCACAGTCCCTCCCCCATCGTCCCAGATCAAGGCACTTTATGCTTAAGTCTGATAGATATGGATGCGCTAAGCACAAATGTATAGGTTACAACCGTAGCAAATCATTAATTTTCCTGTTGGAAGTACTGAAGTGTTGATTTCAACTTTACATCCTCACCGCTGCGCTAAGAAACTCCTCGATCGTAGTTGCAGAATACTTTATAACAGTGACCTTCAGCTTTTTTTAGCGTATTTTTACTCATTTGACATAACTTTTACTTGCTAATGCAAGCTTACTTCAACAAAACATGTAGCTTACTCTAAATTACTGCAGCCTATACTTCAATAATTTCTAACATCACATGTTTTGTCCTATTCTCCGAACAAAATTTTGTTGCCCTAGTGCCTCGTGCACTTTTTTACTCGTTGTTTTCGGCGAAAAATAAATTTTGGAGCCTGTTAAGTCATTGTTATGGTAACTTATGGTGTCACCAATGGCTAAGCTTGCCAAAAAATACAGCTTATTTTATTGAATTTATAATTTCATGCTTATTACTTCCGCTAAGGAGGTTATGTTTTCGTCGTGTTTGTTTGTCTGTCACCAAGATAACACAAAAAGTTATGAACCGATTTGGATGAAATTTACAGGGATTGTTAGGTATGTTAGGAGGACCAGATGATCACCTTTTTGGTGAAGATATGTTAATCCGTTTCGTTTGTTTGTTTATCTGCCTCATTTTTCTCAATGCCATAAATCAACATGAGTCGTTAGGTATATAACAAAGAGTAAATTATCAAATTTTGGTAATGATCCGTTTGTTTGTTCGTTTGTCACTGTTTTTAATTTTATGCTTGCTAGCACAAATAATGAATAGATCTTTATGAATTTATTAGGGTTATTAGTAATGTTAAAAGACGTGAATGATCAAATTTTGGTGCAAATCAGTTAGTTCGTTTGTATGTTTGACTCATGTTTGTCATAACGTTTGTTTGCAGCATAACTCAAAAAGTTATGAACTGATCTTCAAGAAAATTGCACAAGCTGTTATTACTATCAAAAGGCAAAAATGATTAGATTTTGGACTTTATACAAAGAAAATTATGGTTTCAGAGCCAATTTGAATATTTTGCTACCGTTGCCTTGCTTGGTAGAGGTATGAGCTCTCAGAGTGCTCTAGTCTTTCTATGAAATGGTCTCTCCATGCACGGCTAAACGAGCGTGAACCACGGAAGTTACTTCACCACAATTTTCTGGCAAATGCAACATTTTCAGGCCATGTACAACTGATGAATGAGGATTGGTATGCAGTTGCTCATGATTATGACCTTATCATAACTCTGGACTGTGCAGTTTCTGAACCGTTTTCCCCCTTACAATGCTCTTCAACTTGGCTATTTGATCGCTCGAATGACCATGTCCTCTCCAACATACGTCCGTCGCGCTTGGCAGTGCGTTAACCTGTTACGTATAATTATTCTTGATAATCAATATATTGGAACAGTAACAATCAGGAAGCAAAGAATGCAACGGGAAGACTCAATAGGACTTAAATAAAACTTAGCCGGGACCGCACATAGCAAATTTACATCACATCGACGAGTCGAAGTATGACCTCAGGCCTTCGTAGGTTGTTTTCTTAAACAAAGCACCGTGTTTTTTCGATTTTATTTATTTTATCGCTCGCTCATGACTGGCCAGCTACTTGAGCTGCAAATGCCATAAAATGTTGACGCCAAGTGCAGAAAGTTCGAGCAATACGCTAACTGCTACTGTGGTTTCTCTCGCGTACAGAATTGGCTATAACGGTGCTTATATTTGTTGGTAAGGAATAAATATGTTCTGTGAACAGCACTGTGAACTGATTATAAAGTGCGAATTAAGTTTCAATTGAGAAAAAGAAGTTAAATTAGGTCGAAAAAGAGGAACAAATTCGGCGCTAGTGCTGTGAACGTTTCCACCAACATGCACAGAAATTTTCTATAGATAATTGTTTAATTAGTATATATTATGTTAATATCTTTAGACGCTAGAGATGAATTTTGCAATTTAAGTCGATTTTTTGGGTTAAATTAGTTAAAATACTCCTAGGCTGCTCTGCCATAGATTCGTCGATGATGACGTCACTTTTTGGTGCTAATTTCTAGTGAGTCCTCCCGTTACGCTCTTTGCTTCCTGGTAACAATGTAACAATGTACGAGCAGCCCAACTACTGAGGCTTGTCGCATTCAGCGCGCTGGGTAACCCCGGGTTACCCAGTGTTACCTCGAGGGTAACGCCGTCTCCAAAATCCGTGTCGCATTGAGCTGTTTACCATCAATGAGACACGCCAGGGTTACCGGGTGTTACGCAAACTCGTTACCCTGCGAAATAGGTGAGTAGCGAGCGGAGTTACCCAGTGTTGATGCAAAGTCTCGCCACATATGCATCGAATAAATATGCTTATAATTTTGTTTTTTGACCAGTGAAGACGTATTTTTCCTATACATTGGCTACAAGTGTTTTTATTTTGTTACTAGGTTATATTCGTCACAAATAAAACCAAATATTTATTTATTTAGCTAAGTATTTAAATATTTCGATCCCGCTTATTGGTTTGTTTACGTTTTGAGCTCTCACGAAGTCGGTCTATGAGTTTATGGAGAAAAGCCTTCAATTGGTGTAATTCATCAATTTCTTATAGTAGAAAGATCTGCAGGGACCTATCACGAAATTTTAGATGCTACAGTATTTCATCAAAATTAGCAATAATTACGAATAAACGTCGGTGTTTACATTGGGTTTGTTTTTGTTTTGATTGCTTCGGGGTTACGCTTTGAGAAATATTGTCTCATTCACCTCTATAACAGAGTAACACCGACTAAGTAACATTGCGTAACACCGAGTTACTCTGAGGCAATCTGATTACAACAGGCCTCAGGTAACAGTTCAGGACACGCAAGTAACGCTGCGTACGCCGTCAGTGAGGCGGCGGAGGTTGCGAGATGCTGCGAGCTTCCGCTGCCAGCAGTGAACGTGGGGCCGTCCATCATATATGTTACATATACAGTGCTTATGTCATGTTAGCAAGGTGGCAATTGTGCCAAAACTTCCCTACTGGCCTCTCGTGGAGACGTCACCACCCACAACATAGGATGACTACGGATGCAGAGACGTCACTAATGGCTGGTACACACGCCATTTAAAAGAACGAGCTCCCTCATCTGCGCGCCCGATTGCGCTGCTGTGTCCATTGCAACAGAACAAAAATACAAAGAATTTTGAGTTATATTTCTCTTCAAGTTTCAAGAGACGTCCGAAACTTAAATGAGCGCACTTTCTGAGCAAATTGAAGTTGACAGTTAACATTTTTGCACCTTTTTTAGCGAACACTAAACTGTGTTTGCGAGGGTTCAACAAAATATCAGGAAGCTTTGCTGAGAAAGCTTGTTCTTTTGACTAGCGAGGGTACAAGCCATAAGGGAGGCCGGTAGCAACGTATATGGAATATGTATATTACGATACAATTTTTTAAAACCTCAAAACAAAGTCCTGAAATGTTTTAGTTTTGCTGGAAACACAACATAAGAGAAAATATGGTCAAACGTCTTTCCTCTGATTTTCTAGCCATGCCACGTTTCCATCCCTAAAGATGTCGATACAAGTACCGCTCGGTCCCATACACAGTAGCAGTAATATACAGCAGTGAATGCAGTCGAGACCAAGGAAGTTTAATAGAAGGAGGGAACCCTGCTACATTTCTCTGTAGTGGTCAGTGACGTTATTCCCACCAATCACTGGCTTCCAGCCAGTCGTCCAGCCAATCAGTAGCCTGCCAGACTCCTGTCTCGGGAAGAATTTTAGCTTCTCATCTCTGCTACCTCCTTCTGTTTAAAACTCCGAGAACGAGACTGTCAATTTGCTGCTCACAAGCCGTAAAGCACTTTCCTATCTCTTCAGCCGTACACTTACTCCTCTGGGGCCAGTTCAAGGAAGTAACAGAAGGGGGGAACACAGCCGTCTTCCTCTTGGCAGGCCAGCCTTCTGTTCATTCCGGCGTGGCTGATTTCTAATGGCGCATTTTTTGCCAAAAAATACATTCTATAATTTATACATAAAGTGCGTTAAGTGTAATGTTGGATGATTATTAGTAGAAGAAAGCTAATGCAGTAATAACAGTATATATTCCGCCCGATAGGTCCGCAGAGTTTATTTTTTCCCATTGCTGCCCCTGTCCGGCCACAATGCTACAGCCTTTCAGCCATTCCTCGTACATTACGGTACATAGAACTTTGTGTTCGCCGATTGCCACATGCACATACGCACAATACAATATATATGCATTATTGCAATGCGATACCCAGAAATTATTCAACAGTTAGTAGCCTATATAGAATTACAATGTATGTGTGCAGCCATTCAGCCAGGCTTCACGTGCCAAAAAGCTTCACTGCATCGCCGAGGTATTTCCTTCCTTCTATTAACTTCATTGGGGGCGGGACAGTTGGCCTATGTCCGCCGCACGATTAAGTACGTACAGTATGGGGTGCAGTCTAATTTAGTTTACCAAGTGTTGGCCGTGTTTCAAATGTATTGATATTCCTAATAGGAATTTGTAGACAATTATCCGCTATTATCCCGTACCGCCCCCTGTAGACATCAGATAAATGCCCATGATATTCTGACAGGGGAAGAATGCTGCAATATAATCTGGTAAATTTGAAGGTTCATTTCTACTTAAACGCTACATTAATGAAATGAACGTTGTCCACGCTCTGTCGAAAGCTTTCGAGAAAGTGGCTCTAAACTCAACGGGTCAGTTCGTACGGAATGGCAGCAAATTCTTGAACAAATAGTAGGTATCTCTCAAAGGTTCAATAGTTCGGCTACCTAATCCATACTGGCAACCAGAAACACAATCAAACAAGATGGCATTTAACTATAAAATTTGCAGATAAAATGCTGTTGTTCATTCTTATTTCCCGTTTATTACTCCCGCCAAGGAGGTTATGTTTTTGTCGTGTTTGTCTGTCTCTTTGTCTTTCTGTCTCTTTGTCTCTGATGAAGATAACTCAAAAAGTTATGAACGGATCTTTACGAATTTTTCAGGGATTGTTAGGCATGTTAACAGTGACAGTTGGTTAACTTTGGGTGAAAATCCGTTCATCTGTCTGTTTGCTTGTCTGCGTATTTTTTCTTCGTGCCAGAACTGCAAAAGTTATGGACGAATATTCACGAAGTTTACGTGAGTTTGTTAGGTTTATTATGAAGAGTAAATGATCAAACTTGGTTATGATCTGTTTGTTCGTTCGTTTGTTTGTCGCCGTGGTTGATGTTTCTGTTTGCTAGCATAATAATTCAAAAAGTTTTACAGGATCTTTATGATATTTACAGGAGTCGCTATCAATATTAAAATACATAAATGATTAAATTTTTGTGATGTGCTTGACTCACGTTTGTCTTAATGTTGGTTAGCAGCATAGCTCTAAAAGTTATGAACGGATCTTCAAGAAAATTGCAAAACTGTTGATATTATCAAAAGGCCCAAATGATCAAATTTTGGCGTTGATACAAAGAAAATCATGGTTTCAGAGCCAATTTGAATTTTTCGTTACCCCTGCCTTACTTGGCGGAGGTATGCGCTCTCAGAGTGTTCCAGTTATATATTTTAAAAAAATTATCGTACCGTTTTACCGCCCTCTTTATGATAAAATATCGATCACTGTTAGCGTATGTGTGCGTGTGTAGGTGTCTGTCACTAGTGAAAAAATCAGAAAAATTGACTGACACCCACGCTGTCGCCATTAATGGAGCTACGCTTGGGCTTACGTTACGTTATTTAAGTACAGTGTTCCCTCGCGTCTTCGCGGTTCCATTATCGGGAATTCAAGACTTGGCAGAGTTCTACTATATATATTGAGCCAAGCCCCCCCCCCTCCCCTTAGCCTTCTCAATACTGCTATCATGTAACCAACATACTCGTATGTGTTGTGAAGCCTCTCCACATCTTACTCCAGCCGCTGTGGTGTGTGTCTGAACTTCGCGCCCGAAGCAACGTCTGTGCTTGATAAGAGCTCAGTGTGTGTCACAATGTCATGGGGTGATGTTGAGCTGTGCTGCGGGCTACGAGAGTTTGTGATGACGGTCGTCATTTTATTTTATAAATTTATATAACTTATTTATTTTTCATCCGCAAACCGTATGTATATCTACCCGTGACCGTTTAGCTTAGAAATTAAATTACTTATTTTTTGTTAACGGACTGCTTGTACCCGAGACCGTTTATTTCCATAGTTAATATATATGTATTTGTTCACAGACCGCATGTACCCGTAACCATTTATTTTATTGATTGATTTATTTTTGTTCAAGAGCCGTAGGTACCGACGACAGTAGTACGCACTGTGCAGATTAGCATAATCTCCTTAAAGGCGCTAAGCCCCGCCACCGCCGCCTCTCCTGCGTCCGTTTCTTCTGACGCGAGACTAAAGGAAGACTCGTCTGAACGCGTCAGCTGACGGGGGAGCACATTTATTTATTTACTAGAGGGCCCTGCCGTCAAAATGACGGCAGGATCGTAAACTCTGTCAGAGGTACCGCTTTTATTCTAAAACGCTCAGAAGAATAATCAGCATCGTCATATGAAAGAGTACCGAGCTAGTTTTCAAAGCGCAGCGAATTTCAGAAAGTGCTGTACATATATTTCCACTTTTGACCATATGTTTCAGAAGCGATATTTGTCACAGTTACTCCAAGGGTTGAAACTTTGTGGTATCTCAACTTGTTTTTCAGGAGATGAATTTTGTCCTATCTAAATCCTTAACAGCGTGACTTAAGGAAGGACCAACAATGGAGCAAACAAGCAAGCAAGTGGACGCGGATCAAGCGACCAACAACTCTGTATTATTATTAAGCTGAATCATTTTTTGCTCCCGGAATTTTTCACATGTCGAGTGAGAGAATGTTTTCGCTTCATGAATTTTTCTAAAAAGTGTTGCACGTCCAAATTGGTGGCGCTATCCAAGGCATGCAGGAGATTTCAACTGAGCTGTAAACTCATTGCACACTATGGAAAGATTATCATCATTAGTCGCTTCTGACGACACAATGATTTTCGTGAACAAAACTTCTTTGAAAAATGTATCAAACGAAAGCCTCGTTTAGTTTCATAGTAGGTCTCTAAACGTTAAGACTCAACTTATCAAGCAATACTGTCATCTAATAGACTGGCCCGAAGTTTTTTGGGGCTAAATGCACTAGATACTGTAGGCCATTAATATACTGCGTGTTACACAGCATATTTTCCCGCCACAGGTGAGTATTATCAGACACAAAAAAGAGAGTGTTGCATTCGGCTCTTGTGGAATTGTATTAATAATAATGAAAATATTTCTTTTTCCCCGAGACTGTGGTTTTCATAAAACAATACTGTAACAGTACTTGTGCAGGAAACTATTTCAATGTAGGATAACAATGAGCCTTACGGACTAAGTTGCAGATTCATAGCGCTATCATGCTGCACTGCTTATAGTCTATGCAAAGCGCTCTATTGCAGCAATAGGTTCGCACATAGGCTTAGTGTGAATTAGTTAACGCATCTCATGCTGATATAAAAGTCAAAAGAAGCAACATTAGGAAGTCATAGAGGTAAAAGAAGTTATAGAAACAGTCCAAGTCTGCAGGCAGCTATACAAATAACTGCCTTAAAGAAAGCATCATATTAATTTTTTAATGTCAGAAAAGTGACTTTAAAAATGTACAGAAGGAGCTGTACTTACGCCTGTTTAAATGTTCATTCCCGTCAATGTTTAGTGGTTCTGAGGAGAGGAGTCGTTTTCTCTGATCCCATCTATATGTATCAGAGTTCGGCGCTCAAACAGCACTGGGTTGGGATATTATATACGGTGGATGATAGTGTGCTTGACCGCAGGGACATCTAACATCAGGTTCCGTACCTGCCCTTCAGGTACCTCTTTGTTTAATCCTGTACTTGCTGTTTACACGTATTCTAGCACTGCCACAGGGCACACGCTGATTCATACACCACACGTTATCTGACTGCCACTCCTCGCAAGTGGCGCTGATGGCCACTTGATAAAACCTGGCTCAAAACTTTTCCAACCAACATGATTACCTGAAACAAAAAATAAGTAAATTGCTCATGAAGATGCAAGGGCGCATACTTGAGCACTTACCAATGGTAAATTTCAAAACCTAGCTATTTTAGTAAATTTCAGATCATTTTATAGTGTCCTCGGAGTAAATAGTTATTGTCGTTTACGGTTGCAGTCTAGCAATGTTTTGTGTTTCTTGCTGAGGAACGCATTTCTTGCATCACGGAAAGCAATTTTTATTATTTCAGGTCGCTCTCTTGGGTGGAAAATATCAATCGCAGTGTAATCAGTTTACCATCAGCAGTGAAGTAAATCGTATAGTCTATGGCTGGTTGTATTAATATCTTTTTACAATGGCTGTGAGCCCTTGTCAACAGCCATACTGAGAAAAGTCTTGACCAAAAACTAGCGCGCATTCCCGTATCCAGACTGGAAACCCTGGCGATGGGCGCTGCTCGTGCAGTTCGAAAGCGCCAATTTTCGTATTGAAGGAACACGCAAAGCAGGCAGGGTACGTACATCCAGTTCCCACACAGGAATGCGTGCCGGTTTTCGGATGTTGTTCTCAGGGTAGCAAAACGGTGTCGTATCTAATTCCATGCGTGAGTGTCGGATTACATGTTAAGCTACTACAGTAATAGTAACTGACTTCTTAATTAACATATTTTATTATAAAGGGCATCTCTATTACGCTTTCGTGCGACTAATTTGCAGTTCCATAAAAAATCATATTACCTAGTTCATTGGAGATGAGTGCTGAATTTTTTACCGCTTCAACAAATACGTTCTCATTGCAAGCCACTTAATTTGCACGAACTTCAAAACGAATAAAAATGACTAAATTTCATTATGTCGCCCCTGAAGTTAATGCTAGAATTCATGCACAAAGAGAGCCATGTACAACCTAAAACAAAAGGAAATAATTCACTATGAATATAGGGACATTTACTGTCAATAGCAAAAGTAGTAACCCTAATGTATATTACAGTTATGATGTGATATATTCACAGAATATGTACTTGAATTATAATTTAAAAGTTGAAATAGTCGACGGCTTCCATTAGTAACTTCCACATTTCAATGCCTTAACATCGTAGTTAATTCTTACCTTGGTCCCCGATTACCGTCAATATGCTTACTTAACCTCACTGCTAATGATAGTAATAACGTTACATTATTGGTAGGAAGTATTATAAAGGCAGCAGCTTAGTGGCACACGGTCGCCACCATAGCTGTCTAGTGACATCCGGCTCACCCCTTCCTTCCTGGCCAGTTAGTGTACCAGGGTGGACGTTAGAACTTCAGTGGCTAACAGATATTTGAGACTTACCTTGCTGTCACCATGAATCTGCTTCTTCACTAACGAAATACATAGACGGTATACTATGTTCGAGTGGGCGCCAAAATTAGGCCTTTGAGACTTAGCTTGTCTGAAACTTGAGACACGTGCCCTGGCTTTGGCCTGCTGATTGACTATTAATCAGTTACCTGTGATATTTCCACGAACTTAGTCTTACTCCACAAAATGATAGCTTCAGTCGGCCCCACTTAATCGGCTGCTTAAGCCTAGCACCTGCAGCACGTTCCTAAGTGACGCAGCTAAAGCTCCTGCCTGCATTTCCAGACAGCTCATGTCAAATGGGCTGGTCGTTGATCGACTTTGACCACCTAATCGAACATGCCCTTAATTCGTGAAGAGAGCGTTGACTCCTTAACCTGTAGCAGGCGGCTGAATAACGCAGTCTTAAATACAGCGTTATGGAAGTGATCTAAAATGGTCCCTTACTCGGTAAGGGTTACAAAGGCAGTAACATGTCAAGTTTCCCTTTATATCATTATTGTTTACTAGACTAACAATAGATCATATATAACCTTTATCCGCAGTATATCTGGCTATTTTTCAAGCTTCATAAAAAGTGCAATTCAATACGGGAAGAATCTCGCTTAGCGCAACTTTCATTCCTAAGGGAAATTGAGTTATGATATTACAGGCCATATACACAAGAATTCCATGGACCACATTCCGTATCAATAATAGATATTATATTTCAACGATTTGCATCCCTTCAACAGAAAACTTCTGATATTACGATTATCTGGTGTTCTCTTTCTGCCAGCCTGAAATTTTTTGAGAAGCGAAGGTAAGGCAAAGTTTAACTTACCTATAACTTCAGACAACAGCACTTGTTTCCCCACATGAAGTAGAGCTTCCAGAGTTAAACCTTAAACGAGTCCTCTTGAACGCCAGAAAAGTCAGTGGAGTTTTTCTACCGTCTCAAGTGCCAGCATGTGCTGCATGCATGCCATCAAGAAAACTATTGTTATATAAGGAATTGAACCGTACTGGCATTCATTCTTACACTCCTCGCAAAACTCCTCTTCTTACAGCAAAACATGCCAAGAGCCGCTTAACATTTGCCAAAGACCACCTGGACAAAGGAAATGAGTTTTGGAAAAGGGTTAGATGGCCTGACGAAACCAAAATAAAACTCTTTGGCCCTTGTAATATATACGATTTAAATGGGCGCATTTAAAGCGCCCGTCTAAAGTTCCCTTTAATTTGAGAATAACAAGCTTAGATTAGGTCGGCCTAGACACGCCTTTGGTATTTTTAGCTATCTAAAGCAAACGCAGTTACCGTCTCAACCATTGCGTCTCTGTAAGATCGACATCCTGAAGCTTGCGTTCTTTAGACAGTCTCATTGCTCTTCATCTATATGTATACGCCTTTGCTGAGCTGTGTTTCTCATCTTCTGAAAATATTATTTTGACTTTCACATTCTGAACTATGTCATTTTTCTTCTGTGTTTCTGATAATTTCCGTTCTATAGCGTGACCCGTGGCTGTTCCATATAGTATCCCATCATTTTTCTGTTCTATTGTGTGCGATAGCTTCACCACAATATGCAGTGCCTAGACATAAGTACTTGCACAACCCTATTTTTTATGTATTTTTTGAAATTCAGGGTCTGCTTTAGGATAATTAACACAGGAAGTTCACATAACGTGTATATAATAGAATATTTAAACAGAACAGTCAAATGTGCACTTATAACAAGAAAATTTAACACAAGTAAAAGTAATGAGGGACAAAAGTATTTGACCAAAATAAATATGATGTTGAATCTTTGATATTTAATAGTATAATTTGAATAAAGTAGTTTGGAAATTATTCTAGAACGTTCACGAAACGTCTCGAAACAAATGCAATGTAAACAAACCACAGCAGCCGGTGCAATCATTACATCTCTAGACCTCGTTTAAGTCGCGCACACTCTCACTGAAGCTACTCGTAAACGAATAATTCAACTTCGTAGTGAGGGATTAACTTATAGAGTAATAGCAGAACGTGTCAATGTTCTTTTTTCAACGGTTGGAGCAATAGTCCGCAAGCATCAAGTGACTGGGGCAGTCCCCAACCTGCCAAGAGCTGGAGCTCCGCGCAAGATCATGGGTCGTCCTCGGCGCTACATGCTACGTAAGGTGACTAATGACAACTCGTGCTGACTTTCAGAGAATCAGAGTGAACTGGCGTCTCAGAGATTGCATGTCATCAAGTAAACTATTGTTAGGGAATTGAACCGTACTGGCATTCATTCTTACACTCCTCGTAAAACTCCTCTTCTTACAGCAAAGCATGTCAAGAGCTTTTTAACATTTGCCAAAGACCACCTGGACAAAGGAAATGAGTTTTAGGAAGGGGTTATATGATCTGACGAAACAAAAATAGAACTTTTTGGTCATAACGAAGCTCGGCATGAATGGAGGAAACGTGGTACTGCCTATGACCCCAAGAACACCATTCCCACCGTGAAGCATGGAGGGGGCAGCATCATGGTGTGGGATTGCTTTACTGCCAACAATGTTGGGGATCTTCATATCATTGATGGCAAGATGAATAGTTTCATGTACGGGGAGATATTAGAGAAGAAGATGCTTCTAAGGGCCAAAAAATTCTACGGACGGCGCTGGTGGACCTTCCAACAAGAAAACGACCCCAAGCATACTGCGAATTTAACGAAAGAATGGTTTCAAAAGCAGAAAATAAATGTTCTTCCATGGACTAGCCAATCACCAGACCTTAATCCAATCGAAAATTTGTGGCGTCTTTTTAAATCTGGTATCCACAAATGGTGTCCCAAAAATCTTTCCGAATTAAAGGTTATCTGCATGGAAGAATAGGAAAAAATACCATCAAGTGAATGTTTCCTATCCAGCTCTAACAATCGTCTCCATGCTGTTATTGCCAATAAAGGTCACGCCCCCAAGTACTAATATCATAATTTTTTTTGGTCAAATACCTACTTCTGTCCCTCATTACTTTCGCTCGTGCTAAATTTTCTTGTTATAAGTGCACATTTGACTGTTCTGTTTAAATATTCTATTATATATATATGTTATATAAACTTCCTGTATTAATTATCCTAAAGCAGTCCCAAAATTTTTTAAAATACATAAAAAAAGAGGTGTGCAAATATTTATGTCTAGGCACTGTACATACACCAGGCTCGGCCCATTTTTCAATGATGGATTCTTACTGCTTAACCCCTAGTTTACTTGATGTCTTTAAACATTTTACTTTCACTGTAAAAAAGTCTTTCGAATGAAGCGGTCCAGAACAGCTCGCAATAGTGTAGCGTGGGTTGGTTCATTTTGGAAAGTATAGCCTGTATTCAACCTTGGAATTCCACGGGTCCCGCTAGTGTAAGGTATAATTCTTCATGAGGCTCCGTCCGTACGTCCATCTATGTGTCTTTACGTTACGCTTTCAGTATAAGGTAGGGGAAACTTCAATTTGCAAAAAAAAAACTCTGATTGTCACTGGAACAAAGTGCGACCATATCTGTCTTCTTTTTTGCTTGCTCTTAAAGAATTTTTTAGTCACTTCGGAAGCAAAGATATGAAGTTTATTTTACACGCATCATACATACGTACTTGCACTATGCTGGTGTTCATGACGACCCATTTGAGAAAATTCGTAGGCTGGGTACAGTGCAAAGCGAGCTGTTCTGGACCGCTTAATTCTAAAGACTTTTTACAGTGGAAGTATGATGTTTAAAGACATCAAGCAAACTGAAAAGGGGGTTCAGCAGTAACAATCCATTACTGAAAAAATGAGCTGAGCCTAGTGTACGTATATTGTGGTGAAACTATCGCACAAAACAGAACAGAAAAATGATGGGATACTATATGGAACAGCCATGGGTCACGCTATAGAACTGAAATTTTCAGATACACCGATGAAAAATGGCGTTGTTCAGAATGTGAAAGTCTAAATAATATTTTCAGAAGATGAAAAACACAGCTCAGCAAAGGCGTATACATAAAGATGAAGAGCAATGAGAGAAGTACTTCCGAAGAGTGAGTCTGACATATTTGCTTTTTGTTGTCTTAATGTCTCCATCATGATGTACAAGTGCGAATTCTTTGCTGGTAGAACATTTGCGAGATCTACCGGTGAACTACGTTAAGCACGTTGCAAACCAGTCGGAACACGGAAGCACTTCACGTTCTTAGAACAGATATGTTTCTGTGTGCGTGTTAAAGGCTTAATCTATGAACACATACCGATTCCAAATAGGAACCAATGAGAATTAAAACTCAATAGAAATTAAGAGAGAGATTCGGTACTGCGCAACGAACACTCGCAGTAACGCAATAGGTGCCGCGGGGGTTTTGAACACAATAATATTCGACAAGACGACGCTGCATCTCCAGCAGGTTTATCGGAAAGGTCACCCTAAGCACCGAAATTGACCTAAATCTACCGAAATCGGGTCACCCTAAACACCAAAATCGCCTGAAATTTACCGAAATCGGCCGAAATCTACCGACTCGGATACGAAAGGGAAACCGCTTAGCAACGTAGAGCCTGAGTTACAATCCAAATAAATAATAACCCCCACCCCAATACATTCACACCTCTAATAGGTGTGCTCAAACGTACATATACAGTAAGTTGAAAGTGTCATGTTAAGGTTTTAATTGCAGTTTTGCCAAGCAGATTGATGTTGGCAATATTAAAAGTATGTAATAAAAATACTGAAGGAATTGTCTCTATATGTGTTGTAATTTCAATCTCAATTATGCCTGTAATCAATCTAGTTAATGATGGCTTGAGATATGCTTCTTGTACCATAGATCATGAAATTGGCCATAAATGCAAATAATCTTGAACCGAAAAAATAATAAATGGTGGTTTTCATTTATATAGCAGTAGTTCTTCATTGGTAGGCCTATTGAGTATTTCAATCTCAATTATGCCTGTAATCAATCTAGTTAATGATGGCTTGAGATATGCTTCTTGTACCATAGATCATGAAATTGGCCATAAATGCAAATAATCTTGAACCGAAAAAATAATAAATGGTGGTTTTCATTTATATATCAGTAGTTCTTCATTGGTAGGCCTATTGAGTGACTATGTATTTGTGAAAAAGTCACGTTTAAAAATAATATAATCAACAGAGACAATATCAAATCATCTAAAACTCTGTTATCAACTCGGTTACATTAAAAGACAAAATAACACAAGAGATAGCTCCAAATTACTCAACTCTGTAGCTATTATGTGATGAGCACAAAATTTTGCGCCAATTTCACGAACAAATGTGTGCATCAGCACTTTACTAATTCCTCTGCCATCTGCAGACTGTGTTACTAATTATTTATGTTAGGAAAATTCCTAGTTAGATCTCTATAAAAGTTTTATTATGAGTCATCAGTCAATACCTTCCAGTAGTTGCCTTCACAACTGTATAGTGAGATGCAATGTTTCTCATGTTTTATAAGGTTTGCTGTATTATTTTTTCTTTTTTTTTGCATTTTTCACATAATCAGGCAACGTGAATTTGTTCACCACTCTTGGGAAAATTTGGTTAAAAACGTGAAAAAACCATTTACCTTCCTGAATATATATTTTACTGAGTTATCTAAAAGCTCAAAGCTATTTGCCATTACCATTATTGCATAGTTAATTACTCCACCATTAATACACAGATTTCGTAGCTACTTGATTTTTTTACAATTGCCTTAGTTTGTGATTTTACACTGTGTTTTAAAATTTTCTAGTATGAGGAAAGCTTGTTTTATGTAAAAGTATAATCTTTAGAACACTGGAGCAGAAGTATGAAGAATTATTGAATAATTTCACACTAGGAAAATATGAAACAATAAAAAATTTAAATCCATAACTAAAAAATTATAAATATTTTTTATTAATAAAAAATCACCAACCCTGTCAGTAATAGGCTTAATTTAGTGTGGGAATGTGAAAAAATATGCATATATTAGGCGGAATTCAGTAGATTTCGGTCGATTTTGGCTGATTTCGGCCGATTTCGGTGTTTAGGATGACCGTAATTGGAAGGGGAAGGAGAAACGTTCACGTGTGCAGCAGACGTGAGGTTAGACAGGTGTTATTTATTGGGTAGGTTAGGTTGCAAGAGCCGCATCAGATCAAATTAAAATGAGTTATAATTGCCTAGTAATTAGGATAACTACGTTTAATGCAGTGAGACAATAATTAACCATGAATTTTCCACGGGTCCCGCTAGTTGCATTAAAGATGAAAAAATAGCCGATTTAACGAAATTATCTGTGGGAAAAACTAAGAATCAAGATGAATGAGAGTTTTATGGAAGCTTCAGATACATCCAGTGCTGTGACTTCAACATCGGCAGTGGCAGAAGTGCATTCAGACATAGGGTCGCCCTATACTTTGCCATAGATTCGATACATGGCGAAGGTAATGCTCTTACAAATCAGACTAAACCTTCGATATCTTCATTCTTTAAATTTTAACTGTCGCTGATTAGGATACGTTTGCCATCATCGGCAACCTGGCCTACTTTTTACCAATCAGTTTTCAATGAAGTTTGACAGGATGACCATAGACAGTCTACAGCCTCAAGGGTGCCGGAACAAACTGAGGGCGACAGGTACAGGATTGGGTCAGAGGGGCAGTTTTGGGGTAATAGGGGTACTTAAGGGGTATGAAATTCCTTGCTACCTTTTTTAATACTCTACCAAAGCAGTGCAATGCATTCATTATTTGAATTTATGTCATCATTGCATTTTAAAATTAAGATATGTTCAAATTTTAATAGTTTAGGTCTTTAGCACATTAATCTTCTAGCCTAGCTGGTTCTTGATGTAATGCCATACATTTTCTATTCGATTTAAGTCTGGTGACAAGACAGGCCAATCCAAACATGCAACTTGATGACTGTCAAGAAATCTTGTGGCAACATGACAGTGGCTGCTGTGTTGACTAGAGCATTGTTCTGTAATAAGCTGGAATTCACTGGCAAATTATACAACATAATGGAGAACAAAATATTTGGTTGACATGACCAAACAAGCTAAATCGCCCGTTTCAACTGACCAGAGGCCCAGGATCATAAGCACTCACTGCTCCCCTTACCCTGTATCATTGAAGCAGTTCACCTAAGTTGAAATTTTTCTCCTATCCATCGTCGAACTCCATACGACACGTTGGATTTTTCTTCATCGCCGCTTTGCATCTTGCAATGCTGCCTATCAACCTAAATTCTTGACATTTATTTTTTATTGTTGAAACAGAACACTTTCCCACAAGGTCACAATGTTTTTGCATCTTAGGAACAGTTTTAAATTTGTTTCTAATAGTTCGGATTTTTCTAGACACGATCTGTGTTGTAGGAGAGTCCCTTGAACGGCTTAATTTTGTGCTATATATCGAACACTGTAAGTGTGAAAATGTCTTTGCACAGTCAGTCGAACAGTCTTCTCAACACATTTTAGTCTTCTGCCTGTCTATTTCTTGGTTTGTGAATTCACTATCATCGCGTCGTGTGAGTTTCTAGCAATCACTGAAAGAAAGACGTAGCAGTTGCAAAAATAAAGACTAAATTATGTCAAAGATAGTGTTGAGCAATGTGAGAGCACACTAAAATCATCTGAAAGTATTGAATGGCCTGTATCAATAAAATGGTCATAGACTTTACAGCTTACTTGAAATGTTCTTTGTCCTGTACTATAAGAAATTTCTTGATTCTATGAGATCCTCGCCTGCATTTGTATCTTCGTTTCCCCAATGTAGGAGGCAGAGCACTCTTTGCACTGATATTTGTAAACAACCGAAATTCTCGAAATTAATCAATTAAGTTCACAAGTAAGGTTGAAACTAATAAAAAATTGAACTCTTTGGATATAACTTTTGAAAAATAAGACGGAGAACTCAATTCATCTGTTTCTCGTAAGAAGACGTTCACAGGTCTTGGCTTCCAATATAATATTTTTGTTTCGTTCCATTTTAAGACTAATTTACTTATTTGTTTGATCATTCGTGCTCTCGGGATCTGCACCAAATATCAAGATTTTGTAGAAAAATTGCAGTATTTTCGAAAATATTTTCTGAGAATCTACTTTCCATCATGAGTATCGTTGCAACGATTTTTCGCAAAGCACTAGAGTGGATTTACAACGGTAAGCAGGGTCCCAAAACAGTTCAACGGAAAATTATTTATGTCTGTTTGACATACCCCCCCCCCCTCCGCCCCTTTCGGCGCCCCTGTTTAGCCTGGACGAATTTCCGCCTATCTGTTTTGTTAAAGCGTGATGGAAAATCGATAAATAAACTGATAAATAAACATATAAACAAACAGATAAATACACATCGGTCTCTATTATATTGTAGATTCGCATAAATTTGTAGCTTTCGTGTCCCGCTCTTAAATAAATAGAGAGGCCAGGTTGCAGATTTTGTAACTATGTAGCGTTTTCACGTAGATCAATAAGCGAAATTAGACCAGGTTACAGAAGATGGCCAAACTTCAAACCTTATCCGAACATACTTCTTGCTCAGCCAACTTTAAAATGAAATCCAAACTATGGAGATATTCACAGCATCTCTTAACGCTGCCACGAAGTCTGATTTTTTACTTTTCCATGCACTGAAGCTATGTTATTTGCTTTCAGGTCACGACGTACAAGTTGAGTAAATAATCAACGAAGCAGAGGAGAGGTAATTTTTTCATGATGCCTTACACGCAGAATTTATGTTTCCGCTTGTAGTCTTCCATTCACGACGCAGTTTTGGCTTGGGAGCAAAAATGTCGATGTAGTGAAGGAAAATCATTCCATAAATAGGACACGCAGCCAGAAATGTAATAAGATTCAACGATGCTTTACTTGCTTGCTAACGTCATTTGATTTTTTTCATGTCATCTATGGGCAGGAAGGAGTGTAGGTACTGTTCAGATAAAAAAAAAAATTTTAATAAGCTGTTGCAGCATATCCTTCAGAAGCTTAGTAGTAGTGAAAGTATGATCAATGAAGACGTGTCCTTTCAAATTCCTCGCCGTCGTTTTTGACAGCGAGGGCACTCTAGCAAATATATAAACATGTAAATATATCAGCATTTTAACACATGACGGTGTTTATTATATTGTAAGTAAGTAAATAAGTTTATTAACTTCGAAGTTTCGTTTGAAAAGTTACAATTTAAATAAAGTTTCATTATTGTTAAGCTAACACCGATCGTATTTTGATGGCGCTATCACAAGCGGTTAACCGGTTACTATATTTTAGGTACCGGTAGCCCAACTAGGTTGTGAGAAGAACGCGCCTCAGGTGGTTCATGCTTTTTCTGCATTGCTCTAGAGTAGTGGTTCTCAAACTATATATATAAGAATGCATGAAGAGGAAACAAGGCTGTCAAATATAGTTATTCAATTAGAGTGATGAAATGATGCTAAGAACAACTAGGGAGCACTCCGAGAGCGCATACCTCTGCCAAGCAAAGCAACGGTAGAAACATTTAAATTAGTTCTGCAACCATCATTTTCTTTGGATCAACACCAAAATTCAATCATTTGTGCCTTTTGACAGTATTAACGGTTTCTGTGATTATCTTGAAGTTCCGTTCATAACTTTTTTTAATTATGAAGCTAACAAACATAAGTCAAATACACAAACGGACCAACCGATCCTCCCCAAAATTTAATCATTACCTATGTATATGTTTTAACATTACTAACAAGTTCTGTAAATTTAATGAAAGATCCATTACTTTTTGATTTATTGTGCTAACAAGCATAAAATCAAACACTGCAACAAACAGACGAACGAACAGACTCTTCGTATTATACCAAATAACTCGCGTAAATTTCATGAATATTTCGTCTATAATTTTTTCAGTTGTGGTTATAAGGAAAATAGGCAGCAACAAGCATATGAAGCGATCTTCACCAAAAATTAATCATCTGTTACTGTCAACATGCTTAGAAATCCCTGTAAGATTCGTGCCAAGATACGTTCATAATTTTTTGTGAAATATTGGTGACAGAAAAATAGACAGACTCACAAACGCGACAAAACATTCCCTCGTTGGCGGAGGTAACTTTCTATCATTACAGTCTTGTAAAGTATAATTATATCAACTACTCCAACGGTGGGGGGTTGGAGCAAAAGTGGGGGGAGGGGCGTCAGGTAAGATAGCTGGGTAACTCTAGAGCATCCCAGCTTTTCAGAGCTGCGAACTACCCCCTCCCCCAGCTGCCATACGGAATATACTTGTAATAGTCCAATCCTAGTAATAGTCAGCACACGTGTAGATATATATCACTGAGCACTATTATAATAAACTGCTACGTATGCCAGCCCCTCACTTCCAAATTCCTCCCCTTTTTGTCTCACCTCCTCTTCAGATCTCTCCACAAACAAAGAAAAGTCGTGTACTTGCTGATATGGGTGCAGTGCCGAACAAATTAGGGGCACAGCCAAGGCCACCTAGAAAACATTTCTAGGTGGCATTGGCACAGCACCCTCAGGTGTTCTTTCTTATAAGTAACATTCTGTAAAAGCTAACACTTGGAACAAAATTTACCGTTGTTTATGGATTTACACTAGTGGGCAGTCAGTGTTACCCTGTTTGAAACTTAATAAGCAGCACAATTTTGGGTTTCACTACTCTAACTGAACAATTATTGTTGTTCAGTTTCCTCCTCACACCTTCCTAGTTTGGGAACCACCGCCCTCAGGAAGTAATAGTAGAACCCACTTTGGGAACCATGTGCACTGCTCAGACGACTGCTTATGTGGTGCTGTGCAGCGAGTGCACATGCACTTACCCCATTGTTGTGCTGCATTTTCTCATGTAAATGTACGTGTTACACTAGGACAGAACAACTTATATACTCTACGTCGTATATGCAAAAGAACTGCTCTTGTCAATATACTAGTAATTATCGATAGTTTAAGAGAGGAAATTACTGCTACTAAGGTAACACTGTATATTAGTTATGTTTTTCTCCACTGAGTGAGGAGATTCAGAGGATTGCAAGATTTATTGTTGATATCTAAGAGATTACAATTCGGCACTAGGTATGTTTGTTTATATGAAAGCAAAGCGTAGTGTTAGCAAAATATCCGGGGAAGAAGGGGGGCGGGGCTGTAAGTGGCGGAGGAGGGTGCGCTGTGATGATTTCTTGACAATGCAGTGTAATGTGGTATTTTTGGGAGAGTACATTCATATTTTGTAGTTTAATTTTATTGTTAGAAAATATTATCTGGGGTTTATAGGCCTGTGAGAGAGAAAACTGACAGGTAGTTCTGTATATGCATACGTGCATTTCAATGCTTTCGAGCGAAGGACGAAGAGTCCATAACATTCGACATCATCACTGATGTCGCGCAGATGTCCGATGCTACTGCGGAATAGAATAATAGATATTTGTTTAGTAACTTACCTAAAAGAGCCCGTCTATATTGTAAGTGAAAAATGCTAACCATAAAAAACATAGCTACACATTAGCTGAGGGAGTAAGATTAGACGTCTACATACTGAGATATGAAACCATTCCCACTTCGCAAAGCAACCAATGAGACCCTGCGGTTGCTGCACCAACTCATGCAAACGCTACAAGCGCTTGCATCATCCGTGCATCAAGTATGTGCTCCATATATGAAGTTTTTTTTTCTTTCCTCTTGACACAAGATGCACAGCAGAGATATGTGACAGTCATATGAGATCAATGTTGTCGCTTGAGGAGGTCAGTTGATAAGACTTCTGGCTGTGTACATACGTCATGGAGGAATCCCCTAATTAACGTACTTGCTGAACCTTTCTATCACTAAGGTGCTCCAAACGGAGTACAAGTTTCTCTTTTAGGGTACTTTGGCCTTCCACCCCGATTAAAATTTTCATGGAACTATTTTATAGCCAAGATGAACGTAGTGTTTGATTCGCCCGTTTTGATCGAACTAATCTAATCCTATTTGCTTAACCTTTTACCAGGCAGGTGAATTACAGGGTCCACTTTTAAAAAGTGCTATTGCTATTAAAATTAAATATAAACGTGAACAATAAACGGTTAGCTCATGAGGCACGTTAGTTTTAAATATTTAATTAATCAGGTGATGGTCGCAAACCAATTATTGAGCAGGATTGAGTTGTCAGCTACCTCAAGCTTAATCAGTTTAAATTCATATCAAGGAACATATCCAGAATTGCGAATCCAACGCTTAATAATGAAACTCTGGACAATGCAAAGCTCATAAAATTTGATTACTTCAATTAAAGTTAGAGAATCGAATAGGCATTTTGCTACAATAACATTGCAGGCGGAGCTAAGAACTCAACAATACCATAGACTAGGAAAAATTAACAATCCAGCTATTCTAATGAGAACCACAGCACCAAATTGACATTCAAATAACTGAAAACTTTGCAATGAGCAATTATTGCTCTAGTGTTATTCATGTTAATACTACACGCTTAGTCGTTTAATGGCTTTCAATAAACTGAAAGCTTGAAAGGGCACGTTTATTAGCATTTTATTATTGTTGATAGTACGGGCGTCAAAGAATGGGACATAGACCCATATCCATACGCCATGGGGTATCTATCTTCTTCAACTCTGTACAAGAAGGGCAGTCCCCTAATGAAGCATTACTCTTTACTGGGCCAGTAACCATATATGGTTACAACCATATTGCTATTCTTATACCGGCGCAACGTATACATTTGCAGGCTCCACTGGTTGCTAGGATGTGCACCTCGCGTGCCGCTTCGATGCGTAGTATATTTTGTGGCATAGATACGGTAGCACAAACGGAGTCCGAATCTTACATCTTCGCATCCAACTGTCTGTGAGACTGCATAGTGGGGCCTCGGCCTTATGAAAGTGTATTTGACCCGCCCAGTAAAAAGTTAACAGCCCCAGTAGTTTGAAAGTGAGAAAATACCTAACGCCATCGTCAAGTTCACACGTCATTCTTATTAAGTCGTTTGCTCATCCACTTGTCCGAGTGTGTTGGTGTTACTGTGCCCCGGACACAGCAGGGAAGTGCACTGTTTCCTGAGTTTTATTTCACTCCAATGTCCGTCATCTGTCTAATGACACTTGCAAGGGAAACTGATTTGGCAGTTAAGATTTTAATAACCTCTTGTAGCGTACATAATGCCATACCAACAGCGACAACGACGCTATAACTTATTCGAACAAGTTGACGAGCGAAAGAGTTGAGATGGATGACGTGTGAACCCGGCCTAAGAAGCGCAGCTGACTTGTATACCTGAATTGCCACAGTAAGCCAATGTTGTGCCGCCAGTAGGTGAGATAAAGTACCAACCTACGCCTCAAGGCATAATCAACAGCAGTTTCAAATCAATATGTATCGAATTCAAATCCTAAACTGTCATTGTCATACACTCTGTAATGCTTATGATGTTGTTTACGGCTATGCAAATATCTTCGTGAGTCGCTATAACAGAACTTCAATTATGTGAAGTTATTTGTGGTGTGGTATCATTGCAGCGTTAAAACTGACAAAACGGTGATGAACTGTAAACATGGCTGAACAAAGAAACAACGCCTCTTTCGAGAGAATGTTAATTATGTAAAGTTTACAGGTAACTCGTTAGCAACACAAAATGATGAAAAACTGTAACTCCATTCATGCTGCTTTCTATGAACTAGAGGAAATATTTAGTTCCCGCACTACAACATGTAGTCCGAAGCGTACAAATCATTTCCTCCCTGCGTATACGCCTACAGCAAATATACACAAAGAAACAGAGACTCGCGCTTGCAAAAGAACATGAGGAGCTCCGTACGCTGTCGCGTGTTCAATTGATGGCATCCTGCGCAGTGCGCTGTTGTCCTCTCTACACATGCATGGGAGGCACCGATGAGGCCAGAGAGTGCGCGCACTCTTAGTTGTCTGCCCTACACTGTGTGTGTTGCACGTACCCACGCACACTCTCCTTCATACCTATTCATCATCATTCACTCCTAGTACAGTCCCTACCTCTTCCCTATTCCTCCGCTGTATCGGCCATACTCAAGTTCGGAAATCCCGTGAAAGTTCCCACAATGCGGTTGTTTTCGTTTATTGCGTTGGTGGCGGTGATTTTATTCAGTGTGATGGTCCTAAGGGCGAGATCCGCCACCGCTGGATCCCCCTCGTCAAGCAAAGACCTGGTCAGTGTCAAGTCTCCTGCAGGGACCCGCACTAAGGGACTCACTGACAAGACCTCGCACAGCCTCCTGGCTCGCTTCACCGACTTCCGACGACGGAGACGGCCAGGCCTCAGTCACCTGAACCGCAACAAAAGTGAGTGCAGACGTCCACTGCAGGTATGGACGGAAAAGTCAAAGACAAAAGTTTACTGTAATAAGGACTTTGTACATCCTCCTTGTGCTACAGTATGGTGACTTTGCTTAGTATTTGTATCGTATTTAAAAATAGAGCTAGCCCTCACTTGCGGGGAAATTTGGCTCCAGACCAGATCGACTAAAATAAAGGACAGGGCAAAACAAGTGCAGCAGGGACGACTGAAGGGGCGCGAGACTGAACGAGAGCAACCTGAACAAGCGCGACTGGAATAGGTGCGAATTGGAATAAGCGCGAAACTGAATAGGCGCGAAAACAATGAAGAGCGAAAAACTTGCGGGGAAATTATTGCTTCATGGAATAGGCGCGAATCGGAACAAGCGCCCCATGGAATAAGCGCGAAACTGAATAGGCACAAAACTGTATTATTCTAATTTGCACCTGTGCAGAAAGGCGCTGGTTCCATGTGACACAGATTCCGATTCCCGTAAAGCTTTCCGAAACACGTCGATTCAATAAGTTTTAAGTCAATTTCCTCACGCCGCTGTATACTGTATACATACCACGTACTTTTTATTTGTCGTCTTGTTTCTTTTTTATTATAATTTTATTTCTATGTTCTTCTTAACGTTACCGTTTTCTTCTTTTTTTAACCTTGATTCATAACAGGCCTAGCCTATGAGTGAACCTATTGCTATCATAGAGCGTTGTACAAAATGTAGCTTGTAAAGTACGATAGTGCTGTACATTATAAATGTATGGATAGGCCTACCTTCCTACAGGGAGAGATAATTGTGTTTTTTCTCACTTTTTTTCTCCTATTCTAGTTCGCAACATAAATTCTGCAAGCATTCGCACTTAAATGAAAATTTAGCCTGCCATTCAGTTTCGCGCTTGTTCCGATTCTCGCTTATTTCGAGTCGCGCCTATTCCATGAAGCAACAATTTTCCTGCAAGCGTTTCACTCTCCAGTGTTTTCGCGCCTATTCAGTTTCGCACTTGTTCCATCCAATTCGCGCTTATTCCAGTCGCGCTCGTTCAGGTTGCTCTTTCGCGCCCGTTCTGCCTTCCCCTGCTGCTCAGCATACTACCTACTGTTCCCTTCAGCTGATACTGTGACTGAACCCATTGTACCTGACTAAGCGCTACCGGGAAGACGCGAATGGAATGAGGAGTTACTTAATATCTACTTTATGAAATAAAAGGAAAATTCGTCCTCTGGAATGCTTGAAGAAATTTGCTGCCAACTGAAGCAAGAGAGGATCGAAATGCGGGGAAGAGCGAACCAGAGCTAAAGGGAACCGGAACTAGCGCCGACTGGTCAACAGGAACAAGAAAAGACAATCTATTTTAACTTAACATAGCTTAGTCTAACATACTGCGACCTGACCTGATCTAATATGCTTAATATGTGAAGTGCCAAACTTGCCAGTGCAGTCTATGTTGGTACGAAATTGATTGTTGGAGTCCGTATTTCATAGCGGACATCTTTAACGCAGAAATCAGCCGCGAGTGGCTTTTTAGGTGATTATAGCGTAAGAGAAGGACTTACTGGGACTAAAATAAAACTTAGCCGTGACCGCATGTTAGCGAATGACGTCACAACGACGAGTCGAAGTATTTGAGGGCTGGACCTCAGACCTTCGTAGGGCTTTCAAGCCTAACCAAAATATAAGTAGTGTTATATTCTTGACGCAAGAGAAGCCTTAGGAACAGTTATTGCTCAAAGTTTCAGTACATGACAACCATTTTAGCCTATTTTGTCTTTGGGTGAAGAAAGAGCGAAAGAAAGAAAAAACATTTATTTTCTCATATGGATGCAGCGCCCAACAAATCAGGATGCAGCATCCTTAGGTATTCATTCATATCAGTAACATCCTTAAAGCTAATGCATGGGACAAGATTTACTATTGACTTGGGAATCTGCTCAAGTAGATAGTCGGTGTTAACAAGTTAGAAACTAAAGAAGTACACAATTTTCGACAGACATTCTAGTTTAATACTTCTTTATCCTATACGTGATAAAAAACATTTCGAACTTAAGATAGATATATTACACTGTCAAACAGGGTGCGCGTTTAATGTGGGTAACAATTTTTAACATAGGATATCTATAATAAAAACAATGAAATTTAGAAATAAGATAGACATATCACAGTTAAAAATACGGTACACGTTAGGAAATTAATTCGACTTAGTGACTGCGACTATATCGATCCAGATGCTGTGACAGTTCCCACCAGTCTTCACTGCAATTTTCTTTTGATAAATGTTTATTGTTCAATTAATATATGCTCTCCTTACTTATTTATGTGCTTAAAAGGTGAAATTTGCAACTGATGATGATTATTCTTGAGAAATTGAATAAAAACTCATAGGCTGCTCAGCCGTACCGTTCGTCGATGTTGACGTCACTTTTCGATGCTAGTTTCTCGTGAGTCTTCCAGTTACGCTCTTTGCTTCCTGATACTTAACAACACTTCGAGAGTCTCATTACGCCTGCACGCGTTTTCAATAATGGGAATATCGTTGTTATAATAATACCAGACTCTTGAAACTGGCTTCTGAGGGGTGAGCTGAAACGAAAAACAAAAGGCACCATCCTGGCAGCTCAAGAGCAAGCCCTCAGAACCAGGTATATCCAAAACAAGATCGACAAGAGGAACGTCCCTAGTACCTGTAGAATCTGCAGGAGCTCAGATGAAGCCATCAACCACGTGATAAGCGAATGCGGAGTGCTGGCGCAAAAGGAGTACAAGCGCAGGCACGACAAAGTTGCTCGACACCTTCACTGGACCCTCCTGCGGATCCATAACTTCCCGGTCAGTGAGAGGTGGTACGAGCACGAACCCGCGCCCGTGGTTGAAAACGTATAATATAATAATAATACTCCAGAGACTGGCAGATGGAGGTGGATGTCGTTCCGGTGGTCATCGGAGCTCTGGGGGCAATGTCCAAGAATCTCAAGACTGCCCTGCGAGAGCTGAAGTGCAACCATCTCCAGCCAGGAACCCTCCAGAAAAGTACTCTGCTTGGAACAGCGCACATCATTCGCAAAGTGCTCTGAGCCTTAGGTTGCGGGATGCGACCCGGTGCCAGAGTGTAGAGCAGAACATAGCTTAACCAATCCATTTTTGGAGTGAAATCCCCTCGATGATAATAATAATTTCACTTAGTCCGGCTGAGTTAAACAACCCTAACATAATCTACCAACCTAACCTAACCTAGGCAAATTTCACACAACTTTACCTAACCCAACTAACCCTAATCTAACATAATCTAATTTAGCCTATTCTCACATAACTTGGCCTTACTCAATGCACTTTACTCGGACTGCGTGTCATACGTTAATATAATAGGAGCTTTATCTTTTTTATTTTTATTTCACTGTTGTTCAGGCTCTTGCTTATTCCAGTACGCTACCAATTTTGGCTAAGCATTAGTGCGTGACGTGATGGCGCTTTCGGTTATTACAGAAATGCGTTATCTGCCTGTGCTTGTTCTTGTAGTTCTGCAGTTTGCCTGCCTTCAGCCCACGTCTCTACGGATACCCTGACCTTACGATAATCCTCAATTCTTTCTACGTCTTAGGTCTTCAGGAATTACTGTTTGCTTTAATTAATGGAGGGCACCTTCCAGAGTCTTTTCTCAATAATAATAATAATAATCTAAAGTAAAGTTTTGTGAATCCGTAAAAGCAGACGGTAGTGACAGTTTTGTACAAAGGGGTCCAGGAAGTAATTCTTGCCCCTGTAAATGCTACTAAATAGATGGCCAAAATTGCTCTAATTAGTTAAAAATGAATGGTAATGACTATGTTTGAACTTAGAAAAGAGTGAGGTTCCATCATGACATCTAATCAATTACATCACATGAATTTTAAATCCCTTCTCCTTAAATTCTATCCCTATTCCTGGATTAAAGGAGTTAAAATATAAAGTAAGAATCCGTACTGATTCAAGCAAATTACAATTTCAACACTTCTTACTACGGATACTTTTCCAGTGACTATTTCAAGTTCTACTGAGCGAGATAAGTTTTGTAGAAATTTTTACTTACTGTGCGAAATTTCACACCATCTTATGTCATGAAGCTGAGAGTAATGTTATCCTTGAGTTTTAAGATGTAGCTATGCCATATAGAGATATATTTTACAATTGTGAATAAATCATTAGATTCGAAAATTTGCTGCAAGTTGACCGTCAGATGTTAATACAAGAATGTGCAATTAAGGTTGCTGCACACATAACAAAGTGTGATATTTCCTCGAGTTAGAGGGTGAACTGCAATTATGTCTACTGTGATGTTCACAACTATTATGCAAAGGCAGCTGAGTGAACAATTCTGAAAATTACCTATCGACGGGAAAACTTAATGGTAAGCCGCATTTGACTCATAATGAGCTTAAGAAACCTGCGTACTTTATATTGTGGTTTCCAGGTTGTCTTCTAAGATTTCATTCCGCGCAGTTCAAAAGAAACGTGTTTGATCGTACATTTTATGGTTGATAATCGGTAAAAAATTGAAAGTGATTGTGATGGGTTAATAACGAGAACAGAAATCTCTATGTGATTATAAGCCGCGGACTTATCAATTTCTTTATTCATCCCAATCGACTACTATAGACAGAGTCATAGATTACATCAATCTTGACTGTCCCCCTCTCATTCCTACCTCCTCAAAGATGATTGAGTAAACTGTAATGCAGTGTTTACTAAGTACACTACAAGATAGGTATCAAAATTCACTCAAATGCTACATTGTGATACAACAAATGTATTTTAAAACTAGAATGCCTTGTGGCGTAAGACCATCACCCGCAGTAGGGGGCAAATTCAGCCAAGTCATTTTGATGAACGGATTGAGCGCACAGCCCCAATCCCTCTTCAATAATAACATACGAAACTAGAACGTTTCGTGGCGTCAGACCATCACCCGCAAATTCAAAGGTCATTTTTGATCTCCAGCTAATCTTAGTTTCTCAATGGATACTGTGTGCAAGAAGGCTAGACCTACGCTGGCAGCCTTAATAATAACATAGGAAAAAATGGGAGGCATAGTGGCGTGAGACGATCTGCCTCAGTGGAGGCTTATTCGACCCATTGGAGGAAAATTCAACGCCGTCATTTTTTAAGACCAGCTAGGCCCTGTTTTTTGACATGGGTAATATCTAGGTCAACCCACCAAATTCCCTACAAAAATTATGAAGATTGCTCAACTCCTTCGACCGCTTTCTGGGTGGACAGACATACAAATATATATACAGTATTTATATTATATATTTATATATATTTACTTAAATCTTCAACGAAAACATCACCTCTCTCATTTCGTTCGCGGGTGATAAAAAATAGAACGCCCCGTGTTCCAGACGAACTGCTGCGGTGGAGGCAAATTCGCCCCGGTGGAGGAAAATTGAACGACGTCATTTTTAATGGTCAGTTAGGTCTAGTTTTTTTGGCATGGGTCACATCTAGGGCAACCCGCTAAACTTCCTATAAAAAATATGAAGATTGCTCAACTCCTTCCACCACTTATTGGGTGGACAGACAAATATACTTATATTCACTTAAATCTTCGGCGAAAACATTATCACCTCTCTCACTTCCTTCGCTGGTGATAACAAGAAGGTAATGTCAACTTGACAGTACCCCCAACTGGGAAACACACACGCACTGGTTTGTGCTGCAGATATAAGCCAACAGGCCCCAGAGGAGTATACGGCTGCAATCGACCAAAGATCATCTAGAGCTATGACGCCAGTGTCGGAAGGCTCCATGCGACAATCTGCGCCCCCGACCCTCCCCTTTGCTAGCAAAGCTTAGTAAACCCACAGCAATACACAGACCGCATGCTGACTGATCACGTCAAGCGCCGCCAAGAACTTGCCTACTTGGTAGGAAGGTTTGAACCTGCGGCCTTAAAGTCAGTGTCAGAACTTTTAGACTGCTGCTATTGGACAAGTTCATCGATATTGAACAACGGTGGGGAAAAGTTCATTATGATCATTTTATGCCATATTTGGCGTCCTGTACGATAATTTGAATTGTATAAAAGTGCCCTTCAGTTTTTTTTCCATTGACAAATTTCGGTTAATTCGATCTTACTGGTAAACAATCTGTATTTGAAGTGTTATAATAGTATTATTTCATTGTTATTTGAGGTACCTTAGTACACACGAACTTTTTTTAAATTACATAACTTAACCACAAAATTTGCGCTGCATAGTAAAGGAATGGTTTCGAGCGGACAGACAAACATATTGTGCTTCTGTTATACTACGTTATTGCTTAATTAATGTTTCATATCAAAATGCAAATGAAGAACAATGTCGAGTTGCCTAGTTAACCCCAAAATGTCCAACTTCATTTCCTGGTTCTCGAATGCACGGCACGGCAAAAGTCCTCGGACTCATATTCGCATTGAAATCAATATCAGTTTAACTCGCCTATATATCTTAAATTCAGTACTTAAACAATAAGCTGTATACGTATTTCTTAATGTCTAATTACTTACTGCGTGATAGGTATTCCGAAATTGAAGGCATTGAATATACAACAGCCATTCGGAGAAAGTCGAAGTCCTATGTTATTAAACAGCCAAATGATGCGAAAACCGCTGCTTATGGCTCTGTGAACTGAAGTACACGCATGAACTCAACTCGCTCTTCCAAGCTCATAACGGCTGTGCGCCACCAAGTCAGAATAAATCCAAAGCGTTCCATTAGTAAAGTAACCAAGGGATGGATATCGTCGCAAAACATATGAGGCCCTGGTCAAACTGACCTCAAGTTTGTCCCTTCAAACCAGATAAGCGTCAACTACTCACCGACCTTCAGAAACAGAAACGAGCCGAGTCCCGACAGCGAGCAAATGTTTCTGGACTTACAGAAGGATGGTACGCAGACGGAGAGATCGTTCTTTCCGAAGAAAAACAGCTCAAATTTGTGGTAAATTAAATCGTGAAAATGATAGACATCCAAGATAGCAGGAGAACTGTTCATTGTCATCAAAAACAAGCTTCATTTTGCCATGATGGAACGGGTGTCCACAAAACCTTGGAAGCCTCCACTCCTTCTCTTCAAGATGAATTCAATTCATTTATTGATGAAATTTTGGTCAATGCTTTTCGTTACAGATATTAAAAAACACTTCAAGAATGTTGACTTCACCTTTTAATGAGGCGCGCCCTAGCTTACGTACTGTATAAAGAAGGTCAAGAGTCACATCAAAACTTGGCTTGAGGCCAGTTTTCCAAAATTCTAGAGTATGGAAATATGGCCTCCATCTTCCTCTGATTTGAAGCCTCTGAACTCCAGGGTTTAGCCCATGTTGGAGCCAATGGTTGTGCATATTGTACATCACCCCATGCCGCCGTGGACGACTTGCTCCGCATGAGAAGTTGTATCGTCAATAGCGAATTTCAAAAGGAGGCTTCAAAGAGTAATCCTTGCAGAGCGAGGGCTTGTACATTGAAAAATACGCCCAGAAAATTTTAGATGATACTATGTGAAATATGTGTACGATTCAACAGTACCGGTATTTCATTATTCTGTTAAACTATTAGAATATTAACAGTTTGTTTACCCAGGGAACTCTCTCTGCATCCTGTAACCTATAAGAATTGGGGTGCATATGAACATACGCACCCCTTGTTAGTTCACTGACAGACCCCCAGATTTTTCATAGCATTTTGTAACTTTTATGGTGATATTTATTGGTTTTTGTGTTGGTAATGCATATTCATAACTTATAGTATTATCAGGAGAACATCTGTTTTATGATATATTATATCAAATTATATTAATACAAAAATGTTAGAGATGAAGAGAGTAGCCGTTTAACGTGAAAACTTATTTTCAAAGAAAACGATAGATCACTAATAACGGTGCTAGCATAAAAAGTAAAATCCAATTCTATGTTAAGTCACATTTCATGGCTAGTAAAAATTAGATTCAGGGCAGTTAGATGTTTAAACTTATATGGTTAGTACCGGGATATCACATATACCGTTATCTGTTTCTACCCTTTACCCTCTTAACCCATTATGTATTCATTAATTAGCGCAATAAACACCTACTGAAATATTTTGTATCCAATCAACGCATAATCTACTAAGTTAACACGGTTTTAATGGCAGACGGCCCGTGCATCCTAAATTATTTTAAGTGGGGTTGCGTAGAAAGCAGAAGTTAAAGAATCACTGCTCTAGAGGAATGAATGAATGAATGAATGGATTGCTGGTTATAATAATGCATTTGTTTAATAACCCGAAGTAGATAAAGCAGACAAAACTGCTGAAATAGCTATGTGAGATGCAATTATAGCTTTCCTGCTGGTAAACATTGTTTGTTCAGGAGTCAAGACGAGACGGATACTTACGGAACGTCGTAAATTGGATACCGATTGCTATATACGTCGAGTGCATTATGGAATTAAAATTCTGAAGTTTTAAATGCATGTCTGATATCAGCAGCCAAGACGATTCAATAATAGCATCAATACTGTTTTTAAGCTAAAAGGATTGTCACCATGCATCTAGACCTTGGCAGTACTTTTATTTCAGAAAAAAATATCGTTTCTCCCCTTCTTTGATGCTTAAAAACCTGACGTAACTTACTCCAAGTCAACGAATCGATAAGAAGAAAATGGAATGCTTACGAAAAGTTTACAGTGACCCAACGGTCACGCTCAGGCCAGTTAAAAGTAAATGTAATGTTCTGTGTTTTGACAATCATAAAGTGCAGGACCAATCACCAACCCTTGAGAGACCCTGCTGACAAATGCTTTTAGTCACCGAAGACATTTCCCACAGATTTTCTTTTTCGTTTTTTAGCAAAACGCAATACTCAATTTTATCAAATGCGTTTATAAAGTCCAAATATATAGCATCTATGCCAATGCTTTGACAAAATGCTTCTACAATGAAGTTTTAATGCTCCAAACGGTATCAGGCGGTGAACGTTTACATCGAAAAGTATGTTCTTCCGATGTTAGTTGCTTATAGTTCTCCAGATGAGGTACTAGGTGGATACAGAAAACGCTTTCAAATATTTCCACAGCTAGGGTGACTAGAGGAACAGGTTTGTAGTTACTAATTTGCAAGATCCATACTGATTTCAGCTTTGGGGACGGGTATCAACACAATGAACATTTTTCTTACCTTCAAAACTAAAACGTTCATAGTTACACCACTTTTAGAATAGATTAGATTAGCGGCAGTATACGGACCAACAGGCCCATTGCCATAGAGACACCGGAGCTTACGCCCCAATTCTCTATGAGCTATTGCCATTATGTTAGCTTGATATAGAAGACAGAGGAAAGAAGAAGAAAGAGGAAGATCTCAGCCACGAGTAGATAGATCATACATTCACGCAAGTGCAATTTATAGCCGCTGTTCTGCGGAGCTTAAGAGTTTGTTACCCCTGGTGGAGGACGTGTTCCTAGTTGTGAAGGATGTCTTTCCCAATGTCTGTAAAGTCGATTTTTAAAAGCGTTGACTGGCGCTGCACCGACAACGTTGGGAGGGAGTCTATTCCAAATGTTCACTATGAAATACGGAAAGAACTGCTGGCTTATGGTTGTTCTTCGGGCATTATGCTTGAGTTTTTGGCCGTTGTTTCGCATGCGATCATTATGGCCTCTTTCGGAAGCGATTACAGAAGTAAAATATATATGATTATTTAACACACTGAAACCTGTTGTAGTACTCTAGCTCAGTGATTCCTAGTCTTCCCCCAAATTTGTTCTCCTTATAAACCAACATCCAATACTCGATCCACTTCCAGCCATAAATATAAAGTTTCCTAAAAAAATAAACCTACAGTGCTCTATTGGCCTTGCTTCTCTGTAAAGAGCTGATACAGCTCTCTTGGAGAGATCTAGCGCCTCCAGATATGAACTGGGGTATTGACTGTCGAGCTTTACTTGTGAACATTCAAGACAGTGCATGACAGCTCTGAGAGGCCGCATAGTAGGTGCAGCAAAGTTCCTGGCTCAGGGTAAAATGGGTGCGTTCGATTGGGCAGCAAAATTATGCATTAGAAGCCTGACTAGTCCGGAACTTCAGACAGGTGCTCCGGCTTCGACCCGCTGACTGCAGTTTCAGGTATTGACTACATGCCGAAAGCTTGGGCACATTGAAAATATTGTATCGAAAACGTGGCTGGACGTCTGTCGATGTTCATCATATCAGGTTATTAATGACTGAGTACAGACATCAGATTTTATTGGCCAAGCTTTCGGCACGGGTCAAGTGTGTGCCTTCTTCAGGGCGAAAACCTACAAGCGCTGCGGAGCTGTTACTGCGAGACTGGTATCGACGATACACAACCGAAATTTTATCTATACATTAAGATAGACACATAGAAACTATCTCCTTTGGACAGAAGCTATGCGTAAAATATTGAAGCGATTATTTAGCTTTGTAAAAACTTACTTATTCGATGGTATTCATTTCATGTTTTAGTCCGAAATTGTGTTAAATTTATTATTAAGATAAGTGCATCTCCCGCAGTAAGTTGCGTAAGAGAATGTAGCAGTTTTACACGTTATGATAGTGTTCCGTTCAGAGTAGTTTTAATGAAGCTGTGATAGATGGGGTTAATATCTAAATGCCGGGTGAAAATATTATCGTTGGCGATAGAGTGACATGCCTCAATAAATTTTCTATCTTTCCAGTAGTTGCATTGTGACAGTACTTGGGTGTTGTCCCAGGCCATAATGTGTCCCGAATTTTTGCACTGTTCGTTGACTGTAGATGCGAGGCAGTTTTATTCAACATTCTTTTTATGTTCTTTCAGTCGACTTGCTACGTCTTTGCTGGTTTCTCCAATATAGGTCTTCTCACAATCATTACATGGAATTTTGTAGACGGCGTTCCTGA
>LQNS02278094.1:30633004-30646623 GCA_001587735.2 Parhyale hawaiensis
ATAAAGGATCAATGAAGAAAAGAAGAAAATTAAGACGCAAATAAGAGAAGAGGAGATTCCGCACCGGCCTAGAGGCATTATGCAAACGTATAGGTTATTGCGTGAATTCTTCACGCACGGGTCTACTAGTTTTCAAGAAGCGAAAAGAAGACAGCTATGATTGAATCCCTTCCAGCTAAAATCAGAGCTTCTTGCAAGCTGAATTTTCCCATGTCTAATACTAAAAAATGTAATGTACAGACACGTGGATGGACGGATGGAGCCCAAAGCAGAATTTTATTCTAATCTAGATAATGTTAAGACCACTTCTGGCTTTCTCTGCAGGAACAAAAGTTTAGGGTTGCTTCAAAGTAGCTCCAGTACCTAAATTTATCTTTTATTTACAGATGAATGTTTGTGTCACCTCCTGGTCCGGTACGAACGAAACAACTGCTGCCGCAAGAGGGCGCGCTGTTGCTGAACAGCAAAGGCCGACATCTTCAGCAGCTTCATCAGGCAACTTGTAACTTGGACTGTCAGGCTGGCATGATCGACCATGCATTATTTTTTACTGAACATTTTACATCAAACGTAGAAAAGAAAAAAATAGTGACATTTTCTAGATATACAAGTGAAATAACAAATATATTAATAAATATGAGCTGCAAGAAAAATGGGCAAGCAACCAATAGATGATCAGTTATGAACTTAGAAATTTTATAAACTGCGCTGTTGTTAAAGATTTCTCTTTACTGTATATTTATTAGGTTGGCTGAATTTTCATCAAGTTAAAAGCACAATTACTGGTGTTCAAGTGAATTTAATATGGAAAATATAGTATTAGTGACTATATAGAGCCTAATAAATACATAGTATAAACTGCAGGCAATTTGTTCATGTTTGTTTACGTACATTGTACAAAACGATCTACACCCTTTGCAAATCAAATTGTAATTTTGTAAAAGAAATTTACTTCAATTGATTTATATCTTGGGAACCCCAAAAATAGCTGGGCGAGTGAAAAATATGACGTACGTAGGCGTCCGGACGTGCAAGTGAGGCACGAGCAGGGGTGACGGAACAGAAGGAGGGGGCAGGAGGGACAGTTGCCCCCTGTCCCGTCAGCAGTGAAGGGGGGGGGTTGGGGGAAGGTACAACATGTGCAACTTTTCTGGAGGGAAAATTCAGTTAATTTGTACTTCCGATCGAGGGAAATGTATAGAATCAATTACAACAATCTAAAAGTAAACAACATTGATAATCCAATAAAATTTACTGGATTATTTGGACTTGCATAAACTATATGGCAACTAGCCTTATGTTCTAAACATCTAAATTAATAAAATTTGATCATATGTTATATTTTAAAAAAGTAATGACAACATAAATTTAATTCCTAAGTGCATTGTATAGTGTTGGTAACGCAACAAAAAGGTTATAACAAATTTTATCCCCATATGGGCCTGTCTTACCCCAAAAGGGTTCCTCTGACACAATCCTGCCCCGTCACCCTCGGTTCGTTCGGGAGACCCATGTCAAAAAAAAAAAACTTTCGGAATAGCTTTACGTAAAGTTACACGTATCGTCCAACCGAAACACTGGTCAGATTGGGTTCGGTACTTTTTGGCGCCGATTTTTTGACGTCGATTTTTTGGCGCCGATTTTTTAGCGCCATGATTTTTTGGCGCCCCTTTTTTGTCACCTAATATTTTGGCGCTGATTGAAATTGAAACAGGATAGATTAGCTAGATAAAATTACAGTACTATAAAACTTGTTATTTTAGATTAATAACTAAAAACTAACATTGAAATAGTCGCACAATGTGTAAAATGCGCTTGTCAAGTGTCACATACTAAAGATAACTTCAACACTATGCTGTAATGACTAAAGTTATTTTTTTTAATGCATATCTTGATTGTGGGCTCAACCAAGCAAATATTCTAACGGCTCTTTTTCAAACCTAACCATGCCTAGCTTAACCATACCTAGTCTCACCTTACCTAGCCTAACTATGCCTAGCCTAACCATACTTAGCCTAATCATACCCAACTTAACCATACCTGACCTAACAAATTCAGTATTTTTGTAGATATATGTACGTAAAATAAGGTACACTAAGACTTTTTCATGAATACCATTTTTGTCGGAAGTAGGTACTTAGTTTTCGAGATATTTGACTTTGAATTTTCCATTATTTTTCTACGGAGAAAATAGCCGGCGTCATTATGGGCTTCCTAGCGACGCCATAAGAACTTAACCGAACTTTTCTATTCTAACCTAACCTTGCCCAACCTAACCTAACCCAATCTAACCAAACTTAACCCAATCTAACCTTGTTCAACCAAAACTAACTCAAAGAAACTTATGAAAAGAGGTTTTAAATTACACTGTATCAGTGTGGTTATTATTCCTCATAGAAAAACAATAGGAACTTCAAAGTCAGACATCTCGAAAATTAAGCATTTCTGACGAAAATGTTTTTAGCGAAAAACGTCTTAGAATGCCTTATTTTACTTAAATATGTCAGCAGAATAACTGAATTCTACTGGCGGTAATAGTAAAAAAAAATAATTTCGGCGCCAAAAAAATTGTGCGCCAAAAAATCGGCGCCAAAACATCGACGCCAGAAATCGGCGCCATAAAGTCCCATGCAGAGTTACACTTCCGGGTCAGATTATGAGTAATCAGAGAGCCTTGGATAAAACGGAGTATTTCATGTCTTCTTGGCAAAAAATACATGTATTCATTCGCAGTCGATTTTTGTACGTTAGGAGATAGGTCAATGCATACTTCTTAAACCAAGTTCAGACGTCATTCCTATCAACGCGTTCCACTCATCCACTCGTCCGAATGTTCTGTCGCGTCGTTGTCAACACAACTTTGTGTGCGCCGAATAAAGTTGTTAAAATATTAACCGTCAAATCAGTTTCCTTTGCAAGTGTCACTCGGCAAATTACGGATATCTCTTCGGATATGAAGCGAAATAAAACTCAGCACACAGTACACTTTTCTGCTATTTCTAGAATGCAGTAACTCATTCTGACAAGTTGATGAGCGAAAGCGTCCATATGAATAAGGTGTGAAGTCGCCCTCAGTAACCACGAGCGAGTCATTGAGTATATAAACAACTGCACCAAGCTTAGCGACAGGGTGTTTTCGCTTGGCAAGAGAATTTGTCACCGAAGCATCTACACACGCTAGTAAGAAAAACGAGTTTCGCAATAACCACGTCCGAATGCATTGAAGTTGCCATTTAAACTGCAAACACAAATGATTTTGAGTAATACCTAATTCCCTCCAAACTTGAAGTGTTGTTCCAAGCTCAACTAACGGCAATTGTTGAGCAAATTAAACTACATGGCTAACATTTTTACATCTTTTCCGGTAAATTGAAAGCTGTGATTACGAGGGCTGAATAGAACATTCGGCCGATGAGCTGAGGAAACTCGTTTTTTTACTAGCATGTGTACCAAAGATTACTAATAGATCTGTTGGAGCTTCTTTTGTGTGTTTTGAGGTGCTAGAAACGGTGCTGGCGAGCGCCTGCCCAACACACACTACGCTCTTTGCTTCCTGGTCGAATAGGTAGTCCGCCTCTGCTATTCCGTGCTCGAAATTTTGACGTTCCACGATCGCAGAATATTTCTTTAGGTTTGATTTAGCTTCCGCGATTGCTTGATTGGTAATCGCTATCAAAGATTTCTTTGAAGAAATAAATGATTAAGTCTCTGTATATTGTCCTGTGAACTAATAACTGTAGTTTCAACTGCTAACTGTACTAATCTTCAACAACCTAGGTATTAACTAAGTAGCATAGGCAAATTATTACTCGGATAATAGAAAGAAAAGTTTGAACATTTATTAGGTATTTTTTTCTGATGAAAGAGCATACTTTGCATTGCAAAATTTTAGAACAATCATTGCCTTTTGTAGTCTGCGATCTCGCGGAATCCCGGAGTATCATTTCAAAACGCCCAGCACAGGTCTGTTATTTCCCGATCAATTCTACGTTGACAACTAGAGCTAGGACATTGGAGCTGTTAAAAAGAGCCGAAGTAGCGGTTAAAAGGAGCACTTGTAGCGCTATAAGCTTGCAATAGTAGCGATAGAAAAGGGCAACAGGAGCACCTATGGGAGCGGGAGCGTTTGGAGCAGTTACCGGAGCATTTAGAGCACTACGGGTGCGTTTGTAGTAGTTGCCAGAGCATTTAGAGCATTTATAGGAGCGCTGGGAGCAGTTACCGGACAATTTAGAGCACTTATAGGAACGTTTGGAGTAGTTGCCGAGGCGTTGGGGGCAGTTATCAGAACGATTCGAACACCAAAGTATAATTTACACACCTATCGGAGTAAGAATTTAAATGAGGTTTTGCTTTTGAAACTATTTTGCAGATAAAAATGAGAAATGAAAATATTAAAAAACAATGACCAAATTCTTAAAAGATAAAGCAAAACAACATTTGACCTTAGTCCAGTACAATGTCAACAGTTATAAAAAAAAGTGTACGAATCACTGAATGCACTGAACCGGTATTGCACCTACAGTTCATTTACAGAAGTTAGATATGTCAAATTTGGGTGTCTGCACTGCCCTCCTAAATTTCCAGGTTTGTGACGTCAAAATTGCGTCACACCACTGGAAATATCAAAGATTCCTCGCTGCAACAGTGGCGTGACGCAATTGTGACGTCATAAACCTGAAAATTTAGGGGCGTTGCGCATACTTTCAAATTTGACACAACTGTCTTCCGTAAATGAACTGTGTTTACACCCTCATGCACTGCTGTTGCATCTAGGTTAACTATACTTACATTAAATGCAATTGCAACCAGTTTAGAAGAATCAAGTTAAATTATATAACTACAGAAATTACAGTTCAAAAATTGCAATTATTTTAGTGATCATGCACGCCTCATTCATCTACCAATTATGCTATTTTATTCATTAGTGTGTCGTAGTATGGGGAACTTAAGAGAAAATTACCCCACCCTAAAGAAGTTCCCTACTTCAACCATTTTACCACATTCAAACTGATAGCAGTCTTGTCAATGTGTATTGAATATTGCTGTTGTCCTTTATTTATGCTTGAATCAAACTCGTTGATATTCAGTACACTTGGAAGTACGGTTGACCATCTGCCAAGAATGCTCCAGTTATTTGAGATTGCTCCAACTTTGTGGGCAGTTAGAGTCGAATGGAGTACTAAGGAGCACTTTGGAGCGTTTATAGCGTTTGGAGCATTATGGAGCATTAAAAGCGCTTGTAGCATTTTACGTATAAAAGCTCCAATGTCTGAGCTCTATTGATAACAATGGAAATGCCACTATATTTCGTGTAATAGTGAAGCTAGTGAAATGAATAAGGTGCAGTAAAATTTGCTGAACAAAAGTTCACACAAGGTAAATGCCATGCAACAAACACTTTTTTCTAAGCAGTTATGGTGTGGGGTGATAAACGCCATGGCTGCATCTGAGTACCTCATCTAACAGACATGTCGATGCCTTCATATCGTAAAACCCAGTGCCAACTGGGAGCAAAAGTTGCCGAGAGTGACATTTCGCCAACAAATGCTCTACCAGATTAAGTGAAAAAAAGTTGCCTGAGGAGCGACATGAGCAGGAAAGGTTTCGGCTAATCTTCTCCGTCACTTTCAAGCAATTCAACGGAAATTGCAGTCCTGTCTTCCCTGTTCTCTACAGTATTCACTACTACGGCATGTAACGCCTCCGTTTTTTTAAACTTAACTTTAACCGCCAAGGGTTAAATGGCAGCGATTCCAAGCGCAATGTAATAAGTATAAAGCGAAATTTTCTCAAGGTTACTACTACGATGTCGCCAGCAAAACGCGTTCATGTCAGAGTTCCGTTTACAAGCTACAGGAAAGTTTAAAATATTCAGTCGCTCAGTTCCATGTACAGCAAACAAAAACCGGCGGATAACAAGCAATAAATTAATTAACTTAATAATTTACCTTTTCTTTTCTATTCAACTTGTATTACTTTTACTCCAAAACATTGCAACTGGGAGCACATTTGGCTGCTGCGTGTGCATTAACTTGTCGCGGATCTACACTCAATATTGTCCCGACGAATTCAGTGAAGATCTCGCTCTTCTGCGCTCGCCTTCAAGGAAGGCGCAGACAAGCGACATCTTTGCTGACTTCCACGGGAGAACATTGTTGGATCACCAAGCTTTTTCTCTTGATTTGATGGCACAGGTAGGGATAAAGATTCATGCGGAAGCAATGCCTTAGGGTCAAATTATTTGAAATTGTGTTAAACAGATATGGTAAATATTGACTTCATAAATTTTATTGCTCGTTTATCTGCAAGTTTTTATTCCCTGTACACAGTGCACAGCGACTGAGTGTTTTGTGTGGACCGACTGAGTGTTTTGTGCGATCTTGAAGCTTAAAAATGAAATTTCGAGAAGTAGCTACGTTTTTTCTGGCTACCATCGCTGTAACCAAGACACAATTTCGTTTCAAACTTTTGACCTTGCTGATGAAATTGTAGCCATTTACAGTAAAGTTGTATGAAAAACACTGGTGTGGGCTATTGCAGTAGTGAATAGATAACAGGGAAACCAGGCCGCAAATCGCTTTAAATTGTTCGAACAAAACGAAACAGATTGGCCTAGACCCATCCTGCTGAATTCGCGCTGTAGGCACTTTTATCACCGAATGCTGGTAGAGCATTTGTTGGCGAAATGCCACTCTCGGTAATTTTTGCCTCTCGTCTGCATTGGGCTTTAGAATATTTGCAACTTTTCTTGAGTGACAATTAACGAACCATTTAAGGTAAGTACTGAGCCGGCAATGTAGGGCAATTTTATTCACCGACGTCAGTGCTTGTAGCTTCTAACACCTACCTACTGTAAATTAAAGTTACAGTGGAACTGCTAGAATTCAAGCAAAACTATTACCTCGGTTTCGAGACAAGTCTCCTTTTCGATACGATAACGTCTACAACGCACCTGTTTCCCCTACTTTCATAATACGTTTCTTTAGCTAACACCGAAGAAAGTAGTGAAGTTGTTCTGTAGTATCCACTGCCAATGAAATTTTACTACACCATTTAACTAGTCCCTCAAAATGACGTAGGCTGTTGCCACAATTCCCCACCGGAAAAGGAGGCAGAATGCTCAGTATTCTGCCTCCTTTTCCGGTTTCGGCTGAGCTACGTAACGTTATTCAACCATGTCTGAAACCTCTTTCAAAAGGTAAACATATATGTCAGCTGATAGAAGAATTACTACACTTCTAACGCGCTTTGTGATTGGCTGCTCTGAGCAGACGCAGCGCCCTCTTCCGACTGTGTAGAGAGCTAGCGGTTCCCTCAGGTTCAAAGTTACGAGATTGAAGAGAGAAGCTACGATGTCGATACGACCACGATCTTCTGTTTTGAATTTCGCATGTACGAGAGTCGGTTCGATGTGATAATTTAGGGTATCGCAGGAAGTTACGATAATATTCCGAGATACGTTAGGAGAATGTTAGAGTTTCCGGATCCTGGATTTTCTAATCTATAACTATGTATTACATTAATTTTACTAATAGTATTGTTATCCGCTAAGTACGAATGCAATTGACGTAGAGCTCACGCACCGAGCATCGTTTAAAAGTCGTAGTCTTTGTCACTCATTTTAACTATGCAATATCAAACAATTACACCAGTTGAATTAATCCCCTTACTCATGTAATAAGTTTTGTTTAAAAGTGCAAATTTTGCAAAGTTTATGGCACATCAGTGGAACATATTTTTAGCCAATCGTTTCTAAGTGTATGTACAACGACATTCACATAATTTCTGCTCTTTTTAAAGCTTGCCCTACAGTGTAATTTTCATTATAATCCAGAATGCTTTTTTGCTGTGTCATTGATTGGCTTAGCAAAGTCAAGCTTAAGAACAATGCTACCCATACGCCGATTTGCACTAAAGTCATATTTTGATCAAACGAGCATTTGTCACCCTCTGGAAATGGTTATTCTTAGATCTATATTACTCTGGGTGCGCACGTGCGACTTTAAACGGCGCCATCAGCGCAGTGCCAGCTTAGCCAATGTGAGTACAATGCCGTAACCGTTCTTATAGTTTCTAGAGTTTCGGCACAGCGCTAAAATTATAAAATGTGAATGTTGGCGGATGTAAACCCATTCAATCTTAAAAAACATAGTTCAAACAATTTCGCTGGCCCTTGCTTTTGGGTAAAATCTGAATCTTCGCCGAGGTTCACATAAATATTGGGGCTGTATAACAACGTGCAAGCTAATGCAGTGTCCGCGGCAGCGTTGAGCTGACGGTGACGATATAGCGCTGACGACATTTTCGTACGCGGCTATCCGGTTTACGCGACGAATATTAGCTCCAGCGAACCACGGTACGCAATAGCAAATTTTAATGTGCACTTGCTACGTCTGTAAAATTTGCCTCTGGTAAGCTTTGGTGGCTGCACACAGATATATTCTTCCTTCGAGCGAAGTTGCATTCACTCATTCTTTGTTCTTGGCGATAAAGAGACCTCAAAACCCTGTGTGAAATTTAAGATAGGAAAAATAGTGGCAGTTGAGAATACGACAGTTAAACCAGTTAACAAAAAATCTCCCCAGGAACTCCCTTGTGCTTTCTTTGCGCTCGCAGAAACTTATAGGAGATATGCATCTAGGGTGGTGACAAGCTAGTCAAAAGAACGAGTTTCCTCATCTCCGTGTATGAGTGCGCTGCTACTCCCATTTAAACAGTACACAAGTGCCATGAATTTTGAGGTTTAACTCCCACAAATTTCAAGATAAGTCCAAAACTCAACTGACGACGCTTGCTGAGCAAATTGAACCACCGGCTGACATTTTAAAGCCTTTTGCGGTGAACTCAAAGCTTCTTTACGTCTCAACGAAACATTCAGACAATTAGCTGTAGAAACTCGAGTGTGTTGCCACCATGACACAGCTCATACTTTCTTGTGCGAACGTATCGCGTGTGACCAGTACCAGCACTGCCTGGCTTTGAATTATTATAGTTTCACACCATAACATTGCGTGAGACAATTCTTGCTTATACTACTTCAAATACTTTCATCCGTTACAAACGCATCTTCAATATTTGTTTCTCGTCCATTTTTACAATGTGCTTCGGCTTCTCTAATTATTCAGAATGTGAATCTCCTCTTGTTTATAGGGTATGTCGCATGCAAGAAGCAGAGAGTGTAACATACTTCGTTTCCTGGTAGCTAGCAGGTATCGCAGCGTTTCAGAACATTTTGGACGAGACTACCTTAAAGTGCAATGTTGCAATTGTGATTGTCAGTTACCCCCGTTGAACAAAATTTACTACCCGATAATATGGGATGTTTTCTCTTTCAACCCAGTCAAAATTAACTACTTAACTACCTAGCTTTTCTCACACAGAACATCCAATACACCAAAAACATGGTTCATCACCCCAAGATTGGGAAACACTGGAAAATAGCGAATGTATTTTCATCGTAAACTATTCACAAGTGTTTAGAATGCTCTGGGAAATATTACTTTTCGATGAACTCACGTGTGTAATGGGAAACTGTAGCACATGGTAAAATTTCATCATAGTTTTTAGCGACTTAAGAAATTGATTATCTGTAATCACCAACATATTAAAGCTCTGTATACATGAAGAGGATATTAATTTCAATAATATTAATTAGTATAATGCCTTTATAAAATTGTGTACGATTTTTTTTTCACTCGTAGCATATGTAGGTAAGTGATCCCGGGCGTGCCATTTACCTTTTCTTAAATGGGTAATATCTTGGTAAAACCATTTTTCTTGCATTTGAAAATGATAGCAACTATACAACGTTTACCATCATTATTTCATTTTCCAAATTCCAAATTTAGCTCAAAAATTTCTATCTCAAAACTCCTGGACTTCTCTACTCTCGTCAGCTAAGAGGTGATTGCATTACCTTTGTTACGTCCCTTTTGGCCTGGAATTCGTTACCGGGATCATCTTTCGGCCATGTCGATCTACAAGCGCTTAAGTCGCTGTTTATGGATTTTTGATGAATTTTCATTCACAACGTTTCGGACTTCCCGGTGTTGCACGATGCTTCATTTGTGTCTCATTACCTGTCCGTAGATGCTCGGACGTGTAGTTTTATAATAATAATAGGCATGGACGCCCCATGATTTGAGATGCGCTGTAGTATTACGTGTGGCAGAAAATAGATTACATCTCCAATAACTATTACATTGATGCAACAGTTGTGCGCAGAGACTATGTTTTTCCGTTGTCATATTAACATTGCTTTCGATGCGGTTTATGAATTGGGAACTCCATCTGTCTATGAAGAAATGTTAACGCAAAGCAGGTGTGGACGTACTATATTGACCCTTTAGCTGGTGAAACATCCGTCAGAATTGCTCGACGGCTTCTGTGATACGATTTTTAATTTAAACTACTTATCATAAAATTACCTTGATACATCCGTCATTCATCAATATTAATGGGGTAGATTTTACAAAAATCATATTATCACTTTGTAAAGCACATAATAAAATTGAACTGAACGATCTGTTATTGTAATTTGTACAGCGTGAGACTTTTATTATGATTAAACAATTCGGCTCTTCCTATGTGTTATGAATTCCTTCCACAGGGACCGGATTGACAATACGCTTCTCTTCACATCCTACTTTTGACGTCAGTATTTACGCTAATGTTCGCTTGTCTCAGTCATTTTCCCCTTTCCAAAACTTATTTTTCTACAGTGGACTCGTCTCTTCCACAAAAGTTTATTGCCAGTTGAGGGTGCAGTTCCTGAAAAAAAAAAAAACAACCGCAGTTGCACTCCCATTGAAGAAGCGTGAGGAAATTAAACTAGGGTTGACTGAACAACTGACGCTCCACAACCAGCAGGCAAGTAACAGCAGTTTTCGCGTCGCACAAACACACTGTAGCGGGAGAGAGCACCACCATAAGTTTACTTAGCTAGCTTTAATTGGTTTATCCCTGGTGGGCACCAAAACTGTTGCGTAATTTGCACACTTTCCTTTACCGAGTTTTACTGAGTTGTCATTTAGTTTATCTGATGTTTTTGTTAATTCTTTGAACGACGTTTCTTCTACCAGCGTATATCGCTGTTTGCTTGCCTTAGTGCTATTGGAGTTACCTTTGTTCCGAGATCTGTGGAAGTGGATGGGAGGGACAAGTTATCTGCTGGCGCCTTTTCTACCCTCTTATTTCGTCTGATGATGAGAAAGGCTAAGTTGCATAATTTTTGAACGACGAGCAACGCTTGTAGTGCTTCGCACGTGCACAGTTTCAAATTCGTGGCTTCATCTGCTAGTTACACCTTAGTACGTCCAGTGGTTCGCAGGATAACAGTACTTCCGTACACCTTAGTACGTCCAGTGGTTCGCAGGATAACCGTGCCGTTAAATTCCTTGGACCTGCTGGAGACGACTGCTCACCGAGTTGCTTCCTTGCCTCTGCAGTGGTTCTTCAGTTTCAACTTCCGAAGCGCGTCATTGGTGATATGCCCTGTATTTTACCTCGAGCGTTACCCTGCAATTTCTTCGGAAAAAATCAGTTTCATCGTATTAGTGAAGACGTGATTGTATTGTGAACTGGCGTACGGGTACAGAATTTTTGCGTGTGCAGAGCCTGTTCCGTTATTTCTTAAAGGCCCAATAGCTTTTCGTGAATGACAATGCTTGATTTTGTATTTGTTGCCCTTTATTTGTTGATTAATTTAGGATAACTGCAGCATTAACCCGACAGAATAGGGACAGCACTGTTTTAGGTAAAAGTACACTCAACTTTGACTGCATCCTCCAATGGGAAGCCCACACGCACTGGTTCGTGGGGCAGATGGAGGCCAACTGGCCCTAATGGAGTAAGCGCAGCTGTAGCCGACGACGGATCGCTAAGAACGATGACGCACTTACCTGAAGGTTCAACTACTCGCCAACCCCTACCCTATGGTAAGTACTCCCACGATAGCTATTCACAGCAAGTAAATTGGCTGATTCAGCGCGCCGAGCGCCATGACAAAGATCGCTCGCCTGACCTGGAGATCGTTCCCGGGACCCTTAGCACAAAAACGCAGCACGTAAGGTCCGCTGCTACCGTGTGTATATGAGCTAATATGGGAGTGGCGCCAGACATGTGGTTACAAATTCCATGGAAATTAGCAAGTTTAAACTCTCCGTGAGTTTGCCGTTGGTTCAATTAGTACTCTTAGCAATGCATCTGTGTGAAACAAAGTAGAAAGTTTCATCTTGGTGTTCTGTCAGGTCGGTGCAAAAGTTTTTGCCGATTTAAAGATTACATTGAGAATGTAAAACTGAGTTTTTTTAATTTTATTCATAATAATACCGATCTTTAATTTTATTCATAATATTAACAACGTCCTTTGTTCTCCATAGCTTGATTCCATCTATCAACGAGCTTATAAATGCCTCGCTTCATGAAATTTTTTAGGTTTTGATATGGAATATGAATTTAACTCATTGTCAGCCTCTACTCGTGATGTCAACCTAAGACCATTTATAATTCTCGAAATAAGTGGTAATCCGAAAAAGCTAGGTCAGGAGATTAGGCTGAATGGAGCAAAACTTCCCATCCAAATTTTCCCTGACAGCTATGGTCAATAGTGTAGTGTGGGAGTACATTACCATGATGGAAGATGACTATTTTTCTATTGACCAAAGACAGTCGCTTTTGGACCAAAGCAGCGTTTAAACGACAATAGAGATTAGCAGAAATCGTTTGATTGTTATTTTTACCCAAAACTTTGTAATGGAACCTATATGAAACTCGTATACAGTAAAGCGTGTCTTATGTGTTCATTAGATGGGATGAACATGACTGTGAATATTGAAAAAGAATATAAGTGATGCTTTAATAAAATGAAAGAAAGTTAAAAATTACGCATGACGTCATATTTAAATTGTAAAAATAGGCCCAATATAAATTCAACTGATTTAAGATTTGTCTCTTATAAATCGGAAAAACTTTTAAATTGCACAGACCAGATGTTATAACAGTTATAAATTTATCCACATTGACAAGGAATGCTGGGACAACATTGGGTCACTCTTGGGAAACGCTTTATAAAAACGCCAAAGAGATCAGGCTGTCAGGCTGAATGTCGGAGCCTTGTCAACCGATCCTGCACCAGTGCTTTACCAATGTGCCCTAAGAAAATGGTACTTATGCATTGTCAAGCAATACTGAGCGAATATTTAGTCACTCTTTGGAAACGCTTGACGAATATGTTGATATGTGTAAACAATATCCTGTTATGTATATCCCTTATTGATGCAAAAAGTGAATACCATGTTTCGTCTAATACGAATTAATCATGTGCGATTCTCTCTGACTGTATTATGGTAATCATGGAACTTGAACTCGAACCGCAACTTGCACCCTGCTCAATCAATAGAGTGACTGACTCGTTCTTCCCTTGCTATACGCCGTCCCGACAACAGCGCGTAGCTGCTCGTGTAACACCCCTTCTCCAATATAGTTTGTGTGAAGCTACTGTGTTTCTTTTATCCCCACAACTTCACCGTTTATAAGTCGGTACTACGCTATGTAGCTACAAGTCAACAGGTTATGGGCCCAGCGACAGGGGCGCCGGAACGGGGGGGACAGGGGGG
>LQNS02278094.1:30702597-30724082 GCA_001587735.2 Parhyale hawaiensis
ACCCCCAGGATGGCGACGTCTTCCTCCAGGATGATGACGTCTTCCTCCAGGATGACGACGTCTTCCTCCAGGATGATGACGTCTTCCTCCAGGATGACGACGTCTGTCCCCAGGATGACGGCGTCTGTCCCCAGGATGACGGCGTCTGCCCCCAGGATGACGACGTCTGCCCCCAGGATGACGACGTCTGCCCCCAGGATGACGACGTCTGCCCCCAGGATGACGACGTCTGCCCCCAGGATGACGACGTCTGCCCCCAGGATGACGACGTCTGCCCCCAGGATGACGACGTCTGCCTCCAGGATGACGACGTCTACCCCCAGCATGACGACGTCTACCCCCAGCATGACGACGTCTACCCCCAGCATGACGACGTCTACCCCCAGCATGACGACGTCTACCCCCAGCATGACGACGTCTACCCCCAGCATGACGACGTCTACCCCCAGGATGACAATTAACCCCAGGATGACAATTAACCCCAGGATGACAATTAACCCCAGGATGACAATTAACCCCAGGATGACAATTAACCTCAGGATGACAATTAACCTCAGGATGACAATTACCCCAGATGACCATGACAGGTCTTTACTTTTTCGCCTTCGGTCTTTTCCCCGTCAGTCTTTTTGCCCCCGGTCATTTCACCATTGGTGTTTTTGCTGTGAAAGCATTTCACTGTGATATACCATAAATATTTTGATAATGCATAAATTATACTCAATCGCACCCAACCTAATATGCTACGGGGGTCATCCTAAACACCGAAATCGGACGAAATCTACCAAAATCGGGTTACTCAAAACACCAAAATCAGCTGAAATCTACCGACTCTAAACCAAAAAGGTAGCTGCTTAGCAACGGCATAGCATAAGCTATAATCCAAATAAGTAATAACCCCCATCTCAACACATTCACACGTGTAAGATGTGTGTTCACACCTATAGGTTGAAAGTGATATGCTAAGGTTTTCATTGAAGTTTTACTAGGGAGATTGATATTGGTAAGGGTCCCTAGATGTTTTGAGCGAGGCGCAGTTCGAGCCAACACCCAAACTAGCGAGGGCTATGCGAACGTGGTAAACAGAAGCTCTTTGAAATATCGATGGTTGTTGGCAGCGAATATTTTTTTTCTTCTTTTTAACTGAGGCACTATGGATCAATGTGATAATCGCTTAAAAACACTTCAAAGTTAATATATTCACTTCTAAGTTTCACTTCATTCAATAAGAACGCATGCTATCTACATTTTTCAGCATGAGTTTAAAAAATACTTAGATCTACATATATACTGTAATAATATCATGAGAGAAAAGGGAACCCAGCAAGTTTGGAAAGAAGAAGAAGAATAAAACTAGTATCAGTAAGAGTATGAAACTGGAAGGAAGCAATGTGGGTACAAAAGACATGCATCCTGAAGGTTTAGCTAACGCTAGGGTAACCTACGGGGTCCCCCTGGGGGTGCTGCGCCCCATAACATAGGCTGGGCGGGCCTAACTCTATGTCCCATCCCATGCCCCCTCCCAATTGAAAATTTATAGGCTTTTATCAGCTGCCAATGAGTACCTAGCGAAATAGTGAGCAGTATTGGATAACATGGAAAAATGCCCATAAATATCCAAGTGGACCAGAGGGGAAGGATGCTTTGTTCCTTTATTCCTTTTCTTTCCTGACTTATTGTTCCCAGGTGCGTTGATCCACCCTCATGCCTGGGCTTCACGTTTCTATCGACATACTACATGTCCCTACCTTTTCCTCACTGAAAACACTAGTTGTGTCTAGGGAGGCTCCCCTCAGGGAGCACAAGATGGGCCACGGGGTTAGGTTAAATTGGTTTGCCCATCCTATGTTATGGGGCAGTCTCAGGGGAACCCTGTAGGGTACATTACTTAGCCATTTGCGAGGTTTTTGGGACGTTTGTCTTCTGAGGTCATTTTCTTTATTCCGGTTTCATAGTCCTACTGATGTTACCGTAGTGTGTTCTTCCTCTTCTTTCCCGATTTTCTGCACTCTTTGCATGTTGATCCTGTGTGGGAACACTCTCGTGCATGGGTTCGTTTATATAGGCGTACTTCCTATAGCTACGACCCTTATTTTGTCGCCGTTATTGTGGAAATGGAGGCTTAAACTACCATATTCAGCATATTAATAATTGTCTAGGGAAGCTTAACAACTTCCATAATAATGTTTCTAACACAAAACTCTGATAAGCCTAAGTGATACTTATGTTTCTCAATAACCTTGTAGCTACGGTTTTAAAAATTCGCGAGTGTTCACAATCAGTGTTGGTGCAGTCATCAGGTTGCTATTTAGAAGATAGATGTGTTTAAAATATTGAGTTGTAATGCACGCAAAATTTTTCCCCTCCAGGAGCAGTTTGCTGTACAACAACGCTTGTTGGGGAGCCTGAAAAGCAAGGTGCCACAGTCCTCTCCACACCAGGTGAGTTACAAAAGTATAGATTCGCAGTGGCTTGCTCCGACTGAACAGTTCTGTCGGTAGCATCAGACCCGCGACAGCGCCCAACTCTTGGGCATCTAAATGATAGTTTAGACAGTTTCCAGGTGTAACCCTCATTTTAGACAGATTCGGTATTCTTATCTTTTTTTTAGGCTCCGCCTCCCTGGTAACTCAGGGTCCCAGCACCAGCACTCCTCACTTCTTTATGACTCGCGCCACTGTCAACATCTCCATCAGTGCTCGGGTCCAAGCTGCTGCTCTGGGTTCACGTACGGTTTTTCCTGTTTGGAAATGTGTTTTTACCGTTGTTAGTGATACTTTTTGGAGACTGTGTTTGATGTGTGTTTGGCCTAGGAGGAGCAGCGTGAACTTAGTCCTCTTCAGACGCGTTGACTCAGAATCCCTGCGGATTATTTGGACTCTGCCTCAGAACAAGTAAGGGGGTCCAATCAGGGACTTAGCCTCGCAGTTACTGCTCTGGAGACTTAGTGCGGGTCACCTGGGGATCCTTTTTGGACTTAGCCTCAGAGTAGTTTTTCCAGGAGGCATTGGAAGGTCATCTGAAGGAGACTACTGGATATAGTCTCACGAGTTTATGTATTCTTCAAGCTCCTTTTGGAGTTATCTCCAGAACAGTTAGAGCCCTTTGGAACTTGAGTACAGGGTATGCATGGACCGTTGGCCCTCAGCCTCGGAGGGAAACAGTCTGTTTGAGGAAAAAACGAGTTGCCGTGTTTTGCCTGTGCGAACCCTTGCTGCTCACTATGTGTTGGTAGCATGACGATGGACCCTATTAGGATACCAGGATTCACTCTCGGACTTGTCCTTAGAACAGACACAGTCCTCTGAATTGGTTTGATTTCCAAGGTCTTGAGATCTAGGAATTTAGTATGACTAAGGCAGTTGCAGCCGGAGTCCTTCACTTGGCTTGGCATAGCCCCAAACGGCCCTATGCAATAAGTTGGGGCTTCAGTGGGAGCTCGCTCCGGTACTGAGGTTTCCTGGAAGTTTAAGGCTAATTTAAGCTGTCCATCTGGACTTTGCCAGGAAATGTTCAGCCTTGGAGATTTGTCTGGCGTGTCCTACTCTAATACCCTGCTTAATGGGGTCTTTGAAGCCTTTATAGAGCTTAACCCAATTTTCTGCCCAAACTCGGCTCTTGCCATGAAGTTCTTGGAGCAGTTCACAATCGACACTCTTATTCTCATGTTGGACTCCATCTTTGGGTCACTTCAGTAGTGAAGAAATTCAAGCTCCAACTTCAGATGGTTGTATATAATGTTCAGATTCCTGAGAGGAGCTGAGCATTGGTTTCTAGAAAGAAAACTTGATGCGGGAACAAGAGTTGCTCCGTCGGGAAGAAAGCGTTTAACCCCAGTGTCAGGGTTCTCTGAGGGCGGACGGTCCCGTATAGCTCTCGTTGGCCGTCCGGCTTGCGTGAATCGGCCTCCTCTGACGGGCGGGGGCAATATGATGCTTGTGCAGACAGTCCCGGTAATACGCACAGGCCGTCCGGCTTCCAAAGCGGCCTGTAGCTGTAGGCCGTATCGGCTAGCTGCTTTGGCTAGCGTGGGGATCCCCCCTTAGGCGCCAGACTATGGCTGACCCTGGAAAGACCACGGGTGCAGCCGTCGCCGTGTGGTTCCGCTAAGGCTTTAGCGGAGGAATCCTAAGAAGACCTGGGAGTGCTCTCTTCGCCGTGTTTAGTCTGCTAAGGCTAACCAGTTCATGTTCCTGGTCGTGTGCCAGACTGCGAGAGCGGTCTTCCTGACAGGTTACTCACTCAGGCGTAACCCGTCCATCGAGAAAAACGTAGCAAGAGGTTAAGCAAAAACAGTCATTTGCTATGTAGAAATTGAGAACTCTATCGAAAGACTTGTTACTTATACCAGAGGGTGGACAGATAATACCTGAAATACATAGTATTAATGAATGATTATGTAATGCATCTAAAAATTAATAACTATCAAAATACTGAATAGCCTATGTGTATTACATATATATGCTTGTAAATTCTCTAATTCGTCGATACCCTTAATTCATAAATAAAATGATTCCATAGCTCCTAATTACCTCCGCCAAGGAGGTTATGTTTTCGTCGTGTTTGTCTGTCACCAAGGTAACTCAAAAAGTCATGAATCAATTTAGACGAAATTTACAGGGATTGTTAGGTATGTTAGGAGGAAGATGATAAACTTTTGGTGAAGATCTGTCTATCCGTTTGTTTGTTTGTCTGCCTCATTTTTCTCAATGCCATAACTCAAAAAGTTATGGATGGCTTTTATAAAATTAACATGAGTTGTTAGGTATATTTCAAAGAGTAAATGAACAAATTTTGGTAATGATCCGGTTGTTTGTTTGTATGTTTGACTCATGTTTGTCATAACGTTTGTTAGCAGTATAGGCTAACTCAAAAAGTTATGTATGGATCTTCAAGAAAATTGCACGAGCTGTTATTACTATCAAACTGCACAAATGATTAGATTTTGGAATTTATACAAAGAAAATTATGGTTTCAGAGCCAATTTGAATTTTTTGCTACCGTTGCCTCGCTTGGTGGAGGTATGTGCTCTCAGACTACTCTAGTCTCAAGAACACATGTTTTCAATCTGCCAGCTTGTGAGAGAAATTTTGCTAAGTTTTTTTGGCGTAATTACTTGCTCCTAATTTGTTCTAATCCCATAATTAGTCCTTATTGTCAAAACGTATTCAAAACAAATGAATTTTCCTGTATTTGTCATATCTGCTTCATCTGTGTAATTTGTGTCCTTTTCAAGGAAGAAGGTATAGTATTGAATCCTAATTAAGTTTTCCCCTAAATCAGCATGCAAAGATCTAGTTCTGGGATTGAAATTTTAGAGCTGAAATAAAAAAGTAAAAATTCCCAGCACTAGTCTCATTTTCCATAGCATATACTTGGATCAGTGAGTCCAACTCCGACATCAGTCATGTTGGTATTTAATTGCTGGAATTTTTTTTTTTTACTAATTCTTTAAGATTTGCTTCCACTCATAACGGAATATTGGCCATGAGCATGAACAGTAAAGAGATGCTGATGCAAATTCTTTAGACTACATGCTGTCAAGTTTGATGGCTGGATACCCTAGTACATCAATGTTGGCGTTAATATAGTTTGGTTATTATTGTAGTGTTTGATCATCATTGAGGATCCGTGACTTCCTATCCATTGTGTTTCTACTCAAAGAACCCAACTAGGGCCAGCATACTTTCTAAACATTTCAAACAATCCTATCCCCATGAGAAATTACTATTGTAGTTTGACCTTTTAAAGTTAGATTAACTGCGTATTTTGGGTCAAGTATAAAAAAAAACTGTGTGCCTAGCAGGGTTGTGGAGTCGGATGGTTCAAAATCCAACTCAGACTCCTGTCCCTCCAGAATTTCCAACTCTGGGTCCTCAAGAATTCCTGACTCTTTGATCCAACTATTATTTATCTAATGTAAACGTTAAGCATGTCCAAATAATTTTAACGAATATACACACATACACACATATTAAGCTAAAGATAGTAGTTTTGTACATTTACAAAGATTTTTTGCATCATTAGCTCTTTTGGGACATTAAATCTTCATATATAGCTATATATATTTATAATTCAATAATAATTATAATTGGGCTACCTACCATTAAGAAGACCTGTTTATAAGGGTGGGCCAGGGTCCAATTGTCTTTTTCCTCATGTCTAGCTTTTTTGTTTTGAGAAGATTTCCTTTCTGATTATTCCATACCATGGCACAGAAATTAGGCTGTCAAAATGTATCAAGCAGCCTAATTGGCATTGGTGCATTGCCATTAGACAATCAAGTTATTCTATTATCAATGGTAAACACATAGATCAAGCCAAAAACGAAATGTGTCTACATTTACGATATATTTTATTATTTTTTAAATTTTGAGAGTGAAAATTCTAAATTGATTGATGCTTTTTAAAAATGGGATTCTGGAGTCAGGCGCAAAATACAGACTCGGACTCCGCAATCCTGGTGCCTAGGATTGCGGAGTTGAATGGACTAAGTCTGACTAGGGAGGGACTCCTGGGTCCTGCTAGTATCCGACTCTGACTACTTCGACCCCCAAAATATCAGACTCTAACTCTGTTCTGTAACAAGCAAGTCACCAACTCCAGGCCCCAAAAATGTCCAACCAACTCGGACTTGGCAATTCTAACTGTACTACATCCATGAATTATGAACAACGCTTGGCAAGTGAATGCTGTAGCAAAGTACACCATGGCTACTCTTTTTATCCCCGAAATTAACTCCTTTGGGTAGGTTAAGAAATTTTATTTTCAGTATATAGATAGGGTACCTTAAATTTTAAGTTTTTTGGTTGATAACATTTTTTAAAAGGCAATAATGTGTAGCAATATTGAACAGGATATCTGCATACACAAAAAAGTTCCAGTGTATTTTTTCTTAGACAGTTGAGAGCTACACTGTAATGAAGAAAGATGATTGTGTATTACTATCTTTTTCCCCATTCTGTACATGAGAATTAGGTTATTGTTTAGATAGGAAAGATATCAATCTTTGCATTACGAATTTACTTATGTAGTGCGGTAGCTGATTGAATGACGTCAGAGGAAAAGATCACAAGATTCAAATTTGCTATAAATCTCTTTTGGAACTGAATAGGACCCTCTTATTTGCTCTCCAGCCTCAAAGTTATCCTTGTGGTAGCTACATTATGTTGTGAGAGTAGGGCATTTATTCATGCAGCTGTTGATTTTTCGTTAGCTGATGTAGAACCAGCTCCTACGGAAAAGGTTGTCATGGTTTGTGCTTTGGTATCGTGCACACAATATAAATGCATTAACGTTGATATTGGTGGTCTCCTGTAAACGTGCTACATTTCTGAGCAGGATTATGCTACTCGTCTCGCTGCCATGAGGAGTCGCCTTGGCCGCCCCCAACCCAAACATGCCAAACAGCCTGTGACCAAACCTTCTGCTGCTGACGCACAGTCGCTGCGCACCGAATCTGTTAGTGTGGACCCATCTGCCCAGCCATTTGAGGTCGTACTTAAAGAAAGTGAAGGTCCCGTCCTGTCTGGTAGTTCTAAAATGGGTGGCAGTCTTGCTGACATCAGTGTTATGTCTGCTGGCTCGAGTCAGAGTTCGGATATTCACCATACGCCCTCTGAACCGAGTGGTGGTGTTGTGAAGAAGGCCAGGACGTCTTCATTCTCTGAAGGAACATCTCATTCCAAGATACAGCAGCTCAGAAAGCAGATGGATGAAAATCGCACCAAGTTTGAAAGACAGCAGCGAGATAATAAAGAAAAGAGAGCTAGTATGGATGAAATGAAGAAAAAAATCGAGAAACTTCGGAGTGAGGTGGAGCAAAGAGATGAGTTTATACAAAATTTAGAGAAAGGCATTATACCGCAACATTCACAGCCCACTACGCAACAACTCTGTCAACAGTTGCTACAAAAAGATGCCATAGTTTTAGGTCTGACTGCCCGCGTGGCCGAGCTGGAGAATACTTGTCAGGACCAATCCGATCGTCTTGGTGAAAAAGACTGTCTCATTGAATCTCGTACTGAGGCCGTAGCTCTGGTCACAAAGGATAGAGATGAGAAGTTGTTAAAGATGATGGAAGAGTTAGAGGAACAGCAGAATAGCATGCGCCAAATGCAGCAGCGTTTCACTACTATCGAAGACGAGTGGAAAGCTGAGCGAGACTCTCTGACTAGAGCAATAGCAGAAAAGGCTAGCAAAATTGGCATGTTGGAAGAGACCCAGAGGAGAACGGAAAGTATCAGGTTTGAACTGGCCGCCCGCAATGCCGAATTACAGGAGAAAATTGTGGCACTACAGTCTGAACGAGCAGACCTTGTAAACAATCTAGATAAAGAGCAGAAAAAGTGTAAAAGTAGCCAAGAAGTCATTCAAGACCTGAAACAAAAGTTATGTAAAGCTGAAGCTCATGGACGTAACAAGTTGAAAAACTTAGAAAAACAAGTTAAATCTATGAAGTCCGGAAGTGGAGAGCAGTCGAGTCAAAATATTCTCGATCTTCACAACCAAATTGCTGTTTTAGAAGAGGAGAAAGGTAATCTCCAACTTCGTCTTGTAGACTTTGATGATTTGAAAACTGCTAATGCATCGCTGGATGACAGCGTGGCTGCGTTAAAGAAACAATACGATGATATTTCTAAGGAGCTCAATGCAAAATCTTTGTTCATTTCCTCTCTTGAGGATGAAAAAATAAAATTAGTAGAACTTCTAAATGAGCGTGATAATAAAGTTTTCGATTTAGAAACCAGTTCTTCCAAGTTACAAACTCAATATGAAGAAATCATGATATGTAAGCAGTCTCTGGAAACTAAATTGAAAGAAACTGAGGAGAAACTTACATCAGCTTCTGAAAAAATACTGACATCCAGTCAGTCGCAACTATCAGCTGCGGTAGAGAAAGATAGTGCCGAATTGGATCCAAATACTGATTTGGAAAAGACCAGTGAATTGTCCCGTGAATTAGATTCACTCAAAGATTTGTATGATGAGCAGAAAATGAAAATAAGACAATTAGAAGAAAAGGCTGAGGCTTGCGAAGCCTCTGAAAAGGAAACCGCTGAGGCTAACCAGCGACTGATGAGTATCCTGGCCGACAAAGAGAACAGTTTGGCCAATAATGCCATTGAGATGGACTCGTGGAGTGTGGTGAAGGATCAGTATGAGGGCCAAATCCGCCAGCTCTGCGAGCAGTGCGACCGACTGCGCCTCGAGACTGAAACCATGAGCATATCTCATGAGGAAGAAGTCAACAGAATGCAGAAATTGATATCTGACAAAGACTCCGAGTTTGAAGAGCTAGTTGAGCAACAAAAAGAGGAACGGTTCAGGCTGAGAGAATGTCTAAGAGAGGCTGAGGTGCTGCAGGACAAGCTTGCTGAACTTGAAGAACTCCATGCACAGACCAATGAGCAATTATCCAGCTTTAAGAAACGTAATTCGAGATTAGAGAAAACTGTAGCTGAAAACGAAAAGTCTATATCAAGCATGGCTGCTGAAGTACAGAATCTGCAAGCCAATGCCCAAGAAAACGAAGAGAAACTGAAAAATTATGAGCAGCTAGTGAAGGAACTAAAGTCTGATCTCACCAGTGTTGAATTAGAGCGCGACAAACTTGGTGAAATTCAAAGAGAGCTGGAGCAAAGTTTTACAGTAAAGACTAAAGAATTAGAGAAATTACAGAAAGATTACGACAATTCACAGAGAAGCCTAAATGATGCCGTGGCTCATTTAGCTGAGCGTGCTGAGGAGCTGTCTTGCCTCGCACAGGAAAAAGAAAGTCTGACACTGGAGCTACGCCATCAGCAGCACCGTACGCAGACTACAGAAGTTCAGATTGCTTCCTTGGCTGCTGAGCTGGCTGCTCGTGGGACCAGTGTCTCTGAACAGGACTCAGTTGTTCAGATGTCGACTAGCGATGCAGACGTTATTAAAAAGTGCTACGAGGAGATGGAAGCGAAGCTTATAGAGAAAGAGAAGTTACTTGCTGAGAGTGAGGATCGCATTAAGAACTTGAGCAGTGAAGCGGAGGGCGATCAGGAGCGGCTCAGACAAGGAGATGCGGCTCTAAAGGAACTGAATCAGAAACTTGCTGCTTATGAGGAAACCGAACGTCAAAGCAAATCAGGAGTGGAAAGTTTGCAGTCAAGCTTAGTTAGTGAACAGAAAGCCAGGGAGGACGTCCAGAACAGTCTGTTGAGCGAGCAACAGGCAAGGGAAGATATTCAGAATCGTTTGTTCCTAGAACAGCAAGCCAAAGAAGACGTTGCGACGGCTCTCGCTAGTGAACAGCAGGGTAAGGAAGACCTCCGTGTACAGCTTGAGTCGACGAGCAAGCAGCTCGGTGAGTCTGTGGAACAGGTGAACGCGCTCACTCTTCTGGTGTCTCAGAGGGAGCAACAGTTGGTGGAGGTGCAGCAGAATCTGGATGCTGCCAACACTGAACTTGAAACTCTTCGTAGCCAGTGCAGTGAAGTTAGTGCATACCAGCAGCAAGTGGCCGCCAGTGCTGCTGCTCAGGAACAGCAGCTGCAGTGGAGTACTGAACAGATGCAACAAATGCAGTTGGAACAGCAAACAAAGCAAGCAGAAATTGCTTCCCTACAAAGTCGCGTTGATGCCTTAACTGCTGAGAGCACCAAGAAAGATGCTGATTTGCAGCAACAACAGGATGCGAGTCAATATGCGTCTCAGCTACAGGCAGATAACTCTGAAAAGCAACAACTTATTGACCAGCTTCAGACTGATCTGTCAGTCCTACGATCTGAGCGCGATGCCCTGGTGCAGCAGACGCAAGACAAGACAGCCATGCAGGGAGAAGTTGGAAGCTTACAGGGAGAGCTTGCAAATGCTAGAGAAGCCTTTGCTAACACTTCGACTGAGTTGCAGCTCAAGAGCGTGTCTTTGCAGCAAATTACGGATAAGAACTCGCTTTTAGAATCAACACTGGAAGAATTGCATGCATCTGTCGCTGAGAAAGACGCCTCTCTTGAGAAATATGCTAGTGAATTGATGGAAAAAGAACAGCTACGGGCTCAATTAGAAGCTCAAGTGGCAACTATGAGTAATCAACATGATTCTTCGGAAGAAGTTCAGAATTTACAGCAGAGATTGTACAACCTACAGTCCGAGTTTGCTAATGTCCAGTCAAGAATCGTGGAGCTAGAAGGAATGCTTGATAGTGAAAGGAACGTGAATGAAACCCTTCGTGTCAAATTGGAGGCTTGTAGAAACGCGGCTGTAGACGGGCCAGGTGACTCCGAACATCTCAGGGAGCACTGCCGCGTATTGGAGGCACAGCTAGAGGATGCTACTCTGAAGATCACTCAGCTGGAGACCAGCCTAGGCACAGTGACCAGTAGCGTGCAGACATCGTTATTAAGTGCCGTCCCCACGGATGACAGCGTTTTAGGGGAAGTTGACTTGGGTGGTGACCATGCAATAGGCGGCCGTTCTTCTCCAGAACTTGTGGCTCTTCAGCAAGCGTTGGTGGAGAAAACTGAGTTAGTTGAACAAATACAGGAACAGCTGACAGCGCTGAAAAGCTCCACTCACTCACAGCAAGAAGAGATTGCTTGGCTAAATCAAAGAATAAATGGACTTGAAGAAACCAATAAACAACTGGAGGCGCGCAGAAATGAACTTCAGCAGCAGGTACTACAAGAAGCAGAGCAAAACTCTGCTCTTGCCGAGAAAGTCGGTGATCTCGAGAATACATTATCCAGTGTTAGAGAGGAATTGAAATCTACAGAAACTTCTCAGAGCGAACGAATAGCTTATTACGAACAACAACTACAGGAGCAGCAGTTAGTTTCCCAGTCCGTGTCGGCTGAGTTAGAGACAGAGAGAAGCCAGCGACAGCAGTTGGAACTGTACGCTGCTCAGCATCAGAGCACTAGCGAGGAGGTGCCGGCTGCTAATGCTGTCTCCAAAGAAACCGAGTTAGCTGCTGATGTTGTCCCTGGTAATGCCAGTGCGCTGTTCGGTGGCTCCCCATCGGCTGATGCCACCGCTGCTGACTGGTTTGCCACTTCAGGCACTGAGAAAACAATGGAATCTGGAGGTGCTGCTGCTGAACTAACTAGTGCTGGTACAGATGTGGAGACTGCACCACCTGCTGACGCTAACGTCGCTGAGTTACAGTACAAACTATCGTGGTATGAAGAACAATGGGGACCATTCACTATTGCCTACAATGAACTCTTGCAGCAATATCAAGAGGCAACGGCCAAAGTTGCCGAGCTTAGTGCTGCTATGGCTTCGACTGCGGTTGATCCTGCTAGCTCTTCTGTACCTGAACAGTCACAAATAATGAGTGATGTTGGTGTTGTCACGAGTGATGCTGCAGTTTCGGCCTCGGTAACCACGCAAACTGCTGTGGAGGGTGCGAATGACTCAGCGGAAGGAGCACCAAGCCAAGAATCTTCTCCAGAGACTGCATTACAACAACAATATACGGACCTTTCTGCTCAGTACAAAGAAGCTTGCGACCGAATTAAAGAATTGGAAGAGCAGTTAGCCAACCACATTGGTGCACAAACTAAAGAATCAGCTGTATCCAGCAGTGGAGCTGCTCCCCGGTCGGCAGCTTCGTTCTTTGCTGAAAGTGCGCCTGAGAGCTCTGGTGGTATTGAAAGCTTCTTTGCCAGTAGCTCCCTTGCACCTCAAACTGACAGTCGCCTCGCTGAGCTCCAGTCCAGCTGCGATCAGCTGCAGGAAGAACTGCGTGTTGCTGTTGCGGAGAAGGATCGCTTGCAGCAGGCTGCTGATGCTGCCCAAACTGAAGCCTCCAGTGCCCGTGAGCGGCTGCAGGATCTCCAGAGCAGCATGCACCAGTTACAGACTGAACTGCTGCATTTACAACAACAGGTGGGTTGGTTTATTTGTTTTGTTGCTTGACGTTACAGTGAAACTCTGTATTAACCCTTTACATACCGGGTCAGTAACACTTCCGTAGGAATAGCGTTGTGGAAGATATATATGTCACTTACCCAATAAAAAGTTGACCTATCGACGCCCGTAGTAAGTCTTTATTTCTCATAGGAGTAGCACGTTTTAACGCAAATCTGTGGATCGTAGAATAAAATCTTGAATATTCGTGTCATCTGTACTAGAGTTTAGTCGTAAAGGTTTGCTACGGATGTATGAAATAAGTTAATACATATTATATGTAGCTATCTAAATGATTCTACGAATAAAATTTTCCTTAATTTTTACTGTCAGAGTTTGAAAATAAAGATGTTTATTATTTTAGCGGTAATTGTAATTAAATATGAATGTGTGCCTATGCCAATTGAGTTTCTTAACTGCTACAACTTGTATAGATGTTAATTAAACGATTTATTTTCAATACTTCGTAGCACTTTGGGTAACCTTGAATTAGCTACATAGGACCATACCTGTGGACTGGCGTATGAAGTTCCGCAACGTTGCATGCAATTACAGTGTAACGCGTAGATATTCTTTTCAAAAGTTTTATTGTAGCCTACCTTTAATCTTTCGCAGATAGTGAGCAAAGACAAGCGACAAATTTGCTACGAGACCCAAGCAACTATTAACTTGATGAAGAATGCCCCTTGCTAGCTTATAGAATGCAAGCTTTTGAAAGCTGGAGACCGAGAGCATCTCTTTTTTTAAGTCGTACTCTACATCGAAATGAATTGGGGCTCTTTATCAGTAAAATATCCCTCTTAACCACGCATCTTTTTGTACGTAAATCGGGTAAATATTAAATAACAGTACTGTAACGTATCTTGGCCTCATTTGAACCTTGTCCACATTTGCAACGCTATGTAAACATCTGCTCAACTACTGATTGCCTTCTCTCTTGGTGTGAAAGAAATGCAAAATTCATGGTGCTACCCAATCTAATATAATGTGCACGGCATCAGTCTGAAATCAACATGAGCTTATTGTTATTATTGCTACCGACTGGAGGCATGAGAACTTAATTTATTTCTAATACATGTTGGTGCTTTATTTGACGTTAAATTGATGTGTGCAGGGTGGCAGTGGTCGAGTTGCTGAACTGGAACTGATGGTGGGCAGCGCTGAGGCAGAAATTGCAAGACTGAAGGGTCAGCTGTCCTCCCAGCAGGTAAAATTGGAACATGATCTGGTGTGAATGGTGTTCTGTAGATCTAACCCGATATGCCTCTTGGCCTATTTTCTGAAAATCTTAAACATTTTTCTCTCCGCGACGTATCTGGTGTTACTTTTTGTAGTAGAAGTTGTTGTCATTATTTTGTTGTGTTGCATTGTGTTGGAACAAGGTTCGCCCATCCTGTACTATGGGGAGTACTCTCCCCATGGGAAACTGAAGATTACTTAGGCCGTAGGGACGTGTCTTTCTTAGTGATGTAAAAGAAAAACTTTTTTCCTCGCCATTATTTATTTATTTATTTTATTTATTTATTTACCTATTTTTTTTTACCTATTTTGAAAGTGCACCCAAGACTGCTTAGTTATGGGTGAGAAGTTTAGGAAACAGGTTCAGGTGTTTCACTCATCCCTCTACTTCATTTATATGCCATCTATGGTTAAACATAGACATGAAATAGAGCATATAATCTATTTTCTTTATAAACCAGGCAACCCTAGATTTGTGGACTCCTAATATATTGTGAGTCTTAGGAGCCGGGACGCACTATCGTGGTTCACGACGATTTTGCGTTCAAGTAAGCTTTCTTGCGCGCGCCACCACTAAAATAAACACTACCTTGGCTAACCTAACCTAAACTAATCTTACCCAACCTAACCTTTCTAACCTAACCTAATCTTACCCAACCTAACCTTTCTAACCTTACCTAACCTAACTTAATCAGCGATACAGAGAGCAGCGCGGCGCCCCAACTTGAACGCCGCTCACACGCACACGATCTGTGTACACAAACGCACACAAATCGTCGCGAACGACGATAGCGCAGCCGGGACCTACTAAATCACTTAATATTTTAGTTTTTAGGGAAATGAAGCAGAAAAAGTAAAATAGACAAAACTAATATTCATGTAATATACCTACAACAGAAAAGTCAGTAATTAGAAACTTGAAAAATTATTGTCAACATCGGATAATTAAATTTTTTTCATTTGTATTAACCCCTCAGGTTGCATAGGAGAGCCAAAGCCCATAGGCCATAGGATTAGGTCAGTTATGTTTGCCCATTCTATGTTATTTTCCCGTATTCTATTTCAGAATAAGGGCCTGCAATAGCCTTTCTTGGACCTTTCAGTAATATTTCTTCTCTTCATTTCATGTCCCCGGAGACGAGGAAGGTTGTGGAGACAGAACAGGAAAAGAAAAATTTCAGCGGCCGCTTCTAGCGGGTTTCCCTCGCTAAGGGTTTCTGGAAATTTCTGTGACATCATCACTCCCCCTCCCCCCTCTGGGAGGGGTTAGGCTCCTTTGGGCGGCCGGAGCCACAGTACCTCAGATTGTCTTGGATATCAGCACAGGCAACATCTCCTCCAGCGCAAGTCTTCACTTCCACCGCAGCGCTTCTCTTCCTGTGCTAGTGTTAGCCTCTTCTCATCTGTATGCCCTTAACTGGGTCGATCATCTCTGCACATCAACAGGACAACGTATCAAGAAAATCCTTGAAGACATACTCTTCTGTAACTTAATTAAGCCGCGGATGAGGGCAGCTGCCAGCGGTAACTTACTACTCACCGGCCCTGACCGCCATCGCGAAGAAGCTCGGAACTAAGGTCCTCTTTCCCTCATCACGTCTACTCTTCCTGCCAACGTCTACATTGGGAATCTAGTTTTGGGGGTCGATATTCGATGCTCGGCCCTCGAAAGCTCGGGCTGGAGGCTCGATACCCGGAAACTAGTGTCAACCTTACGGCAGGAAATTGTTTGGGGAAGCCGATCCTACATCACACGCGTCGCTGCATCTCCCACCGGCGGTTCACATTCTAAGCTCCTAGCGTCCGAACATCAATTTCTGGAAGTTCGATGTCCAGGAGAGGGGAAGCTATTCCTACGCCGCCGAAGTCGCGTCACCCTTACATCTCCCGTGATCAAGAAGAATACTTCACATACCCGGTAGGTGGTCATCGACACTTCGAAGCTCGGAGCCCTAAAACTCACAGCTTGAAGGCGCGGATCTCGGAAATCCCGAATCATGTCCACGGCCCTAGTCTTAGCGGTTACACCCGCGGGCAGGTAGGAACTGAATATCCCAGACAGCAGACCTCCACCCCTGTTAACCTCCGGCGCCCTATTCTCCATGTCGCGCTTAGATCACTCAACTTCAGCTCCAGTCTTCACGCCCTTGAAGAAACGCGTTACCGCTTTCTCTTCACGTCTAGTAATTTCGCTGGCCTTCTCTCCGGAAATACACCTAGTATTCGGAAGCGTCCTAGCGATCGGTACCAAGTCAGGACTCTTTCAGCCGAGAGCTAAACTTTCACCGCTCGTTCCCCTCTTGTCTCGAGTCGGCTACGGGCGAGCTGGGAAACAACGCTTAGTATGTATCACTCGAGCGGAGAGCCATGTCGAGGCCTCCCACATGAGAGAAAGTTGAGCCCTGCGGACTAGGTCGACCGTCTCGATCGATCTGCCACCTTTGCTCAGAGGGTTGATTTTGAGAACCCACGAACCTTACTACTTCCCTCGTCAGCAGGAAGAGCGACCATCTACATCTTGCCCCATAAAAGTTCCCATAACCTCTGCACAAAGTTGAGCCCTCCTCTGTAGGTAGTTGAGTAACCACCGTAACAAACGCAGGATGGATAAAGATCCACCGCTGCAGCTCAGTAATTCTCCCCTGTAGAAAGTCGAAACGCCGTTAACCAAGTCCGGCCATCGCTGCTGTCTTCCGTAACAGTCGACACTCTCTCAGTACTAAGGGGAGCTCTCTACTAGAAAAAAAAAGCCTCCGCCGTAAAGAGTTGAGCATATACAGTGGATAAGTCAGGTTAACCCTGGGCCACGGGTCAGGCTTAATTGCAGCCGCCCGAAGAACTTAGACGCTTTCGATTTAGGCCGACAGATTATTACGGTCTTCCAGGAAGGAGCCAACACCTTAGACTCCTCGATATCCAATTTAGACTGCGTCATTGGTTCCTTAGAACTTCGTATGTCTCCGGCCTTCATCCCAGTTCTTCTAGCGCGCAATGAAAGTGTCGACATCTCACACCCTACTCTCCTAGTAGCGGGCGAATCACACGAGATGAAACTCCGCCTAGGAGATGCTCGTTTAATACATATAGACTAGTAAGGCCTCTCGTAGGAGAGGAGCCCTACGACCCCCTTCAAATCAGCTCCCGGAAAAAGAGCTCAGGCAGCTTACCCATCAAAACACAGCGACTCTCTCGGTCTCGCCGGTCCCATGAGTCCCTTGGTTCGGTATACCCATCGCTTCTCCTTACTTTTCGACTCTCATCTTCAAAACAAAATAGCCGTCTCCTTAGGTTAAAACTGGGTATCCCTCAGAGAACGAATCCATCTTGCGGCGACTCCTATCTACTCTGTAACCCAGTTGGTTACCGAACAATGCAGAGCTCTCAATATACACCGCTCTCTGCAAACTTCGAAGTCTTCCCTTGGTAAGACCGTATAGGGCACTCCCTCGCCTCTCTAAATACACACACTTTAGACCGACCTGTCGTTCCTACGTAGAGTACCAATCATCAGGATTATGACGACGGCTGGTATGCCATCGAAGTCACCAGCTTCTGAGCTCCGATACACAGACGCCTCACCCTTCGCGGTATCTACGTACACATGGGAACCTCCGACTCTCAGTCAAGAGATCCTATCAAGAGGACCTAGAGATTAATATCAGTTGAACACTGTCGACCACCAAGACTTGCATTTGACAAAGGTAGCTGCTGAAAAATTGGGAGCAGTCTACTTCTCTGCTACCAATCTTCAGCCCAGCAGCTCGCCCCCACAGGGGGTTTTTCCCTTCATCTACCCATGGCCTACTATAAATACGGCCGTGCATGTTACATTTGCCTCTTAAAATTAAGAGGCCTAAACTGCTGGCTGCCACTTCCGTTTCATGAATGGTGTTCCGTATCTTGGATACGGCTGGAGTCAGTATAGACAATTATTTAAGTTTTCTTTGCAATTCAATCTAAAGTTCACTCATTTCTGAAAGATTTGTTAATAATTATATAGCATTATCCTTCCGATTTAGTATAGCTACATATTCGGGGGAATCAAACTGATTGAGCTTGATTAATTAGAATGTATTCATATCCTAAAAACTAAAATCGTTGAAAAACAAGCAGTAATTTAGATAAAATTCTAAAAATGCTATCAAATAGAAATCAAATGTAGTAAGAACAATGAATAGCATTGTGAGCGAAAACATTTACGATAGTTACATATATCCCTACATATAATATGTAGGAATATATGTGTTTTAGCGAGGGAAACCCGCTAGAAGCGGCCGCTCAAATTTTTCTTTTTCTGTTCCTTCTCCACAACCTTCTTCGTCTCTGGGGAAATGAAACAAAGAGTAGAAATATTACTGAAAGATCCAAGAAAGGCTACACAATTCTTCATTTCATAAAAGGAAATTGCTAATTCCTACGTCAGTAATTATGTGGAGCAGTGCCAGCAGGGGATTTGAGTAGTTTACTTTAGCCACTAAATAGGCTTTCGGGACATTTGTCTTTTGTGCTCACTTATTTTGCTTTAATTTCATACTTCTATTAATTTTACTTACCTCTGTTTTTTTTCTTTCCTGACTTGCTGTTCAACTACTCGATATGTCAGTGTCAATAAATTAGTTGGTAGCTAGAAGTGCCAAGATAATTATAATAATTTATTTTACTCTGTTAGTATAAAATACCTCAAAATTGCATTGCAGGTTAATTGTGATATAAATAAAATACGGTACCTTTATGGAGCCAGTCTTGCGAAAGGAAAGTTTTTTTTTTAATATAGGGTCGATTTTCGTGAAATTTGTTAGTTATGTTATATCGAAAATGAAGGTGGGTTTCTGAGAACTTTATCCCATTTTTCTTCATAGAAAACGAGTTATTCAAATGAAACAAGAAAAAGTGGGTCTGGGGAAATTCTACCCCTCCTACAGTTTTTATTGTAGAGATGATACACACGCCAATAGATTTCCAAAAGCAATATCTACAAAGTTAAGCTTGCCGAATTTCAAAGTTTCGAGAAAACGATTATTATTAAAACTTCACGCTTGAGCTCCCACGGACAGGTAATACAATCCAAATGAAGCATCTTTCAACACCGGGAAGCCCAAAACGCTGCTAAAGGAAATCCAGCAAGAAAACATTAACAGCTGACTTAAACGCCTTCAGGCCAATGCGATCAAAAGCCGATGCCGGCAACAAATTCCAAATCCTAGCCGACCATTGCACGAAGCACCGGCAGAACTGATTAGTTCGACATCTGACAGCCTCCAAAGTGAAAGAATGCGCTCCGCGCGCAAAACGAGTCTCTCTCCCAAAAACCTTGAGGGCATGGAGAGAAGAATACTACCAATGCCTCTCATTATTGTACACTTTATAAAACATACATAGCTCTGCGACTTTTCTCCTGTGGGACAGGTTCGCTAGATCATTACCAGCTCACAGCCTGCTGGCTGAACTAACAAGTCGGTCGAACAGACGCAACTGAGTGTCAGCTGCTGAAGCCCACACCGGTGAGCAATACTCCAACATAGACCGCAAAAACGCATAAAAACATCCACGAGCAACCTGACTATCCCCAAACACGGAATTCGCCTTAGGAAGGAGTCCAATCTTAGTTGAAGCGCGTGGCACCGACCTCCTAATATACGGCTCAAAAGTAAGCTTCTCATCAAAGACAACACCAAGAATCTCCAAGGAGCTAGACTCCTCAAGTAAAGTGTCCTCTATCTCCAGGTGGGGATGCCGCGGTACAAGTGTCCGAGACCGACTGATGATGATCGACTTGGTCTTACTAGCATTCAGCTTCATACTCCAGGCCGAGCACCATGCACTAATGCGTGATAAATCCCTATTCAGAGGCTGAGCTACTGCATCACGTAGGCGAGGAGCAGGTATCACTGCCATCAAAGTGGAATCGTCGGCATAGTTGATCAACGTGCTTTCAAGCGAAAAAAACGTGTCACTAGTATAAAGAACGAACAACAGCGGGCCAAGCACACTACCCTGAGGGACGCCAGACACCACCCCAACTGAGGCGCTCAAAACGCCGTCAACAGACACACTCTGCGTCCGCTCAGAAACAAAATTGCGAATGATTGACAATACCCTACCACCCACACCAAAGGACTCCAGCTTGTATAATAGACCACTGTGGTTAACCCTGTCAAACGCAGCCCTAAAGTCTAACTGGACGAGGCGTGCCTCCGACCCACAATCCAGTGCAGACTGTAAATGGTGTAACACCGACAAGAGAGCGTCACAACAGCCCAAGCCAATTCTGTACGCAAACTGACCAGCAGGCAGCAACCCCGTAACCTCAGCGAAACGACCAAGCTTACCAGCGATCAACTTCTGGAACACCTTCGACAAAATGGGCATCAGAGTGATGGGTCGATAGTTGGCCACATAGAGCGACACCGGACCCTTGGGAGCAGTAATATTCCCAGTTCGCCAACAACGACGAAAATTACCTAGCCGTATTAGGCGCCGGAGGATCACTGCAAGTTGGGGACAAGAACATCAGCCAGCTGCTTATAAAACAAAGGCAACTTGCCCACCGGATGCACACCTCCATACGAATCAAGGCCCTCAAGCAGCACCTTGATTGCACCAGATCTGAATGCCAAAGAGGTCAAGCGAGGTTCAGGGTGGGCATTCATGAGGCAATGCGATAACATCTCTGCTCTGCTTCCCATCGAAGTGAGCCGACAAAAGCTCCGCCCTTGCCAAGGGATCATTGCTGATGCCACCACCTGGACCAACAAGGGGCGGCAACGAAGGTTCAGCACCGAACACTGAACCCTTTAGCTTACTCCACCAACGATGTGGATGGTCAATACTCAGCCGAGACTCTCTGGAACGCTGCTTCAGACGACGCTGTGCCTCATCATACGCTTAGCCTCGGCCCTACGATCAACATAGGTCAACCACAACGTGCGGTCACGCGAACGTCGCCATGCCCGATAAGCTGCTTGTTTAGCTTCATAAGCTAGCCGACACTGGTCGTCAAACCACGGCTTATCTCGAGACCTCACAAAAAATGGTCCTCTTAGGGACAAATCTCTCCAAAATGGGCAGTCAAGTCGTTAAGCTCAGAGACAGGATCCTCACTATGAATAATCTGGCGCCAAGGTAACGTTCTTACTGCCCGAGTAATAGCCACCCAATTAGCCCTGCTCTTAACAAATACCGCTCTCATGGTGTCAACCACAGGAACGACCTGATTAAGGTCCAAGTACAAAACTGTGAGTGGTCTGAAGAGCCAATAGGGGAGCCAACTGTCACCGTCATCAAGTCCGGGACATCAGTCATAACGAGGTCGAGACAATTACCAGCAATATGCGTGGACCCACGAACTAGCTGCACAC
>LQNS02278094.1:30724656-30758688 GCA_001587735.2 Parhyale hawaiensis
GCTGACGAGGTTAGTTTTGTAAAGTTAGGTAGGTTCTCTATTTCCTTTTCTGTTCCGCGAGGTGGGCTGTCGATCGAGATAGCGTACCTAGTCCGCGGGACTTCTCTCATCTCTTTCGTGTGCAAGGCCGTCAAAGAGGTCGACCACTCGAGTGTCTCTTACTATGCTTTGCGCCTTGTTTCATGAGCGTAGTAGCGCACGTAGGCCACGTGACAAATTATGTGGTATTAAAATACTACACACTCATCTCTGTTGGAACGCCTGAGTTGCGGCTATGGAGGTTAAACAAAGTTTATAACCAACTAACCCCGAGCCCGACCCGGTCCCGGGTTGCTTTCTACATCAACACAAATTAAGAGAAAAAATAAAAGTACATCAATATAAAGTAATGTACAAATAAATACAGAAATATACAAAGGAGAAGAAACAAAGAAAATCATAAACGATGAAGATAGTATAAAGCACAATGAAGAAAAAACAAACCGACAGTAACGATAGCTACGAAAGCAGCCAGCTATCTACGCGCCTCAGACCCTGCCATCATCAGTACGGGCTTTGGCCGAAAAGAAGAAGAGAAAAAGAGTATCAGGTGGTACTACCTGATGGAAGAGAGAGTGGAGCAGACTGCGGAAGACTGAGTACCCAGCTATGGCACCAGCATGTTCATCTCCTCTCAGGGATGCCGTTGGAACAAAACGGTCTCATCCGCCTTTAGAGTGGCATTTCCTCTAACTCAGGGGCTACCCAGAGCCCCAAACCCAAAGCCAGCTCATACAAACAAAGAGTTATCCGGTGGCCGGACAATGGGGGCGGCCTGATAACGCGCAGGCCACGCGTGGAAAAATGTATTAGCTATTGATGTTTTTATCTGTTTTACTATTGATTATACAAAGTAACATCAAAATCATTATGATTTACAAATTATGCAAGCGAATCTATTGGTAGCTGTGTCATCTCTCTACGATTAAAACTGTACCAGTAACATTTTGAAAATTGAAAAAGAAGATTTCAGTTTAGTCTTGCACTTCTTATCCGTGTTCCCTACTTGAGTCACGTCCACACGATCAATCACAAACACAGTAACCGTGAAGTAAAAACACATCCTCTTCTCTGTCCAGACGGGATTAAACAGGAACCGCAATCACTTCGAGGCCACGACAAGCGAATTCAGCATTCCATAGCTAGTAATAGACATTCCACCCTCACTTTATTATCGTAGATATTTAGCTATTTTAGTTGTAAAAGCTGATTGACGTGTAGAACTTCATTTAGCCTAAACTGGCAGAAAGTATGCAGAGCTATCAACTCACTCACTGACACCTCTCAAATACACAAATTCAGACCACAGAAACATTTTTCATTGATTCATTTCATGACTTTCCATTGCTATTGATAGGGTGCACATCAGTTTCTTGCTTCAAAATGTAGATCGTGCTCCATTGTAGCTTTTAGTAATGATAAAAAACAACAGAAGAAACTGATGTAACGAGACGAATATGCTACAGTCATTTACTAATTTACTAATTGGTATCATATGGTTGCCAAAGGCTTCCCGCTGTCCAGAAATTGGACATTAAAAAAAATCATTAAGTGCTTTAATTTCGAATAAAAAATTATGTTAGCAGTGAATATGGTACTGAAGCCATGTATGTACTAATAATTCTGAAATTCACACAGAACTACAATTTTCGAACTTTGTGTTTGTCAAACTGCAGCGAGTTAGTGACGAAAGTTATCCAACATGTTCGATGTGCGTCAGTCATGAAAATCGAGGCCTGGGCTCGTGTGATTGTCAACCAAAATTGTTGGGCAAACACAAACTTCGTGAGAAGATTCACCGTCTGAGCGAGGCTTTAGCCTTACACTGCTTGCCTAAAACTTCCAGTGCGTGTTTGTCTGACTAATAGCTAGCCTTCTGTTATGTGGAAAAAGTATTCTCAAAAACCTTTCTGGTAGAGGTGAGGCTAGCATACCATCTCCCAAAAAAGAATTTTATTAGCTATTGGGTAGATGCTCAGGAAACTTGGTACAGATATGTAAACTTGAAAAAATATATGTTAGACTCGTGTACTTTTCCCCACACAAAACGAGTTATTGAAACAAAGCGGGGAAAGGGGTGTTTATTCATTATTCAATAGCAGAAGGGCTTAAACTTCAAGGTCCATAGCACTCAATTTCCAAGTTAGGTCACCCCCAAATCCATAAAAACATTCTTTTATTTTGTACAGATTTTCATGAAACGTGGTACAGAGAACAAACATGTAAGCTCCGATAAAATATAGGTTAGGCTCCAGTATTTTTCCTATTTTCCTCGTAGAAAATGAGTTATTCAGATAAAGCTGAATTTTTTCTTATTTTCTTTGAATAACTAGTTTTCTGTGGGAAAACGAACACAAGTATAACCAGCATTTGTTACCAATTTTACATATCTGTAGTGGACCAAATTTCATGAAGATCGGTCCAATAATGAAAACTTTTTGAAGTTTTAAAAGTACAGTATAGCTACTTCTCAGGAGGGCCCACCCCTTCTCCAGGGCTGGAATGGCAGCCTAAAACTTGGCCTGCATGTTTGTCTGATGTAGCTATAGCTACCGTGCATTGAAAAAGTAACATTGAAAAAATTTCAATGTTCTTGGTGAGACGGTCTCCTTAAAGTATGGCGCAAAGGGAATGGGAAATATCCTTAATGCATATAAAGCTACATGAGAGGTCTATAATGTCTTTGTTGATTAGCTACTTAGTAATGTTTTTATTCCTTTCTCAAGTATTTAAAACACAATATGCAAAAATAAAAAATGTTGATGTTTTTTTGGTCGTCGTTTTTTTAAAGTGTTATATATATATATATATATATATATTTTTTTTTTCACATCTCTAGTGTTTTATGCCTCCTTTGGTTGATAGCTACTCTTACTAATGATGCTTAAAGCTCTTTTTCCTTTCCCGACTTGCTGTAGTCATACGCGTTGATCCTGTGTGGGAACAGCCTCGTTCATACGTTCCACGTTTCTCTAGGCATACTGTATACCCCTGCTGTCTTTCTTTTTCTCTGTGGATCACAGGGTTTACTGCAGGGACCGACTGAGGCCCCGGCCGCATTTTCGTCGTTGGTGACTATTTTGTGTGTGTGCATCGCTGTGCGTGCGTTTCAGTAAGCTTTCTTGCCGTGTCATCAGTACCGTAAGCACTACTTGACATAACGTAACCTCCTAACCTAAACCTAAGCTAACCTTACCTAACCTGCCTTACAGCGAGCAGCATAGCACGCGAACTTGAACGCTGCCCGCACTCACAGCAATGCGCGTACACAGAATCGTTGCGAATGACGAGAGCGCGCCTCGGCCCCTGCAAACCCGGCCTTTTTCAGCCCTTCGGCCCCAGTTTATCGAAAATTGCTTACCCCAGCCCCGGCTTTTCAAACTGGGAAAACCGGGGGTTTGGCCAGGGCTTTTTATGGAGAGGGAAAGCACTTCAGCAATAAAACAAGTTTTCTGGAAGAAGCTAAATTTTTTCGTCTCAACTGATTCATTATGAGTGATGATTGACCAGTAGGTATATCAACATACTGCTAAGGGTCCCTAGTGCCTTTTCTGCAGGAGATGTTGCAGCTTTCCTCAGCTCCTGCTGACGAGGTTAGTTTTGTAAAGGTAGGTAGGTTCTCTAAATTTCCCTCTCTGTCCCGAGAGGTGGGCCGCCAATCAAGGTGACTAACTTTTTCTGCGGGACTCTTACCTTCGCCTGTACGGAGGGCCACGGAAGAGACGTCCGCACGGGTGCTTCTTTCTTCTGTCTTCTCTTTTCATCATTCATCTCTTGCCATGAGTACAACGTTGTGGTTCCGGCTCTATGCCGAGAAAATCATCTTTGATAGCTATTGATCGTCTTAGATTCGGAAATAGGGGGACAATACAAATATAATAATATCAATATACTGTCTTAAACTGCTGTCATTGTGAAAAATCCCCGGCTGTATGGTTTCGGTCACCTCGGCCCTGGTTACTTTATATTTGGTCGCCCCGGCCACAGCTTTTTGGTTTTAGTCGCTGTGGCTACTTGATTTTTGATCGACCCGGCCCCGGCTACTTGATTTTTGGTCGACCCGGCCCCGGCTACTTGATTTTTTGTCGACCCGGCCCCGGCTACTTGATTTTTGGTCGACCCGGCCCCGGCTACTTGATTTTTGGTCGACCCAGCCCCGGCTACTTGATTTTTGGTCGACCCGGCCCCGGCTACTTAATTTTTGGTCGACCCGGCCCCGGCTACTTAATTTTTGGTCGATCCGGCCGGGCTACTTGATTTTTTGTCGCCTTGGCCCCAGTCTTTCCAAAATCGTCGCCCTGGTCGGTCTCTAGTGGCTAGATAGGCTTAAACTAGAAGTATAATGATCGTGTTTGAACGTACATTTTCAAATAATTTTATAAATAGTAGAATCCTGTGCAATATCACAGGCAATAAAAAATTCCATTATGGGTTCTTAAAGAAATGATTTCGGCAGCTTTTACCTCGGATGAGAAGTTGGTGACCAAAGCTTAGAACTTATTCTAGTATAATTTCACCCACGCTACGGTATCGTCTTGGCCCCTCGTATGAAATCAATTGTATTCTTTTGTTGGTTGCTGAGGGCACTAGTTGCTCTATACAGAACCGAGGAATAAGCCATAATATATATGCCTTACGACCCCAGGGGTATACCCGAGTACCTTTTCCGCAGGAGATGTTGCATCTGGCCGCAGTTCCTGCTGACGAGGTTAGTTTTGTAAAGTTAGGTAGGTTCTTAATTTCCGTTTCTGTTCCGCGAGGTGGGCTGTCGATCGAGATAGCGCACCTACTCCGCGGGACTTCTCTCATCTCTCTCGTGTGGAAGGCCGTGAAAGAGGCCGACCACTCGAGTGTCTCCTACTATNCCTACTATGCTTTGCGCCTTGTTTCCTGCCCGTAGTAGCGCACGTAGGCCACGCGACAAATTATGTGGTATTTAAATACTACACACTCATCTCTGTTGGAACGCCTGAGTTGCGGCTATTTAGGTTAAACAAAGTTTATAACTAACTAACCGAGGAATAACTGTGTGAAGTATTTGAAAGTCTCAGCAGCAGTTAGTTGCTTTCTTTAGGGCTAGCAAAACTGAATGACGTAATGATATAGTATTATTCATTCTATATTTTACTGTCATTTAAAGTTTGAATGCTGGACTGCAAGTGGTAGTGAGTAACTATGGTATTGGTGCACATGACTGCCAGGTATGCTTCTGCACGTTTACATCTGTGAACCTCGGGACAGCTATGCTGTATCTGACAGTACTTGCCATTTTTCTCTTTTCTTTTTCTAAAAAAGAAGATAAAATGATAACTTTCAAGTACATTTCACAGATATGTTTAGCTCTCCCTAATATTTGATGTTGCCTACACGTGTGTGTTATGGGTTGTTGTGTTTTCACTGTTGAAAGCCTTCATCTTTTTTTATGCTCGTGCTGATGATTTCATTCTTCCTATTCTTTCTCGACTTACTGTTCCCATGCGCGTTGATCGTGATTGGGGACCTCTCCAATTTTTTTCGACGGACTGTACTACGTATCTCATCCTATTCATCCCTTGAAACACCGTGCTTAATTTTTTTTAGTCGGGTTTAAACCCTCACTCCCCTCTCACTGTTGAAAACCGACAATAGTCGTGCATTTTTAATGTGTAGTTAGTCATGAATGAAGGTATGATTTTGACGCGCTCTGATTTGTGTTCATATATTCCGATATCTAAAACTGGTTTTCTTTGACAAGTATTTGTTGATGCTCAGGAGGAGCGTGACCGGCTACAGTCGCTTGTGTCGGCCCTTGAGGACGCGGAGGAGACTGGTAACAGAGCTTTGCAAGAGCGTGTCATGACTGTAGAGGAAGCTCTTGTGCAACTGCAGCGTGAGAACAGCACACTCAGGAGTGAACTGGAAGTCATGGAGGGCGAAAACACTCGCCGATCCACCGATATCGATATTCTCGACTCTGAAAATATAAGACTCCGAACGGAAGTGGATGCCGCAAACCAGTCAACTCAAATACTCGAGGCCGAGAAGGAGAGCTTGCTGATGGAGACTCAGCGACTAGAGCAGGAGAAAGAGAATTTGAGAGAGCAGGCCATGCAAAGCAGCGCCTCTAACGCTGAGGCAGTGCAGCAGGTGGGGCTGCTACAGCAGCAACTGATAGCTATGCAGCAGGCGTCACAAGTTGCAGTAGCACCTGTTCAAGAGTCCGTAGCTAGAGAGACTGTTGGGCTGAGTTCCGAGGTGCCGGCGATACACGACGAGGAGCTCGACTGGGGCGCGGAAGGCAGAAAAGAAGTAGAGCATGTGCAGCGATCGTCTTCGCATGATGCGTCTCTAAAAGATGAAGTGCGGTCATTGAAGGAGCAACTCATTGCTGTTGAAAAGGAGAGAAATAAGTTTGCTGATGATTTGCAGGCTTCTAAGATAAAATCTGGCAAGCTTCTTCAAAAAGTAAAGGCTCTGCAGAGTAGTAATGAACAACTTCAAAAGGAAATTAATAAATTAAAATCAAAGGGAGGCTTGTCTGACCTTGACTTGGCTTTAGAAGAAGAATTTAAGGCTCAAGTGGCCCAAGCTCAAGCCGAGAGAGATGAGCTTAAACAGAAACTGGAAGATTTTGTCAAAGAAAAAGATCATATTGCGAGACAAAGCGAGGTTTTAAAGGATGCTCATGATCGTCTTGTTGAAATGAAGGAAGATCAGGAGAGTCAGATACGGGTTCTGAAATCTCGCAACCAAGATTTACAATCGGCTGTGAACTCTATGGAATGGAAAATTAGTGAACTGGAGGAAGCTGTCGAGGAGGAGCGACAGCGACCCCGCAGTGGCGACGACGGTGCTGCCCGTGTGGAACAGTCGTCTCCAGTGGGTGCTTCCTACGACTCCAAAGAACTCAGGGACCAAATTATTGCTTTGGAGAGTCAGTTGGACGAGCTCAGTTCGAGCAACATGAAGATCGAATCGTTGAATAAAGATCTGAACGAACGATTGTCTGAACTCGAAATCGAGAATGAACAATTGACGACTTTGAAAAACGCCCTTGAGGCTGAAGTTGCTCAGCTCAAGGATGTTAATGGTAAGGCTACCAAAGATGTTGGCGTTTACAAAGAGGCCTTCATTGAGCAACAGGAGCAATTTGAGAAGCTCACCGAAGAAAAAACGGCTTTGAGTAATGAACTCGACGTCACTGAGTACCAGCTCAAGACTATGAAGAGTTCCTACAACGCCCTCTTTGAAGAGCACGAGGATGCCAAACGAGAAAGTGCATCTTTCAAGTAAGTGTTCTTTAACTTCTGTCCTTTCTCTTGATGGATTTGGTACGTCACGTTCAGCTGCATGATAATGGAAGCCGCGTGGTGATGCAAAAATGAATGCAATGACTAAATAGAAGTGTAAGTAAATTATCGTCATCGTTTGTTGAAAAATGTGACTGTACATGTTAAATTGCTGCTCACCGTCACCCGCAAGTTGGTGCGACTGACACGTGCGCGTCTCTGTGGTATAGTAGGTATTTTTTCAACAATGAGGGTGAATACATGTTGCGCTCCATTAATCCTCCCTCCCAGTATCGGTTGGCATAAACACCCGGCATAGGTTCGCCCATCCCATGTTATGGGGAGTAGCGCCCCCAGAGGGTTTGTGTAGGTTACCTTAGCCATTAGCTAGGCCTTCGGGACGGCTGTCTTTCGTGCCCACTTTGCTTCCTTCCCATCTTTTACTCTTACTGATCTTTTTTCAATCTGTTCTTACTCTTCTTTCCCGACTTGCTGTTCCCATGCGTGTTGATCGTGTGTGGGAACACCCTCGTGCATGGGTTCCACGTGTCTATCGTCACACTATGTGTCCCTTGCTTCTTCCTCTGTTTGATCGCCGTTGCTGTGGAGACGGAGACTAAAACTACTCAATATAATAATAATAATAATAATAAACACCCGGCACTGCAACCGAGTGCTGTCCCCTTGCTTTGGTGCCTGTTAGAGATTAAACTCATTAGGTCGGTTAAGTGTTGTGTACTGCGAACCGTGTTGGCGTGGAATCGAGGAGCTGGATCCATGTTCGGCCGTGTCGAACGGCAGATATTCTAGTCCGCCATAAATGATTTTGAGTGTCCACTTTTATCGGTGTTTTGTTTTAGTCGTACAAAGGAGAGCCAGTAGTATATGAAATATAAACGTTCATTTTCGAGCATTTTAGGCGTCTGTTCATTGGGCCATTTATAATACCAAAACTGTAGACGGAATATTGTCTCGAGAATATTTTTTATATTCGTGAGGTGAGTTTTTTTTTCTCTCTCTCTGTCAAATCTACAGCTAGATGTCTATCTTCACTTACTTGATGTAAGGAAGGGTTCACACTTCGGTCTTTTGTTCAAAGTACACAGTGTGAAGTGTCATACTTCTTTGTTGCGTCCGTACAATGGCAACTCTATGTCGGCTACAAAACTTGCTAAACTAGAGCACTCTGAGAGCGCATGCCTCCCCAAGCGAGGCAACTGTTGCAAAAAATTCAAATTGGCCCTGAAACCATAATTTCTTAGTATAAACTTCAAAATCTAATCATTTGTGCCTTTTGATAGTAATAACTGCGTGTGCAATTTTCTTGAAGATCCATTCATAACTTTTTCAGTTATACTACTCACAAACGCTATGACAAACATGAGTCGAACACACTACAAACGAACAAACCTATCTGCACTAAAATTTAATCATTTATGTCTTTTAACATTACTAACAACCCCTATAAATTTCATAAAGATCCATTCATTATTTTTTGAGGTATGGCATTGAGAAAAATGAGGCGGACAAACAAACGGATGGACATATCTTCACGAAAAGTTAATCATCTGTTGCTCGTAACATACCTAACAATTCCTGTAAGTCTCGTCCAAATCGGTTCATAACTTTTTGAGTTATTTTGGTGACAGACAAAGCGATAGACAGACAAACACGACGAAAACATAACCTCGTTGGCGGAGGTAGACCTATTAGCCGTCACGTTAAGTAGCAAGTGTCGTCACTAGGTAGTTACCTTTCGGATATATAGCCTATTGCTATCTCTTCAAATTTGCAGTGAATCAAAACTCGGAAGCTGTACACATTTTGTTGTTCACATGGAAGCAACAAATCATTTGGACGTATTGTAATGCGTACGGCGAACAAAAGACTGTAGTGTAAATTGGGCTTTGCTGGGCCTGTCTGACCGTGGCGAATGATACGGTGCACCCTCGAACTGGGAGAAATACAGGGCGCTGTTCTACGTTGCAGACACGACTTCCTCACGCTGGAGGGTGAGCGGGACCGGCTCATAGACGATGTCAACTTGCTGTCAGCTGAGCTAGAGGCCTACAAGCAGGAGACCATCGAGGGCACCGTCAGGGCTTTGGAAGAGGAAATCGCAGCTCTACGCGAGACTTGCAACGCTCTCAAGGAAGAGGTGAGAAGAGCCTAGTTCCTATAGCTTGCGTCTCCAACCTACTTCACATGCATTTACTGCACTACTGCTGCTGTGCTTGGTGCCATACTAACGTATTTAATTACCAAAAACCCCGTAACTCCGCATAATTACTTTATATTATTTACTAATTTTACTGATTGTAGCATTCCCTTGGTGCGGACATGTTATCGAAATGCCCTCAAAATCACAAAACTCCGCTTTATTGCTGATTTACTGCAACTGTAGTTGTTGTACGGTATTACGCCAAGCCTATTGTTGTAAAGTCATATTGATACTGAAAATTCATTTGCATAATAACTTCGGTGGGCTGTGTGATCTGATATTTTTTATGCGTAATCTTCGTTTGTTCTTAACATTTTTTTTTGCATTGCAAGTTGCCAGGCGTTGGTTGAATATTGTCATTCCCTGTACTTATATCATTTCAACTGGCTGTGCAATAAAATTTGAGGTATCAGTGGCCCTGCAGCCTATAAATCTATTTTAAGCCTAAACTCTGACGCCCTTGGAAACTGTGCCTGCCGTGGTGCTATGAATTTTTTTGGTGCAGTAGTGGTCGTCTCACCGGGGATTTGATTACTTACCTGCTGCTTTGTGTGTTGAGTAGTTTGTATTTGTTCTTATCAATGCTGCGTTCTTAATTCCCTCAGTCACCATTCGCACGATGTTTTTAAAACTTCCTCCATATATTGTTGTCTTTTAACGACATATAATTAATGCTTTGCAAGTGTTCCAACTTTCTTTGCCGAAGTTACTTTCCCTGCTTACACTTGAAACCTAAATTTAGAAATTTTAAACATTTCTCCAGGATTATTTTTAGGTTTTCCGTCTTCTGTTCCAGACGGACGCGTCATCAGGGCACCTCATGTATAATCGTTAGGTTCAAACAGGCGTTGGAAGACTCATAATTTAACTATCTTGACTGTCTGGTTAGACTTTGAGCCTTTCCTACCACGAGGATTGGATGGCTGTAAGGGGCTGGAAGGAAGGCCATTTAATGCCTTCGTGTGATAGTTCCATATATTCTTATCAAACGTAAATGTTATGAGTGCACCTTCCTGGATTTCAAGTTCATGTCCAGAAATACCGCTGTCGCTTGTCTGGGCTGAAAATATGTATTTTGTTGGCATCCTGTAATTTTGCAATTCCATCATAGAAGAATCATGGAATTCTATTTTCTTAAAATGCTGGGAACCCTGTACTAGCTAGGCCTTTGGGACGTCTTGTTTTCGTACCCGCTTCGCTTCCTTCCATTTTGATACTCCAATTGACGATGTTTTGTTCTATTTTTATTCTTGCCCGATTTGCTGTTCCCATGCGCGTTGATCCAGTGCGGGAACACCCTCGGGTTAAGGTTTTTCAATTTTATCGGCGTGCTGCATGTCTCTTTCCCCTTCAAACACCGCGCCGTGTCTAGGGAGGCTTTAACTAATGTCTGTTCTAATCTGTAACTTGTGTAAAAACTTTTTATGAAATGTTTATTTTACGTGTGAAGATTGTCACTGCAGTAGCTTGTTTCCTCGTAGCGTTAATTTCTTTATATTTGCTATTCACTGTGTGCGTGTGTGTTTGTCTGTGTGTATCTGCAGGCCACCGAGCACCACGCACAGCAGGTTGCCTTGCAGGACGAGATCGATAAGTTAAATCACGACCTGCAGTACAGCCAAAGCCTGCAAGACGACCTACAAAGCCGCCTGCTGCAGGTTTGCACAGTCAACGAGGCCTACCACTTTTTTTACTTGCCTACCTCCGCATTGGCTATGCTTGCCTAGTGCTTAAGTCAGCGCTGTCTGCTACTGTTCTGGCTACTAGGTACACACTCTGTAATAAAAATTTGAAAATAAACCTTCTCCCATGATCACTTGTCCAAATGCTGCTCGCGAAAGCACAAAGGCGGAACGTTTATTCGAAGTACTGCGGACAAAAGTTTCAGTCACTGTAATGAGAACTGATGTGTTTGAATGCCACGATAAAAAAAGCGTCTCGGCGATGTTGACCCTGCTCAAAATCACTAGAAATTTTCAGCTCTTCATAATCATCGACACTAGTTGTAAAGTTCGAGTTTGAACTGAAGTGACGGATGAAATTAAAATTTTTTTTTATAATGGGAGAGTGTGGAAGCCGAAGTCGTATCCGCCGCAGTGCAACGAGAAGGGTTGAAAAACGTTGGGTGTCTTGTTCTCGCATGGGCAGCTGCCTAAACACCAATACAACCATGCTTAGCAAGTTTCTCGCTCTTGTACAGGTCAACGCTTGAACTGATGTTGATACGTACTTCAGGCCAATCAAAACAGAACAAGTTATTGTAAGTTATCGCGTAAATCATACGTAAGTAGAAGCAAAGTCAACTTAGCCGTAACCCCAAGTGGGAAACACGCACTGGTTTGTGCTGCAGATATAGGCCTACAGGCCCCAGAGGGATGTAGGGCTGCAGTCGACCAAAGATCGTTCAGAGCTATGTTGCCAGTTGCGTAAGCTTCCATGCTACAATCTGCGCTCCCCGACCCTCCCCATTGCTGGCAAAGGTTAGTAAACCCACAGCAGTATGCTGGCTGATCACTACAAGCGCCGCAAAGAACTTGTCAACTTGGTAGGGAGGCGTGAACCTGCGGCCTTGTGAGTTAATGTCAACCTTTAGTCTGCTGCTACTGCAGGTGACATGGCCCCTATCAGGGAAAGTAGCGTAGTGGCACCATAGTGTAGCTGATTTAGCGTCCAGATTGAGTTTCAAACTGCCTTCTTTTTTGTCTGCTAAATACCTACCTATATTACTGTTAAGGCTTCAAAGTTGCGCTTTCATGCCTTAAAGGTGATGAAGTATTTTGATAGTTCAGTACCTATATACATGTTTGTTTTATACTTTGCTGCGAGGATTGGATACACAAAATTCAGTTATTGAGATTAATGAACATTACTGAACCTTACACCCTCCAGGGGAAATAAGAGCAATAGACTGGGTGAGGTTAGTTGGGTTTTATTTTAGGTTATAGGGAGCAGCGCCCCCAGATGGGTCTTAATAGTTTACCTTAGTCTCAGCAAAGCCTTGGGGACTTCTTTTCTTCGTGCCCGCTTTGCTTCCATCCACTATCATATTGCTATTGATGATTTTTTATCATGTACTTCCTTTTCTTTCCCGACTTACTGTTTTCATGCGAGCGAATTCTGTGTGGGAACAGTTTCGTGCATGTGTTTCACGTTTCTATGTACATACTGTATGACCCTTGCTTCTTTCTCTGCATTATCGCCTATGTTGTGCAGACGGAGGCCTAAACTGTTCAATATATATAGCTAATAGTAATTTTGTAGTTTCTGAAACTTGCCACCCTAAAATGCTTTAGAAACTAATGGCTGATGCAAAGGATATGTACAGCAAATGTGAAGTGATATATTTATATGTGCGTCATTCATAAATTACACTCCACACTGAAAATATTGCGAATTGCCTAAGCAAAAAGAGCTATCAAAAGTTTGAAAGATCATATAATTTCTGCTTAGCTATAGGCAGTATTAATATGAATCATTTCACAGCGCCTCAAGCGCCTAATCGTTTCTCTCGGCACTGAAGGTTTCCTCGTAGAGAAATGAATTTTTGGAAGAGAGAAGATTTCCAATACCTGATGTTAAAAGTGGCCGCAGTCTGTTACGAACTGTTGAAAGTTAGTGAAGAGCTTCAAATACAACGCACGCATTGTAACTCCATAAGTGACGTACTTCATCGCCAGAAACTCGCTCGTGATCTTTTCGCAAAACGGCGTTACTAAATAAAATATGTTTGCTTTCAAGATTGCTGTTTACTGAAGAACAATTTGAAGCGTAACGATGACCTCGAATAAGTCACACCATGATATGAATACAAGATCGAATTTATGGGCTTACGCTGTGAAGCATGTTTGGGCGGGGGGGGGGGCGCTAGATGGAACTGCCTTTAACGAAAACACGTCCTAATATGAAGTACGGTGGTCAAACATAATCTTATTGGGTTGCTTGCATTTATTGACATGGGAACATTGGAAGGGATTAAGGAGACTGTGGTAACTGGAGCAAAGTATGACAAGATTTTTGAATAGAATTTGCAAAAATCTGGTGAAAAATTCCAGCTTGGAAATCGCTGGAGGTTCCAGCGGAACAACGATCCCAAAAATACCTCCTAGGCAGCGCCTTAATAGTCTTAGGAGAACACCCCTCTGATGGGCCATAGGCCATAAGGTTAGGTTCACCCATCCTATGTGCAATGGGGAGCAGCGCCCCAGGGGAACACCTATAGGTTAACTTAGCGATCAGCTAGGCTTCGGGACATCTGTACTTCGTGCCCACTCTTCTTCCGTTTTCATGCTCATACTGATGATGCTTTGTTCTGTTCTTCCTCTTCTTTCCTGATGCGCAGTGATTCACCCTCGTACATGGGTTCCACGTTTCTGTTAATATACAACATGCCCCTTCCTTTTCCTCTCTTCAATCACCGTAGTTATCTTGGGAGGTTCAAACAACTAATACAATAACACCACTGCTACAATGTCTCATGATAATATTCCCAATTGTGTTTTTGTGCACAGAAAGAGCAAAGTGAGAGACTGAGCAACACCACTGTGGAGCAGCTGGAGAGACAAGGTCGCTATACCGAAGCGGAAGCTGCTGCCACAGCCAAGAAGAACGAGCAGCTGTGTGAGGTACCTAGCTAAACTTTGTTACTATTGTATTTGGTCCACTCTCTTATTGACATCAGTGTAATTCGTGTCATGGTTAGGTACGATACAGAGGAGGATCTAATGTTCTATAGACGTTGGCTCTGTGTTGAGAGGCCCTGTGCTGTCTTGGTTGGCTTTAGCTATCATTTATAATATACATTACAACGTCGGTAGCCCTGAGTATCAAACGCAGTCTTATTTTCTGCCCCAATTTGATCCCCAGTGTCAACGGTATTTTTCCCTACCGAAGACTTCTGCGGACTATTGTTGGGCTTGAACGTCGCATTAGGTTGATGCCTGGTTATTGCCGGTACCAGTGGGATAACTGAAGGCTGGTTCATACGAGGGTCAAATGAAGGCATTTCCTAGCCTTCGAGTCAGTTTAAAAAGCATCACTAGTGGAGTTTAGATTAGATAGGCGGCAGTCGACGAACCAAGAGGCCCATTCCCAAAGAGACACCGGAACTTACGCCCCGGCCCTCTATGAGCTTATGCCATTTGGTTAGTAAGATGTAGAGGACTGGGGAAATAATGGAAGACGAACGAAAGAAGAAGGGGGAGAAGAATCACCGCCAAAGAGATGATCATGAATGCACGCAAGCATGATCGATAGCCGCTGGTATGCGGAGCTTAAAAATATTAATGGAGCGGAAGTCAGAAGAAGTCGGCTTAAGATGGCGTGGGTAGCTTTGGCCGTTAAGTGCTTGCGACTCGTGGAGGAGGAGTTCTTAGCTGTGGAGGATGTCTCTCCCAATGTATGTCAAGATGATTTTTAGACGAGTTGACCGACTCCGCGCCAACAACGTCGGAAGGGAGTCTGTTCCAAATGCTGACTATAAAATAGGGAAAGAATTACTGACTTAAGGTAGTTCTTCGAGCTTTATGCTTGAGTTTTTGACCATTGTTTCGCAAGCGATCATTAAGGTCTCTTTCAAAGAGTCCCGTTGTAGGTACGTCGTTGAAGCCAGTCAAGTATGTACTTGAATGTTTCTATTAGTTGCCCCCTTAGTCGTCTTTGTTGGAGAGAGATCAGACCCAGTTCTTTCAGGAAACGTTCATACGACTTGTTTCTCAGCTTAGGTGTCAGTTTCGTTGCACTGCGTTGGACTCTTTCCATGTTATCGATATCTTTACAGAGATGTGGCGACCAGAATTGAACAACGAATTCTAAGTTTGGCCTTACTAATGCCTTGTACAAGGGAACGATAATATCCTTGGACTTGTATTCAAAGTTTCTGGTGATGAATCCCAGCACTCTGCTTGCCATTTTTACACTCTTGCCAGCTTGCTGACTGTGTTGTAGTTTGTAATAATGATTCCCAAGTCACGTTGTTGGGTGACAGTTGCCAATTCCGTCCCATTCATTTTCAATGGGATGGAAGGGTTCACCAGCCCTACGTGCAGTACAGAGCATTTGTCGACGTTAAAGTTCATCTGCCACGTTGCGCCCCATTCAATGAGGCGGTCAATGTCTTGTTTGAGCTCGGCTCTTTTCGTGGCAGGATGACATAGTTTAGTATCATGCGCAAATTTACTGATTTTACTACGGATGTTAAGGTCGAGATCATTGATCTAAATTGAGAACCAAAATGGGCCAAGCACGCTACCTTGTGGAACCCTGATGATATCTGTGTCCAGGCACTCAACTCTCCTTCGAGCTTCACTCGCTGCTGCCGACCCCGTAAGCCATGCCTTGATCCATCGTAATTAGTCACCCTGGATGCCATGGGCATCCAATTTTTTCCATTAGCCGGTGATGGGGTCTTTATCAAAAGCCTTTTGGAAGTCTAGATACACTAGGTTTACACCCTTTTCATCACCTTTAATGTCTGTAACTTCTGAGAAAATGTCCAGTTTCTTTGTTGAGCACCTTCTTCCATTTCGGAAGCCATGTTGAGTGTCGGATATGAGCTGATGCCTCCTCAGGTGATCAGTGATGCGCTTTTTCAAGAGCTGTTCGATGATTTTGCCGACGACCGAAGTAAGACTAATTGGTCGATAGTTGCTGGGGCCTTTCTTATCCCCCTTCTTATGTATCGGTATTACATTAGCTTGTTGTAATCCTCCGGAACTTTTCCCGTTCTAAGAGATCGATTAAATATTTCGAGCAGTGGCTTCACAATGACTGGAACCATTTCCCGTAGTACACGGGGAGTAAGATTATCTGGGCCAGTGCATTTGTACACATTTAGGTGGGTGAATTCTTGAAGGGTCTCGATCTTCGTGAAAACACAGGTGTTAATTGGAGCAACTTGCATCGGTGCTGGTTCTGGAATATTCGTAACATTTTCAACAGTAAATACAGAAGTGAAATAGTCGTTCAGGATTGTGGCTTTGTCTCTTAGGTTATTGGTGATTTCACCGTTCATGACACATCTTATTATTTGGAGTGAATTAGAATTCGGAGAATTTGGTGCTGATGCCCTCAGGGGCATATTGTGGCGGGGCTTTTCCCTGCCACAATATGTTTAGGCATCACGCACCCAAGGGTCCCGAGTGCCTTCTCCGCAGGGGATGTAGCAACTGGCCTCAGTTCCTGCTGAGAAGGTTAGTTTTGTGGAGTTAGGTAGGTTCTCTATATTTCCCCTTTTGTAACGCGAGGTGGGCCGCCGAATGGTGTAAGCGACCCATCCCACGGGACTCCTATCTGCTTCCGTGTGGGGGCCTGGAAGGGACCCCCCGCACGAGTGTTCGCTTCCTTCTGTCTTCTTCTTTTTTCGTCTCCTGAGCGATTTCGTTCGACCGAGCCGTATGGAGTTGGAAATGCTCGCGCCTTATTTCCTGCCTGACATGGTGCACCTGGCCAAGATTGTTCTAATAGAACTCGTTTGAGTTCGACTAAACTTCTAAACTATATCATACAAAATTGGATCGCTGTCATATAGTCTTTGTATCTAATACGGCGCGAAAATTCACAATATAATAATAGCTAACTTGGTGCTGATGTTCTATTCAAACGTACACATCAACGCATTGTGACGCGGAGCTGAGGAGCCTCGGATATAAATGGAAACAGGGTGTTGGTTAATGTTTCCATGTTGTATTGTAACATACGTCCGGCAGTAAAAATTGTAAGGAATGGCTCCTGATGATAATAGTGTTGACTAAACTAGTGTGATGCCCAGTTCAGTCTGTATCTGTCATTCGTGACACCCATTGTAGTCAGTAGTTTGTTACGTATTTGCATCGCGTACAGTCATTGTATCTTTGTTTCCAGGAGCTAGAGCGGCATAAGCGCGAACTGCTCACTGCTCGAGAGCAAGTGAAGCACTGGCAGCAGCAGAGTCAGCACCTCAGTCGGCAAGTGAGTGTAGCGTGCAGTTCCCTGTGACAGTTGAAGGGCAGTGATCCTTAACCTTACTCTGGCTGTGTTCATCCGCTGCAAGGGCACTTTCGCTATGAGTATTCCTACGGCAGAAAGTCCTAGTCCTTGCAGCGAGGTAGCGCAGCGTGACCACAGTTCATTTACTAAAGAGCGTTATGTCAGATTTAAGCGAACATACGGGTGGCAACTTTCAGCCAATAAGCCCCGTCTTGATTCTGATGTCACTATTATGAAGTGAAGAAAGCGAGCCACAGCTCCCTTACTAAAGAAAGTTATATCAGACCCAAGGAATATCGTAATTAAACTCGATTCCACAACTTTTATTAATAACACAGATCGTGAAGTAGCATAATCTGACATAGATTGGATGTTTTATTGCATTACATATTCATCTGTTGCGTAATGAAGAGCTTGAAAATGCGCACTATCCAGTCGTCGCACGCCGCCAATCCAGATAGCACACTGAGCAGTCTGAGCTATGTGCGTCTGAGACGAGTTGCGCTATTGGCTGATACTTCTGTGTGACGTCACTATTGTGCAACTGCACGCATTACTTGTCTGACATAACTTCTTTTAGTGAGGGGACTGTGGCGTGACTGACACAGAGTGAGTGCTGCAAGGAGCAAATAAGGTGCCAGTTTCTTGTAGGAACAGCATTGTTTGCATCGTCGTATGGGTCCTAATCACATCTGTTGGCAGTCTGATTAGTTGCTGGACTCGACGCTGTAGCCTTCACATGCTCATCATATTTTGAGCCTCGGTATGAGACACATCTGATCTAAATTGTTGCACACCCTCCGTTCAGGCTATTACAAGGTCTAAGAATTTTTTTGCTATGCGAAACGATTAGGATAGCGTAGTAAATGTAAGTGGCGAACATACGAGAAATGCTTCGAAGGAATAAGAGAGAGCTCATGCATTGTACTGAATCAAACTCCCAGTGGTGAACGTCGACTTCAATAAGCAGCACTTATTTGCTGTCATAATTGCAGTTTTTCTGTGGCACATTGGTAAGACTTCATCGAAATACGACTACGTGTCCTTTGCTGGCGGAACAGTTGCGAGATCAACGGGTGACTTCAGAGTCTACAATAATCAATTAGAGTCAAGAGCTAGTGACATTGGTGACAAAAGCAGATTATTAATAATATACTGTAAAATAGGTAATTAGGAATAGAAATAAAACGTATTAAGACGTGGCATGATGTAAAATTAAACTTGAGGATTCAACAGCTAAATTCCTCAAAGGAATATGCTGAAAATGTATTTTCTAGCAGGTTTTTTTAACACATGGGAATACATTATGTTATCGTGGAGTTCACGGCTTCATAACTATTAACCGCTGCTCTTCTGAGGTAGCCTGTTAGAGCCTCAATAGTTGATTCGTGGTGTTTTGGGTTGTATGACGTGCGTTGGGTTTGGCCAAGTGAGTCACGTGATGTGCGTTAGCTTAAACGGGGTGGGCTATGTGAAAAGCATTGCGTTGGGCTAAACTGCAAGTCACACATCGTAACGTGGGCTTAGTAGTAGTAGAAGAAGTTTTTACTAGCGCTTCAGTGGCACACTGCCTATATCGCGCCGAACTATTCCTGTGTTTAACCGCAGGCTCGTGCGCCAGCTAGGGCGCGTTTTAAATTGTCAATGATTTTTGTCTCGGCTTTTCTGCCGGTGGGTCTCAGAGTGGTCAGTGCGCTACTGACAGGAAAAAGGCGCAAGTTGAGCATCTCCAACCCCCGGGTGCGGCTGAACGCTTTCGCTCAGCTACACTGTATTGGGGAAAGAAGCGAAATACAAGAAATTAGAAGTCTAGTGGGAATAGGTCAGTCACCTCGATCAGCAGTCCACCTCACGAAACAGAAGGGGAAGCATTGAGAGCCTACCTAACTTTACAAAACTAACCTTATCAGCAGGAACTGCGGCAAGTTGCAATATCCCCTGCGGAGAAGGCACTGTGGAACCTTGGGGTTGTGAGGCCCAAATATATTGTGGCAAGGAAAGGGCCCGCCAGAAGTAACGGGGGTTTATTACATGTTAGACAATAAGAGCATTATCTAGTTAACTGTGGCATGAATGAATTTAATCTAACATAATTATGGTAATTAATTAGCATGACTAGTGCAGTGAAGTCTTGCTGTATTTTGAACAATGCATAGATGTTATCAGCCCAGGGCACGTTCTCACAGTACGTGCTGCTTTGCACTCTCCATCTGCCGCAGGTGGAGTCGGCGGACGCGTCGCTGTCGCGGCTCAGTGAGGCGGGCGACCGGTCGTCTCCTGACGCTGCAGCGGAAGCAGGCAACGCTGAGCTCGAGGCCGCGCTGGCGTCCCTTCACCTTCGGGACTTGCGGTGCCATCAGCTCATCATTGAAATTAATAAAGTAAGCTGTAGTGTCTCCCTGCAGTTGTTTCTGTGTGTACGTACCTAATCAGTTGAAAATTTGATTAGTTGCTACATCTCGATGCATTTGCATAGAAGTTTGCAATTTAACGACTGGGGCAAGCAAAACGAAAAGCGAACGGTGAAAGTTACAAAACCAACTATCATCAAGGTTGGCAAAAACCACGTTTTTTTGGCTTAAACCAAAAACCATGTTTTTTTGGTTAAAACCAAAAAACCCGTGGTGTTTTGGTTTATTTATTTTTTAATATTTCGTTGTTGTTTCCCCGAGTTCTAGGAATTTTATCCAACATTTAAAGGGTTTTCTACTGCGTAGACTCATGTGGCTAGCTAATCATCCACAATCGTAAGTCACTTCATTTCAATTTCCTATTGTAGAAGAACAATTTTAAGATAGAGGAGTTACGAAAAAGCAGTTAGCAGAGTACCTGCATTTGCTATGGCTACATTTAATAAGCAAACTGCAGAAATGCTATGATTTAAAATTGCAGTATAAAATCCTCTGGAAAACTTGATAACACTTCAAAGTACAAATACAACTTGACAGAAATGGCTAGCTACTAGCTAATTAAGAGCAGAGTTATGAACTGAAGAAAGTGAAATAGCTATATGCCTACATCCTTCTCATGAGCTCACTAGCTATCTAATTCTCTCAGGGGGCATAGGATGGGCCATAGGGTTCGGTTAGTTTAGGTTCGTCCTTCCTATGCTATGGGGCTAGGCAACCCCAGGGGACTCGTGTAGGTTACCTCAGCTATTAGCTAGGCCTTTGGGACGTCTCTCTTTCGTGTCCACTTTGCTTCCTTCCCGATTTCATACTCTTACTTGTACATGCTTTATCTGTTCTTCCTCTTCTTTCCCGGCTTGCTGTTCTCATGTACGTTGATCCTGTGTGGTAGGAACACCTTCGTGCATGGGTTCCCCGTTTCTCTTGGCATACTATATGTCCCTTGCTCTTTCCGCTGTGATATTGTTCTGCTCGGAAACATAGGCTTAAACTTCCTAACTATAACCAAGTAACTAGCTATCTAATAGCGACTATATAACAACTACTTCTAATTTTCAGTAGCTTCTAGCTTACGAGAATATAATTAGACATGCATCTCTGAAATGAAATAACATAAATTTCAAAAGGTTATAGGTTTTTAATAATCATAAGCAATAGTTGACCCTAACTGTCCTAACACTCAAACGGGATTCCTGAAAAGAAACGCATCAACTCATTATTTCAGTTGTGTGACCAAAATTTAATACTTTCTAGAAATAAACCTGTTTAGTTTGCAATGTTTATGAATAAAAACAAAAAAGTTGAATAAAAACCAAAAAACATGGTTTTTTGGTTGGCTTAAACTATTGTTTTTTATCTGGTTTAAACCAACAAACCCTGATCATCATTACATTGAACACACTGTAGTGGCTTGCGTTCCTGCAGTTAGTGGAAGAGCGGGACTCCCTCCAGCTGCGGCTGAGCTCGGCTCTACGCACCAATCAGGACCTTGTGAAACAATACAAACATGACGATGGTAGAGAGGCAGACACTGCGAGCGTCGCCGCCACACGATCTACGGTGGAGGACGTCTCACCACCTCTCAAAGACAAGTACGTTTTCGTTTCATTGTGTTTCCTCGACGTCGTCAGAGTGGTAGAGTAAATCACTCGGAGAGTGTCGGTAATATCCACTGGCCTCGCTGCCATCAGCCTGAAATATGCAGCTAGCGCTTCCCAGGACCCTTGACTGGCCGGGGAATTTTGTGGTGCTACACTGTACGAGGCTCCTCGACTCCATGTCTTGTGGTACTGCGTTGCACTGTCGTGTAACTGCCAATGGTGACTTGGCGTGCGAAAGGAATACGCACGTGAGCGCCCTTTTCCTAGCTTCTGACGGGGAAAATAGAATCGAGCTTGCCACATTTCATTACACATGCACGTGTGTTTCGGAAAGTTGTTTCCAGTTCAGATCTTCTGGGATAGAATCATCAAGTTTGCCCAGCGTGGAACAGAAGCGATCAATATTTGACACTTTTTACGCTTTATCTGTGCTGACAACGTTCGTTCCACTCACGCAAATCCGTAATACTTTTTTATATCACTTGTGTTACTGCAGCCAATTGTTGAACCGCTGCTTGTCACATTGTAATGTGTTCCTCCCTCAGTTTTAGTCATAACATGTACCTACGTTTTATTTAAAGTGTACAATTTTAGGTATGTACAGAGGTACTCATGCGGCAGTAGTGAAGCGCTAATAGGGAAATTGGATAGGTGGCGGTTGTCTTGAGTTCTTTGATCGCCTTTGTGGCGGGAACGGATGCTCAAACTACCGTACTCGATATAATAATAATAACAACAATTAGAGCACTTTGACAGCGCTTACCTGCGCTAAGCAAGGCAACAGTAACGAAAAATTCAAATTCGTTGTGATACCATGATTTTCTCTGTATCGACACAAAGTCTAATAATTTGTGGCTTTTGATAGTATTAACAATTTCTGTAAATTTCTTGAACATCCGTTCATAACTTTTTGAGTTAAGCTGCTAACAAACAACATGACAGACATAAGTCAAACACGCAAACGAACCAACCGATCATCCCTAAAATATCATTTACCGGTATGTCTTTCAACGTTACTAACAAACTCTTGTAGCCTAAATTTCATAAAGATCCATTCATAACTATTTCAGTTATTGTGCTAACGAGCATAAAATCAAACAGCGACAAACGAACGAACGAATAAACAGATCACAAAAATTTAGTCATTTACTCTTCGTAATATACCTAACAACTAGTATAAATTTCATGAAAATCTGTCCGTAACTTTTTGAGTTATCGCGCCAAGAAAAAATAGGCAACAAACAAACCAAAAGGTAATCATCTGGTAATATTAACATGCCTAAAAATATCTGTAACTCTCGTGAGAATCTGTTTATAACTTTTTGAGTAGTCTTGGTGACAGTCCAACAGACAGACAAGCACAACAAAAAAATATAACCTTGATGGCGGTAATAATGTATTACCTTGAGTTTCTAGAACGAGAATAATCATGCTGGCCATGGCTGAACAACGTAGCAGGTTAACGTACGCACAGGTAGTTTGTTAAGCCCCGCCAACTCTTGTGACGTCAGGTGGAGAGATAGATAGTAACCTGTGGTAATTGGTTCATACCTGTTACTTGCTACATAAATACGGTGAGCGTGAGCTTCCCTGAAATAAAGAAAGTTAATCATTTCTCCACGATCACAGCTGTTTACTGTGCGATGCAAAAATTTGTTTCCTAGAAATAGGGCAATAAAATGTCAAATAGGTTGAAAGACTAGGAAATTAATTACAACAACATAGCTACGGCTTCCTAAGTATTGATATGGCTTATTTTGTAATTGTATATCATTTACATACTAGTGCACTCCGCCATGAAAAATTACCGCGAAGAACATGGCTTACAGATAAAAAACTACAGCTGCATACGCATTATCGGTGGGGTATTAAATGCTCTAGAACTTTAAGTCTAAATTTATGAACTTGACGTGAAATTTGTAGCTATTTTTAATAGCTTTGCTCTTCAAAATATTACAAATTGTCTAACGGAGGAGTGTTTTTTTTTTACTAGTTCAAGCTTCATATATCAGCCGTTCAAAGGCTGCCTTTCAAGTAGGCTAATTAAACAGTTTTCCCGTCGACGTACCATTTTCTTTCGAGTTTTGAGAGAGAAACGTAATAATTAGGGCTACTTGGCTAGACAATCGTCCAAAGTCCAAGAAGAAAGATTTTGTTTCAAGTTTCATGGCTTCTTTAAGAGAAATTAGTGTTGTCTGTGGTTACTTGGAAAAATTTAGAGGGAAAATTGAATTACTCATAATTACCACTTAGTAGGTTATCATTTTGCTGAGGCAAAAATGTTGGAAATAGCAGAACATTAATTATCAGCCCATGCTGGCGGAAATAGATCCATATATCAGGGGCTCTTCATCGTGCTTGCGTGCATTCATGATAGTCTCTTTGGCAGGGATTCTTCCCCCCCCCCCCTTTTTTTTTCTCTTTTCTCTAGTCCTCTATATCCTACTAACATAAATGCATAGCTCATGAGGGCCGGGGCGTAAGTTCCGGTGTCTCTTTGGGAATGGGCTTATTGGTTCGTCTACTGCCGCCTATCTAATCTAAATATTACTATAAATGAATTAGGAACACCATTGATACTTGTGAAACACCGACATTCTTCGCTCCACCTGACGTCATTCGAGGAGATGCGCAGAACCGTCTCAAAATGGTCAAGCGATGAGTTGACCTGTTACGTTGTTCAACCATGATGCTGGCCTAGTTCCGCCCCTTTCAATTTGCTCTTCACGCGGTTACTTCTCATAGTTCATTACAGCATTTGTCGTGGTATTGCGAGTTTTGGCAATTTTTGTCTCGTGTGCTAATGATATCATTACCTCCGCCAACGAGGTTATGTTTTCGTCGTGTTTGTCTGTTACTAAGATAACTCAAAAAGTTATAAACCGATTTGTACAAAATTTGCAGGGATTGTTAGGCATGTTAGGAGGAATAGATGATTAACTTTTGGTGGTGAAGATCCGTCCATCCGTTTGTTTGTATGTCTGCATCATTTTTCTCAATGCCATAACTCAAGAAGTTATGGACGGTTTTTTATGAAATCCACAAGAGTTGTTAGGTAGCTATATAACGAAGAGTAAATGACCAAATTTTGGTAATGATCCGTTTGTTCGTTCGTTTGTCACGGTTTTAAGTTTATGCTTGTAAGCACAATAACTCAAAAAATAATGAATGGATCTTTCTGAAATTTATAGGGGTTGTTAGTAATATTAAAAGACATTAGTGATTGAATTTTAGTGCAGATAGGTTTGTTCGTTTGTATGTTTGACTAATGTTTGTCGTAAAGTTTGTTAGCAGCATAACTCAAAAAGCTATGAACGGATCTTCAAGAAAATTGCATAAGCTGTTATTACTATCAAAAGGCACAAATGACTACATTTTGGAGTTGCTACAAAGAAAATCATGGTTTCAGAGCCAATTTGAATTTTTTGCTACCATTGTCTCGCTTGGCGGAGGTATGCGCTTTCAGAGTGCTCTAATTCGTAATTTAAAAAAGCATTACCTGCTGCACTGATGAGATTCGTTTCACAATCAAATAGCAAGCATTTCGGTGCTCCTCTGGATGGCACGAACAGACCCTCACCGAAATCTTAGCAAATGAAAGTAATTATCTAGGACTCCTTAATTTTACATGTAGTTTCCATAGTGGTCCGGGCTGGGCCACAGGGTTAGGTTTGTTGGGCTCTCCCACCCTGTGTTACGGGGAACAGCTCCCATCTGGAAACTCTGTAAGTTATTTTTGGCCTTAGGAACAACATGCTTTCATGCACACTTTATTCCTTCTCTTGTTTTCCATTTTCGCCATCTTTGTTTTTTTTCGGACTTTCTTTTCCCTTGCGCCTAATTTCGTGCTCGATTTCCATGCTTTTATTGACGAAGCCATTTCACGTCTCTTACCTTCCTAACCCAAATAGCAAAGTCAGTAAATGGGATTGAAAATGACGCATGTACCGTGTATTGTATGAATTACAGTTCGCAGTGAGCTCTCGGTTCATGAGAGCTTGCTGCATTCTATTATTGTGTATATATATACCACTCTATTTTGAAGAGCCACAGCACAAAATCCTTCGGAATTTTGACGAAATATTTTGTACATGTTCATCATATATGTTAAGGTACCAGTACAATTTTTTTAAGCCAAAGCCGAGTCGGTCACCATGGGAAATTTTCACACTTTGGTTGAGTTCATTTGGAATGACCCTGCTGAGAATTTCTTTCGCTACTTTGAATTGGGTTCCATGAATAATTCCTTATCCAACTACCCTTCACAGCTTGTTATTAACGCGTGGCACCCCGTCCTTCCTTGCAATGTAGCGAAACGCATGCTCATAATTAAAATTTTGTACCAGCTGATGGTAATGAGTTGAAGTCCTCTCAACAAAACTGTCCCCGTCGGTAGCGCCAGTAATCTATTGTTCTCATGACAGGCTGGAGGAGCTGCGAGAGCTAAACGACGAGGTAGAGCAGAAGACCATGGCGAGCTTACCGCCCCACCCAACCATCATCACTCCCGAGTACACGCTTACTCGCGAGACGCAGGCCACCTCCTCCACCCTCATCAACTGGATCATGGGGCGCACTACGCCGCGAGTCATGCATGTCTGACGACTTGCAGAAGCGTAATTGTAGTAGAACTGTGGCATCTTGTAGTCATTGTATCACAGAGTGCCAGAAGAACGTGAAATGAGGCTGTGTTGGGTATGTACGTGACACTCGTCTCTCGGCGTCTTTGGTATGTTCAGTGAAACTACTCAGTTACATCGAGATAAGCAGCTATTTGGTAGAGCTCTTATTTGCTGGAGCTTCGGTCAGAAGGGGGCGGCTCCGCAGGATCAGGAACGAGGCCTTTTCTAGGGTAATCTATTCTGGATTAATGCCTCGAAGTTGCGGGACCAGCGCTTATAATCGCAGTTGTTGGGTTAATTAAAATTTATAAGACTAGCATATTTCTTGATTGACCTGTCCCTGTCTTCGATGCCTTGACTAGGGCGTAAACATGTTAACTACTCGAGGGTGCAATTTTGTGCAAGTTCACATCAAGAACGCTATTGTTCATAGAACCAAAATGCTTCCACCACGAACTTTTTTTTTTACTTTCAGTATCAACAAAATTTTTTTGTGTGGTAGCTATGTTTATTGCAAATACATAGGTTTTGGTCTTCGAACCATAATTGTTTAAAGCTGAAGCATTTCGGTTGTATGCACCGGAGTTTCGTATGCGTGTAACCTATATCACTGGCAGAGCATGCAATATCTAGAAAAGGTGTAGAGCAATTGCATGACTACTGCCATTTCCAGTTTTTCATCGCCTAGTATAGAAGAACTTGAGGTGTGTAGAGAATGGTGATAATTTGTTTCTTCTTGTCATATCTCCATTGTGTAGTTATTTGTTTTACGTGCAGTAATGCTGTGACATAGTAGTCAGCCAATTCCGAACCATTACTATATTTCTTTTATAGCAAGCAGGAGAAACGCAAGATTTCACGACCGTGTGCACTGGGACGTGTAGCCATTTTGTTCAAGTTGTTAGTCATAAGGTTGGATATTTATCTACGTGCCTGAGTGGGGTGAGTGGTTGATCATGTTTTACTTTGTTGTTGGTTAGTTGTATTATTTATTGTATTCATAACTATATAAAATCATACGCTGTACAGAAAAATGTATCAACATGCCGCAAGAAATAAAAAAAATGCATCATAGCGAAGACGTTTTTTTTTTTTTGTTGAAATGTGTGGTCTTTCCTACTACCGAATCGTATTGTGAGACGCAAGACTTACTGGTTTCGAAGAAATGCTATCCTGCTTCTCTAGCAGCAGTAAATATCTTTTTACTAAATAAAACATGTACGGTACATTGAGTTTGGAGCAGTAGTGGCAGTTGGGTTCATTGACTATTACTGCAGTAAATAATCCAGGTACCGAAAGAGGTGCTGTGGATGCAGTTAGATGTTCAAACATTCACCCTGTAGCCAATATAGGTAATGTACAGAAATACACTTTATATCTTTCCAGGTCTATTGCTCTACCCTCTCTCCTTTGTTGCTGTGCGCCGGCCTTTCTGGGAAAGGCGAACTGTGAAATAACCTGTACGTTCTATATACTCATAGACTACAGTGCGAGGTGTGGAAATACTAAGCTCTTATTGTGGCAGCGGTGCAGTCATTATGGCAACCTTGACGGCTTGCAGTTTGGGTGGGATTCATGCAAACATCTGCTGCACCGTCGGTGAGAGTGGCAAGATCGGTTGAGTTAGCAGGTGGCACGTAACAAATGGCTTCGTGACGAGTGATTTTGGTTGGTTTCGCGAACTGCGCGGTATCAAATTTTGCATCAGACTCTGGCACGGCGCGACTGCAACTTTCAAGAAATTAGTGTTTTCAACCCAAACATTCAGGACTCGCCATTATCCTGTGGCTCTTAAGATTCTGCAAAGGTTTTTTGTACCATTTTCGAACAGCGGTTCCTTGTCCCCAATTCATAGATGAAAATCTGATAGACTTGTATGTGTCTAATTCAACTCTTCCCTGAGTGCAGCTACAAGCTTCATTTTCTGTCGACTTTCGGCTATCTGAATAAAGCCCCAATTCACATGAAACACCGTCTCTATAAGCCTGTCTAACTGGACTGGGCTACAAGTTCCAGTCACAGTGTGTTGGAGTCTGAAGCAAAACATGACAGCGCGTTTCCTCGAAATTGTCTCGCATTCAATACGTAGCAGAAACAAACACTCTTCATGAAACTAATCCCTGTAGAACACCTGCCGACTCCGCCGACTTGAACTGACGGGTCAAAATTTGGAGTCTCCTAGGAATTTTATTTGAAATGTAAAGAAAACTTGACACACGGCGGCATAGGGCTAAACTCGCACCGACACATCTGATATTGACCTCCATCCCATCCAAACAGCAAGCCACCAGTGTTGCCAGATCGTAATTCGCCACTACCAGTCTCGTGACTGTCTACACACCTCGCATATACCTGGACATATTTAGCTCTTTACACATCTATACTATGCCTTGCTTACCGTTGTTTCGCTCGATATAACTGTGTCAGTGAAAGACTTTTTAAGTTAGTGTTTTTTTTTTATTTTTTGGAATAGTTAATATAAAAGAAAATTAACATTGGTTCCAGTGGATAATAAAAGAGCATTGTTAGAAGGCAGAAATATCCAAGTGTGATCAGATATGGACATTAGCGAGGATGAACACACTAAATGTAATGACTACGGTGGCATTCAGCACAAGAGCAGATAGAGCTGACAGCACGAATTGCTGAATTCAGAGTTTCAACTGATCCTTTACCGTTTGCATTTAAGCAGCGGTTCGCAATATTGCGATATTTTGACGTGACTAAAGCGGCACCGTAGGAGTGAGTTGACATGTCAATGTCTTCCGCTGGCTGGGCTGTTTCGCTACTATGGTTCTGTCTCCTATGGTAATACTATTAGAGCAAAATAGCTCTTGTAGCGAAACAGCACTGTGTATATATATCCAACAACCACACTTTAGAACACATACGAGAATGGCAGAATAACGATATACTGAAGATGCGTTCGATTAGGGGTTGGAATTAAGCCCTCAAGGCTTCACCCTTGAATGTGGCTTCAAGAAGTTCCTCCTATGATACAGACATCGGCCCTTAATCGGAAAGCCTGCAGAATTCCAGACACTTCCATCATACTTCATCAAGGGAGTCTTTGGCCTGGTCGCTATAACTGCGTCGCTTCCAACACGAGTCACCGACCGAAACAAAACCGAAGCTTGTGTCTAAAGTCTCAGACGACAAGTCAAGCCTCAAAGGCTTAGTTTTGACCCCAATCGAACGTACAGTTAGGCACAAGAACTGTTCCTACCAGAATAAAAAAAAAAGTAAATGAACTGCTACATTGTACACATGCATAAAATACTACACTCCCGATGAAAAGAAAATTTTATATTTCTAACGTACAAAACATTAAGCTTTCCGACCAACTGCGCGAGGACCATTAATCATCAATGCAATTACTAGTAGTAGTAGTAGTAGTAGGGGTTTTTACTAGCGCTTCAGTGGCACACTGCCTATATCGCGCCGAACTATTCCTGTGTTTAACCACAGGCTCGAGCGCCGCCTAGGGCGCGTTTTAAATTGCCAATGATTTTTGTCTCTGCTTTTCTGCCGGTAGGTCTCAGAGTGGTCAGTGCGTTACTGACAGGAAAAAGGCGCAAGTTGAGCATCTCCAACCCCCGGGCACGGCTGAAAGCTTTCGCTCAGCTACGCCGCAAAGGGGAAGGAAACGAAATATAAGAAGGTAGAAGTTTTGCGGAAATAGGTCAGCCACCTCGATCGGCAGCCCACCTCCCGAAACAGAAGGGGAAGTATTGAGAGCCTACCTAATTTAACAAAACTAACCTTCTCAGCAGGAACTGCGGCCAGATGCTACATCCCCTGCGGAGAAGAAACTCGGGACCCTTGGGTGCGTGATGCCTAAACATATTAGGGCAGGGAAAGGGCCCGCCACAATATGCCCCTGAGGGCAATGTAATTACTACATGCAGCAGTAAAACTATATTACCGATGCAATGTAGATCTGTATGAACAAGCCGGGGAATAATCTAAAAATAATGATGGAGAAGCTATTTAAAATTTTGATATGGTTATTCAGTGATGGAGAAGCTATTTAAAATTTTGATATGGTTATTCAGTCAATCATTTCCACTCAGACCAGTTTCCCCGCTCTGCAGCTCTACAAATCCGTCACTTAAAGTTTAAAAATTTGTTGTATGCATGCAGCAGCTCCCATAAGATGACACAGCAAAATAAGAGTCAAATTACCCAAAATCACTGGAAACAAAGGGCTGATCGTGAAGCATGTAAAGACAGCTATAAAATATCAGTGACTAGACGTCGACCCTGAAAGAACTACACTGGGAAACACGCGTGGACTCCAGATCTTCTTCTCAGTCGCAATGCGCACAGAAACGAATCCACCGCTAATTTCAGGGACTCAGCAGGGATCATTATCACCAGCGAACGAAGTGAGAGAGGTGATGTTTTCGTTGAAGATCCAAGTACATATATCTTTGCATGTCTGTCAACTCCATAAGTGGTAGAAAGAGTTGAGCAATCTTCATAATTTTTTGTACGGAGTTTGGTGGGTTGACCTAGATGTGACCCATGCTAAAAAACTAGTCCTAGCTGACCATAAAAAATGAGTGCATTGAATTTTCTTCTACCGGGTCGAATTTGCCTCCACCGTGGCAGATCAACTCACGCAGAGTTCACCTCCCATTTTTCCTATGTTATTATTAAGAGATCTGCGTGGGGTTGACAGCGTGGAGCTCGCCTTGTTGGACACAGCATCCATATGATATGAGAAACTAGGATTAGCTGGCCATCAAAAATTATTTCGTTAAATTTGTTTTCACCGCGGGTGATGGTCCTACGCCACGAGGCGTTTTAGTTTGGAGGTACTTTCGGCAGCTACAGGCGAGGACTTTGACCTTATTTGAAACCGCTACCTGTAGATTAGGTAGAGTACACCATCAATAACATTACGGGTTGCTTGCACAAAAGTAGCCACAACCTATTTTCTTTGAGATTTTGACAAGTTTTTTTTTTTACTGTAGATAGAGTTACAGTCTGGAGGAGGGCGATTTTTCATCTAGGGCCTCCCCCCCCCCCAAAAAAAAAAGAATCGCTTGAAGCACGAATTAGCTTGCCCGTGCTACAAGGTGACGACTGTAAAATGGAACAGATGACCCATGAGCTTGACTTAAGAAACAGTACTGGACTAAAATCCGATACCACACCCCTAGCGATGAGGTTTTTGCTCTAGACGCAGCAACTGTGGTAATAACAGTCTGTCTCAACCCATATCACCAGCTACTATCTGATGTACATAAACTCAATACACAAGGGCCTTCAGTGGCCTCAGCCCAATAGATTCGGCAATTTGGGGGCTTCAGATACAAACAACAACATTAGCTACAACCGATGTGGTAAATATGTCGGGACGTCCTGCCCGCGATCCACGGAGTCCGGACTGCGAACGAAACCAACTGGAACAGAGATCTGTAAACAAAACTCAATCAAAACCGCCAGGACAGATACACGAAGACACTGTGAAAACTAGGCATCCTCGCGGAAACTCAGCGGTCTGTAACCAGACGCATCGAGTCCAACTACCCAAATCACGCTGTGGTCCCCACTTAGCCCTGCCGTCGTGTAAGGAATGGTTGGATCTGCCTGAATGCACCGCACCACACGCACAATCCACACAACATAGAACGTACAAGCAACACAGGTTTTAAATCGGTGATGTTGCCCAATGTCTGTCCTGCCTACATTAGGGCAGTGGGCCTGCTCAGTGCTCAGTCACGGAGACGAGGGCAATGCAACAACACATGCGGTGTGTTGGGTTCTTGCTACAAGCAGCGCCTCTCTCGACAGTCTACACTCAGCGTAACTGGGGCCACTGGTTTCCGAGTGTATTTTGTAAATATAAAATGCAAGATAGAAGAAGCAAACTTATGATGCAACGATGAGTTGCTCACGAACAACACTCGAGGGCCAAAAGCTCGGACGAAGTCGGAACTTTCAGTTCAAATAACCAGGTTAAATTATATTGGATAGTTCAAGTCTGTGTTTTACAATACAACAGTAATATAATAGAGGGAAAACCAAGGAATATATCGTATGATGAGAGAAAATGGAACCCAGGCTTGAAGGTGTTTCCGTACTGTAGCTACCTACAAGCATGGAACAGGAAGTCGGGGGGAAAAAAAAGGAAAATAAGAACAGTAGGACAATAAAATGGGAAGGAAGCTAAGTGGGCACGAAAGACAGACGTCGCGAAGGCTAAGGTAACCTACAGGGTTTCCCTGGGGCTGCAGCTCCCCATACTATACGCTGAACAAACCTGCTTAACTGCTAAACTATTCAACTGCCAACTGGAGCTGCTGTAAGAAATAGCAAAAATAACTTCCAACTGTGGCACAAATATATATTTTGCTTTTTGTCACTTCAAGTACTAAGTGTTTGCATTGAGAAAATCGCACTCTTTCGGCCATAACTTTATACTGGGAGGCAAGGTTAACACCATCAGCACCAGAACTACCCGTCATGAGAGTACAGCCCCTTCATCTACTGTATTATAACTGAAAGGAATTATTAGTTTAAATAATCAAACCTTTTAAGCGGTAACGAGGCACAAAGAGTACACTACAGCGATTTATTCGCATAGCGCACTGTTTAGAAGTAAAATCCGACTGAAGGCGAGTTCTATGGGAGCCAGAAGTGAAGAGCGCGTTACCTCTGGCTGCATAAGTTAGAAAACTGAAGATTTAAGCGAGCTGCAAGCGACACAATCGAATATTAGCGACGAGCGTCACTAACTTTAGCGGCAATAGGTAAATGCACTAAATTGGAATGTTAATACAGTGAAAATGTAAAGCTCACGTAACCTGACATCCGCGGGAGTGGAAAAGGGTTATTTTTTCTTACATTACACGAATTATTAATATCACAGGAAAAGGATAAAGACTTAACGGTATCATTACCTACAAGGTTACCCAACACGTCATCAAGCAAAAGTTCACGACAACTACTAGCCTACTAGTTACTACTTTTAAAAGCCTACGTATGTTATTATAAATAATTATCTATACAAAATATGCAGCGGCATAAACTGTAACATTGTGTTATAAGGCATATTCGATTTGCCCACTACGAGCGAGATAATCTAATTTGATTAGCTTCAAATTATCGAGAGCTTCAAACTGAGCTTTGGATCCAACAAGGCGGCAGATTGAGTTTCAGGGCGAAAAGTGAAAAATGATCACGCTTGACCCAGCTAGACTTTCAACCCTACTGCGCCGTCTCAAGCATGACCGGTTTGTGATTAGTACTTGAAACTCAATCCGAACTACTGAAACGAAAGCTCACGACTGAAATTCAAAAGAGCTGAAGCTGATCAGTTTGGATTACGTCTCTCACAGCGGGTGAATCAAAGAGATACCTTAGTATATTATTATGGCTGCCTGCAATACGTAGGTACGTATGCTCGGGGTGAGCCAGAAGCACCAAAGCTATCTATACACTAACAATGTTTGATTGTACTGCATTTATTACAAGCATCATTTCAACCCTCATGCCTACAGAGATTTTTATTCAATTTTCAGCAAGTGACAAAGCGCTTTCCCCCTAACGCTATTTTCCAAACTTAACAAGAGACAGACGAGCGCTAGCATGCTCAGTACTGCAGTCCAGTATCAGCACCGGAATAATAAGAGTCGGAATATTGCATAGGGATAAAACTGAGGACCGGGTCCGTCAGACCCGTGAGGTGTCTCTGCAGTTAATGCTGTTCAATTTTGTAAAAAATCAATGCAATAATTTTTATAAAATTCGCAAAAAATAATTCGCCTTGAGCTAACGAAACGTTAGTTGAGGCGAAAGTGCTTTGTTTAGACGCCGGATGGAAGTTCAACTTCCACTAGCCTCTTGCCCCCGTGGGCGGGTGGCTCTCACCCACCTTAGCCTGTCTGGGGTCAACCAACC
>LQNS02278094.1:30771727-30789956 GCA_001587735.2 Parhyale hawaiensis
TATTCAGGCTTATTTTGTCCAGTTCCTCTAGAATTTTTACATCTTGATGAAATGCTAACTCTTCCAGAGAGGTAATCCATTTACTGGTCTAGAAGCTGGGCCCGTCTGCTACATAAAGAACGAATAAGAGACGAGCACAAAAAAAAAAAACAGTAGCACGAAGAACGAAAGCAGTAAATTGGGCACGAAAGGCCCAATGAAGGCTTTACTATGGCTAAGGAAAACTTTCAGTGTTTACAGCGTTACGTTCTACAGCCTTGACATACTGCAAATGAAGGTCGCCAGTATGTAGGGACTGGTCATCTGCTGAGAGTAGATGTAAGATTTACGTCACAGCAGGAAACCCAGGTAGCGCGTTCCTGCTACAGGAATAGCTCATATTTCGCATGAAACAAAACCGTACGATTTTCTCATTAAATTAACGGAGTTTGTCAATAATGACAGACAACCAGGGCCGCGTTTGACCGATATTGACATTATAGTCAGTTAGTTATAGTCAGGAAGTTTGAGCTTCCGTTTCCGAGCAGAACGATATCACAGAGGAAAGGGAAGGGACATATAGTAGGCCGATAGAATAGGGGCACCCATGCACAAAGGTGTTCCCACACAGGATCAACACGCATGGGAACAGCAAGTCGGGAAAGAACTTCAAAGAAGAGGAAGAACAGAATAAAGCATGGGCAAGTAGGAGTGTGAAATTGGGAAGGAAGCAAAGTGGGCACGAAAGAGAGACGTCCCGAAGGCCTAGCTAATGGCTGAGGTAACCTACACGGGCCCCCAGGGGTTGTCTGGCCCCATAGCATAGAAGGGCCGAACCTGAACTAACCTAACCCTTTGGCCCATCCTATGCCCCCTGAGGGGCCGATATTGGCATTGAGATATTCGCAGTCGCAGAAATCAAAGAGTGAACGATAGCAAGTGAACGCGTCCCACACACTCACCTGATCTGAGTAACGTTGCCCAGAGCAGGCGGCAGATGACCGATGTTGTTATTGTTGATGTGTAGAGTGGCAATCCGCGGCCAGCTCGCCACCAGAGACACGTCCACCTGTACGCAATAGACATTGGGGCCGAAGGTAGTTTTACACAACTTTGGTGCATCACTGCATATAAATAAACTGAGCAACGAATCGGAGTGGATATTGAGATTAAGCTTTCTATATTTTATCCCAAGGCGGAATTCAACAGTTTTAGCGATTTTTCCTTCACTTGACCAGAAGTTCCAATTTAAAATTGCCTAGAATACCGGTTTTGATTTCAAGATACTGTCAGTACCCAAAGACTTTGGTCAAGGAAACAAGTAGTCAGAAATCGGACAGCTACAGACTGCCCATTCCGGATAGCTTGACTTTAATCCACGAACTAGTAGTAGTAGAGGTTTTACAAGCGCTTAGTGGCACAATGCCTACATCGCCTATATTCCTGTGTTTGTCCACAGGCTTGTGCGCCGCTAGGGCGTGAAGTATGTCTCATTTTACAGTACCGTAATAGGAAGTGCTAAGGAGGGGAATATTATTAATTTTACATAAAGTATATGTATTTAGCAAACAAGGGAATAATAACACAGTTGGTGGTGGCACCTATCGTGATGGGTTCATCACAGTTTATTATAGAGGTCGCATCTAATAATGAACGTCTTAAGTGCGTCTCTGTTGAATTGGCCACGAAGCCCCTCAGCCAGCATTCCCCAGAGTATATGAAGTCAGTATCCTGTCCATAAAGGTCCGGATAGCAGTCCACTGCTCGTTGGAGAAGGTAGGGCACACGGTCATCAGATGTAAGACGGTGAGAGGTACGACGCAATCGTCGCAATAGGGCTATGGGAGCCCCATTGGCAAATAGTCATGAGTAAGTCTCGTGTGCCCAATATGCAGGCGGCACAGTACAACGTCCATTCGACGGTCGTCGCCATTGGATGAGTGCCATTGTCGGACGGTTTCTTTGATTGTTCGTAATTTATTGTTTCTCTGGGCCAGCCACTGGGACTGCCATAGTTCGCGCAGGTTTCGCTCGATTAGCGGGTAATAGTCTCGGCAGGGGACTGCACGGCTTGCTGTAGGCAATTCCGTCAGGGCCACCTGCCTCGACTCCTCATCAGCGAGCTCGTTGCCCGCAACATCGACATGGCCAGGCACCCAACAGATACACACTGTCTTTCCAGTGCGTTGCAATTGTTGTATCATGGTTACTATTCGGTTTATGACGGGGTGGATCCTGTCGAGCCTGTCGTATGCTCTGGTATTTAAGAACTACATGGGAAGTAGGAATGTTTCATTCGTAGTTATAATGGTAAGCGCTACCTAGAGTGACTCGTCTCTGTAAGCATCACGTATTTAATAAAACATTTAAATTACGACTGAGAACAAAAACACATGCAGCGAAGTCGCGTGTTCGAGTGCCACTCACCTCACTGATGCGATTATCACCAGCGAACAAGATCTCAAGGCTGCCTGAACCACGAAGGCACTCTGGTAGCTGGGTAAATCTGTAATGCAGAGCATAATAGCCAATCATCTGTGAAACGCTACCATACGGTTCGTTCACTACAAATATCCTAGGAGTGCGGTCCATCTCACTAGCTACACCATGATGCACTGTTTCTCGGTTGCTTGCTTGTATGATTTGTGGGTTGATCCATCCGTCGCTATGTGAAGGATTAGATACCAGAAAATCCATTTGCTAAACGGCAAGTTGGCCGCTGCCTCGATAAATCTCGCAAGCTCAGAACGGAAGCCGTCTCAAGTTCATGTACGTGGTATCATAGATACTACATTGAGCTTCTTTTCCATTGTGATAATTATTCTGTCTGAGCTCAAAATACATAAATTTAGTAGAAAATCAAGGAAAAAATTGAGGAAGACATTCCGGTTAAGATTGATTTTATTGTACGCCTGCCTTCAATGCTTTACAAAAAAATATCTCGCTAAGAAACACCAAGACATCACAGAAAAAATTTTTTACTTTCTGGTAAAGTAATATTGATCAAAGTTCTTCACATAAAAAGGAGAAAAGGAGAGAAATGCATCAGTCATTGCGTTTGTTGAGCGGTCCACACTGTTAGGGTTGAGGCGATGCTGAACACACGTCGTAACTAATGACAAAAAAAAAAAATTAGTTGAACCATAGACCACACCATACACTAGTTCCAAACTTCTGACCTATTCTGTAGCAAGACATTATTGAAGATTGCGTGTGATCAAACCATAAGGCTTATATCCAATGATGTTTTACTTTATTAGGTTGGAAGCGTAGAACATAATCTCCTTCGAGGCGGTAATATGCTAACGAAGTAGGCAGAATGGCAGTTTTCCGTACTAAAGACACTTATGGTGTAACTCACTCTGACAATGCAGGAAATATTAGTGGGTAGCCACTCCACAGCGTAATTACAAAAACCCACCAATAACGGTCCATTATAAAATCCCGCTAGGAGATACAATTACAATATTTTTAGCCCTTTAAGGACCACTGGGCCTCACGAGTCCCGTTTCGCAAAAATTAGGTTTCTAAATGAAGAAGGGATCAGTGATTTTTATACTTATGAGCATCGCGATTATGAGGCGGTAGTCGGAGGACTACAATTTAAGACTACTGTATCTCCAAAAATCTGAGAGAAAAGGAAACTTGGTCCTTAAAGGGTTAAGCCATGAGGGTTACGTGCATATGCTACTCTGACCTGTTGTGCGTCATGTTGAGTTCTCTGAGATATTTGAGAGCACCGAGATCAGGGAGCGCCTCCAGTCTGTTCGCATGGATGTCGAGGTACACGAGGTGGCTGAAGGAGGTCAGGAAGGAGGGCAGAGCCGTCAAACGGTTGCAGGACACCACCAACTCCTTCACATGTCGTGATAACTCACCAAGTCTGGTGAGAGAATGGCTTAATTAAGTTACACATGATGGTGCACAAGCAAGGATCTCATTTCATCGAATATCAAGGTATGTACTATTCCCTAATACGCAGGACCAAGCAGTGATACAGAATTCTGACGATTTTTCTAAGCGAATATAAAAAATACAGAAGGAATGTTCGTTTTGACACTGTCAGCCTCTGGCGCCAACATGAAATACACAAGACATGTGCCCCCCCCCCCCTGCTTCCCTGCCCTAAAAATGCCTGGAACTAGAACTACCTTGAGCTCTGCTTTGATTCATGTGTTGTTGAAGACATCTATGAGCCGGAGAATATTTGGGTTGGGAATAAGTATAAGCAAGGAATAATAGGAAATACCACTCTGACGTTTATTGTTCGCAGCCTACCTTCAATCCCAACCCTTTTTCATACTGGACACGAGGTTTGGTCTCCCCTTTAACTCTTAGTTAGAACCGCCCTTGCCTAAATGATCCAAATCTAGCACAGGTCAGCAGCTAAATGACTTGGAATTGAATTTGCCAGGCCCGGGGAAACAAGTTACTTCAGTCCTTCAGAACAGCTACATACTGTACACTCAAGTTACTTCAGTCCTTCAGAACAGCTACATACTGTACACTCACTTTTGAGGCAGCTCGGTGAGGGTGTTGCCAGATAGGTCCACAGCTGGCACTTCGGCTTCAGCAGCGCTCTGTAGCAGCTCCTCAGGAATGGTGGAAGCTTTCTCACTGTACATCAACTGTGTAAAAAAAAAACTAGAGCTCCACTTCGAAAGCGCAGACCTCCAAAACAACGCAAGGCAAAAAAACAGAAAGGTAGACTAACAGGCGCTAAGACGGACGGATCATAGCCAACATTTGATCGTCTCTTTCCAGTGACATCCTGTCAATTTTATGAAGATGCGTTGAAAACTATTGGAGCTGTGTAGCTGACGGACGGATAAAGACTCCCGGCAAATATATAACATGCTCGGGAGGTAACAATAGATACGGTATAGCTAAAGATTCTTTCCTTGTGTTCATGAAAACTTCTTCAAGATAAGATGTACTGACGAGTCTTTGAAACAGTATTTGTTGTTTGCAAATAAAAAATTATGTTCCGTCTAGTATAAGTTTCCATTAACACTATAGAAGAACAAGCACCAAGACGTCCTCAATGCGAAATAATTGGTGAGGATACTGCGGAGCTATGAAAAAAGTGCTGCAGCAACTTCAAATCGGCACCTCACCGCACCAAAAGTATGATCTCTGCCTAACGCATGACTCCACGAGGATTTTTTCTCACAGTCGTGTGATGGTTTCGCGATTTCCTCGCAGTCGTGTGATGGTTTCGCGATTTCCTCACAGTCGTGTGATGGTTTCGCGATTTCCTCGCAGTCGTGTGATGGTTTCGCGATTTCCTCACAGTCGTGTGATGGTTTCGCGATTTTCTCACAGTCGTGTGATGGTTTCGCGATTTCCTCACAGTCGTGTGATGGTTTCGCGATTTCCTCACAGTCGTGTGATGGTTTCACGATTTCCTCACAGTCGTGTGATGGTTTCGTGATTTCCTCACAGTCGTGTGATGGTTTTGCGATTTCCTCACAGTCGTGTGATGGTTTCACGATTTCCTCACAGTTGTGTGATGGTTTCGCGATTTCCTCACAGTCGTGTGATGGTTTCGCGATTTCCTCACAGTCGTGTGATGGTTTCACGATTTCCTCACAGTCGTGTGATGGTTTCACGATTTCCTCACAGTCGTGTGATGGTTTCACGATTTCCTCACAGTCGTGTGATGGTTTCGCGATTTCCTCACAGTCGTGTGATGGTTTCGCGATTTCCTCACAGTCGTGTGATGGTTTCGCGATTTCCTCACAGTCGTGTGATGGTTTCACGATTTCCTCACAGTCGTGTGATGGTTTCGCGATCATGCAAGGTACGTAAAGCACCAATGTCCACATAACCCAGGGTGAGCAAACCATCCGGTCACCGGCACTCACAATTTTTTTTTCTCGCAATGCTTAGGGTAACATGTCTAGTACCCGTCCACCATGCTAGTACCCGTCCACCATGCTAGTAGCCGTCCACTTGGCTTTAAAAACTTCCTGTGTGAAAACTAGCAGTATGAGAGAACCGTACATAGGCTTACACTGTAGGGTAGTACTTAGCCTACAGTTTAAGCCTATGTACGGCTCTCTAGCACTGCTAGTTTTCACACAGGAAGTTTTTAATGCCAAGTGGACGGCTACTAGCAAGGTGGACGGGTACTAGACATGTTACCCTACGAATGACCGAATATAATTAACACTAAAAAAATTACATACAAGTCAAAGCTAATATAAATCTACGATACAGCCACACTGACTTAGTTTGCTAGAGAAGTAAATTTACAAATACTGCTACCAGTCATTCAAGGGAAAAAAACTAACCCTGAATTTTTAAAAATTTTAGTTCAGGTGGTGTTTTTTTAAGTACCATAATTTCATCGATGTTCATCAAGAACTCTTATTCCAGTTCAGTGCATGAAGATAAATTAAAAACAAAATTGATAAATATAATACGACCTATAAAGACAAGTAATTGGATGAAATTATGTAGAATAGAATTGAAGGGATGAGAGAAAGTGGCATGGAGCACACAGCAATATTCAAATTTTCAAGTTTGATCAAAGAAAAAAATCACATCTTTTTCCAGAGAGAAAAGAATTGGTAAGAAATTAGAACAAAGAAGTAATGTGCTCCGGACGACAGGCTCAGTTCGTCCCAAAACCTTAACAAAAAGAGACGACTCAAGGCTGAAAATGACAGCTCTTCGCAGCAGAAAAGAAACCCTTACAAACTCGGCCGAAGAGTTCAAAATCATACATAGTGTGTCTTTCTCCAAAAATAATACTAGGAAATTGAAAGAAAGGGTTGTAGCATCAAGATGATCAAGAAAGTACATTGTCAATTTGTCAATAAGGAATATCAAGGTTACGAAAAGCGCTGTTGCTGCATACGGCAACATTCTGAAACCCTTTGGAATGGTTTCAGAGTTATCTACTCCCAATTCCCATGAGTCACGATTTATTTTTGAGTGATGGCCTTAAACGGCATCTTTGAACAACAGGAAAGAGCTTCAGCCATGATGGGCCATGAGAAAAACTGTAACGCGTGGAAAGGAGGGATTATGATTTGAGGAGCAGTTTCATCCCTTGGCGATGGAGGCTTAATTCGGTACAAAATGAGAATCAATGCAAAGAATGCGTCGAGAGGCTTAGTTCCAGTTGTCCCGTTACGTTCCCAAGCTCAAAAGAAGAAATATTTACTGTGGTAAATAAATAATCAAATTTACATCAGCTTTTTTTTGCGCAGCAGTAAGACAAACTTGGCAATTCAAACCTGTAGGAACGTATTTTATCAAAAATATAAAAACTCACACCAACGTCACCGAGTTTCCCACTAATTACAGAACAAACTTCAAATTCTCACGCTGGCGTGAGATGCATTCTGGATAGTGCTCCATCCGCTACGACAGGCGTAATCGTCGCAATAACATAACATCTATCTGACGTTGGTGTGTGAACTTGGGGTAACTGCACACCGAGAAAAGCGTTGTGGCAAACCCAGCACACCTTCCCGTGTACCGACGGAGCAAAGTGCAGTAGCTGTGCCGCAGGCACAAGCTAAAGTTGGAACGACCTCTCGGCGCGCGGCGAGGTGCGCTCGTTCTTGCGCGCTACAATCCAAACCCCACTTTGGGTCGCGTTCTCATGAGGTAATTGCGAACAGATTACACTTCAATTTGAGGTCGTCGCAAGCGTCATCGGTGCATAACTAACACTAGAAACCTGATGTAAAGTGGCAAACACCAAATTCAAGATTGAACTTTTGAATGAAATAACACTATGCGAATTAGAATATACATATACTTTGTTCTACAGGGCGAATCAAATACATCTCCAGCATACTCAAGTAAATGTATTCTTTTCGAGTCTTACTGTAGCTTTCATGCATCATCAAACCTCCTATATATATTTCTTACACTTTCAAGGACATGGAATTTTTAGCAACTTTTCCTATGCCAAACAAATCGCTGTACTAATCACGACAAAACACGTACTTTCCCACGCGCATGCACCAGTAGGAGCAAAAAAGGAAAAAGAAAACAACTGGAAGAAAAGGTTACTTGAGCTACAGGCATCTATAATGGGGTATCTATTATAATAACGTCGAGTCTCAAGATGCAAGCTGAACTTGGTTATTCTCACTGACACATTCCAGACACATTAGCAGCAGCTTGTGTGCTCTCGGGACATCCTATTCTACTTACATGTACAAGCACTACACTCTCCCTACTTGACTGACAAATGAGAAGTAGCAATAGGAGAAATATTCCTAACACTTGCAACACTCACATCCCTGTAGTTCAGCGCTACAGATAAATTTGAATAGTAAACTCTTACAGTTAAGTGCTAGAATCTACATGAGGCATATTCAACGCTATAAATTGCATATACGCTGAAGCTAAGTCGTTCATTACAAACCCAAGACAGGTAAATCCATATAACGGTGAGACATACAAAAACAAGCTGCTCTCAAATGTCAAATGAGAAAAATTGGACTGCGTTTCTAATTTTTGTATACAGTACTCAATTATGAATGCGGGCCCATGTTATACGCGAGTTTACCCACGCTCGGTACGTTGCTAAGTATTTACTGCACAAGAGGACAAGCTAAGGACGAGACTGCCAATACAGCGAGAGTACCACAGTCCATACCTGTCTTGAATTGCGCAACTGCCACTTGTCTGGCAATTTCGGGACATCCTCTTCCGCAGCTTCCTTGAGAGTGCCGCCGTCAGGGTGACTGCTGTCGTCTCCAAAGCCTGCAGAGTCAGGCAACAAAAGGTCAGTTCACATGACAGCCTACCATACGTGTTCTCTCACTCAGTTAATCATCCAATTGCGCTGCTGTGTTTGCATGGGTAGCATAAAAATGCGTAAGTATCTGAAGAGAGAAACAAACATGAAACCTACAAGGAGAAAATAGATGAACTCTAGGATGCTTAAAGACAGGCTCGATTCGACATTTACAATTGACTATATATCAGAAACTTTACTATAGTCAAACCAGCGTAAGCAGTCCTTTAGGGGCGGGGCTGAATTGAACGCAGCAGTGCCAAATCTAATCTACTGACTAATGCACTTTGAGTATTCGAATATAATTATAATTTCATCGATTGAGACAAGTTATACCACACGTTTAATTGAGATTTGGCGTAGTTACTTTGTGTTCTTAGCGACGCCCATCGGACTCCTTACGCTGGTTTGACTAAAGTAACACCTGCTAAGCTAAAATGACAGCCAATATTTTAGTAGCTACACACAAACACATAGCTAGTTGTGTTAGAGTAGAACAAACCATCAAGACGATCAACAGAGGAAATAGGTTCATTCGATTTTCGTGTGTGCAGCTCTCAACACCCCTGCAGTGAGCGATTAAAAGAGTAGCACAAATTTACAATATTACAGTTCTTATTCAAGCCTTCCTTACCCACAAGGGGAGATACGATCACAAGGAGGGGGGAGAGAAACAAGGGACATTTAATGTGTCTATAAAAGCAGGGTAGAGGAGTGGGGTGGATCAAGTCCTGCTCCGACTCCCGCGTCTAGTCAGTGTTTGACTCGAGGTCCCAAAAACGTCCGAGTTCGACTCAGAAACTCTGGTATCTATGGCCCAAGATTACAATAAAAAGGAAGATATTTCAGAAATGACATGAATAGAACTGAAGAAAGGCATGAGACTGTCAATGAAAGAACATCACACCATTTAAAAGGCACAACGAAATAATAATGCTAGTTGCATCCACATGCAAAATATCCCCTGCAGCAGAGCAGGAGGTTCTTCAGTGTTGCCACACACCGGGATATGATGCAGGAGGGTTTTGTAGCTTCTCTCTCAGGTGCCGCAGGAGCTGTTGAGTGCCTCTCTGGACGATGTCACGACGTAGGAGCCGCAAGGGGTTACCTTCCAAGGGCATGGAGCGTAGATGAGACAGAAGACCTAGGTGGTACGGCACGCTAAAATGGAAAAAAAGAAATTCAGAGTGACGATATTTAGAGATGGTGCAGCTGCAACTTGTAACGTTGCAGGTGAACTTCTATAACATATGGAACACATATGTTCGAGGAGTTCTTAGAATTATATATTGAGGACATTTAAAAAATTTTGGCAACAGTGTAACAAAAAATAAATTGGGGAATAGAGATATACACTTTTTTGGTCTCACACTCCTTCAACACACTCTCCTCCAAGTCCTAAGCATATCTGGAGACGTGTCTTCCTCTAGACAAAACATTCAGAGTACTCACAAGCAGGTGAACTTTCCGGATCCGAGTTTACCCTTACGAATCCCAGCAAGTTTTTCTGTCAACAGAGGGAATAACCAAAAGTCGCATGGTGCGAGGTCAGGACAGTAAGGTAGATGGTCAACGAGTTGCACCTTGCTTTCCGCCACAAATTGGCGAGTACTGTATTGTCCGAAAAACTTGCTGGGAGTGAGCCTTGTTGATTGGGTAGTAAATTCATAGCTGTCAACGACGCTATATTAATCAGAAAACAACGTGCTAACTTTTACTGTCGTCATTAAGCTACGAGTCAGTTGTTGTTATTAATATGACTCCCTGGTCTTAAGAATAAAAAGTTAGTTTTTCTCTAACCCTGTAGCCAAAACTTTTAAAACGACCTATTATGTTGTTGTTCTTACAATATGACTTAGCTTAAGCCACACAAATTCAACACAAATTAGTAGCTCTAAAGATAGGAAAAGGAAGAGACATACAGTACCTATAGAAGCTACATCAAGAGAAACGTAGAACCCATGCACGACGGTGTTTCCACACAGGATTTCCACACATGGGAACAGTAAGTTGAGAAATGACAGGAAAAAGAGAAGAAGACATCATCAGGGTGGTGTTGTGCCTTGTGATCTGGCGCATCGTCGCAGAGTTGGTGGGGTCTGTTTTTTGAATAAAACCTATAATTGCCCCAGTCATCCACTGTCTGAGCTTTTTCCGGATCCATTTGTTCAGGTGAGGTATACTCGACGTACTGGTGCTCTTCATGAGTTTGCCTTGGAACCGTTACGATGCCGTACGGGCCAGTATTCCCATTCATTTTTTCCATCGTGTGTGGATGTTTGGAATGATCTTGATGGCTCTGTCTTTGATGTTGCGGGTATTGGCAGCTTTAAACGATCTGTACACAGAGCTATTCTGAGATCTCGGATCTTCTTTTTTTCATTCTTTAGTTTTCTTCACCCGCTGGACTGGTTGCGTGTGGGTTTGTTAACCTCACGGAGTTTCTCCGTTCCCACGTCGCCAGTCTGGTGTGATTTAATAATAATCAGTAGGAGTACGAAAATAGAAGGAAGCAAAATGAACAGGAAAATATTTCCCGAAGGCCTAGCCAAGGGCCAAGGTAGCAATCCTGGAGTTTCAATACGTAAACGCAAGTGAGCAAAGGTTTCAACGACAGATGCCAACCGTAATCAAATTGTTAGTAATATAGAGTAGCTTAAGCTTCCGTTTCACTACAGAGGCAATCTCGCACAGGAAGAAAGAACATATATAGCATGTAGACAGAACCGTGATACCCATGCACGAGCAGGTTCCCACACAGGAACAATACGCATGGGAACAGCAAGTCGGGAAAGCAGAGGAAGAACAGGGAAAGGTATCATCAGTATGAGTATGGAAGTGGAAGGAAGCAAAGTGAGCACGAAAGACAGACGTCCCGAAGGCTTACTAGCTAAAGGCTGACTTAACCTGGAGTACCCATGTGGTCGCTGCTTCATATAACTTAATTCTCTGCCTATCCTAAGCTCAAGTACGGGTACAATCAAATCAGCAGTTTTGCTATCAACATACAAATGCCAACAACCACCTGAAATCACCTTACTGTTCCCAACTACTCACATAACGTAGAGCAGTAAATCATACAGGGCGCGGCAAAAAGATCTCCCCTACTGCAAAACATTACTACAAGCCCGCCATTGCAGTTTTTTAGCAACACACAGTATGATATCCTACAATGACGCATTATAAAATAATTAGATTAGATAGGCGGCAGTAGACGAACCAATAGGCCCTAGTCTGAAGACTCTCCAGACAAAGCAAAGGATGATCCGAGGGCGATGTTGTGACATTGTGCCTCTAGAGCACTGGTTTCCAGCTGGTAGTCCACAATTATTTTTTTTTGGATGGTGCACAGGATTTCTACTGTATTTGTCAACAATTCAGAGAAGCAGCAGCCTGAGCTATTGATACACTGATGGAGACTTTCTCGAAAGTTTTTGCAGAGATCTCTGTGTCATTTCCGGCGAGAGGCTGAACTCTTTGGGTGATGAGCAACTTCCATAACGACTTGCAAATGGAGACAAATATTCCCAACACAGATGGTGGTCAAGCAGTGGCAACAATATATTCCTTGTTTTACTGAGCGGAAAGCAAAGCTGTTGAACAAAATGCCGCAGACTATATGCTACTAATACACACGTTTAAATAATTTGGTGCACTGTAATAGAAAAAAGAATGCCGAATGAACCAGCAGTCAGCAGTTAGGGGCACTGTGGAGAGAATTTGCTGCCAGCCCTATCAACAATTGGTCAGAAGCTATGAATCATCGGAAGGGACCCAGAACGCTATCATAGCTCTACCCACATGGGACGGGCGAATGACATCAATTGGACCTAGTCTGAAGACTCTCCAGACAAATCAAAGGATGATCCGAGGGCGATGTTGTGACATTGCGCCTCTATACCACTTGTTTCCAGCTGGTAGTCCACAAATATTTTTTTATGTGGTCCACAGGATTTCTACTGTATTTGTCAACAAACTGAAAATGATTACATAATTTTACCTTTAGTGGGTCATTAATAAAAAAGTCAATCATTTGATATTATTCCCATTTAAAAAATGTATGGGCAATCTTTAAACCAAAGCGTTAGGGTAACAAGTCTAGTACCCGTCCACCATGCTAGTAGCCGTCCACTTGGCACTATAAAACTTCCTGTGTGAAAACTAGGAGTGATAGAAAGCTTAAACTGTAGGCTAAGTAGTGCCGCACTATGCCTGGAAATGACGGGCGACAAAAATAAAACGATAATAAATGATGGTGGTTTTCACTTTTTTTTCGTGTTTTCAGTGAAAAAATGGGAAAACCATCAGCATTTTTTATTGTTTTATTTTTTTTCGCCCGTCACATACAAGGATGGTGCGGCACTAATTAGCGTACAGTTTAAGCCTATGTACGGCTTTCTAGCACTGCTTGTTTTTACACAAGAAGTTTTTTTAGTGCCAAGTGGACAGGAACTAGCATGGTGGACGGGTACTAAACATGTTACCCTAGTTGTATGGAGCTATTTTTTTTCTTCGTCAAAAATGAAATGGTCGGCGAACTTTTCTTTTGCTCGGTTGATGGTCCATGGCATGGAACGAATTGGAAACCACTGGCCTATGAGATGAAATGGCAGGTCAGAATTAGTCTTACACTCGAATCCCACACACCCATGGACACCACGCTAAATTGCCAAAAGCTCTGGCGATTGTAGGATAAAAGCGTACTAACATCTCACATATACTGTATACGAGGGTCGTTCCAAAAGTAAAGAGTCTTTTTATTATTATTCCGCCCAAAGGGATTCGAGAGGATTGTAAATTGCAATGTTATGACGACTGGACTTATGCGCTCATGACATGGAAGTTTCATTTCTCTATTGCAGATACCTATGGACGTTGTGACACTCTAAGAAAGCAATCCTGTCATGGACAAGCGTCAGCAGCAGAGATGCGACATCGAATTCTTCCATGCAGAAAAATTGAACCAATCAATATTCACCGACGCCTAGTAAACGTCTACAAAGCTGATGCAATTGATGTCAGTACAGTTAGGAGACTGATTTGTCGATTCCAGAGTGGAGAAAGAAATGTGACAAAATGCGCTCCAGAAGCCCGTGCACAACCACCACCCAAGAAAACAAAGTGCGTTTCAATCACCTCATTCTCACTGATCGGCAGATAACTGTGAATGAAATGCGGGTAGGGTTGGATGTGGGTGTCAGTGCACTGGAAACGATGTTGCAATTAGGAAACATTCCATTTGCAACACGACTACGCCAGGCCACAAAAAATTTGAAGACCACGGAATGTGTAACAAAGTTCGGCTGGACGGTGCTGTCTCTCACCTGGCACCGTCAGGCTTGCATATATGTTCGGACCTCTGAAAGACGCATTACGTGGGCAGCTGTGAAAAAATGGATCGCCTCGACAGGCGCTGACTTTTACGACCAAGGAAGGCATCAAGGCTGTTGTTCAACGTTGTTAAAAGTGCATTGACAATGGTATTGACTACAGAAAAAAATAAATCCCGGAGCACAAGAGGTGGCTCGTTTAATGGTACCACTTCCGTCCTCGTAGCTCTTCAATTTTTTGAGCTAAAAAATAAGACGCATTACTTGTGGAACGACCCTCGTATTTGGGCGCTCATAAGGTTCAGTATAGGCCAGTAATTTGCTTTTTACATACAGAAAAGCAGCTATTGCCAAAAAGAATCACGTAAGTGAATTGCAAACTAAATTTGAAATGCACACTGTCTAGTAATGGTAAAACCACTATTACGAAAAACTCTAACATAGAAAGTACACGATGCTCACAAAGCCACGTCATCCCGCACACTGAGAAAGGAACGTACGCGAATGTCAACCGATAACCCACATAGCTCCACCAGTACCACCAATCGCCTATAAAGTGTCATTATTTTGGACCTGTTATACAAAAAATGCTATTCTTATAACGAATATGTAGGGGTTTTTGAGTTTGTATCAGTTGGGGACAGTTTTGGGGGTCCAGGAGTCTGAGTCGCAGTCAGACTTGATCTATCCAACTCCGGAACCCAGCTTTGTAATTTAGTATGTACAATTAAAATATTTTATTATTACTCATGGCAACCTAGTTAACCACATACTGTACAGCAAAATTCAAAGGAAATGATATAGAAAGGTCAATATGGTAGCAATGAGAAAAAAGTAGTGCTAAAATGGAGAACTGACCAGTACCTAAAGACAGGCTATTGAGCACAGCAACATACCCAGACAGCGTGTTGTTGGCCAAGTCAAGTCGCTCGAGCATCTGCAGCAGCGTGATTTCGTCAGGCACCACGTCCAGTTTGTTCTCCCGCAGGTCTAGCACTAGTAGGCCTCGCAAACCCGACAGTGTATCGCTGCTGATCTCCTGCAGAGAGAAGGGGCCGAAACACAAGACTTTTAGTGTAATATTCTATTAAGTAACTAGCTGCAAGCAAAAGCTATGCGATAAAAGCTGTGATAGTAGGCACATTAAAAGCTTACTCATCAGAATGAAGCAACTGTTTACTCCACGGTAATTCCTATATTCTACAGTAAAACCTAACACACATCCAGTGATTGAGTTGCTCGAAGGAAGAAACTACTGTCGTAGGGATATACGGTACCGCGCAGTTGGAGGGCAGGGGGAGGGGTCAGCAGACTAATGTAACAGGAACCACCACTAGCTGCCGCCTTTGCGTCGAAAACTCCGGCCACATAAGGCTTCTTTTCCTCCCTACCAATTATGGTCACAACTGTCCTGACCCTTTCCTCAACCTCAACTCCTAACCTTTACCTTACGGCCTTGCGCCGCTTCACCTGGACTTGATGGGTCTGGTCTGGTCACTTCTGTGGCCTAACCAGGTTAATTACCAACCAGTTCAAAGTAACATTCGGTGGCAGTTCCGGTGTTACAGACCTCCCCTAATATAGGGTAACACGTCTAGTACCCGTCCACTTGACACAAGACCTTCTTCCTGTGTGAAAACTAGCAGTGCTAGAAAGCCGTACATGGCTCAAACTGTGGGCTACAACTTAGCTCACAGTTTAAGCCTATCTAGACTTTCTAGCACTGCTAGTTTTCACACAGGAAGTTTTAGTGCCAAGTAGACGGCTACTAGCACAGTGGACGGGTACTAGACATGTTACCCTATGCCGTGGCACCTAGTGTCCTTGTGAGGGGTGATGGACTCCTAATAAAGTCCTCCGAGTCCAGGTTCTTTCCCTTTCCCGGGCCTTGCACTGGCGCAACACTACAGGGTAGGCTATAGGGATCACTACGCGGGTCTTGTAATCAGGAGACTTCGAATGGACTTATCAATGCTTGGCCAACCGTGGTCGCACCACAACAGGAAAATGAAAAAAAGGCAGAGAATAAAGGGCTCAAATATATTGACCTATGTCCTTTATTTGAGGACGAACCAAGACTATTTTTACCTGATGGGGTTAACTTGAATGGCGCTGGACACCGTTTCTTCGGTCAACTACCTACTGCTCGATGAGACGGCTTCAGCTCTCCCGGCTTTGAATAGTAGGGAGTTCAAAAGGCTTCAGCCCGAAACCCAGGAACCTCAACAGCCAGCCCCCGTTCACTCACCCCCTAACGATTGGCCACTAATGGAACAAACGGCTGCCCATGTCCCACCAGCTCAGTCCCCTGCTGCCATCGCCTGTGATCCTCAGGCCTCATCCTTCGTGGGGTCCAGGTTGAGGGCTCTTCCGGAAGCGATGACGCAATCATCACCCGAACGCTTCTCACGGACGAGGAGGAAATAACTCCGACCTCTGCATCAGTGCAGATGTTACGCCTGAGTCCTTCACCTCTCCTACCCTCCTTATGCTATGACCTCGTGCAGAGTGGCCTCCATGAGTCTAGAGGCATCGATGTAGAAAGCCTTCCGACGCCTGCCAAACTTCCTTGAATTCATCCAAAATTGAACGATCGAGTCCGGCAAGCGCTTTCCAGACAAGATCACATTCCCAGATACCTGTGCCCAAAAAACGTGGATCTCTGCCGAGAGCCGCAAACGCCCCAGCGCAACAGGGAAATTGCAGTTCCTGAAAGTTAAATGCTTATGGCATACCTAAGTCCAACTCTGACCAGCCGCTACAAACCAGAATAACAAGAAGCAAGACAAACTCTGCGGGAAACGACCTGTTGTCCGCCAAATAGACGCGGACGTAAAGCATTCGGATAACTATCAAGTCGAAATACAAACCTCTTCCCCTGCTCAACTTCAAGCAACCACCCTGACCGATCCTGGCACTACCCTTGATCGACCACCCCTTATCGTTTCTCGACAATCGGACTCTCCAAATGCACCATTAAACAAGAGGAGTTTTGCAAACACCAGCGTCAAATTTTTATTTGGTAACATTCAGAGTATGATGAACAAGATGAACGAACTGCAAGCTATTGCGGCCACTCTGGCTTATGATGTTATAGCTCTCAATGAAACATGGATCAACCTCTCAAGCATACATCTGGAAGGAGAAGTTGCATTGAAAGGCTACAAGTGTTTTAATATAGATCGACCAACAGTTAGTGGCAGAGGAGGGGGGTCCATTATATATATAAAAAATCACCTCAATCCTCTCTGCAAAAGTTTCGCAGCAACTAAAGAATATGAATTTATCACTATCCATGCTCGTCTCGGCATTCGACAGCCGTTGAATATCATGCTCGCATATAGGAGCCCTCGCAGTACCGCTGAAACTGACACGGCACTCTACAACACAATTGAAAAAGCACTGAGTGCACAGAATGAAACAATTCTATTGGGAGACTTCAACCTTCCCCAAATTGATTATAGTAATTTACACAGCCCAGCCCCAGGCAGTAAACTACTCGAACTCCTCAGCCACCACCACCAGACGCAGCACGTTAATGAACCCACGAGATACGGTAATATTCTAGATCTGGTTTTCTCCACTCCTGATTGCGAAATTGTTGACCTAGCCATCCTAGACCGACTAGGGGACCACAACATGGTTGAACTTACGCTCAAAACTGGCAATGAATTTACCACTCATGCGACTCGTCTCAAGCTGCCAGACTACCGACGAGCGAATTTTCAGGAAATGGCAACTGAAATAGACAACACTGACTTTGTAACCCCTATGAGACACGCCAGTGTTGAACAATGCTCACATATTTTGAAGACGAGCATCCTGTGGGCAGCTGAACGATACATCCCAATTAAACGAGTTCGTATCAGTAATGACCCCCTCTGGATGAATCGGACAGTGAAATGCTGCATTGCAAGGCGACAAGTGCGTTACAAAGCTTGGAAGCGTAATCCAACAGAGAACAGGTCCAGTTACATAAGGGCATGTCGGGATGTGAAGCAAATAGTCAGGACCACAAAAAGGAAAAAAGAAGTTGCCATAGCCGCTATGGCAAAACGCAACCCAAAGGCATTCTATAAATATGTAAATGAAAGAAGACTAAAGAAAGAATCCATAGGTCCGCTCAAAAAACCTGACGGTGCAATCACCAATG
>LQNS02278094.1:30802828-30821314 GCA_001587735.2 Parhyale hawaiensis
AAAAAGGCACAAATGATCAGATTTTGAAGTTTATGCAAAGAAAATTATGGTTTCAGAGCCAATTTGAATTTTTGCTACCGTTGGCTCACTTGGCGGAGGTATGCGCTCTCAGAGTGCTCTAGTTACATAAGTAAAGCAAAATAATAGACCATAGATTTGATGTATGGTATTGCATCTTGATTGCCAGGAACATAAAAAAGAACTGAGGAAATCATCCGAAAATGTTTGCTAAAGTTGAAGCAGATGCTCTTCGCGAAATAGAATGAGTCTCATAGGTTTTTGAAAGACCACATTAGACGATTTTCATATACTAAGAATACTTTGCATTACAACAGGTGATAAAAGTAGAATGTCATACACACATGAAAAGCACAATAAACTGCAACTAATCAATTTTACCAACGTTTATATAATAAACAATAGCGACACAAACTTCATCTCTGGCGCACAAGACGCCATATTGGAAATTACCCACGATGCCTCTGTACATTTTTGTGTGACGTCACTAGACTTCAACTGCAGGTTGCAGGCTTTACTGTCTGATATAACTATCTGTAGTAGATGAACTGTGATGCAGAGTCAGTTTCGTACTTGTTCTTCATTGGGAAGCTAATGGAGGGCTGGCGATCGTTAGTGGCGGAATGGCAAAGACGTTAAACAGCGTCCTATGACACTACAAACTTCATTGCTGTAACTTTGCTCTAAAAAGCAAGAAAAAATCAACACTATCATAAAAATGATGATATATATACAGTAACAGGGTTGGGGATTTTTTTAAATTTTTTCCTAATCAAAAAATTTCAAAAATCAATTATTTTTTATTTTGTTAATTTATTTAAACTTTATTTTTTTTTATTTTCTTAATGTGAAATGATACAATATTTCTTTATAGTTCTTCTACAGTGTGCTAAAGATAATACTTATTTACTCATAAAACAAGTGCTTTCCCTGTGCTTAAAATTTTCAACACACAATGAAAAAACACAAACTAAGGCTATTGCAGAAAAAAATCAAGTAGGGTATCTACTACAAAATCTAGTGTAGTAAATGGTGGAGTAATAATTAGTTATCAGCCATGCAATTCCTGAGAAAATAAAGGCAACATAGCTTTACGCTTGGAGATGATAGGTAACTCAGTGAAATATATACATGCAGATAGGTGAATGATTTTTTCAGTTGTCTAACCAAGTTTTTCCAAGAGTGGTGAACAAGTTCAAGTTGCTTGATTGGGTGAAAATGCAAAGTTAAAGCAAACCTAATTTAACATGAGATTGATAGCATCTCACTGTACAGCTGCGAAGATAACACCAAAAAGGTACTGACCAATGACAAATATTTCTGCAGCAGCTCTAGCATTAAATTATGTATTTAAATACCTAAAAATTCAAAGCATGCACTTTCTCTTGTTTTAATTATGTACCCTAGCTAGCTATGTAGAGGTATAGGTTGATGAATTCTATCAAGGGGAGCCTTAGGTAAGTTGAAAAAAAAAAAAAAACGTGTTTTGGTCCATAAATGCTTATAACGTTAATCATTTGATAGTGTAAGAATTTTCCATTTCATGAAAAAATCAAATAAATCAAAAAACAAAAAATGACGATTTTTTTATAAATAATTAATTGATCAATTGATTTAATCAGCCACCCCTGATAAATGCTCATAAGAATCATGTTAATCATTTAATAGTGTAAAAATACTTCATTTCGAGAAACAATGAAATGTATAGGTAGTCAAAAAAGCATCATATTTTTTTCTAAAAAAAAAAAAACAATTGATTTAATGAATGTCAACCCTGCTGCAAAGGTAGTTACTTAGATAGTGGCTCATTAGATGATGGATTAGATCTTATCAAAGCACTGAGTTATTTAAATACCATGAAAAGTTAAATTTAAGCATGTACAGTACTTCTTCTTGTTTTAATTATGTAGCTAGCTATGTGGAGGTATAGGTTGTTGAATTCATTCAAGGGTTCCATTGATATCTTGAAAGATAGAGCTGGTGTTGTGTTGCATAAATGCTGATAAAGAGTTTATCATTTGATAGAACAAAAATATTCCACTTCTTGAAAAAATCAAATAGCTACACAAAATATCAAGATATTTTTTGTAGAAAAATCAATTGATTTAATCAGTTGATTAAATAAATTTGATTTAATCAATGGCAACCCTGCTGTAATGGTAGTTACTTAGATAGTGGCTAATTAGATGATAGATGAGATTAAATCAGAGCATTTAAGTAATGTATTTAAATATCATGAAAATTTAAGCATGCGCTTCCTTTTGTTTTAATTATGTTGGTAGCTCTATAGAGGCATACCTATATAGGTTGTTGAACTCTATTTAGGAGAACCATAGGTATCTTGAAAGATAGAACTGGTGTTGTATTGCATAAATGCTCATAAGAGTTGATCATTGAGAGTGTAAAAATATTCCATTTCATGAAAAAATCAGGTAATTGAAAATCATGATTCTTTGTACAAAGATTTAATTGATTAAATCAATTTGATTTAATCAACGGCAACCCTGCACAATAATCCTGCCTCTGAATATAATAAAACGAGAAATTCTACCAAAATGAAGCATATCGAAATGAAAGTAAAGTCCCGAGATTTAAACCCATCTATCCTACTTTAACTCAAATTTTAATCAGGTTTTGACACCCGAGGCCTTTCTTCCTGTACCCGTACAATGGTCAAAAATCCTTGTAGCAAAATAATACTACCGGATCAAAATAAGGTTCATATACCAACATTGAGATACATTGAGATCTTGTCTGGCATCAGGAACTTGCAGCCATTTGTACTTTGCAGCTCAAATGACTTTGTACCGGGGATGTGGGGTGTAGAGTCGGAGTTGAAAACTGCCTGGACCATGAGTCAGAGTCGTTTAAATGAGGTTATTCTAAAGAAAGAGAAAGAGAGTCGAATTTGGAATGAGGTCAACATTTTTCGGGTTCAATGAGGTGGATCATAAACTATCCGGATCGAGGAATTTTGAATAGGATTTGCTCTCTCCTACTCTGCAGCCGTGCTTAGTATGTCTGGTGCAAAATCATACTAAGTTTCAATTCAGAGAATAGAAAATTAGATGCACGCTAACAAGCAATGTAGAAATACATATTGGTCGAAGGAGTGAGCTGTTAGTACTTCTACAGTAGGTTCAAAAACGAGAACATACTTTGATGCAGTTATGGGCGAGGTGGAGTTCTTTGAGAGCAGGCATGCTGAGGTCTTCAGGCAGCTCAGTGATGCGGTTGTGACAGAGATACAAGCTCGTCAACTTGCACATGTTGCTCAGAGATCGCGGTAGTGTCGTGATCTCATTGTAGTTTAGGTTCATCTCCTGCAGAGCTAACCAAAAAAATATATTACTAGACGACTCGTGATCCTTGGGATCATCCCTTACAATAAACCTTAATTGGCATGCGTTTTGCAATCCTATCACCTCGATACTTGAACCTTAGTTTTTCATGAAGCCTATATCAGTGGTCATTTACTACGTAAAAAAATCCTAGTTAGAAATTACGCAGGTTGCAACCTCACTAATTTCAACCGCTTGCTGACTGGTGTTGACAGAACACTTTTGCCGGCATAAAAAAATGGAGTATCCACGAAAGACTACAAACAACCAAGCAAATCTCTAAAGAAAGAAGCAAGTCAGTGCTCTATTATTATATAGCTATACTATGGAAGTGTTCCTGGCAGGTAAAAGTTATAGTTGTAATAATTAGCAGCGTAAGCCTCCGCTTCCACTCAAAGACAATCTCACACAGAAAGAAGGAACATATAGTACATATGTCGATACAAACGTGGAACAAATAGAAGTACTTAACTACAGTAACTTAACTCTATGGCTCATTGTACCGCTATGAGGGGAAAACTTTGAGAAGGCACAACTGCAAACTGAAGCAAGCATAATGTTACCAACCACTGAATATTGTGGGACAATTCCTTGCAGTAAACCTCTCTCTTACCTGAGAGGTCGCCAATATCAGAAGCTAGTTCAGCGATCTGATTGTGGGAGGCAGACAAGTTGGAGAGGCGGGTGAGGTAGCAGATGCTGTCTGGCAGCGCTTTCAGTTTATTGTGGGACACGTCCTGTGAAAACAAAAGCATTCTAATCGCTGCACGAGTTATATTGTAGTCCGAAGGATAAATTTTATTGATAGGTCGCGGCTAGGTAGATAGTGAGTAACAGGCTCAATAGCAACAACAACACGAGAAGATATAGAAAGAGTCATATGGGATGTCATGAAAAACGGGAAACCCAAGCACAAAAAGCCGCGCAAGGGAACAGTACGGCCGGGGGGGCCCCACAGACACAAGCGACGCAATGCGATTTTTGCAGGACACATGGCGCCTGTGAGCAATAGGTGTCGCTCAATCTGGGTTGCATCAGTGGAGACAGTACATTGCTGCAAGTACAAAAAATTTGTTGCAGCGCACGTCGCTTATGCTTCGATGGGGCCTGGTCTTAGTCGCGGAAGAAGAGGCAAAAACGATCAGAACAAAGATTGCTGATAGCCTGATACGAACGTTGCAGATTCAAACGCCAGCTGAGGTAAGCGAAGCGAGCTCTTGCAGCGCTTCGATGCGCTGACTCAGCATTTGATATCTGCATAGCTGCTGTGGGGCTAGTTACCTGCCTTGGAATGAGAACAATAGGGGGGCACGGGTCGTTGCATTAGGCCCAGGTCCCAGCGACACAACAAGCGATTCAATGCAATTTTTGCGGGAGACATGTTACCTTTGACCGACAGCAATGCACGGTGTATCACGCGATCTGGGTTGCGTCGGTGGGGACGTCGACTGCTGTACCCGACGTTACATTTGTTTTTTATGCAACAAATTTATTGCATCACACGTTGCTAGTTGCTTCAATGGAGTCCCGGCCTAAGAGCCTTTCGTCAATGGCGCCGTAGATAGGTGACGATCCATTGTCGACTGCAGCAGTACTCACTTTTGGGGCCAGATGACCTATATCTGCAGCATGAACCAGTGCGTATGATTTCCCAGTAAGGGTGCGATCAAGCTGACTTTAGTTTCACCTATATGGGGTCCTCCTCGGGTTGCAAGGTCGTATTAATAAGAAAGGGTCCACCAGGAAGTCAGTCGTATATATTTTGGTCATTATAAGGCAATTTAAATCAGTTAAAATGCAAAGAGCACCTACATTTGACATAACCCCATACCATCTAGATAAAGGGTCAATTATTGTATGAATAGCAATATTTCAAACTAGACCCTGAGACCGCTCCTACTAAGCTACCCAAGGAACCCGAAAGAGATGAAAGTTCAGTGATTTGACTTCAAAAAAGTAATCCATTCACTAATAGAAAGGATTATAGATGTCGATATACTGCAGTTAGAAATTAATATGAATTTCCTCATAGGGTAACATGTCTAGTACCCGTCCACTATGCTAGTAGCCGTCCACTTGGCACTAAAAACCTTCCTGTGTGAAAACTAGCACTGCTAGAAAGCCGTACATAGGCTTAAACTGTAGGCTAAGTAGTGCCGCACCATCCCTGAAAACGACAAGAGAAAAAAATTAAGCAACAAGAAATGGTGGTGGTTTTCCCATTTTTTCATGTTTTTAGTGAAAAAATGTGAAAACCACCACCATTTCTCTTTATTTAAGTCTTTTTACCCGTCATTTTCAGGGATGGTGCGGCACTACTTAGCCTACAGTTTAAGCCTATGTACGGCTTTCAAGCACGACTAGTTTTCACACAGGAAGTTTTTAGTGCACGGGTACTAGACATGTTACCCTATCTTTCTCTCCTATTTGATGATTGACACAAGGACCAGAAGCTGTCATAATAGCCCTCCAGGCTTTTGACAGTAGAGCTTTGCTTATAAAAAGTGTTAAGTGAAACAAGGTTCGGTTATATTAGAATAGCTTAGGTTAAAACAGCTTATGCTAGGGTAGATTAGGCGACTCTATGAATACGACTAGTTCTGCTGAATTACATAATTGGGTTTCATAGTGTTTCGTAGAGCCCCCTCAGACACACCTGGCCGGTAAAGGGTTAATAATATATCACACTACATATATATAATGGAGAACAAGACCATAGGTAACCTACCAATTGGTCAAGCAGGCACAATTCGATAAGATCCGGCAATGTGGTCAACTCGTTGTGATCCAACTTCAGCAGCTTCAGTTCAGGCAGGTTAAAGACTTTTTCAGGAAGTTCAGAGAGTTTGTTGTGACTCAGAGTGAGGCGCTGTAGAGCTTTCAGTTCTGTAATCTCCATAGGCAGTGTTGAGAGCTGGTTGTCTGACAACTGAATAAAGAGAGAGGAGATTAAACAATACATTAAAGCACAATAGTAATGCATGTTTACCTGTCTTCTTTCAGCCACATTGTATGCATTGTCACAAAAGATGAATATAACCAATTCATCTATACCGTGCATAAGACTGAAGCACGAGAGACAAGCTAATAATTAGCGTACTAGCACGTGAAATTCGAAATGCTTAATATAGCGCTGCTCCCACGTAAATTGTCATTTAGCTCAGCCAGTAACTAAATAAGAAGTGTCTTCGCCTTACCCCGACGCCCAAAGACAAAGCCGTATGCCATATAAATACTATGGCACCACACGAAGAAGATAAAAATGCTTAGCCACAGAAGAATTACGGTGTCATCAATAGACACGGTGAGCACGAACTAAAAGTCACAAGGCTCAACTTGTCGGAAACTTTAGACAGGAGCATTGGTTTCGCCACTGTGAAATGAGTTTTAAGAATTAACTTTGAATTGATTATTCTCCAGATTGCTGAAAACTTAATCCTCCTCATTAATCTAGAGTTTTGGGCCGTCTCTAGGGTAATTCTGTTTCTCCTTAACATCTTTTATACAATTTTCAGAGGCGTAACTACTGCTTTTGTTTTCATTTCCGGCAATTCATATTGTTGTTGCTATTATATCTACTACTAGAGTGACTCCAATGCAGATACTTGGTGAAGACCATGTTTGAATAATATGGACGACCAACGAATATTCAAAAGCTCTATGGTCTCAATTCCGGCAAGGGCATTACTACTGGCAGGACTACAAGTCACAGAGCATCTTTATGATACCAAATGGGAAACGAGAAAAAGAAGTAGTTAGTAGTATTAGTAGTATAAGATAGTTTAAGCCTTCCTAAATAAGTACTACGCTTTTCTAAGAGAAAAAAAGGAAGGGACATATAGCATGTCGATAGTCACGGGGAACCCATGCACGAAGGCGTTTCCACACAGGATCAACGCACATGGGCATGGTACCGGTAAGTTGGGAAAGAAGAGGAAGAACAAACGACAGTAATATCAGAAGCAGTATGAAATTGGAAGGAAGCAAAGTGGGTACGAAAGACAGAAGTCTTAAAGGCCTAGCTAACGGCTAAGGTAACTAACCTACAGTTTACCCCTGTGGCGCTGCTCCCCATAACATAGGATGGCGAACATAAACAAAACTAACCTAACCCTATGGCCTATGGCCGATCCTACGCCTCCTGAAGGGACCGAGAAAGAAGATAGAAGAGCCACGCGTTAAGGGGGTTCCTTTCATGGTCCCTCACACGTCAGCACGTAGGAGACTCATGGGATCGATTGCTTACCACTAACGGTGGCCCACATCACGGAGCAGAAGGCGAAACTTAGAATTCTTACCAATTTTACAATTTAACCTTACCAGCAGGACCTGCAGCCAGATGCAACAACTCCAGAGGTAATTCACCCGTGTCAAGTCCTGGGCGTGAGGCCCAAAGATACACTGACAGGGATAGAGTCCGCCACGAAGTTCTAGACAAGTTAGCTTCGTCATGCCAAGAAATAACGCCTTTAGCTAGTTTGCTTAATTAGTACAGGTTAGTTTGGGCCTCCCTGGTAAATAGCTCGATATAGTACAGAGACTAAACTACAAAGAAATAAATATTTAAAATTCCCCTCTCCCAACAGGGTGGTATTAGTGAGCTGCTTTATAATTCACTAGGAAAACGAAAACTAAAAAGGGTTGAAATTATGAGCTTAGCTATGATAATTACCAGGAGCACTCTAAGCTAAATAATCACGAGAGGGTTGTACCGTAATAAATACTGAAGGCGCTTCAAGCTACAGACTGAAAGAGTACCGTACACAATGTCACAGTGCACGGGTTGGCTTGCACAAGCGTAGCTAGCACTACGTCACAGACGTCTATTGGAGGCATAGGTAGCGCATGTTGCACCACCACAAGGGCGGATCTAGCCCTGAGGGCTCTTTTTTGGGTGGGGGGGGGGAGCGCCATAACTCGGGCGCCTCGCAGAGGGAGAAAGCAGTCCGCAACTAACTTTAAAATACCGGTAGTAGCTACATCCTGTATGCCTTGCTTATACTTATTTCCAATGCATTATGCCCCAGCTTTGAAATAATACAAACGACACCTGAATTACGGTGAATCTCAATAGGGTTCCACTGATCTTAAAGAGAAGAGGTATACAATTCTTTTAGGGGATGGGGGAGGGTTTGTGGCCTCATAGGCACTGCTTGCTCTGGACCCGCCCATACACAATCATATGTAATATACTTCAGCTATGGTACCACCACATGCAAGGTGCTGCAGGTATTGCACCACTTATATAAATACTTAGTAGGTATAAGTATTGCACCACCGCAAGCTAAAGGGGAAATAGCAGACATCACAATACTACAGGCCATGGGCAGGTATTGTGCATGCTACACCATTACATGCTACAAAAGCATAGGATAATGCACCTATTGCACCACCAGCAACATCTACTCAACTCTCCACACCTGCACTAGTCCATATCAATAGAAGCTAAAACTATAGCTATAGAGAAATTCATCAGGATATACGACTGTTATAATTTTTGTAACCATTTTTACAATACAAATAATAAAAGCCTGAAGTATATACGTAACTATCAATGCATAAAGAAGAGGTTCACATTGGCTTACCATTTACAGTACAAGTAATGCCACAGGCTGGCGTATAAATGTCTCGAATGCTAATTAGCCACAGCATTTTGTGATGCAATATTGCACATTCCATTTAAAGGTCTAGGCATGCATGCCTTTCCATTGCGAAATCATACTCGTATTGATGAATTCTGATTGGCTGTTGTGGCAGCGTGCCGATTTATGACTGGCTGCGATACTAGCAGCATGCTGCATGTTCATTGGCTGTTCGGGGTCACTGATACTTGAGGGTAAATATTTTACCGATCAACCAAAGTGACCCGAGTGATGATGGACCATTCCCCTGTATTAATAGTTTCTGCCGATATCATATCATTTACGTAGGTATCAATGCTGGCACCACCTGGTGCCTATAGTCTGATGAATAAACTGTAACTGCAAGGTGTTCAATGAAAAAAAAAATGCACAGTAAAATAAAATTATAGGGCGCACTACAAGTTCTACAACTACACAACACAATATAAATCGATGGATCACATGCACACACACTACGATCTTGTATTGCCGATTAATGGAGCAAGTGTTTGCGGTGATAATTTCAGCATCAGAACTACCATTCCAATCTACACCCTACTGTGAAAATACGTGCAAAAGTAAGTAAAGAAATCAGGGTCAAGTGCACCATCTACTTGGATAAGTAGACATCTGGCCACTATTAAACCAATAAACATCTTGTGACTCATAAATAACACATCAGGTAAGACTTTGTAAACAGCGCTACAGGCAAGAAAACTTGGGCAAAAAAAGTACTACCTAGTGTAACAGCTCCAACTTCTCAATTGCACCACTGTTAAGAAGACTTCAGGCGCACACAAATGTAAAGCTGTGATTGGCGCAAGTGGAGGCTCCGCCTACAAGCCATGAAAAACGCCAGATAGAATATGTGAGTACAATCCGAGCTTAGTTATTTTCCAGCAGTTGCCAGATGAGGATGTGACTCTCTGACAGTGGATAGTACACATCAAGTTAATTTTATAAGAAAAAGTGATCCAGGTGAGTGCCCGAGATTGAGTTATGTAACTCTTTCGTGTCTTCTGGGATATACATGTAGCTATACATGACACACAGATATTCTCAATAAGTTCAGTGGGATTAGTATAAAGTACAGTTGGAGTACACGGTCTGCTGGGACGCAACTGTCCCACTGCTTGGCGTCGGATGTCTGAAGTCCAATTCGAGCTCTAATAATTTCCGTCGTGTTTTTATTTATTTATAAACTAGTGATGGAAGTTCCACGGTAATCTGCGTAGGTATTGTTTTCTCTTTTGTAAGTGCTATTGTTTTCTCGTTCCTAAGAGCTTGCACGTAGGCAATGGTATTATATGTTATCTTAGTTTAAAGCTAATGCACCTAGTTTGACCTACAACGCTTGAGGAGCCTTATCCACCTCAAAGTCGGGTAGCCACTTACGATTTTTGTTGGTGTTATTAGCATAGAGCTAACAGGATTAATTCAGTAACCATGTCGCAGTCACAGTATCATCTTGCGCATCATTAAGTTGCACCGAATAACTGTAGGCAGTTTAAAACTGCTATAATTTTAACACTGTAGTAAGTGCTAGTGGTAAAGGAAAAAAGTAAAGGTAAAGTCAACTTGACCACACCCTCAACTGGGAAACCCACACGCACTGGTTTGTGCTGCAGATATAGACCAACTCGCCCAAGAGGAGTAAGTACGGCTGCGGTTCATCACGGGTCGTCAAGAACCATGGCACCACCAAAGGAGGATTCAACGACCCACCGCCACCCCACACTTCACCTCTGAGGAAAGTAAGTGCTCTTACGGCAGCTCGCATGCACAGGTTAGCATCGATCTGTGACATAAGGGGCCTGAGTTTAGCACGCAAGGCGGCGGCTGCTGCTGCTACTGCCGTAAGTTATCTCTCGAAGTGCTGTGCGAGTTTGAATTCACAAAGATATGAAATTTCCGTTTTTAGCATTTGTCCAAAGACGTCATACCATAGAGCTTATGAAGTGTGGTGTAGTCTATGGTCAAACTATAGTCACAGTCACGGCAAAGCAATCGGATTTGGCTGATAACACCGAAGAAAGTCGTACATGTGCATCAGGCTTAAAGCGCCTCATTTACTAAAATATAGTCCTCTCTTACAGCACCTCGTCTACTCTTGATACACTTTGCCAACCTTAACACACCTTGATTGCCAAGAAGAACACACCTTGTGTATGACACACCTTCCTTCAGTACCTTACAATACACAGTTTTTAATCTTTAATTGTGGTCGCCCTTCCAATGATTCAGGATCAGCGCCCCATGAGCGAACTTATAGGACACCTTATCCTTGGCTACAGCCTCTGGACGATATTCCTTTGGTACGGTACCACTTTTCTTCCTTGCTTTTCATACTTCTAATCATGATTCTTCTGTTCTTTCCTTTCTGTTCATCCTGTGTGGAAACACCACTGTGCATACGTTCAACATATCTATGGACATATATATATATATATACTGCACGTCCCGTAGCTGTTTCATCCTTTTGTAGAATGGCTTTATTAAGGACATGGAGGCTCAAACTATTCAATTTGTTTAACGGTCTTATCTTCTGATTAGACTAAATAGCTTAAACCACAGTCTCCATAGCCAAGGAGAGTAGTAGTAGTAGTAGTAGTAAAGATTTTACTAGCGCTTCAGTGGCACAATGCCTATATCGCGCCGAACTATTCCCGTGGTTATCCACAGGCTCGTGCACCGCCAGGGCGCGAAGTACGTCTCATTCTACATTAATAGGGAGCATTAAGGAGCGACTAGTATTAATTTTACATGAAGTATATGTACTTAGCGAACAAAGGGATTATGTCTTAGTTGGTGGTGGTATCTATCATGATGGGTTCATCACCGTTTATGGTAGAGGTCACATCTAATAAGGAAGGTCGTAAGCGCATCTCTGTTAAATTGGCCTCGGCGCCCCTCAGCCAGCATTCCCGGAGTATGGAGTCAGCATCCTGTCCATAAAGGTCCGGATAGCAGTCCCTCCGCTCGTTGGAGAAGGAAGGGCACTCGGCCATCAGATGTAAGACGGTGAGGGGTATGACGCAATCGTCGCAATAGGGCTGCGGGAGCCCCGCTCGCAAATAGTCATGAGTAAGTTTCGTGTGCCCAATACGCAGGCGGCACAGTACAACGTCCATTCGACAGTCGTCGCTATTGGATGAGTGCCATTGTCGGACGGTTTCCTTGATTTTTCGTAATTCGTAAGTCAAGGAGATCTAACAGGGGAAAACTAAGAGACATGTAGCATAGGACGAGGAACGCATGCATGAAGGTGTTTCCACACAGGATCAGCAAGTCGGAAAGAAGAGAAAGAACAGTAAAAAGTAAGATTAGTATAAACATGAAATCGGAAGGAAGCAAAGTGGGGGCGAAAGACAAGCGTTCCAAAGGCCTAGATAATGGCTAAGGTAACCTGCAGAGTCCCCGAGGTCGCAGCTCCCCATAAGATAGGATAAGTGAACCTAACTAAGCTGACTCTACAGCCTATGACCCATCCGATTCTCCTGAGGGGTTATATTTTGATGATTGATAACTGAAATTCAATTTCCTAGCTCTTTTTATCTCTAATTGTCATTGTACTTTGGAAATGTGCTACCACTGTATTTATATTCTCCCTCCTCTTTTTACCCCAGGTTGTGGTAAACCTACATATCTGCGCAAAGTAGTCAAATATCCATCTAAAATTAGCGCTGCAGATGCGGCAAAAAAGTCTCGTTAATTCATTGAATGATTCTCGTGGAATTTAACAGTCATCTCACACATCCATCTCACCAACGGTGGCATGGGAATTATTTCGATGATGGAGCTTTCCTTCCTTTTACGCTCTTTTCATCTCAAGTCTCAGAGGTATCTTCTATTTGCATAATTGTGGTCATATAGCTCAGTTTCTAAAACTCTTTCTCCTCATGACTCTACACTGGGCCAAATTTTAATTTGATATCTCCAATGGAAAATCGCTCTGACTTATCTGCGTATTTTCGTACTCGAATTTCAACTGCGGATTTCGTAAATGTTCCGCCAGTAAAGGGTCTATAGTAAAATCTTGATGAAGTCCTATAGATACACCAATAAAAATAACAGAAAATTAAACATAGCAAGGTCACTTTCAGAGGTGCGTCTCGAACTATTCTTCATCCATACTTACTGCACCTTTTGCAAGCTCTGTTTCCCACAGTTTATAGATTACTTAGCCTTTCACAAGCTAACCTCTGTCATACAGTTTATAGATAATTACTTTGCCTTGAATAAACTAACAAATTTATAGTTTTTGTGCGAGTAGCCGATATATTGCAAATGCTATTACGGGACCAGTGGATTATTCAAGGTAGCCCATTGTTCTTCTGTTCACATGACGTGATTGCTACCTAGGCAATAAACAGAGCAGATTCGCCTGATTTCTTCAATAAGTGGTTCTAGTTACTTTAACTCTTTTCCTTCTCGTTTCCATTGACACTACACTTTCACTTTAAAAATTGTATTAGAATGTGGATTGGCAAAACTGTTCACTCTGCTCCGATATCGTATCTTCACTACATATTTTGCCTCCATAAAAAAGCTCCGAGACACCAGCAAAGTGAATATTTTATGGCTGAAAAAAAAAATGAAAATTGATAAGTACTAGCGGGACCCGTGGAAATTCCATGATTAATTAGTGCTACTGTAATTTAAACAACCCCGTCTAATCTAAAGTCTGCCTGACGAACCCTGTCTACCGTAACACACCTAGTCTAGCAGAATCTCACCTCTCACCTGTGAATCTTGCATACAACAGTAGCTACTTCTTGCAGTATTTTTCTAACTATGCATACCTTTCTAAGTTCTGTTCAGCGCCGTACCTGTAACCTCATCCACGCTTAACTAAAACTTTTAACCTTAGTAGTCAACCTGGCTGACAGCAGTTGAATAACCTGAACAATACCAGTATAAGATAGCTCGCAAAATTTAAGAGCAAAATCCCTTCGCAAATTTTGACACCGAAAAAATTGACGTTTACAACGGGGCGGAAACTTAAAATGGGTTAGTATACAAGATACCTAGGGGGGGGGGGGCTATATTAATCACATTCTCTGGAGAACTGACAACCTAAAATTTATGAGACGTGGACAATTGAAGAAGGGCATGGGCCTGATGCCCGACACCACCTCCTCCTCCAGCGCACTCCAGTAGAATTTTCATTCGCACATTCGAACTACGTATCTGGCTGGCCTATTAAGACAGTCGAGCGCCACAAGCAAAGCGAACATAATATGATGTGAAAGAAGTCACAAGCGGTCGATAAGATACAAGTGAAATGGCCTTCATGTCTTCGCTTTGAGAGTGTCGGAATTTTTTTTTTTTTCAAGAAGGGCTTAAAGAAGACAGCTATGGTTGAACTTCGTTGCAGCGTAAATCAGAGCTTCATACAAGTTACACTTTCCCCTAGCTCATAGTGAAAAGCGTCACGTCCGGGGGATGAACGTACAGATGGAGCCACAAGCAGAATCTAATACTAAGAATGACCGTCGTGTGTTTATAAATATATATATTGAAGAATTGGATCAGGAGCAAATAATTTAGTTGAAATTTTATTACCCACGACGCGTTTCGCTGTAACCTCAGCTCATCAGGTGGGAGCAAGGAGGTTCTAATAGAGAGGAGTGCACCCTCTCTATTTACCCTACGGGAGCGTTGCGAATAAACTTTTCCCTTAAACTGGCTGAGTGGCTTATCCAATCGGAGAGCCGCATTGCCTGACGCAGCATATATAGGAAGGAGTCCTGAACTCAAATTTTTATAGTTATTAACCATCGACGAAATTCTGAGAGTATGGAAGTATATTAAGGAAACTTGTATCCTGTATACCATCTGATTATGAAAGTAACAGGTGAGCCCTGGGATATAAATCTTCAGACACTATTGCCTTCGCAAAAATATTGAAGAACTGCCTGTCTGTATCTTCCTTAATTATAAGTGCTGACCACTGCCACTTCAGCCACTTTAAAGACTCCAAACGCTAGCTTCGATCAGGTGACCAAGGAGCTTCAAGGACCTCCTTGCACGTGACAAAGCCATGTGTTTACTCGCCCAGAGAATGCTTGGGCTTGCTCCTCCCATTATAAGCTACTTGGGTGGGAGGATCGAAGATGGTGAAGAATATTTCGTTGACATCGTCAAAATTTCAGCGGTTAGCCCATAAAGATGTAACTATGATACCGGTTGGACGAAAGCTATAAATGACATTTTCTCTAATACAAATGTTTTGTCGTTTTTTAAACTCAGTCCATCCTGCTCACTTCAGTTACTGCACGAAGTACAGACACACAGAAGTGCCGAAAGCGACAGTTTACAACCTGTACGGGTTTCAATAGATGGCACATCTGCATGGTAGACTCCATAGTAGTTACGAATCCTACAGCTGGCGTAAACACAACAAACTTTAGTCCAAAATTCGACTCGGAAGTGCAGACTGCAAATATAGATTTCTCGCGACGTTGAAGATCGACAGGAACATACAATGCTTGTCGAAAAGGAGAAGCGATGCATCCTCACAGCAGAACTTGAGTAGGTTGAAACCAATAGTTGAAGTTGTCTTCTTACAAGAGCATAGAATTTAGATGCGATGGTCGGTATCTTGAGATGTTAGTAGCTCTTCGTTATGCAGCGTCCCCAGCGTCCATCCTGCTGCTTATAATTGTAATTTCTGTCTCTTGCCATGGCTTCAAAGTATTAAATTCTGGTTCTAGATGGCGTACATATTGATGAATTAGATCAGGCAGATGAACTTTAATGTCGACAAATGCTCAGTAATGCACATAGGGCTGGTGAACCCTTCAACCCCATTGAAAATGAACGGGACGGTATTGGCTGCTGTCACCCAACAACGTGACTTGGGAATCATTATTACAAACAAACTACAACACAGTCAGCAAGTGGAAAAGAGTGTGAAAATGGCAAGCAGAGTACTGGGATTCACCACCAAAAATTTTGAACAAAAATCCAAGAACATCATCGTTCCCTTGTATAAGGCATTAATGCCGCCACACTTAGAATTCGCTATTCAATTCTGGTGGCCCTATCTGTGAAAAGATATCGATAACATGGAGAGTCCAACGCAGAGCAACAAAATTGATACCTCAGCTGCGAAACAAGCCATATGAATGTCGCCTAAAAGAACTGGGTCTGATCTCTCTCGAGCAAAGACGCCTCAGGGGGCAACTAATAAAATCATTCAAGTATTTGAATGGCTTCAACGCGTACCTACAATGGGACTCTTTGAGAGAAACCTTGATGATCGCTTGCGAAACAACGGTCAAAAACTCAAGCATAAAGCTCGAAGAACGGCCTTTAAGTCAGTAGTTCTTTCCATATTTCATAGTCAGTATTTGGAATAGACTAACTTCCGATGTTGTAAGTGCAAAGGCAGTCAATGCGTTTAAAAATCATCTTGACATAGCTACATTGGGAGAGACATCCTCCACAGCTAAGAACTCCTCCTCCAGAAGTCACATACTCTTACCGGCCCAAGCTTCCGAGGCCGCCTCAAGCAGTCTTCTTCTCTCTCCCACTCCAACTACACAGTTTGACATCTCCCAGCTCCGCATATCAGTGGCTTTTGATCGTGCTTATGTGCATACATGATCGCATCTTTAGCAGGGGTTCTTCCCAATTTTTTCTCTTTATCCTTCTAACATAATGGCAATAGCTCATAGAGGGCAGGAGCGTAAGTTCCGGTGTCTCTTTGGGAATGGGCCTATTGGGTTGTCTGCTGCCGTCTATCTAAATCCTATTCTTCTCTTCCGGGGTGGCATCCAAAATACCATAATTTTCCCCTATCTAACACAAAGTGTAAAGGTCGTACTAACGCAGGAATGAACTAAGGAATTAAGAAAGGAAGAAAGGTAGGGAGGAACAAGCAGAGTTGCAATCCCAATATAATAAAAGGCTTCATGTACCTTTTTATTTCATGTCCGCATCTTAACGAAATAGACAGGTTGCAGATTATGGCAGAAGTGAGATCCTCATCCCTTTATATGAATGCATTTCTTGCTTGAAACAGTTCCTTACATTGAAGCAATGAAGATATTTTCAGCTCGTCTTATCACGGCCATGGAATCTGATTTTTATCATTTTCTCCATGCATCGGAACCAAGGACTATTATTATCCAAGACGTGCGCGTATGGATTCCTAAACTAGCAGAGGCCAGTTTAGTGTTTGACAACCAGTGAAGTTAGATGCAGTGAAGGCGTCTGTAGTGGTTTGAATGGGATATTAATTGCTTCGAGGCAAATTTCAAAGTGATTGTGTTGGCTTACTAAGATTGTTGTGATTCTGTGCATTCAAAATGCAGAGCAAGTGTGATGAGAAGCGCAATGGTAATTACAATGAGAACAGGTGCCGAGTATTTCAATTGCCAAGACACAAAAGTGACTTGATGTACCTCCACCTTATAAAAACTTCGTAGTTGAGAAAGACAAGTTTCTCATTTGTGAGAAAAGCAGGGGTTCTGACCCTTGTTTGATCAAATTGCCAGGTGGTATTACGCGACCTCCGATCCCTCCCAGTGTCTTCAAAGAGCCTGCTTCATGATGAAGACTAAGAACTCAGGTATATTTCTTCTGAAGAACAGGACTAATTCATTTTACACTTTCATACGTGAACATGACCTACAGAAGCAGTAGAAGAACTTAATAATTTCAAGATAAGAAGAAAGGTTGGTGCATCTGTTCATGCAGAAAATTGAGATAGAGCAGCTTGCCTGAGATTGTAGAAGGGAAACCCATTTTATGTTACCCACTGACCTCCAGTGCGTTCAAGAACGGCATAAGTGCACCACTGGGTAATAAACTTCATCCCAACAATGGTTCGGAATCGCATACCACTCGGCACCTGTTCTCCTAATTGCATTTCACATCACACTTGTTCTGCAGTTTGTATACACAGAATCAGCAATAATTTTTGTAAGCCAACACATCACTTCGAAATCTGCTCAAAACAAATAATATCCCATTCAAACCGAGCCACAGACACCTACACTGCATCTACCTTCACTGGTAGTCACACACTAAACTAGCATCCGCTAGCGCAGTCAGGAATCGGGCGGCGCACGTCATGGATAATCGTAGCCCTTGGCATATACGGTAGCTACTTAATTTTCGCAATGAAAACATCACCTCTCACTTCATTCATGGCTGATAATAACATGTTTTGAAAATTGGTTTTCAAGGATTGGGGTTGGACACTAATTCCCAACTGTGACTAAGATTCCTGGAACCAGTGGGCTTTTGACACTGCATGAAATACGCAAACTCAACCTCTTTAACCCTGCCTGTAACTGTAATAATAAATTTGAAGGTAGGTATTATACTTCTAAATTAAAACCATTTAGAACTAGAGCACTCTGAGAACGCATACCTCCGCCAAGTGAGCCAACGGTAGCAAAAATTCAAATTGGCTCTGGAACCATAATTTTCTTTGCATAAACTTCAAAATCTAATCATTTGTGCCTTTTTATATTAATAACAGCTTGTTCAAT
>LQNS02278094.1:30843908-30865297 GCA_001587735.2 Parhyale hawaiensis
CAGGCGTTATGCCACTAGGTTTTCGCTGTCGTCCTCTTTCAAGAACCACCGATGTATACTACGACTCCTTCGTTGAGTACCTGACGGGAAGACAGAAGGAGCAGGTCAAAGTGGACCAGCTGTTGTACAGACGAGGTTTTAGCATAAGCTGTTTTCCTTTTATCAGACGATCCCGACGTCTAGCATTATTCTTTTTAAACAGTCCGGATGAGATAAGGAAGTGAGCTCCTCAACCTAGTCGAGCGGCTTTGAAGCCGCTGGCGAGGATCCAGAGGAGTGGTCTCTCCAGCAGAACCCTTTCTGGTCCAGACAGAGAAATGGACCGGTTCGAAGAAGGGCAGTCTCTTCTCCCATCCTTCGGGATGCCACACGCTATATAGAGCGGAGGTAACTCTCGTTTTGGCGGAAAGAGACCCTCGCTTGCTTTGAAGCGAGAAGAACCCGTGGCCCAAAAGCTTAAGATCCGGTCTTCCAAGGGACGCTCTCCTGACCACGAAATAAACTCCAGAAAGAAGGTTCTTCCTACAGCAGAATAGTAGTTTAAATACTACCTAAGGCCTTCTAGAGTAAGGCTAAGTGCTGGTTATCAGGTTGCAGTAGTAGCGCCGATTTGGCGCGAATGCGACAGAACCCAGAATTACGGCTTATCAAAAGAGAGTATGCTTGTAGCGAAGCTCCGGTAATGAACCAGGGTTCTGTATATCCTACCACGCAAGGTACATGAGAAAGTACCGTAACAATTATTGGCTACTAGTAACTAAAATCTTCTACAAGACCCCAGGTTTGGGGGCTCTTAAAAACTTAGGACAAATACTATGATACTCTCCGGGTCCATCCCTAAGGGACTTAGGAGAATGTTCTAAGCACTGATAATAAGCCTTTTGAATCTTCACTCAGTAGTTACGTATAAGTAATTACGGGATTTCCTTCTAAGAAAGAAATGCTGCAGGAACTCTTTATTAATAAATATCACTGATGAGTATCTTAACTAGTACTAAGGTACTTAGATAATAGCCCCGAACTATTCCCTTTTTGAGATATTACGAGGTAATAGTACAGTTTATCTACCTCTGGCGGCCTCTCTTCGACCAATGCCGCTAACCAGCTTACAGAGGTCCAGGGTCTTAACCCTGGAAGCACAGAACAGGGCGGAAAATTAAGTATACCTTTCTTATGATACAAGGTTACCGAAAAATCATTGACAATTTAAAACGCGCCCTAGTCGGGCGCACGAGCCTGTGGGTAAAAACAGGAATAGTTCGGCGCGATATAGGCAGTGTGCCACTGAAGCGCTAGTAAAAACGTTTACTACCAAGGGCTCTTGCAGAATAATCGGGGAAAGTTTTGTAGTCATAGGAAATTACTCGAGTTTTGACTCTTAACCCACCAAGAATGAAGCTCCCGAGAGGCCTAAAGACCCATAGTCCTCCTTGGTTCGCCGACCTAGACACGGAATCGACTAACCTCCAGGAGTGGGCAGTTAATCGAAAGGATACCTCTCCGACATACGTCAGTCGAGACAGATACGCAGTTACTCGCAGCTTTGTCTTACAAACCGTAGCAACGGGAAAGTTCTGGGTTAACCCTCGAGGTCACACGAACCTAGGCTATGACAGTATCTCTCGGCACGCCTTTCACCGAAGCGGCTGATAAGTTTTGCAGCCCAAAGGTAATCCCAGGAGGCAGGTAGTCTTTTTCTGGCGACTGTTCTACAGACAAGCTAGGACTTATTACTCCGCTATCAGCAAGGAGTAAGAGGTACAAATGAACGCTAGAACAAGAATTGCGCGAGAGATGGCCAGAGAGCCCCGGAACAGGTCCGCGTTAATTTAATCTCATGGCAGTAAGAGTTTTTACTTTTACTTTGCCTGTTATTCTCATTAGCGATTTAAAAAATTTTAGATAAGGAAGTGACCCTTGATCTCATCGTAAAGCCGAGATAGTCAAAAGAACACTATTTTGCCTTGGACTAAATCAAGGGGTCCTTTTCGATCCCCCTTGCCCCTATTTAAAGAGGCGGAAAGCTACTGAGAAAGAGATAAGGGTTTTTTTCTCGTATGATCAGAGCAGTCAAAAGCAGTAATACTCATGCTGGAGGTACTTCACCTTGAGGGAAGACGGTGAAAGCTTTGCTAATACAATGCAAACGGCTCGAACAGACCGAGCCTGAAGATGCTTGCAGAAGCAAGATACCCTTTCTAATATTACAGATCAGAAAGGGTGTGACCAGGAAAGTAAGGCATTTTGATAAGGGTCGTGTGCAGCAGACTGCAGAGATTCATAATCTAGCTGCGGGTACGAGCGGATCCCATACAGAGTCGGTGACGCGTCCCGAGGTTTGGATTATCACTCATGTACGTAAAGTTCTAAGGTTCTTTAGTAAGACCTGCTCGATCTGATTTTCCCTTTATAGATGCCTATATCTACGAAAATGAAACCTAGAGCTGGTCAGGACCTGGCTAGTGATCTTTACTATTCTAGGATCTCGAAGCAGAAGGTGCAGCTTTTTTTATATGAAGGGCAACACTCAGAGGAAACCAACAACACTCCGAGTTACGAATCAGATCTAACGATACATCAGATCCAGAGTAAGGGATTGATATCTGTCAGGATTCTGAAGCAATGATCAGTCAGAATCCAATGAGGATCGGTCGATAAGATCCTGGATTCCTGCAAGGACTACGATATCCGTTCGCGATCAGATTAATCAAACTCAATTCAACAAGCCAAGTTCAACGCACCTGCCTGAGGTCCCAGATAAGTCAGGCCTCGGAAGCGGGAGTGCAGACCCAGTAGAATGCATCCTTAGTCTTTAAACTTAACGGTCGAATACCTCGGCCGTTAGACAAACTGCTTTAGAGGCTCTGGATCAGGCTTTTGGGTGCAAGCCGCATTATTGTTTGTGGGAAGGAAAGTTCCTTACAGAGCTTGTATGCCTTATTCTCCGCTATTATGATGAGCTACGCGGGAGTGTAGAACATAAAGCGAACGATCGTGAAAACTGAAATTTGCCTCAGGAACAACGCCTCGTCGTCCTCTACGAACTCAGACGGAGTTCGTCTTAGTGGAATAATGCGGTTCGTTTAAGGTAGGCGATCGCCAAGTTTACCTTTTTGATGTAAGGAAGTTAATCGTTATACAATGCAGTACCCTGGCATAAATACTTGTAAAGAGTATATAAGCTTTGGGTGAAGACTTAGCCTCAGTAATTTGATGGGATTCCAGGTCAGGAAGACGATTGATTTGTCAGCTTAGATTTCAGGCTATGTTTGTCTAATACATTACGCAATTTGGCTCCTGAGTCGAGGAAAACTTCACACAAGACAGGGAATTTTAATTTCAGAAATTGGTGTGAACCCTGTCTTTCCTTCCTTTTTACCCAGTTTGTTCCCTTCCACTTCCATGCCCCTACTCATGCAACTTTTATCTGGTTTTCATGATCTTTCCCGACTTGCTGTTCCCGATGCATGTTGATCTTGCGTGGTAATGCCCTCATAATGGGTTCCATTTATATTGCCATGTGGTACTGCATGTCATTTTTTTCTCTGTGGGATTGCTTTTGTTATGGAAACAGAGGTTCAACTACTCAAGATAGCTAATAGACTTTTTGTTTTTCTTCTGCAGTACAGATAATGAAGTGAACTATCCAATAGAACAGTGAACAATACTTGTACCGTAGCTATTGTATGTAATATACAGTATATATCTAAAACTCTTCTGCATCGCAGGTTCACAAAGAAGGTGAAGACCAGGAAGGCTGTACGTATCATTGTATACTAAATTCGTACGTTTCGGGCATCCTACCCATCGTCAGCAAAACTGTTGAGATAAAATGTAAGAAATTCACTAACAAAGGCTAAAGTTTACGAGTAAAAATTGCAATAAACACACATGAATGGAAATACTAAATGATAGAAAAAAACTAGCGGTTGACGATATGCAATGGGTATGCCTGTAGTGGGAATCCTCGCCTGTTTGTCTGCATATTTTAGAATCTTTGTACATTTTTAAGTTGAAGCCTCCTCTCAATGAAATGCAAAGCGCATATCCATTGCATATCGTCAACCGTTAGTTTTTTTTTTCTATCATTCAGTGTTTCCATTCATTTGTGTTCATTGCAATTTTTACTTGTAAATTTTAGTCTTTGTTAGTGAATTTCTTATATTTTATCTCAACAATTTTACTGATGATGGGTAGGATGCCCGAATCATACAAATTTAGTATATGATGATACGTACAGCCTTCCTGGTCTTCACCTTCCTTGTAATACCTATATAAATATATATACATACATTGTGATAGACATAGTAAATAACCAAATCCCTACCGCGACACCTTCAAATTGGATTGACATATTGTCCGTTACTTCCAAAATCCGTTGGAGTGAGGTAGCTACATAGATTTGAGGCACGATTGTATAAATTAAAAATGTGCTCATCTTTATGGAAAACATTTTCATAGTGTGCATATTGAGTTTGTGTAAGATAATTGTTTTGTTGAACTGGAATAATTTTTGTATTAGAACATGGTTGGGTGACCTACTTATTTTAAGCAGTCATATTTTTTCATAGTGTTTTGTTACAGGTGTGTCAACTGAGATCTGCTCTTATGACATCCAGAGGAATAACTGCAGTGTGCACAAGCATCACAAGTGGTTGCAATGGTGCGGAAGAAATCTAACAAGCCATCTCAGCTAGGGGATAGTCAACAGCAACAAGCTAGCTGGGATCTATCCACTGTTAACCTTCCTGCTCCTTCTGTTGATTTCAGCAGTGACCAAGATGAGGTTGTGCCTGGCTCTTCCAGTCTGAGGCAGAATAGCAGCAATAGTCCTTTTCTTGACAATAATGCTCCATCCTGTTCTGGCAGTGCTGGGTCTTCAGCTTCTCCAGATCCAACTACAGATCAACAACTTCTTGTTTGGCGAAAAGCTTCTCCACCAACAGATGATGTTCTCACCATTGATTCTGGCGATAGCAGTCCCAGTGAAATCCAAGAGTTGCCTGTGCTGCAACCCATTTTGACTAGCAGTGTCAAAGCTAAAAAAGTCACTTCTAAAGTGCCCAAAACCGTCGTGTTCGACGTAGCAGATGACCTAAGTGACACAACAGATGATGATGACTATGTCCCTGCCTTTGCTGGACAGAGAATTGAGGCTAGGACCGAATCTGTTTTTGAAGGTAATGAAAGCCCTGTTATTGACTCAGGGAGTGATGATCTTTCCAGTGATGACTTTGATGATGGAATTGAAGTTCTGTCAGAAACAGTAACCCCAACATTTTACTGTCACAGTGATGATGACATTGTGCTCGATTATGATGGTTATGAAGTTGCCCGTAAAGCAAAGGAGAGGAAGAAACGGGGTGAGATTCAATACTATGGGGAGTTTGAAAAAGTTCTTGATGAGTGCATGTTGAACATCAAAATCAATCGTGACGACTGCAAAAATGGAGTCTGTCTTTTCAGTGAAGTCAAGTTTGTTTTGTTTGATGCACTTGATCTTTCTTTATGGGAGAAGTGTGATGCTTGCTACCTCTACATTTGCCCTGATTTCAACTCCAGTGCGATATATTTTGAATGGACCACCCCATCAAAAAAAGCTAAGAAACAAGCCAGTAAGAAAGTAAAAAAGCCAGATGCTTTCAAGCATTACAAGGTGAGTGGCTTTGTAAATGATGCTCTCTGGCGTGGCTTCGCTAATTCCAGGTCTTTTCACCTTCAATATGCATCTTTTGATGCGTCCACAAAAGAAGTCACTGTTCACATCTACCTCTTAGCTTCTGCCTTGCGTGAGCTGCAACACCCAAGTGAAGTAGTCACATCTATGAAAGGTCTCTCAGATACCGTTTGCTTACTTCACAACATTGAACTTCCTGTCTACTCTGGTAAGAAAAAACTGAAGCATGATTTTGATGTTCTCTTCAAGGTAGTAAAGAAGCATCACGAGAACAAGGTTTACGTTGATGAAAGTGTTCAGCATCCACTTCTGATTCCTGTTCTTAGGCCCTACCAAGCATCTGCTGTTCAATGGATGCTGTACAAAGAAAACATCAGAACTCAAGTTGAGGACGAAAAGGAGCCCCAGCTGCACTGCTTGTTTGTGGAGCTCACAGCTTTGGATGGTACCAAGCTGTATTATAATAAATTTGGTGGATATTTTTGCAAAGATAAACCTCTGGAGATATTACCTACTCCAGGCGGCATCCTGGCTGATGAAATGGGCCTTGGAAAAACGGTTGAGGTGCTGGCTTGCATTCTAAACAATCCGTGTGGACCTGTGCCCAAACCTGAGTACCTAGAGCCTGTTGAAGTAAAGTACCTTGTCACTGCGCGACCGAGACGCAAAAAGAAGAGTGCTGCTGAAGATATCATTACCTTGGGTAGTGATGAGGAAGGTGCTGATGATGGAGCTCTTGAACTGAAATCAGATTTTGAAGATAATAGTTCTGCTGTGTCTACTGATAATGAATCCTTCAACCGTAGCAGAAAGAGGAACACAAGCTTAAGAAATCCCTCAAAGGTTAAAGCTCTTGCTGCAGATAGTGATGGAAGCGGCTCTGAAGAGTCCATAAAAACTCGGCCCTCTCGCAAGAGGAGAAAAGTTAACAGTGATGATGACAATGATGTAAACACTGACGGGAAATCATCTCAGAATAGTGCAGTTGCTCTCCAGTCCAGCCAGCAAAATGGCTCAGACACTGATAGTTCTTTAGGTGATGACAAGCTTAGCTCTCGTAAAAGATGCAACAGTAGTGACACTAAAGAGTCCCTTGGTTTGCGCAAGCGCCGAAGACGGAGCTTCAGCTACAGTGATATGGATGAGTTCTGTTTTGGTGATAGCCCTGTTTCTTCTGATGGTGAAGAAATCATGCCTAAGAGACAGAGCAGGAGATCACGCCGAGCCAGAAGCGATGGCTTCCCGTCCAAACTGCCCATAGTGAAAAAGGTGAAGAAGAGTCAGGCGAATGAGGAAATTGAGAACAATCCAATCTGGTCCACTATCGAAACAGTTGTCCAACGAAACTGTTGGGATGATAATGTGACCAAGTACAAGAAGGAGGGCTCCCACAAGGAATTCAGAGATTACCTGCGCAAGGTGATGAAGGAGCCGACTTACTTGATGACACTCAAAGAGAGGCTGCAGTTACATTATGATCAGGCCACCAAAGAGTATTCCACTGCCGGAGCAGCTGCTAGGGACTATCATAAGAACTTCAGAGAGTCTTACTTCAAAACCAAGGTTAGTGAACAGTTCTCTCATGACATTACTCACTGCAGAGAAGTTCTTACGTCTGTCTTAGCTAGTTTAGAACTTTGTGACAGTACTGTCGTGGCTGTTTATCCCTGTGTTAAAGTTGTGTTGTTAACTTTAGGAACCTACCCTACTTAGAACCAGCATCGCTCAAGGTCCTCATTTAAGCCCGTTGATGATAGTACTATGCATTCGAAAAATTAATGTGTTGTTGGATTTTATTAGGTACCCTCTTTTACTTTGTGAATTGCTCCAACAACCACGAATCACGAGTATATTTTATGTGAGTAGCTACTTCTTATTGGTAGAAACTCTATTAATACTAAATATTTCATTTGTGCAATAGTAGGTACTTGATGGTCCATGGTTGACTGCAGCCGTACATGCCTCTCTGACCAGTTGACCTACAGCCTGTGCCACGGTAATAGCTTAAACTCATTTTGAAATGTACAATTTAAACTAGCTCTGTTGAAAAGCTGTTATTATCATGGTATATTTGGCACCATAAATGAAACTTTGTCAGAAATTTTCTGCTCATGTTGATGTGTAATTTTTCATTTGAGAAAAGTTTCAAGGTTTGATCACTTTTCAAGCGTGCCACGGTATTAGCTTTTCTGGATTTTTATCAATTGTCATTAACAAAAATTTCAGTAATAAAAAGCATGGTTATGCAATGTTTTATTTAAGCAAAAAACACAATTATATAATCAAACAATGAAGTAGGTACATAGTTCATAGTTTACATAAAAACCTCTCTTCTGGAAAACAAGTTCAATCGTCTTTTCGACAGATTCTGTCAAGTTTTTTATTTCAGAACGAGGAGTAGCGCTTGCGCATATCTTGATAGCTGTCCATGAATCTTCTTTTAAAGCGCAATGCCTTCCATCCTTGTAAATAGCCTGCTTCAGAATCCCCCAAAGTTTTTGATAGTATTCATATCAGGAGAGCATGCCGGCCAAACTATCAAACGGTTACCTTTCAATCCTAATGATGACAAGAACACTTGTCTTGCCGTTGCAGAGTGAGATGGGGCATTATCGTGTTGAAATATTAATCTGCGACGCTTCTGCAGTGGAACGTCATCCAGCAATGGAAGCAAGGCCGACTCAAGGAGCTGACAATAAGCTACAAAATTTATCTTTACTCCATCTGGCATTTGCACACGACCAACAAGTTCATCTCCAATAATTCCCGCCCAAATCATAGGTAACGACTCCTCCGCTCCGCTGACGATAGAAACGAGTATCATCGGAGTATGACGCTCTTGGCCGTTTCCAACCCATCCTTTTCCCCAACCGTCTGGTCCATCCTGAGTTACCATGGTTTCATCGGTGAAAAGTACCATCTTCATGTTTGCCCTCATATGCTCTCCAGCCCTTTTCTGCCGTGAATCCTTGTGCCTGGCCGTCAGAGGAGGTCGTTTTACAGGTGTAGCACTTTTCCCCATATTTCTCTGACACCGGCATCTTGTTGTTGTCCAGACCTCAGGCAGATTTACTTGGCTAGAGATAGCCTTCGACTACTAACAGTTTTCAGGACGCCAGTGTGCGAGCGCTTTTTCCTTGGTGTAGGGTAGCAAAAAAGCGCTTCACCGTGTTAACATGGCGGTCTATTGAAACAGCAGTATCCTTAACAGGTCTTCCTTTAGCCATGTTTTTCACTATATTTGTTTTTCAGCCTCAGATAGACCTCCAGCCCTTCCCATTTTTAAAGATTTCTACACAAGCTAATATCGTGGCATGCTTGAAAAGTGATTAAATCCTTCAAACTTGTCTTGAATGAAAGCGACACATTAATATGAGCTGAAAATTTCTGACAAAGTTTCATTTGTGGTCCCAAACATACTATGAAAATATTAGCTTTTCAACATAGTTTTAATTGTACATTTCAAAAAGAGTTTAAGCTATTACTGTGGCACCGACTGTATATCCACAACACGAACCAGTGCTTTTGGATTTCCCAATGGCAGGTGGTCAAGTTCATTTGATTTTGTATTGGTGAGAGTGACTAAAAACATTGAAAAACTATCCGACAAGACATTAAACTGGCAAAAAAAAAATGGAAGAGGTAGATCTTTCTAATATTGGGAGTAAAATTTATTTATTACTGTTACCTAGAAACACCTTCAGTAGCTCAATGAGTAAACTGCTTGTTTTGGCTCTGACTAATATGGACTTGACCCTACTCTACTCAGTCTGTGCCGTCTCGCTATAAGAGCTCGTTGGCCAACAGAAATAGGTGTACTGGGGAAAGAGAACCTAGCGAAGCAGTTCAGTCTGAGTTACGTAGAGTTTAGGAAGTTTGATTTCTCTCAAAACCTTCCGCCAGTGTAGTTAACTTACGTCTATTATTTATTTTGGGGAGCCACATATCCTGTGCCACTTCACTGGTAACCTACATTTTAGTTTTTTCTTTGATGTCTTTTTTTTCTTATGCCTTGTTTTCGTATTTCTAACCCTGCTAACTATCACTGTTCTCATCTTCCTTTTCTTTCATTATAACTTCTAGCATATCGCCACATCTTCCTCTGTATTCAGAAGCAGATCTGTGAAACTGGAGGCTAAAATAGAAACAATATAATACTCATTGCATGTGGCAGCTCGAGAACTTGCCATTGTTCTCATTTTCATCAGTTTTTATTTTCATACTAATGCGTTTATAATTCTACTTTTTGTAATGGCTAGATGATATTGCTAGGTATTTCTCTCTAGCTCAGTTTCACCGCAAACCGTTATTATAGCTTGCCAATTGCTTGCTTGTTAATTTTCTCTGCATTGTAACAGGTTGAGCAAAAAACATACTTTGAGTGCATCTGTGGAGAAGCCGAGTACCATGAGGATAGGAGACGTGAGGAGCTCGGCACTGTGCAGTGCAGCAAGTGTGGGCTGCACCAGCATGCCCGCTGTGTAGAGTATGACGTCACTGATCCTTACAGAGGTCCTTATATGTGCCCCCACTGCTGGACCCAGCAGGATCCTGTTCCATCCGGCGCCACTCTCATTGTGGCTCCATCTGCCATCACATATCAGGCTAGTCTCCGCATGTTTATCTTATGAGATAAATGTTACCATAGTCCAAGTGCGATTGTGGGACACGAACGTAAGAAAAGAAACTCCTTGATTGACAAAACACTACCATGGCGCAGTGCTCAATTGAACGTGATTGTTGAGAAACAGTCTGGAAAAAGAAACCTTCATTGACTTAGGTACCTATATTCATCATATGTATGGTAAGTCAACCGCATCCTATCTTGTGTGTACCAGGGAAGCGATTCTCGAAGAGAAATCTGTAAGTGACGAAATATATTTTTTTCTCGGCATTTTACAAAGATATTGTTGAAGTTGCATCGTGGTTCTGGAAATAAGCCTGTAAGGATGATGAAAGTAATTTACTGTGTTATCAGCTGATTTATGAGTTGTACTCTCCATTCCAGTGGGTGGATGAAATTAAGAAGCACCTGCGTCACCGCGCCCTAAAGCTGCTTGTCTACAAAGGGGTGTCACACCAGGGCTACCTCCAACCCCGCATGCTTGCCGGGTTTGACCTAGTGATAACATCTTATGAAACACTGAGCAGAGAACTCAACTATGTTGACTTGCCTCACAGCAACAGCGAACTGGGGCGCAGGTATGTTAACAGTAAACTGGGCTGGGGCGTGGGTATGTTAACAGTACTGGAGCGCAGGCATGCTGTAGCAAATTGGGATGTACCTATGGTATGTAGGTATGTTACAGGCGAACTGGAGTTTGGGTATGTCTCTGGCGGACCGAGGCTCAAGTATGTTAACTGCGAACTGGGGTTAAGGTGTTGTGAGTGTCCCATGCATCCTGCATGCCTTGTGTAGCTACTAACATTTGTGTGTGACACCCTCTTACTTTTGTTTTATCAACACGTTAACTGCGGCGTGCCCACATGTGGGTCACTCAGGTCATCTTCCTACTGCGGGTGTCCTCCCGCAGTAGGATCTTAAGATCTTAATATCTTTGAACTCACCTGCACAGAGTAGCACACAACCGCACAAGTAAAGTCTGCAGCCAAACTAACGTGTCACGACTTTTAATCTCCAGATATTTACGTACCCCCGGTTTGTGGCTGCCGCAGTTAACGTGTTAACTTTAGCTTTCTCCTTCGCCCTACAGTTTTTTCTAATGGCTACAGGACGGATAGTTCTGACCCATGTTCTACCCAAGGAGGTTCTTGGTTCTACCTTCATACAGGCTTTACGATCAGCGGCACTTTTGGCTGTAGAAGTACGTAATTAAATAGTTTGGGATTGTGGTTGAGCCACATACCTGCAAGTTCCCACACGCTAGTGAAATTAACGAGTTCTCACTGGTAATCATTCAAAAGTTTTTTAGAGCTTCTTACACACAACGGAGTGTCTGTTAAAAAGAGTCTTGAATGTTAACTGTCAAGTCAGTTTGCCCACCGAATGTCACTTGCAAAGTTTCAGATATTTCTTCTTAAAATGGGAGTACGTTAGAGCTCAGAGAGCTCTGCACTCTTGTACGGTTTGGACACGATTCTCAATGAATTCTTTTGTTTGACTTGAGTGGATCTGCCTTTCGTGATGGGCAGGCTTTACAGCGAGATAGGAGCGCAGGTCATAGCAGAGAATCTTTGGTCCGAATGCGGCCCAGGCTGCCTGTTACATGGCAGCAGTACCACGCCTTTGGTTGAAACGAAATACTTAGGAAGTGGTGAAGCCAAAAGTTTGCAGTGGCTATGAAATAACGAGTATCGTATTTGCTTGCTGATGACTTTCATTATTATATTGAGTAGTTTAAGCCTCCGATGACTACCAATAGATGTAATAGGTACCTATGTGTGGGAGAGTGCTCCTTTAGTCTTCGTTAGGCCTTTCTAGCATCTTTCTTTTAAGCTAAGTTTGCTATCTTCCGTTTTCATACTCCCACAAATCATGTTCTCTTTTCTTTGTTTGCTTTACCTATTCATGTGTGGATGGTGAATTTTGAACTTTCGCAATTTGGTGTGGAGAGCGCTGTACCGCCTGGTCACTAGGCTTAACCGCTGTCGTGCTATGGACACGTGTAATGGCCGAGCCCTGTTGCACTCGCTGCAAACTCGCCATTCGTGCTTTCAAGTAAGCTTTCTTGCCGCGCAATAACCACCAAAAATGCTCTACCAAACCTAACATAACTTAATATAACCTAACCTTACCTAACGTAACCTAACCTAAATACCTAACCGCCACGGTAGCAGCATGCTTCCGTTCTCAGCTCTAATACCTTGTATCGCTCGCCGGTTCGATGCCCAGCCAGGCAGCAAGCTCTTTGCAGATCTTGGTGTGCTGACTCGGCAGTTGTGTGTGCATGCACTGCACGGCCCCGTGGCGGAACTGCCTTCCTCAGAGTTGAGGGGGGTGGGGGTCTCGGGTCATTTCTTCCTTCCGTCAAATTGGCGCCATAATTCTTGGTGACCCGAGATCGACTTACTCATCTGGGGCCAGTGGGCCTATACCCACTGCACAAACCAGTGCATGTAGGTTTCCCAGGTGAGGATGTGGTCTAAGTTTGACTTAACCTTTTACGTTACCTAACCTAACGTTACTTAACCTAACCTTACCTAATTTGATAATAATAAAAATAACTTCACCTAACTTATCATAAGCTAATCTGCGATACAGCGCGCAGGCACAGCAGACTAACGGGAACGCCGCCCGCGCGTACACCGACGCCCGTACTCAAACGTACACTGCAAATGGCGATATTTGCAGCCTGTGCTGCCCGGTTAGAACTGGTGAGGGGTCTTCGAACAAGGACGTGTTGCAATTAGACGCCGGTGTTACCCTCACAGTGTAACCCAGTGTTACCCCGTGTAGTAGTGAATGCGGGATTTTAATCACCCCCATTACCTACACGTTTACTGGTGCGTACGAAATTTTGTTATCTTTGGTGAAGGGATGTTTTGCTACTAGTGACAATGATTGATCGCTGGGATACAATTAGTATTATTATATTGAAGTCGCTGCACAACTTCGTGCGGTGGTACTGTTAGTACACATACCTGCTTCTCTTCTTCTTTCTCTCTGCAGTGATTATTTTCCTTTTTCTAGATAGCTGAGACGTAGGTGGAGCCAACGTGCAGCGGCGCCCTATCCTAAGGGAACGGGGTCTTCTTTTTCTTAGTTATATATGTTTCTTTGGAGTTAGATGTAAAACTAATACGTATCGGAGCACAAGAGGGCCCAAGTTGGTCCCTTAGGAACCGTACCTGCTTGTAGGTACGGGCCAGTGACCTCTGCTCCCTAATGGATGACTCTATGGATATATTGTTGCCCTCTCCTGAACATGTTCAGGAGAAGAGTGCAATTTATTAGTAAAGCTCACAATCGTGCATGAGAACTCTTAACTTCGTACATCTCATTGTGCCTTTATTTTTGCATGTACATTCCGTTACCCTAAGCACTGAACTCCTTAACTAACATGAACATGTCTGTCCAACGGTTGCCTATTCGGAGATTATTATGTACTCCCAAATTGCTACGAATTCGGAAAAACTTCAGTGAAGGGTTTATAGTTATTTCATCGCCCTTACTCAATGTGTTGCGTAGGAGATGTGCATTGCACGACGCGCCGCTCTTAAAAACCGCCATGCTTTCAATATTTTCATATCCTAACTGCACTTTTCATGTTTACAGATTCCGTTACCCTAAACGCTTCATGGCTGTTCCAACTCCTCTGCTGAGTGTGCTGTGGTGGAGGTGTGTGCTGGACGAGGCACAGCTCGTAGAGACCACCACCGCCCGCACTGCCCACATGGCGCTCAGGCTGCAAGCTCAACACAGGTGGTGCGTCACTGGTACACCTCTGCAGCGCTCCATTGAAGATCTTCAGGTGAGGCTTCTCAATAATATACAAAGCCTTGCCTTGTAATATATATTGAAGGATGTGACTGAAATGTTGGAGTTTATATTTGCGTTCATTTTGTAGTGCCATAAATGCCTTCTGGGGTATATTCTGCCGTGCCCTTTCTCTGTCAGATTATGTATGGGTAACACTCGCCCTGGGGTCCCGAGTACTGATCTGCAGGAGATACTGCAGCTGGCCGCAGTTCCTGCTGATGAGGTAAGGTAGATGCTTCATACTTTACCTTCAGCTCCGCGAGGTGGGCCGCCGAATGGTGGTAAGCGACCCATCCCATAGGGCTACTATCTGCTCCCGTGTAAGGGACAGGGAAGGGACCCTCCAAAAACATGTGTTTCTTCTATTTTCTTCTCATTACGTTTTTCGTGTCTTGGTTCTGAGGCTGCCGGGGGTTTGAGATGTTTTACGTCGTGTTTCTTGTCAGTAGCAGCACGCTGACCACTCCTAAATTACCAAGAACTGAGCCGAGTTCGACTCGTTTTTTGATTTGTACTATTCGAAAGTGGATTGCTGTTATGTTATGTAATTTTTGTATCTGATACGGCGGACAACCCTCAATATATTATACTGTATATACATATTGTGTAGCGAATTTCTGTTACACAAAGGAGCTCTCAAGTATTTTCTTCGTCATCCTGCGCTGTCAACCTGTCACTCGATACAAGATGATGAACCGTAGAGTTCAGGACATCTCTTTCGCTGATCTAAGATCGCTAGCTTTCATGTTGCTGTGCTTACCTTTTCTTACTTTCTGGCTTTTTTTTTTTTCGGCCCAGATGAAGTTGAAGTACCCACGGCTTTTGAGCCAGAGACTTAGGAAAGGTTGGCTCCACCGGAATGTTTTTCTTTTATTTAAGCTTTAGAGGCACCAAATTGAGTCTTTGATGTGACAATCCATCCTAGCATTGTTGTCTTAGTTAGATTCCAAATTGAATTTGGCGCTACAAATGGAGTTTGAAAAGAACAAAAAAAAAATAATCGCTTGTTCTCTATCTCCCCATTCTCTATTTACGCCGCTCACGTGTGGAGCTGCCCGTCTCTGTGGTGGATCATTCCACCGTTACGGTCGTAACGTTTGAAGCAACTTTATTTGTACACTTTGACCTAGACATCTAAAAGTAATGCAGTTAGAATGAAATGGGTTTTACCATAATATTGCCAATAAATAGTGCTCCTAATAAAACCATCCCCAGCATTTGCATTAGTTGTTGTCCTGGGTATTTATTGTTGAATGCAGCGTTACAGTCGTAACACGAATGCAATTTCGACTTTCACCTAGTGGTATACATGTGCCTAACTGTTTGACAGTACAGTATAGGGAATTTTCCAAATCTGTTTACATGGAGTTATAGGTGCCTAAGCTTTTATGCTATGCATAGGTTTCTCACGATTTTATTTTGGTTAAGCACTGGGGAATAGAAATACGTCGCCCTCAGGGGCATATTGTGGCGGGCCCTTTCCCTGCCATAATATGTTTGTTCATCACGCACCCAAGGGTACCGAGTGCCTTCTCCGCTGGGGATGTAGCATCTGGCAGCTGTTCCTGATGAGAAAATTAGTTTTGTAGAGTTAGGTAGGTTCTCTATATTTCCTTTCTGTCCCGCGAGGTGGGCCGCCGATCGAGGTGACCGACTTTTTCTGCGGGGCTCTTACGTCGCCCGTGCGGAGGGCCAAAGAAGGGACCGTCCTTACGGGCGCTTCTTTCTTCTATCTTCTTCTCTTTTCATCTTTCATCTCTTGCCATCGGAGCACAACGTTATGGTTCCGGCTGTAAGCCGAGTAAATCATCTTAGATCACTATTGATTGTCTAAGTTTCAGAAATAGCGGGACAATACCAATATAATAATAATAATAATACGTTGTTACGGTCGTAACAGAAAAATTCGTTTCGGTCGTAACCTCCGACTTTCTGATAAATGTAAGGCACATCAATAGAAGTAATCAATCCCTTGGCACTTACATCATTTCATAAAATATGATTCACCGCGGAACGGCGGTGATCTACGGACGTGTGTCGCTGTCTTGGTGTTCTGTGCCTCAAGATTAGATTAGATAGGCGGCAGTAGACGAACCAATAGGCCCAATTCCAAAGCAACACCGGAACATACGCCCCGGCACTCTATGAGCTATTGCCATTATGTTAGTAAGATATAGGGGCCGGAGAAAAGAGAGAGAGAAAAAAAAAAAGGGGGGGGTGAAGAGTCCATGCCCAAGAGACTATCTTGAATGCATGCAAGCACGATCAAAAGCCGCTGACATGCGGAGCTTAGAAACATCAAACTGTGTAGTTGGAGCTGGAGAGAGAAGAAGACGGATTAAGGTGGCCTCGGAAGCTTTCTTTTGGCCGTTAAGAGTTTGCGACTCCTGGAGGAAGAGTTCTTAGTTGCGGAGGATGTCTCTCCCAATATATGTCAAGACAATTTTTAAATGCGTTCACTGACTCCGCCCTAAGAATATCGAAAGGGAGTGTATTCCAAATGCTGACTACGAAATACGGAAAGAACTGCTGACTTGACGTTGTTCTTCCAGCTTTATGCTTGAGTTTTTGACCGTTGTTTCGCAAGCGATCATTGAGGTCTCTTTCAAAGAGCCCCGTTGTAGGTACGTCGTTGAAGCCGTTCAAATACTTGAATGTTTCTATTAGTTGCCCCCTGAGTCGTCTTTGCTCGAAAGAGATCAGACCCAGTTCTTTTAGACGACATTCATAAGACTTATTTCGCAGCTGAGGTATCAATTTCGTTGCTCTGCGTTGGAGTCTATTTTATCGATATCTTTACACAGATGTGGCGACCAGAATTGAACAGCGAATTCTAAGTATGGCCGCACTAGCGCCTTGTACAAGGGAATGATGATGTCTTTGGACTTGTATTCAAAATTTCTGGTGATTAATCCCAGTACTCTGCTTGCCATTTTCACACTCTTCAACTTGCTGACTGTGTTGTAGCTTGTTTGTAATAGTGATTCCCAAGTCACGTTGTTGGGTGACAGCAGCCAATACCGTCCCATTCATTTGCAGTGGATAGCTCTGTGATTTCCTCAAGAGTTTTAAATTTAACTTGAGTCTAAGTCTTTCTTGTTGCCTCTGTAGCGGAAATTTTCAAGTAAACAACAAACTGCGGACTTGCTCGATCCTTGAGAGCTGTTATCAATTCCGCCGATAATGAAATGCCTCCTGACTCCCTTTCTTGGTCACAAATGGATCATGTCTGTAGTAGCGTCGGTTGGGGCAAATCGTGCGTGATGCGAACAATTGTTCATTAAATGTAATGATTAGTACCGTTCCTAGGAATAAATATGATGGTGTTTACGATGGTAACATCACTTTTTGCCTACAATGGTTATTTTGCAAGATACGACCAAAGATTTGCTCATTGGCAGATTAGCATTAAAATTCTGAGTTTTTTATTATTTTTTTTTTTTTTCAGTTTTTACTGCCACATATTACTTTGGCCGTTACATGTGTCTCAACTACATGTAACACTGCTCTTACAATGAAATAGCCATTTCTCAAATACTGCTAGTGACAGTGTGACAACAAATGGAAATAAAAATACGTACTGTACCCACAATCTTTCCCAACCGACGCTACCAATATGTCTGACTATGAATGAGAAGATTCTCGAGTTGTGTCGGCTGTAGATAAGGTTGCAGGAGGACGGAAACCAAAAGTTTCCGCTGCTGCAGAGGTGCAAGTCCTGCTAGAAGCACTCATTAGTAAGCGTAAACACTCCGTTACGGCCGTAACTTTCGGAAAGAGTTACGACCATTACGCCCAAAACCGTTACGACCTTAACGCAATTTATTGAGAACAGGCATTGAGAGAAAAATGACAAAGGGGTGCATAGGTACCCCCATTTGGCCTAACGATAGATATGAGGTTATAATGAGCTGCTCCAAATGTTCAGTTGCCTATGAAAACGATAACCATATTTTCGTAACGGTCGTCACATATAATGTGGATATTTTCTATTAATAATGAGACGTTTATGAGGTGCTTTAAAATTCCATGAATATGGTAATTATATAGCACAATAATAGCTTCTTATTATTATGTAAAATTTGGAGTTTACTCAGAAGCCTTTTACTTAGCATGACAAGATTAGCTATTTCCAATTACATATATTTACCAAAATGCATCATGTTTGACAACCTTCTAAAAAAATGGGTTTGATATTTTTAAAGTTTTTCTTCAGATTATTAAAGTAGAGGTCTTTAGTTTTATTTTGGTGTATATAAAAGCTTCCTTTGAAGAATTTTCCATTTTTAGCCTCAGGTTGACATTAGCGTGGAATGACCCTGGTTGCGACAATATTTAGTCCGACCTGACGTTTTTCTGATTAAGCTCAACATTAATACCGTTCAGTGGTTACTTATTACCTTAATTTGATGATCAGGGATTGCTGCTGTTCTTGGGTGTAGACCCGTGGGGCCACGAAACTTGGTGGTCCCGAGTGCTGTACGAGGCCTACTGCTATGGTGACGTTGACCCCCTGCACTCCCTCGCACCTACGGTCATGTGGCGCAACACCAAGAAGGACGTCATCCATCAGATTGATCTGCCGCCACAGACGGAGACAGTAAGCTACCTGTATTAACATCTTCTTGTGATCTTATTTTCATTCTATTGATGCAAATTCCATTAGAGTTTCCTCTGCGTATATTACCAGAGTGTCTGCTTCCCACCCACCCTAATACGTTGCCCGTACGAACAATTCTAGGATTCCTACTGCATTAACTTGGTGCTGCCTCAGCATTTTTTGGAGAAAGGTCGCTCTTTGCTGCCAAATAAATTTCTGCATATTTTATCTTGTATCTACATGATAGATTACGTATGTTCCAACGTAGCCAGTCTTACGTGTGTATAAAGGATGCGATTTGCAATCTATATTGTTGCACTAAAACTGACAAGTCAGTATTTTTAAAGTGTGTTTTGAACCCACGTTTCATGTGCATTTATTACTTGATATATATACAGTAAGTAGCTATGTACCTTCTTGTTTAGGGCAATGATTTCTAACAGCTCTCGTGTAAACCATTGACTATTGTATCGTTGACAGATCCACTGGGTGAAATTCAGCGGCGTAGAGGAGCACTTCTACAGGCAGCTCCACAACGAGTGCTCACGAGACGCTCGCTCGCGTCTCTCTAAGTACGATGACCGAGTGAAGCTGAGTGATCTCGACAGAAAGACTTTGACTCACCTTCTGCAGCCGCTTCTCAGGCTCCGCCAGGCTTGTAACCATCCACAGGTGCGCTCTCTTTTATTTGCTATTAAAGGAAATTTTTAATATATTTTAGTTGTCTGTTAGCAGAGTCTCTCATTGTGCCTATGATATCACAGGCAGGCTAGGTTACTGTCTTTCACGTCTCGTATGAGTGTTTTTTTTAAATGGCTTGGGGCAATCCCGAGAGCGTTATAAGGCATTGAAAAAATAGCGTTAGGACATCGGCAAGATAGTGTGATATATATCAATTAAATAATACCATGGTAAACTGCCACAATATGTTTGGGCATCACGCACCCAAGGATCCCGAGTGCCTTCTCCACAGGGGATGTAGCATCTGGCCGCAATTCCTGCTGAGAAGGTTAGTTTTGTAAAGTTAGATAGGTTCTCTATATTTCCTTTCTGTCCCGCGAGGTGGGCCGCCGATCGAGCTAACTGACTTTACCTGCGGGGCTCTTATCTTCGCCCGTGTGGAGGGCCACAGAAGGGACCGTCCGCACGGGCGCTTCTTTCTTCTTCTTCTCTTTTCGTCCTTCATCTCTTGCCACCTGAGCACAACGTTGTGGTTCCGGCTGTAATAAATCAATCTTATATCGCTACCTATTGATTGTCTAAGTTTCAGAAATAGCGGGACAATACCAATATAGTAATAATAATAATAATACCATGGTAAATTCACAATCTGTATTCTGTGCATACATAAATTTCAGGTAGTGAAGGGCGCGTTCACGAGGTTGAAGGAGAAAGGACCTCTCAGCATGGTTGAGGTGATGGAACGACTTGTGGAGCGCACTAAAGTACAAGCAGAAGACGCTCACAGGATAGTAGTGAAGACTAGGAACGGTCTTGCCGCTGTACACGTCATCCGCGAGCAGTGGGTGGAAGCTGTCGAACACTACAGGTAATGTTTAGCGTATGTAGTGTTTATGTTCACGCTCTATCCAAATATTCTTGTCATCTTACCGGCTCACAATAGAAACGTTGCTATGCCACTAATCGCTGGATTTCCCGACTGAGGTTAGTTCGTTGGTGTGAAATGCCCTTCTTTGGTGAGGTACTGTAGAGCTCCCATTGACGACCTATGTGTTGGATGCACTTTCTTCATAAACACGCAGACAATGTAATCTTAATGGGAACTCCCATAGGAAAAAGATTTGAAAATACCTACGTACGTTCATGTATCTCAGAGTTTTCTCTTGTTGCAAAGGAATAGCAGTAGTCTATGTGATAGCACAATGGTTACCTACCCATTATTGCCTTTCAGCGGAGCTTGCGAGTCTCTAAGGTTCTTAATAATATACTATATCTGTGCACGGATGGCCCGTGCTGTGCCCATTAATTTCTAGCTCAAGCAGTATAGTTCTGATGTACTATTGTTTGTGCACTCATCAGAGCTGTGCTGTCGTCTGCAGCCGAGCACGCGCAGTACTTCAAGACAGACTCTCTGCAGCGACTTCACGCACTGCACAATCTGCATGAGCTGCTTTCTGCCGGCCATGAAGGCATTCCAAGGACTCTGAACGACGACGAACTGCAGCAGCAAGCTACGGACATCAAAGACAAGTGCGCCTTTCTGTTTTATTTTTTGTGTGTAAAATTATGAACTTCATTACGTGCTCAACAAAGGTTTCAGAAGTCTTTGTTCGAGACATAAATATGACGTGGAGTTTCATGTTTGTGCTACGGTTGTGTTGTCCTTCTCGTACAGCAAGTAATTGCTGTAGGGCAGCGTCATTAGAGCTTGCAGTGCAGAACAACGACAAGCACGAAAGTAGGTTGCGTAACATAGCAGAAATGCTCAGGGGGCAGCTAATAGAAACATTCAAGTACTTGAATGGCTTCAACGACGTACCCATAACGGGACTCTTTGAAAGAGACCTTAATGATCGCTTGCGAAACACCGGTCAAAAACTCAAGCATAAAGCTCGAAGAACAACCTTAAGTCAGCAGTTCTTTCCCTATTTCATTGTCAGCATTTGGAATAGACTACCTTCCGATGTTGTTTCTGCGGAGTCGGTCAACTC
>LQNS02278094.1:30871770-30881858 GCA_001587735.2 Parhyale hawaiensis
TTATCCAATCGGAGAGCGGCATTGCCTCACGCAGCCTATATAGGAAGGAGTCCTGAGCTCAAATTTTTATAGCCATTAACCATCGACGAAATTCCGAGCAGATGGAAGTATGTAAAGGAAACTTGTATCCTGTATACCAGCTAATGATGAAAGTAACAGGGTGATCAGTGGGATATAAATCTTCAAGACACGATTGTCTTGCAAAAATATTGAAGAACTGCCTGTTTGTATTTTCCTTAACTATATGTGCTGACCACTGCCACTTCAGCCAGTTTAAGCTCTCCAAACGCCAGCTTCAGTCACGTGACAAAGCCATGTGTTTACTCGCCCAGGGAAGGCTTGCGCGTACTCCTCCGATTGAAGCTCCTTGACTGGCCCAAGGCTCACAGACACACCGACACCTATCTCGCTCTACTCGCTAGCGTGAAAGCGTGTTCAACGGGTTTTCTCGCTTCCGACTTGCTTCAGTCTTTCTTTCTCGCTCGCTTGCTTTCTTCCGCACGTATCCATGTTAATGAATTCCATCTTTCTTGCTTGCTCGCCTCTGGTTTTTTGGTCTGCAGGCACCATTATTTACCCATCTACACATGCACTGTGATATCGATCGTAGCAACAGTATTTTGCATCGTCTGGACCCTGGATTCTACTTAATGCTCATTTCATCACCATGTGCGCTTGTTAATTTGGGGGTCAAATTTTGCCTGACTAATGCTCATACATTAGAGGAGCATGAAATATATTTGTAAGCTAAACTAAAGTTCTCTCAAAGCGCATACCTCCACCAAGCTAGACAGCCTTAACAAAACATTAAAATTGTTCTCAATGTATGATTTCCTATATCAGCTCTAAAATCTGGTCATTTGTGCTTTTTCACAGTGATAACAGCTGCTGTAATTTTTTCAAGATCTGTTCATAAGTTTTCGGATTATGTTGCCGACAAGCATTCATCAAACAGACCAACCGATCATTACGAAAATGTGGTCATTTAGATCTTGTAACATTTCTAACAATTCCTGTAGATTTTATAGAGATCCTATAACTTTTGGGTTATTTTGCTAAGAAACAATAAATCAAATAGAGCCAGACCAACGAACAAACTGATCATCACAAAAATTTGGTCATTTACTCTTCTTGATATCCCTAACAACTCGAGTACATTTAATAAAAATCCGTCCACAACTTTTTGAGTTATGATACTAAGATAAAAGACGGACAAACAAACGGTTGATGAACGCATATTCTCCAAAAGTTAGTCATCTGTTACGTTGCTCATAACATGCCTTATAATCCCTTGTTATTTCCTGAAGATCCGTTCATAACTTTTTGAGTTATCTTGGGACACATAGACCACACCATACATTGACTAGACACTGAAATCGGGCCTATTGCAATTGGGCCTGGAGGCCGATTTACGTAAGTGTTAATAAAATGAGTTCTAATAATCACAGAGACTCAAACAAAGATTAATTTCTTCGTCCTAACGCAAGGAATGTGTTGCGGAGGAAGGAATCTAAATTCACTATCATGTATCTTCAGTAGGCGATATATAACATAGGTACCTTCGGACACCAAGAATAATAGAAAAATCATAATTTTTAGGAATATTAAAATTTTATCGTAAAAATTGGCACAAAGATACTAACTACATGTAATGTACTTTAAAATCACATACAATTGAGTTTTTTTTTTCAACAACGAATTTGAAGCAATAACCTCAGAAGTTGATGTATGTAGCTATAGCTTTCGTTAGAGCTCATCCCTATAGCCGGAAGGAAAGGAAGGTTAAGAAATCCCAGTGATACTGAAAAACCGGATAAAAACCACAGTAATGTTGGAGAACAAAACCGCGTTGGTAGCCATGAACTGAAAATGCATAATTAACCATAAGATAAAGATACCAGGACAGCCGTCAAAAGACGTTAAAATGACATTTTTGGGCTGATAGAACTCTTCATCACTGGAACCATCTACAGTTACACCATGTCATTTCACATACCAGGACAGCTGTTAAAAAACATTAATATGACATTTTGTTGCTGAATACTACGTCACTTTGCAGTTGCGTATGTTACATCACTTCATGATTGCCTATGTTACCTCACTTAATGGTTGCCTAAGTTGAATCACTTTCATAGTTGTGTAAGTTGAATCCTTCCATGGCTGCCTAAGTTGAATGACATCATGGTTGTTCCCTACACTGCATCACGTCATTGTCTGCATTATATCACTTCATGTTGTATGTGTTGGTGGTATATCTCATCAGGGTTGCCTATGTTACATGATTTAATGGATTTTTATGTTTAATCAATTATATTTGCCTCCATTACATATATGATTTAATAGATGACAAGGTTACATCACTTCGTGGTTGCCAGAATTAAATTACTCCATGGTGGCTTACATTACATCACTTTGCAGATGCCAGTGTTAGATCACTTCACAGGTGCCAATGTTAGATCACTTCACAGGTGCCAATATTAGATCACTTCACAGGTGCCAATGTTAGATGATTTCACGGTTGCCAGTGCTAGATCACTTTAGGCCTGCCAATGCTACATCATTTCACTGTTGAAGATGCTAAATCATTTCACGGCTACCACTGCCGTATCACTTCACTACTGTCAATACTCAATGCTACACCACTTCATGGCAGCCAGCGCTTTATCATTCAGATCACTTCACGGCCGCCTATGCTATATCTCTTCACTGCTGTCATTGCTAAATCACTTCACTGCTTCCAATGCTAGATCACTTCATGTTTGCAAAGCTGCTCCGACTCACCCTTCAGCTCTGCTGTCTGTTCTAATCATCTCGCTTAGCCCGCATACCAAATAAATTTTATTAACATCTTCATCAGCTGTATACTTTGCATTTCGTTACAAATCGAACAAACCACAAATTTGAGAAGCTTCTGTTCTACAAAATGAGACTGTTTATATCAGAAACTATTGCGAAATAGTTTAATTCTACTGCAAATATCAAAGGATGTCATAAACGGTTCCTCTACGTAATTACACTTCAAGCCTTAAATATTTTAGTGAATTGTTGCGTATAGATATTTTAGAAGTATGTACAGGTTTGCCAGTCATTACTGAATGCTAGAGAGTTAAGTCAAATAGCTAAACAGAGTATGAAGAAATAATGGGAGAACATATAAAAATGAGTCTGCAGCACCGTACAGTCAGGCCCAATTGCGGGACCGAAATCTGCCTTAGAAGCCAGTGTCCAGTCAGTGTATGGTGCGGTCTATGGGTGACATCAAGAAACAGACGCACAAATTCAACAGAAACATAACCTCCTTGACGGAGGTACATAAAAATTTATATTTAAATATAAACAAATATACAGTGGTGTTTATTGCGGTGTTTTGATAGTACGCCGACCAATGTCTGACTTTTTGTCCTTAAGGGACGTTTTTTCTTAGGGTCCCAGTTTGTTTCCTTCCATTTTCATATGCCTAAGGATTATTTTGTGTTATATTTTTCCGAGTTTCCGCGATTTGCTGTAGGTACCCATGTGCTGATATCCAACGTGGGAACACCCTCGTGCAAGGTTTCACGTTTTCCTCTTCGTCCCGTACAGTACTTACTGTAAGCCCCAGGTTTCTTTCTTACTTTGCCATTTTAGAGTAGCAGAAAAGCTTTAAGAGTCTGATATAACTACTTCACGTTTTGTTGTCTTCTTTTCATTTTGACATTAGCTTTAAAGGTCAACATTTTTCCACTTGTCTACTTACATTTTTTGCAGTTGCATCTGTCGGCCTTCCGATCGAGGACCGAAATTACAGCTCTGCTGCTTCCTATCACATCTGGTGCCAATGGCCTCAATTTAACAGAAGCTGGCCACGTGTTCCTGGTGGATCCCTTGCTGAACCCTGCCGCCGAGCTGCAAGCCGTGGGTCGCATTCACCGCATGGGCCAGACCAAAGCTACGGTGGTGCACCGATTCCTGGTGCGTGGTACTATCGAGCACCGCATGTTCCGAATTCTCGGGTCCCTGCATCAGTACCCTGGCAACAAAAAATCCAAGGTTGGGGAAAGTTCTGATGAAAAGGAAGAGACAGTCGACTCAGAGGGAGTGAGTAGCCTCGAGGACATCAGAAAATCTCGCACTGCTGGTATTTCCGATGACGTGACAAGTGCATTGGGAGATTCTAAAGCTGTGGGAGACACCTCTAAAGTTGAGCTCAGTAACAGCCCTGACACTGGAGATGCTTCAGGGGCAGTGGAACGGCGAGCGAATAGTACTGACGCTGCTGTGGGTGACCTCAAAGAGGAAGGGTCATCAAACAGTGATTTTCACCCCGAACCAGGCCCATCCTCAGCATCTGGCAGTGGAATTTCGTCAGCGGTTGAGAGAAAAATTGATAGAGGCGTTGCTGTATCGGACCAAGAAAGTGGTGTTGACGAGGAAGATAGTAACGACGCACAAGTATCCTCTTCTACGGAAGAGCTCTCCCTCACCATCGGGGGGCTGAAGCAACTATTTGCTTGCATTGAGGAGCGAGACTTGACAGGGGAGAGCGACGCGGGTAGTGCTGGCGTTAAGCCTCCAGCTGTCAGTGGACAACTTCTCCCTGGTAGTGCTGAGATTGTCCACCCATCTGCCTCAGCGGAGAATGCCCAGCCCATTGCTGAGAGTGTCCAGTCTATTGAGGAGGGTGCCCAGTCTACTGAGGAGAGTGTCCGGTCCACTAAGGAGGGTGCCCAGTCCTCTGAAAAGAGTGCCCAGTCCTCTGAGATCTCACGGGTCAGGAGACTCTTCTGTGCCCAGTTCTCTGAAAAGAGTGCCCAGTCCTCTGAAAAGAGTGCCCAGTCCTCTGAAAAGAGTGCCCAGTCCTCTGAAAAGAGTGCCCAGTCCTCTGAGAAGAGTGCCCAGTCCTCTGAGAAGACTGCCCAGTCCTCTGAGAAGAGTGCCCAGTCCTCTGAGAAGACTGCCCAGTCCTCTGAGAAGAGTGCCCAGTTCTCTGAAAAGAGTGCCCAGTCCTCTGAAAAAAGTGCCCAGTCCTCTGAAAAGAGTGCCCAGTCCTCTGAGAAGAGTGCCCAGTCCTCTGAGAAGAGTGCCCAGTCCTCTGAGAAGAGTGCCCAGTCCTCTGAGAAGAGTGCCCAGTCCATTGAAGAGAGTGCCCATTCTACTCGGGAGGATCTCCAGTTCACTGAGGAGAGTGTCCAGTCCACTGAGGAGAGGGCTCAGTCCTCTGAGAAGAGTGTTCAGTCCTCTGAGAGGAGTGCCCAGTCTATTGAAGAGAGTGCTCAGTCGACTGAGGAGGGTCCCCAGTCCACAGAGGAGAGTGTCCTGTCCTCTGAGAGCAGTGCCCAATTCTGTGCAGACAGTGCTCAGTCCACTGAGGAGACGGCCCAAACCTATGAGAAGAGTGCCCAGTCGTCTGAGAAGAGTGCCCAGTCCACTGAAAAGAGTGCCCAGTCCACTGAAAAGAGTGCCCAGTCCACTGAGGAGAGTACCCGGTCCACTGAGGAGAGTGTTCAGTCCACTGAAGACAATGCCCAATCCTGTGCAGAGAGTGCTCAGTCCACTGAGGAGTGTGTCCGGCACTCTGAGGAGGGTCCCCAGTCGACTGAGGAGAGTGCCCAGCCCCCTGAGAAGAATGAGCAATCCAATGCTGAGAAGGTCCAGGCCACTGAGGAGAGTTCCCAGTCTATTGAGAGGACCCAATCCGATGTGGAGAGTGCCCAGTCCAATGCAGAATGTACTCTGTCTACTGAGGACAGTGCCCGTTCCAATGCAGCGAGTGTTCAGCCTACTGAGACGAGTCTCCAGTGTACAATTGGATATGCGTCGTCCTCAGCTGAAGCTGCTTCGCTTGCAGTGCAAAGTGTCCAAGGCATACCCGCAGACACTCAAGCCACAACTGCAGATGCCCAATCCAAAGCTGCAGTGACTCAGTCCAGTACTGGAGCTGTCCAGTCCGACGCCGAAGGCGCCCAATCTAGTGCTGAAGGTGCCCAAACAACAGCTGCAAATGCCCCTTCTGCTGCTGAGGAAGCCAAATCCAGCATTAAAGATACCCAATCCACGGCTGAAGACGCTCGAACAACAGCAGTTGATGCTGAGTCCGTAGCTATTTTTGCCCAGTGTACAGCCATTGAGGCCCAATCAACCGAAGACGATACCTCTTGCACTGCTTAATATGCCGCATTCGCAGTTATTCATGTCCAATCCGTCGCTGAATCTACCCTATCCACTGTTGAAGGTGCTCATTCCATAGCTAGTGATGCTCAACCTTCAGCTGAGAATGTCCAGTCCACGGGAGAAGGTGCCCGGTCTTCATTTGGTAAGACCTACTAGGCTGATAAGAGCACCAAATTATTCTCTCTAACATCAACCGCCTCGCGTTACATCCATTTCTGCACAATCAGGGAAGCCTAGTTTTAACCAACTAAAAAACCACGGTTTGAACTAACCAAAAATACCATGGTTTTTTTTCTAGTTTTGTTTTTATTAGATTTGTTTGGTTTTTATTCATAAATATTGAAAAATAAACAGGTTTACTTCTAGACATAATTAAATTTTTAATTACATAACTGAAAGGATGAGTTAAACGTGTTTCTATTCAGGAATCCATTTGACTGTTAGAACGATTACGGTCAACTATTGTTTCAACGAATTTTATATCGCAATTATACGCCATAGCATCTCTGCAGTTTGGATAGTAACTGTAACCATAGCAAATACAGGTACTCTGCTAACTGCTTCTTCTTAACCCCTTTTCTTAAAATCATTCTTCTACAATATAGAAGTTGAAATCAATCTGCTAGCTACATGTTTAAAAACAGAGAACTCTTTAACCCTATAAGGACCAGCGTCTTTCATAGGAGCCGTTTGAAACAATGCTATTGCTACGAGACGCGAGCATTTTAGTTCATCCTTATAGGGTTAAATTTTGGATAAAATTCCTAGAACTAGAAAAAGGAATAAAATGTAAAAAACATGTTTTTGCTAACCCTGCGCACAGTATGCTGGGGTGCACATCCTCTTATCACGGGTCTGCTACCAGCTTTCAGCCGACAGGTCAAAATCGGCAACACAAAACCTCCCGCTTTTGAAGAGCTACAGCAGCTCCTTATTCTACCCTGTTAACAGCGATACACGCCGGCTGGGTTGTTGGACTTGCCGTGAAATGTACCATAATATGTCCTATAGAGTACGGCACACCGTCGTGCACTAGGTGTCCATGTTGTGTGACCGCTTATATAATGGCGTGTAGGCGTAGCTACTAGAAGCCAATATTTCATCTTGGAAAAATTCCATTGTTATGTGAATATTCTGAGATGGTCAGATTCTCAAAGTGCAATATCTACACAAAGTTATTGTGCTTTTGAAAGCAAGATTTGCTGAGTACCCTAACAGAGTTTTTGGCTGACCCAGGCGCCAAGACTCGTGAAACTGTATCTGGGGTGGATAAAATTTCTCTTTAAGGTACTCTACTTTTTTATGTGACAATCCGTTCCAGTTACTCTCGCTCAAAAAACTCTTAGTTTAAGGCGAATTTTTTTATCTAATGCTATTATGTGTTGTTCCTTCGTAAGCTCTATGTTTATAAGCAATTTATGTTTATTTACCCCCCCCCCTTCCTCGTCAGCGGGCAGGTCACGATCCATAGGGTTAATTTAAGGTGCGTTCACGTATGGTAATGTTATTGGAAGATGTGCTCATCGTTGGGAGTCCTCGTAAGTAACCTTACCGTTGGGCCTTGAGAACTTTGCTCCCTTCTATTCTTTTACTACGAATTATATTTTTGTTCTGTTCTTCCATGTCTTTCCCGACTTGTAGTGCCCATACTCGTTGATCCCGTGTGGGAACATCCTCGTGCATGAGTTGTACGTTTCTGTCGGCATACGCTCTTTCCCTCATTTCTCCCGCTCTTAGATCGCCGTTGTAGTGGAAACGGATTGTTAAGCTATTCAATATTGTATAATTATCTGGTATTTTATCCTCTTTCTATGGAGCCTGGTTGCCATCATTGTAACGAAGACATAAACACATTTGTAATTTTTCACTCTCGAGAGGATCGATTTTTTTCATCCACCCGTAACCCCGCAGTGGCGGGATGCCAGGGTGCTGCATTTGCACCTGGCAAGTCGCGCGTTAACGTTCTCGCCACGCAGTTGAAGTCTTACGATAGTCAGATTGTAGCGTTCCCGCTTCTGTCATTCATAGACCACTACGAGGACACTGACCTAATCCTTAAATTAAGGATGAGCCTAGGTCACAGTTTGTCGCATGAGCCTTCCGTCTGTAACGCCATAGCTCTGACTGTGTGGTTGACTGCGGCCGTGCGCTCTTCTGGGACCTAGCGAGCAAATACCTATATCTTCAGGGTGAGCCACTGCATGTCGATTTCCTAATTAGGGTGCACCGTGATGTTGACTTCTCACCTTATAGCTACCTCGATCTATGATATGTTGTGTACGTGGATTTTATGTTCGTGTGGTTCTGAACCACGCTCTGCAGCTCCTAACTTGTCTGCATGTGGAATCAGTGAATTTTATTTTCATAATTCGCTTGTATTTTACTTTTCGCCCCCTCAAGGGGCATAGGATGGGCCATAGGGTTAGTTTAGTTATACTCGCCCATCCTATGTTATGGGGCGCGGTGACCCCAGGGTGCCCGTGTAGATCACCTTAGCCATTAGCTAGGCCTTCGGGACGTCTCGTGCCCACTTTGCTTCCTTCCCGATTTCATACTCCTACTTGCTCATGCTATATTCTGATCTTCTTCTTTCTTGACTTGCTGTTCCCATGCGCGTTGATCCTCTGTGGAACACCTTCGTGCATGGGTTCCCCATTTCTATCGACGTACTATATGCCCCTTCCTTTTCCTATCTTGGAAAACCTTAGTACTTATTTAGGGAAGCTTAAACTTTCTTCTACTACTACTACTACTACTGCTATTTACTCTGCATTGCTTAAGTGAAGATTTTCCCCGTAATTATCTTGCCTATTGGAAAATGGGTAAAGTTGTACCTTGTACGCGTGCATCCGATGTAGCCTAGTTATTACCTCCGCCAAGTAGGTTATGTTTTTGTCGTGTTTGTCTATCACCAAGATAACTCAAAAAGTTATGAACTGATTTGGATGAAATTTACAGGGATTGTTAGGTATGTCAGGAGGAACAGATGATTAACTTTTGGTGAAGATATGTCCATCCGTTTTTGTTTGTTTATCTGCCTCATTTTTTCAATGCCATAACTCAAAAAGTTATGGATGGATTTTGATAAAATTAACGTGAGTTGTTAGGTATATAACAAAAAGTAAATGACCAAATTTTGGTGATGATCAGTTTGTTCGTTCGTTTGTCACTCTTTTTAATTTTATGCTTGTTAGCCCAATAACTCAAACAATAATGAATGGATCTTTATGAAATTTATAGGGGTTGTTAGTAATGTTAAAAGACATAAATGATTAAATTTTAGTGCAGATCGGTTCATTTGTTTGTATGTTTGACTCATGTTTGTCATAACGTTTGTTAGGAGTGTAACTCAAAAAGTTAGGAACGGATCTTCAAAAAAATTGCACAAGCTGTTATTACTATCAAAAGGCACAAATGATTAGATTTTGGAGTTTATACAAAGAAAATTTTGGTTTCAGAGCCAATTTGAATTTTCTTGCTACCGTTGCCTCGCTTGGCGTAGTTATGCGGTCTCAGAGTGCTCTAGTTTCTATTGTTTCAGCACTGGTAAGTTCTTCCCTCCCATTCATATTCTATTCCAAGTGCTATGACTGAAAAGTTCGTACTTTTGTCGTTGGTTACTCCTTCGGTACTTCCCTTTCTTTTCTATCACTTCTCGCTACTTGTAGTTTTTTCTAAAGTTTTATATATACACTTAGAACGGGAATAATAGCTTTTGCACAAAATTGACCATAAGGTGTCTCATTTATACGCGATCAAATTTTCATGCAACTTGCAGGGAAATCGTTACATCTTATGGCCACACTGTTGAGTTTGTATACCGTCAACCGGGGTAACTCGGGACACCCGGGGTAACTCGGGACAGCACTCTGTCACGCCATATTGAGGGCTGTAAAAACCAAACTATGCAGAGTTTCGCCAAACTAAAAATAGGGCAA
>LQNS02278094.1:30882829-30894322 GCA_001587735.2 Parhyale hawaiensis
ACACCATTCTGTAGCTCTCATCCAGACCTACAAAATGACACCCAGTTTGTAGCAAAAATCATTCATAGTAAGAAGTTATCAACAAAAAACCTTGAAAATCGTCCCGAGTTACCCCGGTTGACGGTACATTTTGATGTGTCTCCTGATAGACAATTCTTTGCATTTTTGTGTCTTTTTGAGGTAAACAATAATAGCTTCTTGTATGTTCTGCTAAAATGGGACGTGGAAATGCTCTAACTAACGAGGAGAATGAAATTATCATAAAGGAAACTGCTAAAGGCACCTCTCCTGATGTTATTGCCCGAAAAATAGGACGCCATATTGACACAGTTACAAAATTCTTGAAAGGACCCTTCACCACGGAAAAAACCATCAGATGCTGGGCATTCAAGGACTGTTACTGTTAGAGACATGAGAAGTGTGGTTTGTCAGCTACATAAAATACGGGCAAACAAATCAATTTTTATGGCTTCTGGGCTTCCTGAAGGGCCTAAAACCACAAGGAATGACATCCTTCGCTCCACTGCTTCTACCAAATCACGTCTGAAATTGTCTCTTTTGACCCCAAGACATGAAATTTTGAGGATGGAATGGACAGAGAAATCCATGGAGATGTACATGAATCATGTTTTTTTTTACCGACAAATCCCGAGCAACCCTTGATGGACCTGATGGATTGAGTAAGGGTTGGGTGTTCCCTGGAGGTGAGTGTCATCAACACGTAAAACTTCAACAACAGGGAGGTGGTGTTATGATATGGGCTGGTATCATAGGAGATCGACTTGTAGGTCTGGTTAGAGTACCTGGTGGCGTGAAAATTACATCTGCATCATATTGTGACATGATAAAGGACGCCTTGGTCCTATGGCTGGATGACATGCCCCTTTCGTTGCTTCTAACTTGAATTTCATGTGCATTCTCACTGCCCGCACTACCACAGCATTTCTGTTCTGGACTCTGGGGTTCCATGGAGAGAAACTGATAGTTTGGCCACCATACTCACCTGATCTAAACCCAATTGAAAACTTCTGGGCTCTTCTGGAAAAGGGAAATTTACGTAGATGGAAGGCCTAATACTTGATTTTACCTCACCAACTACCGCTAAGTCTCGGTCAACTAAGTACCCACTTAGCATTGGCAGTAGTGACTCAGGCGCTCGCACTATGCTACTGCACTAGCAGTCTGGCGTGGGGAGGCTGGATATACAGCTTACAGTCTGTAGTCCAGGAGTAACATGTGTCTCTTGGTCTATAGTACGTGTAACTGATGGTGATATTTTTGCAAACCTTCACACTGTCGCTAACCCACACTGATCACAAATTTATAAGCGATGAAAAGGCTACAAGTGATGTCATTAGGCTATGTGCACAAAATGTCAACTAAAAGGAAAACTTGTCGGCGTCAAGCTGGATCGTCAGTTCAGTAAGAATGTGGTAGACGAAATGTGTGTTTACCACGTTCATACTGATTACGTAGCTGGCCTGCGAAACGTATTATTTTTTTTCTCAGTACAAATTTCCTAAATATAGTGAGGTCGCACTTTAACCTTGCTCTTCGCTTTTAAATTTTTAATTATGGTGACAGGCAATGATTTATAATAAGTACAGTAAAATTCCTCGGTGGGTGGTAAGCTGACCATTTCCAGTACTATGAGTTGGTGTTTAAAGCTGGAGTTTAATAACAATAATAATGGCTGTTTGCAAACCGTATAGGTACTTCACTGAAGAGCGGTTGCGAAGCGGGAAGACGCGATTTCGGAAGGCCAGGCCTGTTTCTTGTGCTGCTTGAGTAACCGGTTGAAGTGAGTTCACAGCACTGTGCCGCTTGGGACCCCCGAGTTACTGCTGATACCTAGTATATATAGTGCCCCTTTTACACTACAGCCGTTGAGTCAATCATCATAGCCATGCCTGGCTAAGTGACACTTTTACTTTGCGCGAGAAACCCTGTGGAGTATTAGTGTAGTGTGGCATTTTGCACTATCGTTAAGAATTTGAAAGACGCCTGTTTTATCTTTGCTTCCTTATATTTTTATTTATTTATTCTTACGGAATCAGTTTCATTCATTTTCTTGGATAGGCTGAAAATGTGCGTAATTTCTCTTTTACTTGCGTTCCTGTATGTATACATGCCATGAGTAACTCGTTGATTAACTAATACCAAAATTCTGTATACTTCAGGGAAGAAACTCTTAAATAATCACTCTGTAAAACACGTGGATATAAATGCAAATCTGCTTACTTTTTCTACGTATTATTTTATCTAATAAAATCTATTGGCGAGTTGGGTTAAACTTGAAGAGCTCTTGCTTTGGTCTGTGCTGCCTTAGTTGTTATTGTTCTGTGCCGTCCTTATTATAGCTAGTTCTCGGTATAGATCGACCTTGTTTCTTATAATTTTATTATCTAAGTTTGAAACTTTCATATGCAGGTACTCTATGTCTTTATTCAAGAGCGCATGTATCGAGTACCCTCAAGTTTAAATTTCAAACTTAAATAAAACTGCCTAAAACAAAGATGATCTGTATCGAGCGCCACCTATAACCCTTTTCTTTCCCTGAAGTAAGTACTGGCTGTTTGCAGCTTTTGCTAAACCACGTATTGCATGGTGGAAGTAGATGGCTCATTGTTGAGATTTCGTTGTTCTGGGTTCTCCGTTTTCTCGGGTACACTCCGGTTGCTTTTTTCTTTGCTAAGTCAAATTGTCTGTGTAACCGTACCTATTCTATGATGTGCAAGTTTCTTATTACCTATTGTTTTATCTTGTTGGATGAGGGCAAAAGAATTTGAGTGTAACCATAAGTTCAGAACACTGAAGTGCATATCCTCAGCTATCCTGTAGACAGCCAAGCTCCTCCAATAAAATCTCGGGCCAGGTACGCGTTCGTACGTTCCAGATACCGTAGCAATTTTGCTGACTAGAAATTTGAGTATAAATTTTGCAGATATGTGTTTCATGAATCCTCTTCTCTGGGTCGGTGGACAGTAAAAATTCATTATGTCCTGACATTAAAGTTCATCCTGGAGTCTGTTGCTATGTCATTTCAGTATCGCAAGTTGCGAGTTCCGCGGAATTCTGTTCATCAGCCATTCGTCTACTCGAGGTACACTCCATTCTTCTTTGGCCGCCGCCCCACCGGCGAGACAAGCGACGTGCAACTCGACTAATTTGTTGCGTGAATAATGTGCTTGCATTGCTCGCGACACCCGTGCATTGCTGCGACATGACTCCCGTAATAATCCAATTGCGTCGCTTGTTGTGTCGGTGGGGCCCCGTCCTTAATATGTGCATTGAATTCCTCTATTTGTCTATTTGCATGGCACTTTCGCTATCAAGCTATACTCTTTGAGGTTCATGCACGTGTTTCGAGCATAAAGTATGTGTTAATCAGTCTTGGCCTTTTTTGCTTTGCAGAGTGTCTTTCCGGAGGGGGAGGGGAAGAAATCTTGTGCGTTGAGTTTTTCACCTCATTTTCCCGTGCTATTACTCCTATTGATATATTTGTCACTATACGCATCGTTCTTAGTTTTTGCACAGCAATGTTACTTGGAGTTGAGATTTGTTACCGTTGACCCAAAATGATCTCATCGTTGTTTACGCCTTGAGATATTCATTCGTAATTGCACCTTTTGTCTTATTCAATTATGCATACGCTCTGGCGTGCAATGTTTAGTGTTACTGTACGGACACTTTCTTATCGTCGAATAAATTATGTTTTTGCGCTCGTTAGTACTTTGTTGGTAAATTGTCTGTAAATTAGCTGTATTTTAGTAGGCCTGTGTCTCGTTAGGTCCAGCCGCCGTATGACAATTTACTGCACTTTTTTTTTTTTTTAGTTCAGACCTACTTTTCTGGTATGGGAGTGATTAATGCGAGCTGTAAACGGGCTGTAAATAGTAGATTAAGTTTCAAATGTTTTACTGAAAGTTTGACCACATCGATTAGGCTTTCTGTGGAGTATTTGGAGGGGCACCCTTTTTTATGTTTATTGAAGAAAAGTTTTTGCCGATGCGATGTAGTTGATACCTAACATGTTGCGTTTGCATCCTTCCTCTGATTTATAAAACCAAACTATTTCAATAGAAAAAAAATTAACTGGTCGTCAAAACTATTCGATTTCCTTCTTGACTACAGGGCTCAGAACTTGTGGCTGGATTGCGAGTCTGTGAGAACGAACAAATTTGTAGGGGAAACATCTGAGCTTCTTTTGCTAGCTATAGCATTTATTTTCCCTGTGCTGCTCCCGTCTGGAAAAAATGTCTAATTATGAACTCTTGTAGGAGAAACTCGACTGAGAATAGAATTCTGCATAAATTTCCATCTTCTAGACCATTCTTTTAGACTAAGCTTAGTTCTTAATGAATTTCAATATCCGTGATTGATCTGAGATATTGCTTATGTACATAGCCTACTTTCATTCGTTTTTCTTCTCTAAATCTGTGATATTGAAGAGAAAGTTAAGTTAAGATCTTGCTGATGTGGCTGTATTGTGTCTGGCATTGTTTCTGCTTGTCCATGGCAACGTTTCTGTAGCTAGTACCTGAACAATTTCTGTCCGTGTCGACTCGTTGTATTCTATTGTCTGTCAAGAGATGAACGTAAATTTACTTGTACAAATACAGTAGCTACTAAGAAAATACGTGTATTTTATCCTATAGCCACGTTGTACAGTTCACTTCTTACACCCATTGGTAATGATAAATGCTGCATTTGCAATAAACCCGATGCAATTGGTGTTCTTGTTGTCCGTAGATTTTATATCTGCACACTTATATTGCTAGGGTGCACCGACCAATGCACTCATACCCAATATTCAGGCACTGCAAAACAGTGAGGGGCTACCCGGTGCATGAAGCTGCTTGAAAATTTCGCCGTCAGACTGTGTAATTTCGTGAAGAAGATGTTTATTCATCAGTAGATCATTTTGCGGAGAGACGATGGCGTGTGCTTGTGGTATTTATAGCAATTAGAACATTTTGGTACCATGCGAAGTCCACGGCACGATTCAGAATAATGCGTAAATTCTGTTGGCGTGCCGATGCACAAGTTGATGGTGAATGGTCGAGGCAGGTGGCCCTGTCGGATTTTCCCGCGGCAAACCGTGCAGTCCCCTGCCGAGACTTACCCATTAATCAAGCGAAACCTGCGCGAGCTATGACAATCCCAATGGCTAGAGCAGAGAAATAATAAACTATGAACAATCAAAGGAACCGTCCGACAGTGGCACTCGCCGAATGGACGTCGTACTGTGCCGCCTATGTATTGGGCACGCGAGACTCACTCACGACGACCTGCGGATGAGGCGTCCGCAACCCTACTGTGATGACTGCGTCGTACCTCTCACTGTCTTGCATTTAATGGCCGAGTGTCCCACTTTCTCCGACGAGCGGAGGAAATGCTATCCGGACCTGCATGGTCGGGATACCGACTCCATCCTCCGAGGAATGCTTTCTGAGCGACCTCGCGGCCAATTTAATAGAAATGCCCTCAAGACTTTTCTTACCAGATGTAACCTCTATCACAAACTGTGATGAATCCATTACGATAAATGCTATCGTCAACTACGGCTCTGCCCGTTTCTTTGTGNCGGCCAATTTAATAGAAATGCCCTCAAGACTTTTCTTACCAGATGTAACCTCTATCACAAACTGTGATGAATCCATTACGATAAATGCTATCGTCAACTACGGCTCTGCCCGTTTCTTTGTGAATAACATATACTATATGTAAAACTATAATGATAATATTCTCTTTACTACTTTATAATGCATAAAATGAGACAAATTCCGCGCCCTAGCGGCGCACGAGCCAGTGGCTAAACACAGGAATAGTTCGGCGCGATAAAGGCAGTGTGCCACTGAAGCGCTAGTAAAAGTTTCTACTACTGATTGTAAATGGGAGGATCTATACCCAGCATTTCATTGGCCAACGCTTTATTTTAGAAAGTTATTCTTAGAGTAGCCTATAGCTCAAAGCAACGGTACATAGCTTAATAAATTTGCTATTAATTATATACACAAGCAGTTCTAACGGGCCCTGGAAGCGGCCGCGAGTGCCGTTGTGTAAATACTGACGATCTCTCATCATTGTGATTCCAAACTAGTCACGTCAAATATAATTCTAACAGTTTCCCTGCGCTATTGCCTCAGTTATGACCGTCTGCGTGGTTATGATTCGATACAGGAATTCATTTTCGAAATCGCGTCCTTATCCAATAATTCTATCCATGGTTTGTATATATATATATAGAATACATAGTGAAAAGTCTGATAACTTAAGGTTTATCCGCTAGTGAAGTAAAAGATATGCAGAAAGTAACAAGAGAAAAAACTTGGAGTTAAAAGCAGTTGGATCTTGTTTATATTGCAGCTCTTTATTTTGAAACAAGTTTCACTGATTATACAAAAACGAATTTTTTGTTTTCTTCATGTTAGGTACTTAGCAACCCCATGAAAGTTTTCAACGTACTGGCATTGCGGAGAGTATTTTTTACCAAATTGTTTAGCTACGAAAGTACAGCTTACAATGGTATATAACCGTTTGGTTAGCATATGGCAAAGATAGATGCAAATTTCTTATGTATGTAAAGATTTGAGTGTATATGAATCAGGATGCTCTTCCAACTCAGCTATTCCCAAAATTAAAAAAAAAGAGGAACAACGATAAAGGATTCTTTCTGTAATGGACCTTCGTCAATGTTAGCTTTGAAAACAACATTAATTAAAACATGGCAGTGCTTGCTAATACTTGACTGGCAGAGAATTGATTACGGATATCATTAGCGGCGCCCATTGACCAGATGCTTTAGATAAGGTTATATTACAGCAATACGTGAAGCTATCCTTGCCTCAACGCCCTCGTATCTCTCTCATCGCGGCTGTACATCACTACCACACTCCCTGTCTAGGGCCCTTTGGTGTTGCCCTGCGAGGCAGTGGAGTAGGCCAGGGCCTGGTTGCAGTATTCGCAGTAGCCGGGTTGGCCAGGCGGGCCAGGGGCCCCTCTTCCTCCTTGACGGCCCATCAGGCCCGGAGGACCGCGGTCTCCCATGCGGCCTCTCTCTCCTCTGCCCTTAGGACCGGCCGGACCTGCGGTGCATAATTAGTTGAAGCGTTGGTTGTCTGTAACGGCCAGCAGGCACGTGTAAGGAGGAAGGCAGTGCCTGCCCTAAAATAAGTAGCAACATGACTTCCATGACTTACTTCTGGAATATAATCCAGCATTATGAGGATGGTTAGTAAGATTGTACTGTGGTTAATTCTTTTAATATTATGCATTTTTTTCATAGTCTGTCAAATGTTTTAATACTGCCTACTATGAGTTTTATCTCGCTACACGCATGTTCCTAGTGGATAGTAATCATACTAATTGAATAACAAACCCATGCTCTCGTATGAATGTTATATATAATTAATGCACGAAATACTGAAGGAGTATAGGAAGCCCTCGTTACGGGTCCTCTCGTTTCAAGTAGGTTTTTAATTAGACTCAAACCTTTTGTTCCCCGTGTTGGATACAGCGGTAAGTACTCGAGTACTGGAATCTGATACCGGGAACCAATAATTTTGAACTAAAGAAAAATGTACAAAATTGCAAAACGGGGACTTCCTGTACAGGGTGTCTCAGCAAAAGGTAATCCAAGTTTAATAATTTATTATTTGAATTCTGCTCTACTCATACTTATTTAGTAGCCATGGTAATAAAATTTAGAACAAGAGCTTTCAAATGAGACTAGTACACGCCTTTTTACCCTACCGGATAGATGAATGATTGATGATAGATCAATGATTGATCATATCGAAGTCCATATCAGTGAAGTGCACCAATGCAGTTTCGATGATATGATCAATCATTGATCTATCATCAATCATTCATCTATCCGGTAGGGTAAAAAGGCGTGTACTAGTCTCATTTGAAAGCTCTTGTTCTAAATGCATAAACTTATGTCATCGAAACTGCATTGGTGCACTTCATTGATATGGACTTCGATATGATCAATCATTGATAAAAACATTTAATACGAATAATCATGGATACAAACATGATAAAGGTACAACTGTTCTTAATCTCTAACATTTAAGCGCCTAACAATTAGCCATGGCCACCTCCTCTAAGCAAGCAAAGCTCACATCGCCGTCGCATGTCACCAACTGCTCGCCTGATCATGTCTGGATTGTTCTTGACATCATCCACTTCTCTGCGAATTCGATCCCGCAAATCTTCCAGGTTACGCGGTACTGTGGTGTAAACTTTGTTTTTCAGATACCCCCACAAGAAGAAATCGCAGGGGGTGAGGTCAGGTGACCTGGAGGGCCATTCAGAATGATAACTGAGGGACACATGGCAAAAGCGCGTCGTGTCTGTTCTGATGGGGTCTGAACCGGTGGGCGTACTGCACGTCGTGTCCGGTCGGAAGCGTCTGAAGCTTTCGTGTCGTGTCCGATCGGATCCGGTGGGCGACAAGCTTAATCCGTTGCCGCAGATTCCAATCCAAACTGTGATTTTTTTTCCCTGCTTATGCTCCGATCAAAATTTAATTCTGGATATTGCCCAGCTGGGGCATAATGCAAAACGTTGTGCGTGTTCACTTTCCCATTCATGGCAAAGCAAGCTTCATCACCAATCAAGAAATTACGTAGGAATCGAGGATCTCTGCGACAACGGCGCAGAAGTGGATGATCTCAAGAGCAATCCCGACATGATCAGGCGAGCAGTTGGTGACATGCGACGGCGATGTGAGCTTTGCTTGCTGAGAGGAGGTGGCCATGTCGAATCGTTAGGCGCTTAAATGTTAGAGATTAAGAACAGTTGTACCTTTATCATGTTTGTATCAATGATTATTCGTATTAAATGTTTTTATCAATGATTGATCATATCGACGTCCATATCAGTGAAGTGCACCACTGCAGTTTCGATGACATAAGTTTATGTAGCTGTTATTCATCTATCCGGTAGGGTAAAAAGGCGTGTACTAGTCTCATTTGAAAGCTCTTGTTCTAAATTTTACTACCATGGCTACTAAATAAGTATGAGTAGAGCAGAATTCAAATAATAAATTATTAAACTTGGATTACCTTTTTTCTGAGACACCCTGTACATTACAACAATGGTGTGACAAACTGTGACACCAAGTTAGTTGAAGTGAAAATAGCCAACAGCTTATGTATATTTATGGCTGAATTTACCTTGCGGACCGGGAGGTCCAGGATTTCCAGCCCTTCCTTCGCCCATGTCTCCACGTTCTCCCTTGTACCCACGGGGGCCTGCTGGGCCAGGTGGACCCTGGGGACCAGTGGAGCCTGGGTGTCCCGTGTAGCCGCGAGGTCCCACCTCGCCAGGCAGACCCGCGAGTCCTAAAAAAAATTAGCAGGTATTGTAATATACGTTGTTCAAGCCTTCCTAGACACAACTAGGGTAATTCAAGAGAACAAGTCGAACAAGGCTGGATCAACGTGCATGGGAGCTGCAGATCAGGAAAAAAAGAGCAGAACAAAGCATCATCAGCATGAGTTTGAAAACAGAAGGAAGCCAAGTGGGCCTGGAAGACATACGTCCAGAAGGCCTAACTAACGGCTTAAATAGCGTATAGAATCCCCCTGGGGTCTCTGCTTCCCTTAACATGGGATGGGAGAAAATTAGTGAGTTATATAAAACCCTATGAACAAAGACCACCGTACCTCATAAATAACGTTTCAGAGAATGCTGTTCCTAAGAGAAACTGGCATTCATTCGGTCCTTGTAAAGTTAATATGGAACACTCAGTGGGTGGTTAGGGATGAACGAAACCTTAATTAAAATTGGCTCCCAGCCAGCTACTTCTCCGCTCCCCACTCTTTCCATATCATCAAAATTTATGCTTGCACTCCACTGTATTGTTCGATGCACTTTATATGATCCGTGCCTAATAGTGTTCTTCCTTCGGGAAAGTAAGATGAAGCTGTGAGTGCAAGATTAAGGTGAAACGAAAAACTAAAAACGTAGGCTGACAGCACTCGGTTTTCTTACTGCCCTATTATAATCCTACAGAAAAATAGTCTTTGCAAAGAGGTAGTCCAGAGGTGAACTAAAGTGAGTTATAATAGCGTAAGGTTAGTTTGTTTCATTATAAAAAGTGAGGACATTAACTAACCGACCGTGGAATTTTCACGGGTCACGCTAGTAAAGGATTATTACTGCTATTAATATAGTAGAAACGTGACCTAGCGCGTCACGCAGTGATCCGTAGCTGAAAGTGCCAAAAACACAATCCGGTGTAATTTTTTTTTTTTTCAACCTTATGCCTGTGCAGGTGAACGTACTGGTCACCTTTATCGTGACATGGAAACAAATGACTTCCTCTTAATACTTCATCAAAAATTTGTCTGCGTTTACTTGGTATTATGCAATATCGTACACTAAATATTCCCTAGATATCGGATAAATGCTTATGACTTACCGATAGGGTAATGATCGTACTACTTATGACTTACCGAGAGGGTAATGTTCGTTAAAAAAAATTGAAAAAATAATAGCATACAGGTCGATACGAACTTACTTGCAGTCGTAGTGAAATAGATTATTGAGCAAAGTTTGACCATATTGCTCAAATAGAGAGTAACTCAACAAATGCCAACACTGTATGAGTTTGGTATGATATATTACCGGTAGCTACCAGTTTTTGAGAGAAAAATTCCCTCTAGTCAAAATCCGTGAACTTAAAAACCCTTTACTTTAGAAACTTTGAACTGGCAAAAGAAGATCTCGAATACATTACATCCAGTAGTGGTGTATAATTACCGCACTATTGCAGCCGCTAGTGTGATGCAATAATCGCAATGCTGCAGCCGCTAGTGTGATGCTGTAATCGCAATGCTGCAGCCGCTAGTGTGACACAATTATCGCAGTGCTGCAGCCGCTAGTGTGATGCAATAATCGCAATGCTGCAGCCGCTAGTGTGACACAATTATCGCAATGCTGCAGCCGCTAGTGTGATGCAATAATCGCAATGCTGCAGCCGCTAGTGTGATGCAATAATCGAAATGCTGCAGCCGCTAGTGTGATGCAATAATCGCAATGCTGCAGCCGCTAGTGTGATACAATTTTCGCAATGCTGCAGCCGCTAGTGTGATGCAATAATCGCAATGCTGCAGCCGCTAGTGTGACACAATTATCGCAATGCTACAGCCGCTAGTATGATATAATTATTGCAATGCTGCAGCCGCTAGTGTGATATAATTATCACAATGCTGAAGCCGCTAGTGTGATGCAATTTTTGCAGTGCTGCAGCCGTTAGTGTGATACAATTGTCGCAATGCTGCAATCGCTAGTGTGATACAATTTTCGTAATGCTGCAGCAGCTAGTGTGATACAATTGTCGCAATGCTGCAGCCGCTAGTGTGGTACAATTGCCGCAATGCTGCAGCCGCTAGTGTGGTACAATTGCCGCAATGCTGCAGCAGCTAGTGTGGTGCAATTGTCGCAATGCTGCAGCAGCTAGTGTGGTGCAATTGTCGC
>LQNS02278094.1:30908441-30930989 GCA_001587735.2 Parhyale hawaiensis
ATGGAAGAGAGAGAGGAGCAGACTGTGGAAGACTGAGTACCCAGCTATGGCACCAGCCTGTTCATCTCCTCTCAGGGATGCCGTTGGACCAAAAGAGGTCTCATCCGCCTTTAGAGTCGCATTTCCTCCAACTCAGGGGCTACCCGGAGCTCCAAACCCACAGCCGGCTCATACAAACAAAGAGGCGTCCGGTGGCCGGACAATGGGGGCGGCCTGATAACGCGCAGGCCACCAAGTTTTAGAAAAATTAAGGTAGTAATAGCAGCATACCAAGTTTTAGAAAAATTAAGGTAGTAATAGCAGCATACCAAGTTTTAGAAAAATTTAGTTAGTAATAGCAGCATACCAAGTTTTAGAAAAATTAAGGTAGTAATACGTAGCAGCAAACCAAGTTTTAGAAAAATTAAGGTAGTAATAGCAGCATACCAAGTTTTAGAAAAATTTACGTAGTAATAGCAGCATACCAAGTTTTAGAAAAATTAAGGTAGTAATAGCAGTATACCAAGTTTTAGAAAAATTAAGGTAGTAATAGCAGCATACCAATAATAACTGGCATTTAAGGATCTCTTGCCCACTTCGCACCAAAAACATAACGAACAGATGCAGATGTGCCAACCTTTTTCTAGAAACAGAACTTACTTCAATTGATTACATGAGAAAATTTGCAGTGGCAGAGAGCAATGCTTAGTAGAATGAGGCGATAATACTAGAAAAATTGTATAACCTCTTTATTGGACGTGAACGTACTACGTATGTCCAGTCTAAACGGGTCACTGTATACACCGAAATCGGCTGAAATCTACCGACTCGGATACGAAAGGGAAACCGCTAAACAACGTAGAGCCTGAGTTATAATTCAAATAAATAATAACCCCCACCCCAATACATTCACACCTCTAAGAGGTGTGCTCACACCTATAAGTTGAAAGTGTCGTGTTAAGGTTTAATTGCAGTTTTACCAGGCAGATTGATGCTGGCAATATTACATGTATGTAATGCAAAATAGTAAAGGAATAATCTGTATTGTAATACATTTATCTTATACTTTGAATCTCAATTATACCTGCAATAAATCTATTAAATTATGGTTTGAGAAATGTATCTTGTATCATAGATCGTAAAATTGGTCATAAACTGCAATAATTTTGAACTGAAAAGATAATAAATCGTGTTTTTTTTATCTATATTGAGTTGTTTTTCATTCGGGGAAGGACTACTGAGTGACTATATGTGAAAAAAATCAAGTGTGAATAAAAATATCATCAACAGAGACCATATCAAAACATTTAAAACTCGGTTATGAGCTCGGTTACATTATAAGATAAGGTAACACAATAGACAGCTACGAGTTACTCAACTCTGTTGCTAGTATGTAATGCGCACCAAATTTCGCGCCGATTTCAGGAACTACATCCGTAGTAAAATCGATAAATTTGCGGATGATACTAAACTATGTCATCCTGCCACGAAAAGAGCCGAGCTCCTACAAGACTTTGACCACCTCATGGAATGGAGCACAACGTGGCAGATGAGCCTTAATGTCGACAAATGCTTAGTAATGCACATAGGGCTGGTGAACCCTTCAACACCATTAAAAATGAACGGGACAGTATTGGCTGCTGTCACATAACAACGTGATTTGAAAATCACTATTACAAACTAACTACAACACAGTCAGCAAGTTGACAAGAGTGTGAAAATGGCAAGCAGACTACTGAGATTCATCACCAGAAATTTTGAATACAAGTCCAAGGACATCATCATTCCCTTGTACAAAGCATTAATGAGGCCACACTTAGAATTTGCTGTTCAATTCTGGTAGTCACATCTGTGTAAAGATATCGATAACATGGAAAAAGTCCTACGCAGAGCAACGAAACTGATACCTCAGCTGCGAAATAGGCCGTATGAATATCGCCTAAAAGAACTGGGTCTGATCTCTCTCGAGCGAAGATGACTCAGGGGGCAGCTAATAGAAACATTCAAGTATTTGAATGGCTTCAACAACGGACCTACAACGGGGCTCTTTGAAAGAGACCTCAATGATCGCTTGCGAAACAACGGTCAAAAACTCAAGCATAAAGCTTCGTGAACGACCTTAAGTCAGCAGTTCTTTCCGTATTTCATAGTCAGCATTTGGAATAGACTCCCTTCCGACGTTGTGAGTGCGGAGTCGGTCAACGCGTTCAAAAATCGTCTTAACATACATTGGGAGAGACATCCTCCACAGCTAAGAACTCCTCCAGGAATCGCAAACTCTTAACTGCCAAAGCTTCCTAGGCCACCTTAATCAGTCTTCTTCTCTCTCCCGTTCCAACTGCACAGTTTGACATCTCTAAGCTCCGCATATCAGCGGCTCTTGATCGTGCTTACGTGCATTCATGATCGTTTCTTTGGCGGGGATTCTTCCCCTTTTTCTTCTCTTATCTCCAGTCCTATATATTCTACTAACATAATGGCAATAGCTCATAGAGGGCCGGGGCGTAGGTTCCGATGTCTCTATGGGAATTGGCCGATTGGTTCGTCTACTGCCGCCTATCTAATCTAATCTGCTGATGTCTCTACCATCTGCATTGTATGTTACTAACAGTTTGAGTTTAGAAAATGGTTAGATGTAGCTATAAGTTTTATTCATGTGCCATTAGTAATTACCTTACAGTGTAGTCTTCACAGCTGTACAGTGAGATGCAGTGAATCTCATGTTTAATTACCTCCGCTAAGGAGGTAATATTTTCGTCGGATTTGTCTGTCTGTTTGTCTGTTATTCTCTTATTCTGTCCGTCTGTCTCTCTGTCATCAAGATTACTCAAAAAGTTATGAACGGATTTGGATAAAAGTTTACAGGGATTGTTAGGAGGAACAGATAATTAACTTTTGGTGAGTATCAGTCAATCCGCTTGTTCGTTTGTTTGTCTGCCCCATTTTTGCCAGTGCCATACCTTAAGAAGTTATGGACGGATTATCATTAAATTTACATGAGTTGTTAGGTTTATTACAAAGAGTAAATGACCAAATTTTGTGATAATCTGTTTGTTTGTTTGTTCGTTCGTATGTTTGTTACTGTGTTTGATTTTGTGCTTGATAGCAAAATAATTCAAAAACTTCTGAACGGATCTTTATGAAATTTACAGGATTGTTAGTAATGATGAAAAACATAAGTGATTAAATTTTGGTTCAGATCGGTTGGTTCGTTTGTATGTTTGATTTATGTGTGTCCTAATGTTTGTTAGCAGCATAACTCAAAAATTTATGGATGGATCTTCAAGAACATTAGGTGCACAGAGTGTTTATACTATCAAAAGGCACAAATGATTTTAGATTTTGGTGTTGATATAAAGAATATCATAGTCTCAGCACCAGTTTGAATTTTTCGTTATCGTTGCCTTGCTGGCAACGATATGCGCTCTCAGAGTGTTCCAGTTAGGTTTGCTTTACCTTTGCATTTTCACCTAATCAAGCAAGTTGAACTCGTTCACAACTTTTGAAAAAAATTGTTTAGACAACTGAAAAAATTATTTACTTACATGCATGTATATTCTTTACTGAGTTATCATCTCCAAGCTTAAAGCTATTTTATCATTATTTTCTAAGAAATTGCATGGCTGATAGCTCATTATTACTCCAACATTTACTACCCTAGGTTTCGTAGCTACTTGATTTTTTTTTTTTTGCAATTGCCTTAGTTTGTGATTTCACACTGTGTGTTAAAATTTTTAAGCATGGAGAAAGCAGGAAAACACATGTTTTATAGGTATTATCTTCAGCACACTAGAGAAGAACTGCGAAAAATTGCTGTATAATTTTACATTAGGAATATATGAAAAAAGTAAAAAATAAATAAATCAATAAAAATTATAGATTTTTAAAATGATTTTTTATAAAAAATCACCAACCCTGTCAGCAATAGCCCTCGTTTAGTGTGGGAATGTGAAAAAAATAAATGTATTTTAGGTGAAATTCAGTAGATTTCGGTCGATTTCAGCCGATTTCGGTGGATTTCGGCCAATTTCGGTGTTAAGGATGACCGGTCTTAGCCCTTCGCAATACGTCGTGTACGTCCGAAACATCATTATAGAAGGGAAGTGGGATACTAGCGGCGCCAAGGGTATCCCGCCCGCCTCGTACCGGAGACGTCAGAAAAACACGTAGTTTCAGTATCGCTCATCGTCACAAGAAATAGTGCGCAGAGGCTAGATGAGTCACTTCCCAGCATGTCTTCGTCAGCCTACAGTAAGATACAGGGTGCAAAATACATAAGCAGCGGAAAGGTTTGCTAAAAACTATCTTTCTGTAGCAGAGCAGTAGATGGGATAGGACAAAATACTCAAATGACAGACTGTGCAGGGAAAGATGAAGGCAGCGCCCTAAGGTTCCAGCTGCCCTCCCAATATTCTGAGCAAGCCCCGGACCTGGGTTAAGACCCTGACATGTGACAGCGCGGGGGATCTGTTAGTTTGCAATGCCATGAAAATAAGTTTATCCCCATCTTACTTAGGCTGTACTGTTTCGCTACAAGGGTGCCTTCAACTGTTTATCCCTACGACAGAAGGAGCCGTACAATGAGGGAGCTTAAATATTGTTTCGTAGGTGGCGTTTGACAGTGCCAGCTCGCTGCTATAGTCTTCATGTATGCTGTTCTCTCAACACAGAAAAGGAGGTCACACAATTCGAGATATCGCTGCGATGACCTAAGATCATATCATTGGTTGGAAGACGGTCCCATCACTTCCCCCAGCAGTTCATTGTATGTAGTAAGGAAGTCCCAATGGATGCCCGAGGAGGACAGCGCTCAGGGAGCATAGGATGGGCCATAGGGTTAGGTTAGTTTAGGTTTGCTCATCCTATGCTATGGGGCCAGGCAACCCCAGAGGCCCGTGTAGGTTACCTCAGCCATTAGCTATACGCCTTCGGAACGTCTCTCTTTCGTGCCCACTTTGCTTCCTTCCCAATGTCATGCTCCTAACTAACTAATTAACTAGGAGGACAATCACTATAATGCCGGGGCCACACTGCAGTGTCCGACGTCGTAATTTGGTAACAAACGTTTTATAAAGTGTCTCAATGAAAATGGAGCAAAATTGAAAATTTATTAACTTAGCATACAGCTCAAAGGCACTTCAACAATTATCAATTGCATTCATTCAATATAACCTTTCTTTTAATGACAGTTTTCAATCAACTTGGAGAGGCTTCGCAGGAAGTACGAAGCGCTTTTTGCAAAATCCAAACCCATTCTTCACGTAGCTTAGACGTCAAGGTGTCAAGCGAATCACGTGGAGTTCTGCAGACCTTATTCGCGAAGATGGACAACAGAGAAAAGTATAGCGAAATCAAATCCGGGCTCTTTGATGAACATTCCTCTTTGTTCAGAAGCACTGGAATGTTCGTCCGAATCAAGCGTGAGTAATTTTGGAGCTACGTGATAGAGCAAAATCTTGTTTCGAGGCGAACTACCAAATAATCACGTGGTCAGGGAAGCAGGTCTGGTTCCAATATGTTAAAAATGTAGCGGTGGTTGTTAAGTTTAGCTTTTGAAAGAATAAAAGCGAGAGTAGACCTTCTAGGACAGTGATTGAAACTCAGTCAATTACGGACAGAGGATCTGGCACCGTGCCACTCGTTTGTTTTCCATTGATCTAACTCTACCCAATCTCTGCCATTTTAATGATTTAGAGTTTGCTGAACGTCGAATTTCTTTTCATCCGTGAAAATCAAATTGGGCAGCATACTATCTTCCAAGAGGTTGAAGAGGTATTGACTTTTGTCATATCTTATACGGTCATGTGTTGTCGAAAGTTTGTGTCTTATCTGCATTTTGTAAAGATATATCTTGCAATCTTTTTTTTTTTTTCATTTTGGAGTCGACGCAATGAAGTCTGACTAACTTGTGTTTCTGTGGCTAATTTTATAACAGAGCGGCACGGATTTCTCCTTAATATGTATTTCTCGCGTGGCTTTGATGAGACGTTGAGTTCAAATGGACAGTTTTCTTCCCTGGCCTGAACGATTACACGTTTCACCACTTTCCTCTCACGTTTTCACCACTTTCCAAACTATATCACGACCAATATACAGCTTTTTTGCAATGTGTGAATTCCTCACTCTTTTTTTATAAACAGACAGGAATGTGTTTCTTTTAACAACCATTGTTTACTTTAGTTTTAGTGTATTTTTTTTACTTCTGACATGTTAAATAGAGATGGTTAGGTTTAAAATGAAATAAAAACTGAAAACTTGGCTTAGAAATGAACCCTTTTAACCCTATTTCAAAATTGTGTTACCGTTATTACGGCGGACCCGATAATTATAATCTCACAGGAACAACGGCATGCCAAGATGAGCACCTGGCATGTCGTTCACGCTGCCGTATTTTTGCTGCAGAGTTTAAATATATTTCAAAACGACGCGTGAGGAGCCCAACCTCACTTCCAGTTGTTCTCGCGAATGCATATGTGGTCTCGGCATCAGAGCCTTTTACATAGAAGTGCAGACTGTCAAAGCACGATGTACTTTCTACAATAGGGCCTATAGGCTTACGGCGACCCTACAGTAGGCGGCCATAGTCAGCCTGGTATAGGCAAGTCGTACGCGGCATAAGACTATTTTCAGTCATCTACTACTACGAGCCAAAGCTATTATAGAGCAATTTCTTGCCGTTACAAGGTTTAATCCTTCCTGCAGGAAGACACAGTGTTTTCAGGGCACCGTATAGTGGTCATGACTGAGTATACCGTTAAGGAAAGAGAGGTTTTCATCTGATGGTGCTGCTTTTGCTACAAGTCTGCACATCGTTACCCTCGACACCCTCGTGAGCAGGCCCTTTGCAGAACACGATTCCCCAGGTGAGGAAGGCGCATAAGCCTGGCCAGAATGTCCATCCCATGGCTAACAACGTTACCAGTTAACTCATCGCTTGACCATTTTGAGACGGTTCTGCGCATCTCCTCGTATGACGTCAGGTGGAGCGAAGAACGTCGGTGTTGCACAAGTATCAATAGTATTCCTAATTCATTTATACCATGGGCTGATAATTGCGATTTTGAACCCGAAAAATGAACTTGGTGAACCTTCTTCGTTACCCCAAAGCTCCGGAGTAGCGAAAAAAGTCGGTTTGGCAGCAATATAGACTACTAAGTTTCCGCTCTCACCGGTAACATCTACTGTGTTTCAAACATTTTTTATCCCAGCAAAATGAAAAACAACTACGTAGTAATTATGAGTAATTCAGTTTTCCCTCCAAATTTTTCCATGTAACTACAGAAAACGATAATTTCTCTTAAAGAAGTCATGGAACTTGAAACAAAATCTTTCTTGTTAAACTTTGAACGCATGTCAAGTCAAGTTGCGCTGATAATTACGTTTTCTCGGAAAACTCGAAAGAAAATGCTATATTGACGGGGAAGCTGTTTAATTACATGAAATACTGCTTCTGAACGCCTGATATATGAAGCTTGAACTAGTGAAAAACACACTCCTCCGTTTGACGATCCGCAATATTTTGACAGGAAAAGCTCTTTAAAATACAAATTTCATAAGTAAAGTTGATAAATTTGGACTTACGATTACTTCTAGAGCGTTTAACACACCACCGATAATACGTATGCTACTGTAGTTTTTTTCCTGTAAGCCATGTACTTCCGCGGTAATTTTTCATGGCGGAGTATACTAGTATGTAAAATGATTATAAAATAAGTCATATCAATATTTAGGAAGCCGTGGCTATGTTGTAATTGATTTCTTCGTCTGTCAACCTATTCGTTTAACATTTTATTGCCTTATCTGTAGCCAATTGATTTTTTACATCACACAGTTAACAGCTGTGATCGTGCAGAATTGATTACCTTTCTTTGTTCTTCATGGAAACACAGGGACACCCTATTTATTAAACATGTAACAGGTATAAACTAATGAACACTGTTTGCTATCTATCTCTCCACCTGACGTCACAGGAGTGGGCGGGGCTTAACACGCTACCTGCGCGTGAGTTAACCTGTTAACGTTGTTCAGCCATGGTCCACCCCTCTCAGGTAGAGAATTGCGTAGCCTACCTCTGAACGGCCTGGACAAGTTACAACAAAGTAGATATGCTTCATTGATCGCCGTGGGAATCGAAGACGTGTTCGGTTATTTCGCTGAGACGCACAGTTTGACTTATCATATCTCTATATAATCACTTATAATGACCACTCCAGAGGAAAATAAAGGTTCAGTCGCTTCCGCCACACACACCAACTAGGAAACCCACATGCACAGGTTAGTGCTGCCGAGAAATATATTCTAATGTCTAGAGTATACGGTTGCAGTCGATCACAGATTATCCAATATGGCGTGACATAGACGGAAATTTCGACCGACGACTGCCCCCCTCGTTCCGAGCCTAAGATCAGTGACCCCAGTGACCATGAATGACGAAAATGTTGACACTACATTCCTCGAGCATCAAAACTTTCCTCCCTAGCTTGAGATCGAACTTCTTACCGATAGATGATAGGCGAGTCAGTAATCTTAACCTCTGAACCACTGGGAGTATAACCAGCTGATTTGGATGTTTAAAATATATAATTTTTATTGCTACTCCTACATTATTATTTCTACTGAAACTACAGTCCCACCCCAACAACCGCTCTTCGAAAAAAAATAATGATGTGGCATTTTTCAAAGGGAACTCAAACGTGATTCACCGACTGGGCGTGGGTATGAAATCGTACGATGTCGGTACCATAAGTAACTAGAATAATAACTCACGGGTGAGCCATCCACTCCTGGAGTACCGGGAGCTCCTCGTTGTCCTGCGGGACCAGGTACACCGGTGGATCCGTGGGCTCCTGGAGGACCAGGGTTGCCTTGCTTGCCTGGAGGACCTCGCTCGCCGTCTGCACCTCGCTCGCCCGGCTGTGGGTCAGTTAAGCATTTCGGTAAAACAAGATGATGCAATTATTTATCCTAACTGAATTTCATGTCTTGCCTCTTTCTCCAGACTGCAGCTCAGTTAGCACTCTAGTAGCGTGACATGATTAGTTTCATTACTCAATTTATTCAAATTAAACCTGCAGCTGCTGCTCAATCATTTTACTGGAGGGACAACTGACAAGATTACCTCGTATTCTTACAACAATGCCTGACCCAGTTACTTTTTCAATCAAATCGTCATTTGCACTGAAAATTCAGAAGTTATAAATAATGAGACAGGCTCGCTGTTTGAAAGTTTGTTTTTCACTCGAAGGTCGGATGTAGAATATGATATAAGCTCGTATATTGCGACCGGTTTTCGTGATTCCTTAACATATATTTTCCCACGTCTTGTTAGAGTCTGCGCTCGAAAAATTTTCCAATTTTTTCTAAACAGGTTTGCACTTTGATTCACTGATATGGGAATCGGGGAAACGTGTTGAATGTGATCAATCTCAAGCACGCACTATCTTTAGCTTTGGAGGTCAAGAGTCTGCCATGAGGACCCGCCTTATAGGAGTGGCTAACTATCGTGTGAAATCTCCCTAAGAGCGACTGCGTTGTATGTACAAGCGCTGAGTTTGGGATATTATTGAGAGTATGGAGTAAATTCATTGCTAGCATTGTTACAATAAAGTATATAATACGAGAAATAGCTACTATTTAATACAAGGAACATTCGGCATGTGTTTACAATACGAGCAAGAATACTACAGAAAACGTATTAGGATGAACGATGAACAAGGCAAACGAGACTAGCTAGGACTCTCTTTGTATCTAGGTCCTGCAAGCTTTTCAGCAGGTGGGAAGTCTGCATTTATTTTCTATCGGCACTCGACGGGCGCTAGTAATATGCAATATGCGTGAGTGACTTGAAGAGTGCATCGGCCGAGGCCGATTCTACCCTACTGGGAGATAACATACGCTGGAACACCCTTACCGTATGTACGACCGTTGCAGCTTCAAGACGTGCGTGACTTTGTCCTTAGTTTTATGTTTGCTATACTCTACTTAATATCTTACTGGGTAAATGAAAGCTTACTTATTCAGTATACTAAAGTTAAGACTCACACTGAAATTAGTGCGTTGAATGAGCAGTCAGTAGATTTCAATTGGATTTTTCAGCTCTATTCAGGAGTTATAGTTGCATAGTCCCTAAAATACATTTCCTTCATTATACGTTTGCAATACTTTTTACTTTTGTTTGCGAGTGGGAAATTAATTTTTGGCTTTCATCAACAATAGAACAGACGTATCATTATATGGTTCACGTTACCCCGGGGTAATTAATTTATCTAATAGCTGGATTAGATATTAACCCTTCACCGGCGGAGACGAATGCACACTTTTGTCTATTGTACCTTATTAGGACTTAACCGTTTGAATCATATATGAAAACTAAATTTTCATAATATGATTTCAAAAACATAAAAACATACCACAAGAGAATTTGTCGCGCAGTTAAGATTTAAACTCATCATAAGAGTACTAAAATAACATCTTAAACACAAAAAATAGTTGAAAGTGAAATACTTTTACCAAATAATAGATGGGAACGGTCAGAGTGTCGAGAGCCGAAAGCTTTCACAGACCGGGCAGTAGAGTAGCATGGACAAAGTCCGACAGCGACTCCGACTCTGACTACTGGGCCCAGCCAGTGTCCGACTCGGGCCCCGACTCCTGTAATGTACAGCTCGTACCGACTCCGACTCTGCGACCCTGGAGACAGAAACATATGCACCACTACTCACCATGCCAGTGATTCCCATGGGTCCCTGAGCTCCAGGCAGCCCGTAGTGTCGCTCCCCCGCCACCAGCTCTCCTCCCCCAATGCCAGGGGGTCCAGGCTCTCCGGGAGGACCAGGAGGTCCGGGGGTGCCGGGTTTACCGGTGAAGCCCGGCAGGCCAGGTGGCCCTGCAGGGCCCAAGACACCAGGCGGACCCTAGGCGCCAGGTGTAAAGCCAGTTAGTTAGCCCATCAGAATTCTTGGCTGCCTTAGATGCTAAAGCTCTAAATCAATTTCAGGAACTGCCAAAAATTTTGGTAAGGTTTTAAATAGCATTAAAATATGAAGCATATGAAAGTATAATAGAAAAATAAGGAACAAGTAGTACGTCAAGCAGAACGGAGAACCCATGCATGGAGGATCACCTCACATGGAAACAGTAACGATAAGCAACACCCAGAAGAAGAACTGTCTGTAGGAGTAGAAAACAAGAAGGAAGCAACGTGGGCGCAGAAATAAAACGTCCCAAAGGCCAACCTAAGGCTAACATTGTCTACGAGCTTGGAACTGCCGTAAGATTGGAGGGGAGGGGCGAATTTACCTAACCCAATCCTGTACCCTAGCCTCAGCAGGCGGTAACTTGTGTTTTTGCTCTGCACCCTGCTGTCGAGGTAACTTATCCGGCCTGGCATAGACCTCTCTGCAATTCAGCTAATATTACCCGCAAACGAAGTGAGAGAGTTGATAATGTTTTCGTTGAAGATTTAAGTATATACATATATATTTGTGAATTTGTCTGTTTACCCAAAAAGTGGTCGAAGGAGTTGAGCAATGTTCATAATTTTTTTGCAGAGAGTTTGGTGGGTTGCCCTCAATGTGACCCATGCCAAAAAAACTAGGAAAAGCTGGCTATAAAAAATGACGACGATGAAATTTGCTCTCCAACCAAAAGCAGATTGAATGGAGTTGAGCTATGTTCGGAATTTTTTGCAGGGAGTCTGGTGGGCTGTTTTCGATGTAACCCATGCCAAGAAAGTAGGATTAGCTGGCAATCAAAATGACGGCGATGAAATTTGCTCCCACCGCGGGTGATGGTCTTACGCCACAAGGCGTTCTAGTTGACTTTTGATTCACCAACTTGAATCGAGTTTCAGCTGCAGATCGTAGAAACCGATAACTTAAGCTCGATTCTGCAGCCATCTCAAGTGCAATAAGCTCACGATTGCAGTTTGAAACCCGATCCAAGACGGTGAATCGAATTCCCACGAATAAAGTTCTAGAGAGCTTAATTTAATTTGAATTTCTCACTCTTTGCGTACGAATCCATCTCGTCTATAATACTATTCAGCAGTGAGGGGCCATAATACACCCGCTACTACGCACCACGAATATAATAACTGCAAACATTATATGATTTCAGAGCTATGATTATATATACAATACCTATATGAAAAGGGCAGTATCTATATACTGATACGCTTGTACGTATCTACCTACGCACTTACCTACCTTTTGTGTCACACTCTTCAATAATAGATAGAAGAAAATTAGAGATTTGACTTCAAATGTGAATCATGTCACTAGTATCATATCTACCAACCGGTTTTCATTTTTTCACAACATTCAATTCGCGTTTCTGGTAGCGGATGAGATGACATTTCTAATAGGGCGAGTTGCGTAGCCCAGATACGGCACAGGCGAACAGAACGGATAAACAGTACGGGTCGTGTCGAGCATCTCTGCTCTGAAGTCTTTTTTGAAGCAAATGCGTTACTGGGAAAGCATCCGAGACTACAGTTCGATGTCTGAGCAAATAGAGGCAAATTCAACGAAGTCATTTTTGATGAACGAGGCTAGGGCACAGCCGCATTCTTTCCAAGGTTTAGCTCTTCAATAATAGGAAACAAATAGAACGCCCCATTCTCCAGACGATCTGCTGTGGTGGAGGCGAATTCGCCGCGGCGGAGAAAATTCAACGCCGTCATTTTTTATGGCCAGTTAGGCCCAGTTTTTATACATGGGTCACATCTAGGGCAACCCACCAAACTCTCTACAAAAAAATTATGAAGATTGCTCAACTCCTTCGACCACTTTTTGGGTGGACAGACATACAAATATATATCCAAATATATATATATATATATATATTTAAATATTTACTTAAATTTTCAACGAAAATATTATCACCTTTCTCACTTCGTTCGCTGGTGATAATGACATCCTGAGAACAGAAGATTACTCAGTTGCGAGTGAAGAAATTGACCGAATCTGTTTTTTTACTATAGAGCCATCGCATTGAACAAAGCAGAAAAATGAGGGGCTACTGATCAGTGTCCACGGGTCCCGAAATGGTGAGAAAAATCTGATACGACGACAAAAAATGGAAACGTTTAGCCTTATGGAGGACTAAATTATCTGTAAACTGTGGGAAACAGCTTAGAAAAGGTGTGCAAATGCATAAAAGAATATTGTAAGATGTACCGTCGTATTTCTATGTCTTTATCAAGACAAAGCGCGAATTCTTTGCTCACAGAACAAATGCGTGCTTCAACGGTGAAATCGAAATACTAGGAAAGGTTAGACGAGATGTAAGGTAGACGGTATGCTTTAACAAGAGACTGGGTTAAGCGGCGGACGTTAGTTCAGACGGAGTGGATAAAGATAAGAGCGCTACCTCAGGTTACATAAGGTAAGTGAAAACATTCACTAACCGTGGAATTTCCACGGATGCAGCTAGTACATATTATTGCTATAGAGAGGTAGTGAAGTATGTATGAGAAAAGCAAAATGCTGAAGTACGTTAGGAGAACCGGTGAGGTCTAACGCCAAGCTACGAAGCCATCATTGCATCGTAACTTTACAGTATGTATGTGACAGGATTCACTAGTTGGTCTCTTCCCAGGAAATAGGAAATTTATTAATTCAATCATGGCATCAGTAAGAAAAAGAATTGCTGCGTAGCTAGTTTTCAAGGTCAAGGCCTACATCCTTTGACTAACATGGGAATTACTAACGTGATTATTACGAACATATGGTAACTGCTAGCAAGGCTACTGCTAACATACTTATACGTACAATTGATCGTTGGGTGGCAATGCTCACAAATTTGACATAGGAAGGACAGTTCTAAGTTTTTAACTAACCCAAACCTGCAGCCAATAATGTCGCGTCCTATCCTCCCTTGCTCCCCGAGAGAACTTATAAGATGATCAGCTACACTTGACTACGCTAGTTGAAACATTCCCTACCATAGGGCCAGGCAGTCCGACGTTGCCAGGAGCACCAGGAGGTCCCTCCGGTCCTTTGGATCCATCTTTTCCTCGCAGACCCACGGGACCTTGGATGCCAGGAGGACCAACTGGACCCGCAACTCCGGCTGGGCCCATTTCTCCTTGTTGACCACGTCGTCCTCGTTCTCCCTGCAGGGTGAGCGTAAATGCGTAAAAAATACTGTGAATATTTTCAAAGCAATTCAGGAACTAAAGTCCACACCGTATATTCAACAACAATAGCAAGGCAATATCTTGCTGAGGTGGCAAGTTCAGGAAGCGTGCGCAATAAAAATATCACTTATAATTTTACGAAAAGCACATCCAAAGCACACAGTTGCTAATAAATGTAACTGGACACAAGTTCTGCTTCGACAGTGAACACATTCAAGTTGGTTATTTGAAGTTCAATGTGTGGACAAGCAGCCAAATAGCTTACGTCTCATGGGAGAGTGCTTGAATAAAATTATACCAATAACGGCATGAATTTAACGGTTACGTATGTGATAATGGAATATGTATGTACTAGATTTTCCTCAATAACTATCAGGTAACTGAGTGCTTCTCAAGATATAATAGTTTCAGTTGTTTTTGAGTCTTGCGGCTGAAATTTCTAGAGGGTAGCATTCTCGTCCGTGTACCCAGGTTAAAACGTATGATGTTAGTGCACTCTTTATATTAATCAACGTAAATAATGTTCTGTAATGCTGAAAGTTTGAGTTAAGAGACAAATATCATTTGGCAACAGATGTTCAGGAATAATTTTTTCCCTTGCAACAGCCACTCTCATTGGTAGGTACAAATATCAATGATTTCCCTTAGAAAATTTTTAAGTGCCCAGAACCCGATGGACGGTTTAAACTTATCAGGAGGCTTAGCATTTTGGTTGGAGCAGAAGGTGTGCATTACCTTGAGTCCTGGCAGACCTGGATGGCCTTTCGGACCAATAATTCCCATCAGTCCAGGATTTCCAGCAGCTCCTTGAGGTCCAGCAGGTCCAGAAGGTCCAGGCGGGCCCTCCTCACCTCGAGGACCAGGAGTACCAGGAGGTCCTTGAGGACCAGGGGCTCCGGGGGGCGCGGGCTCTCCGTTCATGCCGGGTGGACCTCGTCCTCCCGAGTCTCCCTTCGGGCCTGTGCGGCCCGGCTCACCGATTGGACCTTGTGGGCCCTGTACGCACAGTCACTCATATAAAACAATTTAAGGAACATTTATATTAAATAAATAAATGGATGCAAGCGGTAACGGCTTACTTTCAGACTTTAGCCATTCTCATACTCTTTGTATTAAATCCAGGCTACACAGCCTTTCGGGGAATGTGACTCATTGATTATTCTTGAGAGCATTACTGACCATTAAAAGACTTTCACATCTTCGTCAATATCCGTTAATACAAGAACGAAATACAGTATGTGGGGACAATAAGCTACCCTTCATAATATGTTATGGCGCCGAATATATATCACAAACACAGGATAGAATATTTCAACTAAGGGCTTTTTCTATAAAAGGAAGAATAGATGCTTCAGCCCAACTCACGAGGTTCATGAGACGTTTTTCAGAGCTAAATCACTAGTACTTTATGTTGAAATAAAGTTAATCTTTTCTTAAAATGTTACTATATGAATTAAATCTTTTATGTGGCGCATGAGGATTGTGTCTTAAAAAAATTGAAGGCCTTAGAGACCTCCGACATTCTCACGGGCTTGGTGGGGAGATTATACAATCTAATATCAGACTACCACTTAAGTTAGTGCAAGGTACATATACTTCAGACACACAACATAGCACATAGTGCAAGTTTGACTGTGGACCAATTTGTACTTATTAATATTCGCGAAAAAAAAACAGAGTAAGTGTATATGGTACTCTATACTAAGCATGCGGCTGTATCGAAAAAAAAAAAAAAAATTGTGACTCTTTGCGTTGTGCGAGCAATAGGCGATCTTTTAGTATCGTTACTCGTCCTTGCTCCATTCCTCACAATGCCATATAAGTAATAATTGCAGACTTGGAATAAACCAAACCCTCCCTGGGCTGGCAAGTTAATTATTCTACAGCTAACAAGGTATTCGACAAAAAATATCAGATTTTAGTTGAAACTAAGAACTCCTGTGAGTGTTCGAGGGAAGTTCACCTCTGTACCCCCAGAGCCCAGGCTGTCCCCAGAGAAGGACAGCCAGACTAGGGATCGAGGCAAGCACGGCCCCGCGCGCCGGCACCACCGAGATAAAAATAATTATGATACCAGTTGCCATATTGTTGTTATTGCAACTTACCGGCAGACCGACGATACCTGGTTTGCCGACAAGTCCAGGCACTCCCGGCACGCCGGCCTCTCCTTTACCGCCCGGCTCTCCCGGCAGCCCGGTCCGGCCCGGTTCTCCACGCTCTCCGTTGTCGCCGGCGTTGCCGACGGGTCCGCGGTCACCTGTCGAACAGACACGGGGGGATTGGGTTTCACACAGAGTGGGGAAAAGGGAGCGGTAGCTCCGGTTATTCAAATTGAGTAGGGATCATCTAAAAAGTGGTGGCGTCTTATATATGAAGTCAGAGCAAAAGTTTTTACCGATTTGCGGAAGAATTTGAAATCCTGTAAAGTTTGTTATGAGTATGACTATTCTTATTTAAGACAAATCTCAAATAACTAGTATAATATCGACGAATGAAATAAAATTTAACGTTTCGGGAGTAAGCATCCCATCTTATGAAAGATAAAATTTCAATCTACACCTATGAAGTGAAAAAAAAAAGATTTTTCTTTGTTACTAAAGTTATGGGAGCATATGTGTTGTCACGGGGAAGTTTAATAAGCGAATGAACCAAGGTAGGTGGACGACCCGGATGTCGGCTCCTGTACAGTCAGCGGGTGTAGGGCTAAGTGTGAACCGTGGGAAGCGGTACAGCAGAGGTCATAAGGCTAAGGTTTGGTCTTGTGCGGTGGATGTAGAGGGACTCTGATGGGATGGTGGTTTTGCTCAGCGTGTAGGCGGTGAGCTGAATGTGAGGATTTTGCAACTGGTAAGCCGGTTCGGTTAGACACAGCTAAATCTTGGTCAATGCGGGCTTTAAAATATTGTCAAGTGCTACCGATGTACGAGGCATTGCAACCCCGGTAATTGTAACGGTAGATAACACTCGATAGAAGTGGTGTGGAAGGTTTGTCTTTATATTTATAAAGGACCCTATGGTAAATGTGTTTTTGTGTGAAAATTTGAAGTTTATATGTGGGTAGGGTTCAGAGAGGAACGTCTTCAAAGTGTTTACTGCACTATCAGAGGCTATGTTGTAGTATGGAAGTGAGTGAAAGAAGTCTAATTTACGGACAGAGGGTTTGCTAATGCCGGGAGGATCGAACAGTTTATCTAGGAACAATTTGCAGCAGTGATCCAGAAAATGGTGCGGATACCCGTTACTTTTAAAGAATGTTCGGAGAAAGTCACCTTCGTCTGAAAATGCAATGTAGGAGGGAGACATGGTATAGTCAAAATAGTAACGTTTTTATTGCATCGATTTTTAATTGATCGTAGCAGTGACTGAAAAAACTTGTCCCGAGGCCTGAGAATGTGGGTTTCCAGCCAATTCCAGTGGTCAGTGTTCAGTCTTGGTTAGTTATTAAAACATCTAGAAAAGCTAAAGAATTATTTGATTAATTTTCGGCGGTGAATTTGATGTTTGGATATTCAAATATTGTAGAAATAGATCAGAATCAGCTTGATAGTTGAATATGAGGAAGGTGTCATTTACATAACAATTATAGTGGATCGGTTTGAAGTCCTGTGGGCAGTCGTTAAAACAGAGAGTTTCATGATGGCATAGAAAAATATTTGCCAGCAAGAGACTAAGCGGGGAGCCCATGAAAACTCCATCTATTTGCTTGTACAGTCTATTGTTAAACATGCAGAAGTAATCGTTAATGGCAAGGCTTAGGAAAGTCCTGAAGGTAGTTGGTCCATGTGGTGGAATAGCTCCGTGTCATTGAAGACTTTGTTAAGTGTGTCTAGCCGAACCGGCTTACCACTTGCAAAACCCTCACATTCAGCTCCCCACCTACACGCTGAGCAAAACAACCATCCCATCAGCAACAATGACTTTTCCATCATACAATCTCCTAATCCAATCCCCCCTCACAGCATTAAAGTCCCTCTACATCCACGCCACATGACCCAACCTTAACCTTATGACCTCGGCTGTACCGCTTCAAACGTTTCACTCTTAGTCCTACGCCCGCTGACTGTACAGGAGCAGACATCCGGGTCCTCCACCTACTATGGTTCATTCGCTTATTAGACTTCCCCTGACAACACATATGCTCTCCTAACTTTAGTAATAAAGAATTTGTTTTTACTTCTTACGTGAAATTTTAACTCTGAAGATGGGATACTTACTTCCGAAACGTTAAATTTTGTTTCATACGTTGGCATTATATAAGCTATTCTTATTTTAGACAACAATCAAGCCATAACCTCTATTATGATCAATGTCGTCGTTTGAAAGCTGTTTCGGCCCAAAAGCGACCTTCTTTAGTCAACAGAAAGCGAGCCTTCTTTGATCATTAAAATGCTCACCCACACAAGGCGCTACTGACCAAAGCTCTCCTGGGAGAATAGGTTAGGAAGTTTTGCCCCACCAGCATATTATCCCGACCTAGCTCCCTCGAATTATCACTTATTTCGAGCAGAGCTGGGACTACCGAATGAAATTCGGTATTTCGGTAGTACCGGCATTAGTTTCATCTACCGATATACCAAATCTTTACTGAATCTTCTACCGTTACCGAATGGATCTACCAAATAACTTTCTTCGGTAGATTTGAATTTCCCCCGCCCACAAAAGAAGCTCATCAGGCCTCTATGACCCACTGTCCTTCCTGAAAGACATAAGAAAATACCATTGATTTTCGTTCAGTTGAGTTCTTCCACGCTGTATATTGCACTTCGTTGAAGAGAAGAGACGTTGCGCTGTGAAAATTGGGCTCGTAGTGTGTCATAATGTTTCGCTCGCTTAACTGTCACGTCCTTCTGACCTTAGTGGAGCGTGAACTGCCAGTGGATGATGTAGTTAAAGTCTTGAAATAGGTGTTCTATAGGCTCTAGAATGCATTAAAAGGCTTTTAAAGCTGTTTTAATAGAAACATCTATATAAGTAGATTTTTGAAATTCACATGCCCGGTGGGCATGTTTCCTCTGTTTTAAAAGCAGCTTGCCTTTAAGCTAGCAGTAATCTTCCGACGCCTAATACGGTTAGGATATTTTCCCAGTTGTTGGAGTACTCAGAATATTACTCCCATTCCCAAGGGTCCAGTGTCGGCCCATGTCGTCAACTACCGGCCCATTAAGCTGACGCCCATTTTGTCGAAAGTATTCGAGAAATTGGTTGCTTGTAAGTTTGGTCGTTTTGCTGACGTTATGGGTTTACTGCCTGCTCGTCAGCTTGCGTACAGAACTGGTTTGTGTTGTTGTGATGCCTTGCTGTCGGTGCCACACCACTTACTGTCTACGCTGAATTGTCGGTCTGAGGCACTCCTGGTACACTTGGACTTTAGTACAGTGTTTGACGGGGTCAACAATAGGGGTTTATTATACAAGCTTAAGTCGTTTGGTGTGGGTGGAAGCGCTTTTTCAATCATTCCTGATTTTGTTTCTGAGCGAATGCAGGGTATGTCTGTTGACGGCGTTTTCAGTGCCTCAGTCGCGGTGGAGTTTGGCGTCCGTCAGGGTAGCGTGTTTGGCCCGCCGTTGTGCGTTTTCTATACAAGTGACATGTTCTCTGCGCTCGAAAACACGATGATCAACTATGCCGACGATTCCACTTTGACAGCATTCATACCTGCTCCCCGCATGCGTAATGCTGTCGCCCAGTCTCTGAATAGGGATTTGTCACGCATTAGTACATGGTGCTTGGCCTGGAGTATGAAGCTGAACGCCAGTAAGACCAAGTCGATGATTATCAGTCGGTCTCGAACACTTGTACCGTAGCATCCACATCTGGAGATAGATGACGCTTTGCTTCAAGAGTCTAGCTCCTTGGAGATTCTTCGTGTTGTCTTCGATGAGAGGCTTACTTTTGAGCAGCTTGTTAGGCGACTGGTGCCAGGTGCTTTCCGTAAGATTGGGCTCCTGCGTAAGGTGACTTCTGTATTTGGTGACAGTGAGGTCGTCCGCTGATGCTTTTATGCTTTTTTGCTGCCTGTGTTGAAGTATAACTCACCGGTCTGGGCTTTAGCTGCTGACAGTCACGTCTGCTGGACCCACTTGTTAGTTTGGCGAGCAGGCTGTGTGCTGATAATGATCTAGTTAACCTGCCCCACAGGAGAGGGGTGGCCAAAGACGGTATGTTTTATAAGGTGTACAATAATGTGGGGCATTGATTGTATTCCTCTGTCCCGGCCCTCAAAGTCTCTATGAGAAAACTACACGTGCTGCGGTCGGTGCGCACTCTTTCACGTTGGAAAATGTCAGGTGCCGAACTAATCAGTTCGGTCGGGGCCTCGTACCCTGATCTGTTAGGTATGGAACTTATTGCCGGCATCGGCTTACGGTCGTGTTGGCATGCAGGCGTTTAAGTAATCTGTAAACGGTTTTTTCTTTTTGTTGGATTACATTTAGCAGCGTTTCGGACTTCCCGGTGTTGCAAAGTGATTCATTTCGGCTATGCATCCTGTCCATGGGGGCCAGGGCGCGAAGTTTTAACAATAATACCGAACCAAAATACCGAATAATTGGGAAAAAATTTTTTTGAAATCTACCGAAATACCGAAACGAATGACCCATTTTCATCTACAGATTAACGATACCGGTGGTACAAAAAATAGCGAATCCCAGGTCTGAGTTCTTGTAGAATACTCGCATTTGTATCGAATACAAGATCATATTTAGAGCTTTAGTTTGTGCATGATACGACAAGAAAATTGTTTCAAACTTCATTTCATATTTGGAATAGAAAACATTCTTTTGTACCCGGCAATTCTCATCCAGTCTCGGGCAACGGAAGTCAGTTGCAAAGCTCTGTGAACTGTTAAGCTCACATGCGACTTACTAAGAATAACAATCAACAAAACGTGAGAAAGCAATGGAAAGGCCCACTAGTTGCACATCCCGTTACGCAAATGCACAGTAGTTCCAAATAACCTGCGTACTATAGTGATAAATTGTTCGATTGCGCCAACGATGACTTAAGCTTACATAACTGCAAGTAAACGTGACGATATGAAAAATATACGAGTGTTCAGTAGGAATAGGTCACTCCAAGCCAGAACAGAAGCAATATCTGAGAGCTTCTCTGCTTTTATGGATTCATGTTAGGCATAAGTGTATGCATACTAGGCAAGGGTCTTCGTGCAATGGAATTAAGTCAACGGAAACAGCCATTGAACGAACAGATTCGAACGCGGGAGGGGAGGGTGTGATGGGGGAGCACAACTCAAATATCGTTTGTTTCTCATATGCGTATACCCCATGGATAGATGTAATTGAATATTAATAACCTAATACACGTATCCTTGGGACAATTTGAGTCGTATTGTGGCTTTTTTCTAATACATACTCACAGAAAACTCTTACGCTATTATTCTACGCATTGGAATTTCAATTATATTCAAAATACTGAAGGAACTCAATTGCAGTCCCTATCAAAGTAGAGGAATAGTTCTTGGATCTTTATTTGATTTAGATTTTACTATTTGGCGGTACTGTTATTGACACACACGGCTTAGGACCTGAATAAAATTTTTGAACTTATCAAGAATTCATTATATATGGCGCAATATTCAGGAAATCATGCGCCACTGAGAACACCGTAATATCAAAGACATTGACTCTAAAGCGGATATGGTAGCTTTTTAATGAGCGTGATTCTTCGATATGACTATGTAATACCGGCAGCTTCGGTTACACACAAGAAATGTATACAAAACGCATAATAAGAATCCATTATTGATTAAAAGGACGGCTGTCATATACGATTGCAACGAAACGGAATACAGATATGCCATCTGTAATGGACACACTGTTTTTCAAAACCAACACTCTACATATGTCATATTTAATATCCGTTGGTAATGGTCACAAGAAACACATAGAGCAGCTTCAGTAAGTGGCTAAAGGTGAATAAGGCAGCGATAATTACTGTGCCCTGAGAGGTGGAGCGGAAAGCTGCTNTGGCTAAAGGTGAATAAGGCAGCGATAATTACTGTGCCCTGAGAGGTGGAGCAGAAAGCAGCTTCCAAAAGCGGCGTAAAACCAGTGGAATTATTAGATATGGCCGCGACATGTTTTGTGTGACGCTTCTACAGCAACTAAAAATTAGTTGAAGAGCTGGTACTGTGGAATGTAGGTATTTTATGATGTAGTAGTGAAATATTGCACTTTTAAAATTTTATTTCGAGAAATTAAAAACATCTCGTATTTTAACTACTCAAAAGTACATGTAGCTAGAAGTAGCTTATTGCACAAAATAAAACTGAGTCATAATTTAAAAGAATTTTCTTACATTCTTATCCATTTGGATGTAGAATCAACAGACATTGTATAATAATTCCATCAATAGAAGCTTGTAACCAGCTGCAAAATGTGGCATAAAATGTTAGCCTAAGAAGTTGCAGA
>LQNS02278094.1:30933411-30974411 GCA_001587735.2 Parhyale hawaiensis
TCTTATCCATTTGGATGTAGAATCAACAGACATTGTATAATAATTCCATCAATAGAAGCATGTAACCAGCTGCAAAATGTGGCATAAAATGTTAGCCTAAGAAGTTGCAGAGCATTGTAGTGTCACGTTGGTTCTGTTGAATTCTTGTACTGTATAATAATCGCATTTATATTGAATACCAGACCATATTTAGAGCTTTAGTTTGTGCATAATACGACAAGATAGTTGTGTCAAAACATCATTTCATATTTGGAATAGAAAACATTCTTTTGTACCCGGCAATTCTCATCCAGTCACGGGCAACGGAATTCAGTTGCAAAGCTCTGTGAAAGGTTAAGCTCATATGCGACTTACTAAGAATAACAATCANTAATTGTGTCAAAACTTCATTTCATATTTGGAATAGAAAACATTGTTTTGTACCCGGCAATTCTCATCCAGTCTCGGGCAACGGAAGTCAGTTGCAAAGCTCTGTGAACTGTTAAGCTCATATGCGACTTACTAAGAATAACAATCAACAAAACGTGCGAAAGCAATGGAAAGGCCCACTAGTTCCACATCTCGTTACGCAAATGCACAGTAGTTCCAGATAACTTGCGTACTATAGTGATGAATTGTTCGATTGTGTCAACGATGACTTAAGCTTACATACCTGCAAGCAAACGTGACGATATGAAAAATATACTAGTTTTCAGTAGAAATAGGTCACTCTAAGCCAGAAAAGAAGCAATATCTGAAAGATTCTCTGCTTTTACGGATTCATGTTTTGCATAAGTGTATGAAAACTAGGCAAGGGTCTTCGTACAATGGAATTAAGTCAACGGAAACAGCCATTGAACGAACAGGTTCGAACGCAAGAGAGGAGGGTGTGAGGGGGGAGCACAACTCAAATATCGTTTGTTTCTCATATGCGTATACCCCACGGATAGATGTAATTGAATATTAATAACCTAATACACGTATCCTTGGGACAATATGAGTCGCATTGTGGCTTTTTAGAATATATACTCACAGAAAACTCTTACGATATTATTCTACGCTTTGGAATTTCAATTACATTCAAAATACTGAAAGAACTCAATTGCAGTGCCTATCAAAGTATAGGAATAGTTCTTGGATCTTTATTTGATGTATAGTTTACTTGCTACTGCTACACACGGCTGAGGAGTTGAATAAAATTTTTAAACTTACCGTGAATTTATTATGTATATGGCGAAAAAAATACGCCCCTGAGAAAACTGCAACATCAAAGGCACCAACTCTAATTGGATATGGTAGCTTTTTAAAGAGTATAATTCATCGATAAGACTATGTAATACTGGCAGTCTTGGTTTCATGCAAGAAACGTATACAAAACGCGTAATAAGAATCCATTATTCATTACCAGGGCCAACGGACTGGTTGGGGGGCTTTCGAATATTCAAATCAATTTCACATGAAAAATCGTCACCAAGTGTGAATTTCGTCCCTTGAGCTAATGAATAAAAAAAGAAAATATATATTAATTGGACAACAAACAATTATATATCAGTAAAACATGCTTGAAGGCTTGCGGAAACTTTCACAGCACTAGAGGCAAAATCTGGTCCGGTATGGCCCCTGATTCATCTTCTTTGAAGTGAAGCCTCATTTACACATCATATTTAGTTACAGTTCTCTTCACAAAACATATTTAAACAAAGCACCTTATTTGTTGGACTTCTTTCATTCAATCTTCCGCTCCTGACTGGCCAGCTACTTGAGTTGCAACCATGCACAAAACACAGTTAGATCATTGTCGTCAAGTACAGAAACTTGGAGCAATAAATATTCATAAGATTTCTCTCGCGTCAAGAATATAACACTGAATACATTTTTGGTTAGGGTTACGAACCCAACCTATGAAGGCCTGAGATTCGACCTCTCAAATATGTACTTCGACTCGTTTGTGTGAGGTTACTTGGCAACATTCAGAGCGGTCACGGCTAAATTTTATTTTAGTCCCGTTGAGTCCTCCCGTTACACTCTCTGCTTGCTGGGCCTCTCAAGTAAAAATTGCTGATGTATGAAAAGTTAGGTAATTACTCAAGGATTCAAACCATTAGGAAATGTTAGGTTGGGAAGGCCTGCTTTTCTCTTACTTAATCGCTGTTATGAAAAAAGGTCTAGTTAGCTTAGGCTGAGTAAGGTTAGGTCGGGTTAGGTGAAAAAAAGTTACGAACTCGTTAGTTAGGTTAGAAGAAGCTAGGTAATGTATATCAAAATAGGTTGAGTGTAGTTACATGTGGTTAGATTTGGCTGCATTCAATTACAAAAAAAGCTAGACTACGTTAGGGGTTGGTTTCGTTAGGTTAGGGTGGGTATATGCAGTACAGTATAATTGCCTCCGCCAAGGAGGTTATGTTTTCGTCGTGTTTGTCTGTCTGTGTGTTTGTCTGTCTGTGTGTTTGTCTGTCACCAGGATAACTCAAAAAGTTATGAACCAATTTGGATGAAATTAGCATGAGTTGTTAGGTTTATAACAAAGAGTAAATGATCAAATTTTAGTAATGGTCCGTTTGTTCGTTTGTCACTGTTTTTAATTTTATGCTTGTTAGCACAATAACTCAAAAAATAATGAATGGATCTTTATGAAATTTATAGGAATTGTTAGTAATGGTAAATGACATGAATGATCAAATTTTGGTATAAATCGGTTGGTTCGTTTGTATGTTTGACTCATATTTGTCATAACGTTTGTTAACAGTATAACTCAAAAAGTTATGAACGGATCTTCAAAAAAATTGAACAAGCTGTTATTAATATAAAAAGGCACAAATGATTAGATTTTGGAATTTATGCAAAGAAAATTATGGTTTCAGAGCCAACTTGAATTTTTGCTACCGTTGGCTCACTTGGCGGAGGTATGCGCTCTCAGGGTGCTCTAGTTTAACTTATTTTGATACAACTTGCTTAAAAAAACAGTATGGGCAATAAATGTACATTAGGAGATAGACGGGGGGCTTTTTTCCTACCGGAGCTTTTTTCTGGGTGGCTTTTTTCCTACCGAGGCTTTTTTCCTACCGGGGCTTTCTTCCTACCGGGGCTTTTTTCCGGGTGGCTTTTTTCCTACCGAGGCTTTTTTCCTACCGGGGCTTTCTTCCTACCGGGGCTTTTTTCCTCCAGGGTTTTTTTTCCCACCGGGGCTTTTTTCATCAGTGGGCTTTTTACCTATACCCCTCCGAGGCAACACTGAGCGTATAAGAGAATGCGTGACTAAACCTCATATAGTTCGTTTTTAAAGCGTTTACCGCCACTCCAAAAATAGGTAATAGCATACTAGATTGGTATGACGATGGGTAACAAAGTATATAGTACATGACAGCCAACGTGAGAATTAATACCCTTTGCGATGTCAGGCAATGTGGTGACAGCAGTTACCTATACCATAACCGTGAGAAGGTCATGCTGCTTACATCCTATTTCTAGGACCTTAATTAAATCAATGTTATTCGTACAAACACTTCAGTAGCACGACACATAATATAGAAACAACTGGGTTAGCCATGTTACCTTTAGCTCCACGAGGTCCAGGAGGTCCAGCTTCACCAGGTACTCCCGCTGGCCCCACTGGGCCAGGTTCTCCAGATGGTCCCGTGCGGCCCGCAGAACCAGGGGGCCCAGGAGGACCAGGGACCATTTCGCCGTCCACCATGGCTCCAGGGGGGCCCGGTCGTCCCACCGGTCCCTGTAAAGAAACGGTTCAAAACCGGTTACATGAAGCTTCGCTTCGCCGATAAATAGCTGGCGAGAAATAAATAGCTCGAGGGACCATATAACCGCATTTGTATTGAAAAAAAAAAAAAAAAAAAATTATTGTAAATATGTTGTGTGTGGGCCAATTTGAATTAAGGGCTATCCTGCGTATTAGGGCAGCAGGTAAGAATCATAAGCCACGCGATGTTTCGACGATTATGGTTATACTTACAGACTTTTGATGTAGACAACAAAACAAAAATCGTTGTGGGCGTAATCAATTAATATTAATTAGTTTGTCTGTCTTCAATGGTTAAAAAACGAACGTCTACGAAAGTCTGCCCATCTCAATGAAGCATTCTGAAAAGTACCAGAATGATAACGGAAACAAGAAACAAAGTTATAAAACCAGCGCACGGAGGGGCAATACACTGGACTACGGTAGTCCGAATGAAAATTCGCTCTTGTAGGTTCCGATGTCATCCCTCATTCGACCATATCTAATAACCACATTGCATTCATACGCAACGTTGAAGAACAAATAACTTCGACGAAATATCATATATACTCAGAACAAAATAGGGCAACTACATGAAGAAGAAAAACAAAAGAAAATATTTTCTGAATTTCAAGCTGAAATAGATTGAAACGCAGCTAGAGTGGCGTCACAAAAGTATTATTTTTTCTACACGTTTTCAGAATATCAACGATTTATTATTATTATGATTATATTGAGTCACTGATTATGTTAAGCCTCCGCTTCCACAACAAAGGCGATCTCACAGTGGAAGCAGGAAGAGACAAAAACATGTCGATAGAACCTGAACCCCTGCACGAGGCTACTCGTGTTCCCACACACAACCAATGCGAATGGGAGCAACAAATCGAGAAAAAGAAGAACACAGGAAAGTAACATTAGTTAGTATTATGAAAGCGGAATGAAGCAAAGTGGGGACGAAAGACAGCCGTCCCGGAGGTCTAGCTAATGGCTAAGGTATACGACCTAGTGTTTGTCGCATTTTTTGCTACTTTGTGCTTACTTCAGCGTATGATCGTAGTTTTCACTTCGATCATCTCGCTTTTTTTGCGAAACAGAAATCCTGCACAGTATCGTACGTCTCTCACATAAGCATTTTCCCGATTCATACTTTGGTAAATGTTGAGTAAATCGCTTTTCGAACACATCGATTTAAATTTTTTTTTTGGAATGTTGATGGTTGTAACATTTTCAAAACATTATATGTACAAAGTACACCTACATCAATATTATCCTATCATAAGACCCTGATTACCTCTTTGAAGCCCTATATGGGGCACCACCCCTCTCACCTGCGGGCCTACTTCACCTCGAGGTCCCGGCAAGCCTCGTTCTCCGGCATTTCCCTTCGGGCCCAAGGATCCTCTTCTGCCATCTGCTCCAGGTTCGCCGCGAGGGCCAGGTTCTCCTGTTTTTCCTGGTCGGCCTGGCAGACCGTTAGCTCCAGCCTGTCCCACCAGGCCTGGCGGTCCAGGGGGCCCTTGAGGTCCAGCTTGTCCCTGCACTAAAATGGCGTCTCCGGGTACACCCTTCTGACCTGGTGGTCCCATAGGTCCTGGACCACCGGGAGGCCCGAGGGGCCCGCGGGAACCTGAATCGCCTTTTGGACCAACAGCTCCGATTGCACCTGGCTGTCCTCCTATTCCCTGGGGTCCAGGAGGTCCAGGTTTGCCTTCTGTTCCAGGTTCGCCAGCACGTCCGGGAGGTCCTACAGGCCCAGGAGGTCCCTGCCATGAATAAGCATTGGATGATGTAATGTAAAGTACCTTATATTCATAGTGATAAACAGTGCATACGGATCTCTATTCACGTAGCAAAGCATAACTGCTACTCAATACGATACTATATGAACTACGTGAGCAGCAGTATCTGGAAATCCAGCAAATGCATCTTTAACCAAAGCACTCTGAGAGCGCATACCTCAGACAAGCGAGGCAACGGTAGCAAAGATTCCAAATTGGCTCTGAAACCATAATTTTATTTGTATAAACTCCGAAATTGATCATTTGTGTCTTTTGATAGTAATAACAGCTTGTGCAATTTTCTTGGAGATCTGTTCATAACTTTTTGAGTAATACTGCTAACAAACATGATGACAAACATGAGTCAAACATACAAACGAACAAACCGATTTGCACCAAAATTTAATATTTATGTCTTTTAACATTACTAACAACCCCTATAAATTTCATAAAGATCCATTCATTATTTTTTAAGTTATTGTGCTAACAAGCATAAAATTCAAAACAGTGACAAACGAACAAACTGATCATTACCAAAATTTGGTCATTTACTCTTGTTATATACCTAAAAACTGATGTTAATTTCATAAAAATCCATCCATAACTTTTTGAGTTATGGCATTGAGAAAAATAGGGCAAACAAAGGGATGGACATATCTGTCTCAAAAGTTAATCATCTGTTTCTCCTAACATACCTAACAATCAGTGTAAATTTCATCCAAATCAGTTCAGAACTTTTTGAGTTATCTTGGTGACAGACAGACAGACAAAGAGTCACAGACAGACGAACACAACGAAAACATAACCTCCTTGGCGGAGGTAATAATAGAAGACCATTGGAGTTCGCCAAGACCGCAATCGTCGTCTCGAGGGAGAATTTTCTCCAACTTTATCGGCGCAGTGTGATATCAGTAGTGTCATATCAGTAGTGTCATATCAGTAGTGTGATATCAGTAGTGTCATATCAGTAGTGTGATATCAGTAGTGTCATATCAGTAGTGTGATATCAGTAGTGTCATATCAGTAGTGTGATATCAGTAGTGTCATATCAGTAGTGTCATATCAGTAGTGTGATATCAGTAGTGTGATATCAGTAGTGTGATATCAGTAGTGTCATATCAGTAGTGTCATATCAGTAGTGTCATATCAGTAGTGTGATATCAGTAGTGTGATATCAGTAGTGTGATATCAGTAGTGTCATATCAGTAGTGTGATATCAGTAGTGTCATATCAGTAGTGTGATATCAGTAGTGTGATATCAGTAGTGTGATATCAGTAGTGTGATATCAGTAGTGTGATATCAGTAGTGTCATATCAGTAGTGTGATATCAGTAGTGTGATATCAGTAGTGTCATATATGACGCGGAAAACTCAAAATCCTCCGCGATCCCTGGGTTCAACAGGCAGCGCACTGCATATCAGTAGTCCAGAGGAGCTTTATTAACAAAGGAATTTTTCAGTAAATCTATGTAACGAAATCTGTGCGAGAAATTATTTCCTTCCTAGACATCCGTTACTCCAGGCTTTCATTGTAAAGGCAAAGTGGAAAACTTTTCTTTAGAATGACGAGTCATGGTATACCATGGTATACCACCACCTCTCGGTGGTGAAGTGACAACGGTTCGGCATCGCATCAACGGAGGCCCGGGTTCGATTCCTCGGACGGCACGCTACGGATTTATACTGCGTGGAGCACTCCAGCACCGAGAGGCCAGGTGATGCACGATGAGGGATCCTAAATTGACTCTCAGCACGGACTGCTTCTCCTGCTGTTCACACTACTGGATCTTCAAAATTGTAGAATTAAGGCAAAAAGAAAACCTCGATAGGTGTATCCATTGTACCCTGTATACGAGATAATAAATGATATATTTTTTTTTTGTTTTGACGATCCGATGGCTGGTGTGGCTACGACGCATTATGCTGGTGAATGACGTCCCTCCGCCTGACCTGTGTCGTCGTCGTGTAACTCGGATCAGGAGTGGTGAGGTGATAGCGAGTCGTGCTTCTCATGGAGAGTGTTAGTCACAAGGTAAAATTATTACGTTTTAGCCACTGTGATATTCGAAAACTAGTTCGAGGATTCATAGATAAACCTTAGCTGTTTCACCAGTGCAGCCTGCGCGGACAGTGAAGATACAGTGTGAGGAGAATAATGCCGCTCTAGAACACTGGCCAACGCAGAGTCCTGGCATAAATCGAGCTAAAGACCTCTAGGAATTTGGAAATGTAACTTCGCGCTAGATTCGGTCGACTCACACTAATTCCATTTGCTTAATTTGATGCTCCACAGAATCTGGGCTATCAGTTTGCAACAGGAAACTTTTCACCATGATTTACACTATGTCTGCTAGACTAGAAATTATCAGATATACTAAGCGTGTGACACTACTGTTTTGACTGCCTATGTGTTTTATATAGGGTGACCTAAAGTTATATTTCATCTTCAAGGTGATGTCCGGAGAAGCTCATCACCTACAGAACACAGGAATACCGAATAGAGTGTATACTATGTGTTTGTTTATAAATATGAGCATACTGGTTGGTGCCGTTGCACTAGGATGTTACAATTTTTATCCCCTCCTCCCTTGCCTTAATCGTTTACTATCTACATTGAATATAAATTTTTATGGAATAATACAATTGAAAGTGGACCTAAGATCCAAAAGGCAGGTAAAAAATTAAAAGTAAAGTTCAGAATATTTACGGGTTGTCATCTAGATTAGTACACAATTTTTAGTGCAGCTGAAACAATGTTGTTGAATACTATTTCATTCCTTTGTTAAAATGGAAGGACTTAGAATTATTAGTGAGTAAGCTTATCATCGGGATAGCTATGTTGACTGTTGGAAATTAGAGCTAAGATTTTACATATCAACGAAATCAAAATATCACTACAGTATACGCAAACTCTCTTCGTGCCTAAGTGATATCAATGCATATGCATGTGCCGTTCTGTATTGAAAAGTCGCCGGCTCTGACTCGCTTTGTTTTTGTCACTTAGAAGGGCAGCACAAATTATACAAGTTTTGCATCATAAATAAGAAGCGTTCATACAGTACAAAGTGTATCGAAATATTACCAGTACACCATTAGATTATAATAACGTTAATTGAAATAGTGGACCTTTCGAAAAGGTGGACCATATTTCAATGAAACTGAGCATATTTCTTGAAAGCAACATAATGTAATCACACAAAAAGCAACAAATAGGGTTGTAAGTCACTATGTTTCAGAGGCTATTTGATGAATTTTTCGAAGCTATACACCCCTGCTCTCTCTAACTTGCAGTTCGTAGATGCCGAGGTAAATCTACGGTCACTGCAGATCGAGTTCATCTTCTGAAACAATCGGCTTAAGAATATACATGCGAGCTTGGTGCACAGTTGGAAATATTGCAACATGCAGTGAGAAACCAACTGGTCTAGATGTCGGAGTCAGACCTCTTACATGACGATTCCGTAAGTCGGAGTCAGACCTCTTACATAATGACTCCGTAACGTTGATACGAGGCATGCAAAACAACGAAGAGCGTCGCTTACCTCAGCGCAGATATATATGCACTGTGATGCAGGGCACAGACTGAGGTGCTGCTGGACATTGTCGTAACCTTTTACCACTTCTTGCAATATGCTTTGCCTCGTCAGAGGGAAGATATTTTCAGTTTCAAATAGGGCAAGTTATTGAGGTATTTGTGGGAATTCTCCGCCACGTCACTGTTGAAGTTTAGGATAGTCCAGCAACGGGCGATCGTACACAGTCTAGGTGACACTGCTGATCTTAACACAAGTAAGCAAGAAAGTCTAGCAAGCATTACCGGGCGCACATTGAGCAGGGCAGATTCAGGACAGGACAGCGCAGCACAGGCGTGGTGTGCACATTGAGACGCAGTCCGTCCTCCTGTGCGTGGTTGTGTTGATCATGGTTGTTGCCAAAAACTACTCCCATCCTATGTTACGGGGACCAGCGACCAAATCGGGATTTTATAGGTTACATTAGCCATAGACTAGGCCTTCGGGACGTCAGTCTTTCGTGCCCACCTTGCTTCATTCCTAATTTCGTACTCCCATTGATCTTATTTTCATCTGTTCTTCCTCTTCTTTCCCGACTTGCTGTTCCCATGCGTAATGGTCCACCTTCGTGCATGGGTTTCCACGTATCTGTCGACATACTTCATGTCCCTTCCCTTTCTTCTCTTGAATAACTATAACTATAGTAGTGTCTAGGGAGGCTTATAACGTTGAGAGGTTTATATAACAACAATGCCAAAAACTTCATTGGAAACCTTACTTCCTGATTCCGACTTAGACCAGTTCGAGAAAGTAATAATATGTGTCATTTATAGAGCACCAGTTCGAGAAAGTAATAATATGTGTCATTTATAGAGCACCAGTTCGAGAAAGTAATAATATGTGTCATTTATAGAGCACCAGTTCGAGAAAGTAATAATATGTGTCATTTATAGAGCCCCAGTTCGAGAAAGTAATAATATGTGTCATTTATAGAGCACCAGTTCGAGAAAGTAATAATATGTGTCATTTATAGAGCACCAGTTCGAGAAAGGAATAATATGTGTCATTTATAGAGCACCAGTTCGAGAAAGTAATAATATGTGTCATTTATAGAGCACCAGTTCGAGAAAGTAATAATATGTGTCATTTATAGAGCACCAGTTCGAGAAAGTAATAATATGTGTCATTTATAGAGCAAAGAAGTCAGTGTGGAGGAGTGAATAAATTGAGAAGCGGAAAACTCATGGAGAATTTGCTTTAACTTCTGAGCTGTCTAGTGCAAAATGCAAGTTCCTCTCATATAAACAGGACGACTAATGACATACAACACTCTTTAATGGCGTATACCATCCATGCATTGTTCCATGGACGACATTGTGAGCCCTAAATTCGTGACTTGCTATCAAGCTGCGCCGCACGCGGCACAGGGAACTGTGTTCGGACGACTGCGTCGCGCAGGCCGACACAGGTCTGTACCTGTGCTGTGCTGTCCTGCCCTGCGTGTTAATATGCGCGCTTAGGTAAGAACCAGTGAGACACAGTTTTCTGCTCTGCTCTGTGCTGTGCTACCTGCGTCTCAATGTGCGCCCAGCCTTTCATCAAGAAGCCAGTGCGCTGTGAAGCAGAAGATTTAAATAGCGCGACTTACAACCTTCACTGGAAAAATATAAAGTGGATTGACTTCGCATCTGAGCCTGGCGAACGTAGAAAGCCAGCCAGGTAACATGACATAAGTTTGTCCTTTTATCTGAATGAACAAATTGAACAATGCAGCGGTGAAAAGACAGTAATTTCAGGATCTGTACCTACACTCTCTCCAAGGTTCCCTGGCGCACCTCTGGGTCCCGGAAAACCTGGGAATCCGGGATCTCCGCGCTCCCCCTTCGGACCTTCTTTGCCTCGCTTGCCTCGCCGTCCCTGTTGCGTCGAGACATTCAGTGCCAAGGATCACAAAAAAAAACTGATTAAAGTTGCTGCCGGAACTGCGTGCCCCTTGCTCTACTGTAGACATACAGTAAGTGGACTAGACATGCAAGACTCCGCTGTACAGGAGTTTTACCCAATGTAGTAAGGTTTGGGTGGTTACTAAAAAAAGTATGCACTCCTCAACATTTTCGCTGCTGCCTATATCTACAGATGCCTTTATCAAATCATGAAATGAAAAACGAATCGTAGTTTCAGCAAATACTTTAACGGTATAACCGCTAAGTATTCAGAAATTTCATTAACATTCTTTGATTCTGGCGTCGGCATCCAGATAAATTAGTTAAAGCTCTGAATATAGCCAGTAATGTTGAAGGGAGAGTAAAATGAATATATGAATATCTCAATACAGGAGTAAATTTACAATTGGGACAAGGTTACCTTGTTACCACTCCTGTTTCACGACGGCAATACTAACTCAAGAGAATAATCAGGCGCAGCGGTTGAGCCTCTACGACACTCACCATCCCGGCCCGCTAGTTAAATTGCAGCTTGCGCCACCCAATCAGAGAATCTTAGGCGTACAGTCGACATAATTCCATGTTCTCTTCGATACAAACCGAATATTTGCCTAAAATAATTTGATTGGGAAGAACGACCTGTGAATATACAATTCTATCAAACAGGCATAACAAATCCCGTAATGAAGGGCATTGGTAGCTACTTGTAATATAGAGCAACCATAGGAGCAGCTGGAGGACCGCTTCAACACAAGCAGAAGAAACGCTTTTCGAAAACAATATAATCCAACGTACAGGGAAGCCGAGACTTCCTGGTTCACCATTTTCTCCTGGGGCTCCTGTGATACCCAGAGGACCTGGGGGGCCAGGGGGTCCTCGTGATCCGGGCATACCAGGAATACCCTGGTTTACGAGATCATAAAAAAATACAAATGTATATAATTCATAAACGCGCAAAGGCTAGACCGATATAAAGTACAATCACTGCGTTATGGGACAAGGCTCACACAAATAATCTGCCGAGGGGTTTACCTGCTACACTAACGTAACACTAGATAAGTGGTTGGCCAAAGTCGAGTACAAAATACAAATACCAGTAGGGAGCATTAAACAATTTTTTAAACTACGATTATCTTTAGAGCAATAACCTGTTGTTTGCTAGGTGCGTGTTATAGAAGGGCCACAACAAACTTCTCGGTGAGGGTATCGATAAAAGTAGATTTGAAAACTTTATAAAACTTTAAAAATCGAAGTTTAGGGCACTCATTTAATGTCTGCCACCTGCTGCATTCATATAAAGAATAGTGCTGCTACTATAGCTGAGCTGGGCGCCGTCTTCTTGCGGCCTTTATGTCTCTAAAATTTCACTCCTGCCGGGCATTTTTCTTTAGAGGATTTCACCTTGTTAAACATTCTAGATTGACATAGGGACTCGTAATCGCAACGTGAAAGAGAGAACCACGCTACAGATGTGAAATTCGCTCACTTAGCAGAAACAAAAGTTTCGTATAGAAGAAGTCCATCTTCAGATGGACGTTTTTATTCTAGCGCAGTTAACATGTTTTGCACTTACAGTTTCATTTTTTTCTTTCTACTGTACCTAAATATTAAATATTTAGCCACGAACAAGTCGCTCAAGATAGTTGGCAGTGCTCCTTACAAATTGTTTATAAGCAATAAGAAACATTTGACTAACGCAAGAGAAAACTACCAATTATAGGCATACATATCTCCTTATACTAAAACTACAACATTAACTACGGACTCTGTGATTGAAGGTGAAGTAAACCCCAATAGGCTTGACCTGTCCCGAGCTTTAGACAGGTGCGCTGGCTTTGATTCGATAAATCAAGTTTCAGGCTTTAACCCCTTCATCGATTGCCCTTGAAACTTCTGAAAACCTAATCCTGCTTGGTGAAATGTTAAGTTTCCAGCCACCTCATGTGTAACTGGATTACTTCTAACACCTGCAACACAATTGAGAATGGCGACGCCAATGCTCCTGCCTGATATTCTGGAGAAGTTAAACCTTTCGGGCTTGGCTCAACTCAATTTTGACTAGCCTGTGAATGACACTTGAGTACTGTATATTTAGCTTATGCATATAACAAAAGAAAGATCTGCACGGAATGCATCTTTCCACAGTACAAACTACAGGCAGACCAGCGCACATTCATTGAGACTATAATCAGCTACGAATGAAGGAATGATATACACAGTACTAAATTCACGAATAAATATCGAGTAAAGACTTGCGTTCTATAATAACTTACATCGAGGCCCTTGGGGCCCTGAGGGCCAATGGGACACACCACCTCACACTGTGCGGGTCCAGTCTGCGTAGAGCTCCGTGCCTGTGTGTGGAGGTAACGGTACTAATGAGGTAAGAAATCGTGGCTGTGAACAACAGCTTTAGCTTTTAGTCTACGAAATTATAGGTTTTTTTTCCTACAAAGGATCAAAAGCCTCCGTCTTGACTAAGTAGATGTTTGCTTCAACACTGGAGTTGATAATTATATAGCTAATGATTATATAAATATCATTACGCTCTATATGAAACTAGGATACTTGTGGGAAACAATTAAGTTGCGCAATCTTTTGTGACAATAGAATTACACCTGAACTACAATTGCGGTATTAAAAATGATCAACTTTACATTCTTTGCTGTGGACATCTACAGAAATCTACAATCTCCAGTGTGATGTTGCTTGAATAATATGGCTGAGAAATGAGCCCCTCCACATATTAGACAGAAAATTAATGTTCCTGAAATCTTCTTTCTCTTTTTTCTATGGAGTACAGCATCAATTACATAAGTAATAATGATTAAACGAACATCAAACAGTACATGCCTAAGAAAGACACTTCACCATTATATTCGAGTTGGTAACATGAGAGGCTTGCTGAATAGTCCGGTAGAAGCTTGGAAAATAACTCTTTCTGCCCACATATAGCTACGTTTTGTAAATTTAATGCTGCATGAAAAAAAAAATAATACATGAAACTAGCAATATATTTGCATTCACTGAAAAGCGCACCCAAAACATTCAGCTTCACTAATCACAAAATAAGTGTCATAGGTGAATAGTCTATGCGCCGAGCGTCAATTAGCTGGTAACCGCAAAAAAGTATGAACTAAGAAAGCAAAATGAAATACAGCTTTTTTTGAGCTTACTACAGTCAAGAAAATAGTTGTGTTGGTTTGAGAGTGCCGCAGCACAGGTGCGTGCACTTACAGGCAGCTCATCGCAGGTCTCTCGCTCAGGCCTTGAGGGATCACAACTGAGAACCATCCACTGCAGCTCGATCTGGTGGTAGACAAGAGAAAATTAGGACTCATTAATATGACTGGTGCATTAAGTTTGGCTGCAGAAGAGAGCATCATCTTATTGTCAAAGTTAGAGAGGGACGATCGATTTAAAAGCCAATACTGTTCAATATGGACGTATCAACCCATGCTATAAGACATTATCAGCAGTCTGAAAAAATGTCGATATAATAATTTAACTAGATGCTGATCATACACAGCTATTATCATTAAATTACACTAGACTCGCGACGTGGGAACGGAGGAACTCCATGAGGTTGACAAGCCCCACGTAACCATCCAGCGAACGAAGAAAGAAAAAATAAAAAGAAAGAGAAGATCCGAGATCACAGAATAGCTCTGTGTACAAAACGTTTAAAGCTGCCAATACCCGCACCAGTAAAGACAGAGCCATCAAGACCATTCCACACATCCACACATGATGGGAAAACCGAATGAGAATACTGGCCCGTATAGAATCGTACTGGTTCCAAGGCAAACTCATGAAGAGCACCAGTACGCTGAGTATGTCTCACTCGAACAATTGGCTCCAGAAGAAACTCAGACAGTGGATGACTAGGGCAATTATATATATTATATAGCAAGCAAACCCCACTAACTCTGTGACGATGCGCCAGATCACAAGGCACACCACCATCCAGCATGAACGCACATCGACAAACCACTCTGCCAAGCAAACACAGATAACAATCGGCAGCAGAGCCCCAGACTACGGAGCAGTATTCTAGAAGAGGGAGGACATAGCAATTAACGCAGCGATGTGTCAGCTCTACCGAGCCAAACACCCTCCAAGCACGTCTCATAATACCAATTTTCTGCGATGCTCGTGAGGCAACTGAACGAATGTGGGGCTCAAACGTCAACTTTTAATCAAATTGACACCCAAGATTTCCAAGTCATAAACCACAGGAAGTGACACAGCACCCAATATGAGTGCGGAGAAAGGAGGCCTTACTATACGTGACCTAGACACGAGCATGATCTTAGTCTTGCCCGCATTTAGCCTCATCCCCCACCTAAAACACAAAGAGTCAATCACTTTCAAATCACGCTGAACAGATTCTGACACCTCCAACCTATCACTAGGCTTATTGCCAACAGCCAGCAACGTAACATAATCAGCGTAACCAACAAGTAAATTCGCTGTATATACGATGAACAACAAAGGGCCCAGAACCCTATCCTGTGGAACACCAGAAACCACGTGCAAACACTCACTCCTCTTCCCATCAACAACTACACATTGACGTCTGTCAGATAAAAAACTGACTAATTACCACGAAAACAGGACTACCAATACCCATCAATCTTAGCTTACGGAGCAACTCAAGGTGATTCACGCGAACAAAAGCAGCACTGAAGTCAAGCTGCACCAACCTTGCCTCATGACCCCATCAAGAGCCAGCTGCAACACATGAGAAATGTGAAGCAGAGCATCACAAGTTACCAAGCCATTACGAAAACCATACTGTGTTGGGGGAAGGACTCCCTGCTTCTCAAGAAAGCGACCCAACCTCGACGCAATCAACCTCTCATAAACTTCCGACAAAACAGGTGTGATCACGATGGGTCTACAGTCTGAGGTTCGAGATGAGACGAAGCCCTTCGCAACAGGTGTCACATGAACGAAACGCCAGCATTCCAGAAAAGAGCCCAGTCGCAACATCCGACGGAACACAGAAGTAAGTGAGGCTGCGAGCACACCAGCCACTCTTCGGAGAAAAAGAGGAAACATACCCGATGGATCAGTGCCCCCATAGGGGTCCAGGTCAAGAAGAAGGCGGAGCACTTCAGAAGATCTGAGAACACAACTGGAGAACCTCGGTTCAGGGTCGCACGCTAAAGGAATGCTCTGCTTCCCATCAAAGTAGCGCAACAAAAGGTCCGCCTTGGCAGCAGGGTCCGCAACAAGATCACCGCCAGTACCAATTAAATGGGGGACACAAGATCTTACACCAAGCACGGCGCTCTCCAAGATGGGACTCCACTTATGTGCCCTAACAGACAAAGCTAACAACTCCTTTGACCTCAAATTTATGCTCCCTCTCAGTTCCTCATAGGTAGCCCCAGCCCGATGCTGCAGTTCCCTGAAACGCTGAAAGTCAGCAGCAGACCGGCTAGTACGCCAGCGGGCATATGCCTCCCGCTTCAACTGGTGCGCCCTCCTACAGGCATCATCAAACCAGGGTTCATCGTCTGTCCTGACCGTAATGAAGCGGGAAAGGACATAGGCACGCACCATACCAGAGAAAAGCCGATCCAAAGTAAACTCAGGATCAGGAGACTCTCACAACACCAAAAGGTAGCGCAAGGATGGCACCAGAGACGGCGCCGCAATGCACTCTGTACTTCAAACATATTTCATGCCTAGCAGTGACTCTGGGACCCGCTGACGGACTTGCAGCGTCGCAGAGAGGGCACCATGGTCCGAAGAACCAATGGGAGATGCCACTAACACTCCAACCAAATCTGGCACGTCAGTCATCAGGAGGTCAAGAACACCTTCCATCAAATGGGTGGGACCCTCAGCCAACTGCTCACAATCAAAGGCAGTCGCGAAAATGAAGGCTGCAAGGCCATGGCAATTGGTCCTCCCAGAACCCAATCATTCCACATGGTGACAATTAAAATCGTCCATAAAGATAAAAGCAGAATGCCTATCCGATGACTGAATCCTTGCTATTGCATCTAAGAGACAATCAAAGACCCTATCATCAGCAGACAGGCTACGATACACTGAAAATAAATAAATGTTCCTGAATGAGCCACAGACTCGAAGCACCATCAGCTCACAGCATGGACACTCATATTCACTCTGCCTACAGAAAGCTTGGTCACTGCTCGGATGACGTTAAATGCCAGCTCTTTCGAAGCTACTGCTATTCCTTGTACTGTAACTCGCTTTCGTCTAGCTTTAAGCAGAAATCGATTGGACGCCTACGTGTTGCCTATAATGACATATTTCGGCGCCTGATGAATGTGCCGAGGTCTACTAGTGCAAGTATGATATTTGCTCAAAAGTATACAGATTGTCTCAAAATCAGATCAAGAAAATGCGCGCTGAGTCTCCAGTTCAGGATAGAAAAATCTGATAACGCCTTACTCAAGGTGATCCGTAACGGGCCTGGTTACAAACTATCTAACATGCATAGCCGATGGCAGCGCATACTATTTCCGAGCAGGCGAGGTCCTAATTCAAAATACTTGCAGTGCTGCAAGACCAAACATGAAGGCCGGACTTCAACAGCAACTGTATAAAACTAAACTAAAAATCAAATCTCAAAATTTAATTGTTTGGATAACGAAACTGCAAGAATGTTTTGGCAAAATTTCGAGGAATAGCAGCCGTGTTAAGTAACAAAGTTTCATTTTGTAAAGCCCGCTGCAGACTATAGTCTTTTGTCCTGTGTTTTCACTTCACCGCGTCCGAATATTTCGTTGTATCCATGCAAACCCAACTCTGAATTTTAACCGGTATGTCAGCGGGCTCAGTACGCCTCACCAGCTCAGTTGCTTGCGTCTTTTCCAATTTTGTTCGAATGGCGATTCAAAAAGCAATCCACTTTTTTGTTCTGTACACAGACACAGCAACGCTTTCGAACTCTGTGAAGTGAAAACACAGGGCAAAAGACCATCGTCTGCAACGGGCTTCATGCTGAGGCTGACCTATTGACTACTGCGCGCTCAACTTAATTAACTGAGAGCGGACGTCCAATTCGCACGTTGTCTCGATATGCAGCGAAGGCGGTACCGGTTACTTTAGCATGAACGACATGGGAGCTGAATGTGCGCCTGACACGTTGAACGCAAGATTGCTTACCGAGGCCCCCGTAGCATTTGAGGAGCTAAAATTTACTTTGGAATAGACCTACGAAATTAATAGCATGGACGTCATATTTTCGCCTCAATTTGGTAACCGAAAGCTGAACTCGGAAGAAAAAATAATCCTAGGCGCCCACCTCTTTAGCTAGCTACTTATTGGCTAACTCTTTACACCATGAAGTCTCATAACGAATTGTAATGTCTACCATCTATTCAACCAAAACGGAGTTGGAAGGGACGACGGGAGACATTAGGAGCTGTCACGTAATGCAAAACCGAGCATAGAATGTATCTTAGTTCCATGTCCACTCGAGTCAGGCTCGTCGCAAGCGAGTCCTTAAGCAAATTTTTTTGCAAGCTTCGATGACAAATTTTCTAACCCACATAGGAACCTCAAACACAAAGAAAAGACGCCATATCGTGAAGCAAGAAATATAATCATTAACATGAAACACAAAGATATCAACGTAAGATTTCTCGGGAGATAATCATAGCTTTTATTGATTGTTAAAAGAGATTAGTGATAACCTACATACGAGTATAATCATAATTTATTTTGTCGCCTACCGATGATTTGGCGAGACGAATATGAGTTTCTCGTTAGTAAATGCATGTCTTAAATTGCTAGAAAAAAATTGGTTTCCCACCGAGTTTCCTACGCTAATTAAATACTATATATTATTGGACTGAAGTTCACTAAATGCGTCGTTAGACGCGCTCACAAAGAGTGAATAATCGAGCGTTGTGTAATCTGTGGCCAAATAAACTAGTAAACAAAAGCTCTATGTTCGTATGTGAGAAGGAGGAGGGACAAGGACACTATGACAGGAACCCTGACGCCACCGGGCGCGAGCAGGAAAGATAGAGGACTGCCAAGGCGCGTTGCAATCACAACTGCAGGGTTTACCAGTATACAAGCGGCACCCACAGCTCCAAATCGTGTGCCGATCGGTACCCTTGCAAAAAAAAAAAAAAAAAAATAACAAAAGCACTCGAAGAGGGTAGACCTCCTCCAAGCAACGCAATGCAAATGAAAATTTCATATGAAGTATAATCAATCATCTGTTCCTCGTAAAATTCCTATTAGTTCGTGTAAATTTCATCAAGATCTGTTCATAACTTTTTTATTTAGGTTCCTGACAGACGGAAGATTGACAATGGCAACCCCCGGCATTCATCTAAAATGCTTTCCGGGTTACGGTAGCCCCAACTGGGCTGTAGTTGCAACTCGTCTTGGGGAGCCAAGATGTCACTCGCCTGGAAAAGCTTGGCAACCACAGATTTCCGTTCTCGCATGAGGAAATCGCCCCCTTGACAGCTTATAAACATTTCTGTGGCCATAGAAGTACAGAGTGACAATAACCAAGTCAGTTGGGAAGGATGATGCTTGTCTTTTGCCGAGCTAACTTCAGCAATGACCTGCAGTGACAGTCGCTCCAGGCGACAAGCTGCCATACTGTAGTGAATTTCATATACGTATAACGTCAATCTGTAAACAGTTTTGAAATAGTTCAGTGTTTACGATGTTTTCCCATTTAGTGACTGAATAAATACACTTCTATGCTTTTTTCGTGAAGGCAGAGATGAGTGAAATTCAGTGCTGGGCGCGATTTTCATTTTTCCAGTTCAACTTTGCTCGGCGATTTTGCCCCCGCACCTGGTGCGACTGCTACTTAGCTACTCCATTTCTTATCTCACCAGCGTAACTTTCGATTTATGACTACGAATTCATTTTTTCGGTGCGACTCCGCACTTATGCTTAAATTCGGTATCTATTGCTACGAGAGTAGGTATGAGATATCTTAAAATTTATACGTGATAGTATTATTATAATGCCTAAAAAATAAAATATCCTAAACGCTGTGTATGAGCACAACATTAATTGAATGTATGCGCAAGGAGGCCGAAAGCGCACTAAGTACGGCTTGGTTCAGCAGCAGCCGCAGCTAAGCAGGCAGAGGAAGCAGGAGTGAAACCCAGAAAGTGGTGGCTTAAAATCTAATGATTAAAAGTTAAAGGTCCTCGACATTGGTTCCTCTCTAATAGTGTTGCCAACGCAGTGTTGCCATATATTACAATTAACATAAGAGAAAATACGTCACGACATTAGATAACATCATAAGAGCACTGGCTGAGTTGGCTAGTTTTGATCAGTTTTATTATTATTTTATTATTAGTTAATTCTAGAAGGAAAAATGATAAAAATGCGGAAACTTGACGACGGCGCCACCTTGCTTAGCGCGAATTTTTCAAAAAGCTCACGACTTCTGACTTGACGACTTTGATATCAACTTTGTCTGTTAAAATGTCAAATAAGCCCAGAGTAATCATCCAGTGGATAAAAGTTATATACTATGCGCAAATCACGTACAATATACGATCGAAATTTGTACGTGTAGGTGAACCATTAGCCTACAGCCAAACTAATAGCGATATCGATCGAATGGTTGAAAGTGTGTAAAATTATCTTTTGCATAATATTATCATTGAACTCATCAATACTGACGATAGTGAAAGAGTGAATGCCAGTGGAAATTTTTATATGCAGAGATCGAATGAAACAGTTTAAGTTTAAAAGAACAAATCGACTTTACTTCAAACGTGTATAGCAAGATTTTGACAATATGTCAATACAAATGCACATAGAAGCTTTTTCATATCCAAACAAAAAGTAGAACTGAGAAAGAAGTAATTTTGTTTTAAAACAGCAGGTCTACTTTCAAGAAACAAGTATAATTGCATGGGAAATGTAAACCTTCACCAGATAGATAACCCGTCGGACATTCTAGGAGTGTTATTTATGCACAAAACTTATTAAGCGTTACGTCTCAACACTCACGGGCACAGTGCGGCGAGAGTTGCTCTGTTTCGAAATGTAAATTTGTCCGTTGACGTCGATGAGGCCCACAGGGTCGGAGAAGAATTCCTCAGATGTCCTGTAGCAGTCAACGTAGAGCACCACGCGGTCTCTGTACACTCCGAAGTGTAGCTTATGCCATTCCCTATCGAAGACAGACTGTGGGCGAAGATACAGAGGTATTACTGTAACATCTATGTATCTATCAAATGTAGTATTTTATTAGCACTTTACAAAGATGCACTTGTGACGCTCTGTAATGCAGTATTCTACAAAATACAAGTAACCAGCAATGGATTTGATACAATGCTTCCACGCCCCAATGTATCTGACGTATCGCTTACACACCAATAACAATACAACACTGGAGGCGTATTATCATATAATGAAGCATACCGGTAGAGCGCACGTGGTCCTCTGTTATATTCAACGAGGCAGTTACTTGACATCAATCCAAGATTTATCTGGAGTTAAGAAACTAATATCACATATGACAAACTTCAGAAAAAAGCGAATAAAGATGGTATGAAAAATGACGGATTGAGTTAACTGATGCTGCAACCGTTGTGAGTTTCGGAATCTAGTAAACGCCGCATAGAGATGCTCAAAGATGCAGCTACTCCGTCTTGCTGGTAACGATTTCTTGATCCAACGGGATCCCTGTGGACACGATCCGTTCTGTCTCATGTTGCAATGAGAGCGCACAGCAACATGGGCAGCCCTCGGATGGGTCAAGTCATAGGCTGTGCAGTAGAGGCGTCTCTTTGTGACCAACGTGCCAACGATTCTGCTTGATCCGTTCGTGTTTGTGACCACGTTTTGACGTGATTCTGAAAGTGATCAACCGTGATCCGCGGTGAAAATTGATCGCACCATGATTCTCCCGAGGGCTGATTGTGAGTGGCCGAGAGAGACTCCAGCCGTTGGACAAGCAAAAATTCAAAATTTGAATTGCAACTTAGCCAGCTTTTCGTATATTTAAGAATAAATTGAATAATGTTATTAAGATATTTTGTAATACTGACTTCAGTAATTGTAGTTTCGTTAGTTTTATGCCTGTTCACAATATATTAAGTACTACTAGTTCACTTATGCATTTACTTCTAAATAAATTAATATTCTTAATATATCCATTCCCCACCACTTCCATGTAAATATGATAGGCATCAATTATTTGAAACCAAAAAATGGCGTCTCGGGTTTCATTACAAAATCAATGGCCGTTCTACGTCTTTCAGGGATCACGATAATCATGATCACTGTTGTTCTGATCACGGTTGTGGCCACAAGAGACGCCTTAAGTTCAACACTGCCTGACTATTTTTTTTTTCACGACACGCGTTACACACGGCGGTATTAACTCTTTCTTGCTCAATGGGTCATTTTACTGGTGCTATGTATTTTTGGAAATCGGCGTCTGCATGGAGTCGTCTCTTACACAGTGTCTGATCTAATGTAATAGTACACACTCCACACAGTGGCACCTACTCATAAAAGGGGTGAATGAAAAGTACTATGCAGTCAGAGATTGTAGAAAATTTCTTGCGTTTATCATGGACTCCAGGATATTGCCGGAGATTGTTTTTTTTTTTTTTGCAGTTATTTTAGTCCTTCATTATTTGCGGAGATCGCGAATGACAACTCTGGAGGCTTCGTACTTTTCACTCACCCCTCGTTGGATGTACAGACCTGGGCACCCCTGAAGACGAGGGTCTGCAGGCCCCCGGTGAGGGAGGGCAGCGTGAGCTCGACGGTCTCCCGCTGGGGGTTGAGCGACACCGCGAACTGCGTACGGTCACTCAGGTCTGTGATGCGAATGATGTCCCACGCAGAGCGGGGCGGCCGGCGAGCTCGGTACGTGATGATCAGAGAGAACTGCTGGGGTAGCCCTTGTGGGAAGATCTCCCTGTATAGTATTATTTTGTTCTAATGACAACAAAAAGCAACGCGTATCTTGATCTTGTATGAAATACTCAAGAAAAAAGTAACGCATCGAGTGAACCGCCAACTGAAGTCAACTAGCCGTACGCTTACTTGCGATGCGATAATTTTAGTAATGAAAAATAATACTTGATTGTAAGGCTTCATGCTGAACTTTTCACCATGCACATTATCTACAAACTAAGTCCAGAAAATCCATTAGCATTACTCTATGAACACCTCTGTTTCAAGAGGAATAAATGAACCTGTTTGTTTTCTAATGCTTTCCTTGATTACTTTTAAGCCGAGAAGGCGACTGAGGTGAGTGCACCAACGTTATATTCTGAATCTCTTACGACGTGAACACAGCTAACATCACCAAAGATGCATAAGGCAAGGAGCTATGAAAAAAATTAAAAAATAAGTTCCACAGTAGTCTAATTTTCCATTTCTGTAGGTTATGCACTTCGAACAAATATTTCGCAAGAATTAAGGACTTGCCGAGGGATTTTTAACATTTTCGAAAATATGCGAGTTTAAGAACACGCAGTTCATCCAGTATGAACTAGGTTAAACGAAGCATTTTGCAACAGCCTAAATATGAGAATTTTTTTTTCTGGTTTTGATTATTAGTGAAGATACTAAAAAGATGAACGGTTTTCACTTGGTTGATGCTCTAGCAACTTCATTTTGGTAATAAAATCCTGTGACATCTACTCTCAATACTTTATAACAGCTGACCGTGTAGCCAGCTGGAGGTCCGTTTCGGAATGGAACCTGTAGGCCGTCTGCATCTCACTGGACCCCCGGACTTTCTTCACCCCTGGGGAGCTCGCCTCTAGCACATCCAGTCGAAATTTGCGGATGAAATCAAAAGCTTGCAAGTCGTCTTCTCCAGGCTGGTAGTCCGCGCAAGGTCCATCTAGCGTCTCATAGCCGTATTCTGAAAACAATACATATTGTTAAAGAAGCTTGGTCAGCTGTTCTCCAATTCAACAAGTTACCACAAGCCTGTAAAGCCCGCTGCCAACGATTATCTTTCGTCCTATGTTTTCACTACCCACCACCTTTCGAAGGTTTAGGAGTGTCCATGCAACCATGAGCGACTGTGTACGTCAATGCCAAATGATTCCCTAAAATGCTCGCCATCCCATCAGTTACGTTAGAAAGAATCACTGGGAAAGTTCTTGATGTTTCTTTTTTAAATTTTGAGCGAATAACAAATCAGAGAGCAGTGCTCGTTTTTTGGTCTTTTAATCGACACAAGCATGTATTCGAATAGTGGGGGTAAACCACAAAAAAAGACTATCGTCTACAGTAGGTTAAACTCGCGAATTTACTTTCAAGTCACACACCAATGATATTTGCGTGTGTACACTGAACATTCCCATCATTGCACGACTCTCTATAACCTCTCAGCCACTGCAGTAAGCTCCTGATAATCAGCACCAAAGCTTTCTCCAATAGAAAATGTTTCGTATTTTGTTCACCGAGCAACGCGCACGAGCACGATTAATGCAAGTTTATTGACTGATACCACTGAAAGTTCAGCCCCTAGCAAGCGCGTTACTGAAAGAATAGCTATATTTGCGAATAGATACTCAGAGTTAAAATTGCGAGTACGTTTTAGGAAAACGTTGAGGATGAGAGCTGCTTGCGGGTGAGTTTTTTTGCTGAAAGAAGTATGTGACTTGCGTACTTCTTGGATTTAAGAGCTGCTTTCAATGATTTTCGTACTGCCATAGCCAAGTACAGTAGAACTCCCTAAATAGCGACTTCCAAAAGAAAGAAAACTGCAAAAAGGGAGACTATAAACAGCGCCGCTTGTAGTAAATTGTAGCGATGACGAACACCATATTGGATGACTAGTAAAAGTATGCAATAAAACCTAATTGGTAGGTACTATATTCAATTGTACAAATTCACAATTTCATTTGGTGAAAGCCAAAGGACGTTTTTATGAATGTAGGGGAAACAATATACTGCAGAACTGGTCATCTCGAAACCGATCGAGACTCCTCCCGGAACGGGGACAATATATGTACTTCTCTACGCTTTAGGAGTTCCACTAAATTTCATATACTTTACTTTATAGTTTTGTTCATAGTCCACTTCGGTTTATAACTTTACACAATGTACACCCAGTAAATAATTATTTTTCATTAAATTATTAGATTTAATACTCCACCCCCTATATAGTGTGATGCAAGCGTGGGGCTGTCGTATGCGAACACCTCGGACGACCGAGTAGAATTCAATAAGTCATGATTTGTCTCAAGTCGGCCAAGTGCGCTTCTACCAGCAAAGAAACAAGGCAAAAAAGATTTAATGAAAACAATGGAGAAAAAGATCAGACGAGAAAGAAACACCCTAAGAGAGGGCCCGTGCGTGGCCCCCACACGGGAGCAGCTAGGAGCCCTGCAAAATAAATGGCCACCACGATCGGCGGCCCACCTCACGTAGCGGAAGGGTAAGTATAGAGAATCTACCAAACTTGCAAACTAATCTTTTCAGCAGGAAGTTAGGATCTGCAACATCATCTGCGGAGAGCCACTCAAATTATCTCCTGGGAGCGTAGGGTCCAAAATACGGTAGTCTAGCAGGGATACGGTACACCATAATATTCTCCTGAGAGGGTACGTAAGTCCCTCCACTGGTGGATCTGTACATTAGATCGTTTACGCAAATCGCTCCACTGGGAGGTACTTATAGTTGACTGGGAGATATTCATTGTCTACTTAAATCTTTCCACTTGGTGACAGCAAATGGGAATATAAATACCCAATAGTCTTTAGTATAATGAATAACGATTATGTCTCACTCACGAGCTGCCGAAAGGCCTACGAGCAGCAGCAGCTGCACTGCAGACTGCAGCACCTTCAGCTCCATGCTGCACCGCACCTCCGCCTGTTGAATGCAAGAAAAAACTTAAATAATAATCTTCGCAGTGCCTCTGGCTAGAATAGTTTATGACCTATTACAGTTGCTGAAAGTCTTGCACGTGACATCTGTGATCATACAGACCACCAGTAACCCTATTGTTCACTTAGTTACGAAAATGTTTATCTTACAATCTCTTATAAAAAATTCACAGTTCTACAAATTTCACCAGGTCCACAAAGTCCACAAAGTCTCAAGCCCACGTCTATAGTGCTTAATACGCGGTTCCCAGGCTCGTATCTTTGATACGGTGTTTAGATGGCTTCGGACATGCATACGGACGGACCGACGGCTCTCTTATTACAGTATACTGTCGATCAATACAATAATTCTGTTTGTCCTTCCGTCTGTTACTTAGCTCGTACAGCCGTGACACTGACATCAGTATTAGAAGGGCAATATTAGGGTCTTCTTTAGGTATCCATGATGCGACCTGGGAAGGGACCGATAGCTGAAGAAATCAAGTTCAACAAAAACGCCTCTTGGTGTAAGACTATCACCCGCGATGGGGGTAAATTCAACGACGTCATTTTTGATGGCCAGCTTACTCTAGAGTTTTGGCATGTTTCACATCTAGGTCAACCCACCTAACTCTACAAAAAAAATTCTGAACCTTGCTCAACTCCTTCTCCCATTTTTGGGTGGACAGACAAACAAATAGACAAACATACAACTTCAGCATCAGCGCTGGTCGCTTCGCTCGCGGGTGATCAATATACGCCGCTGCTGCTTGCAGGTCTTAGGTAGAAGATTCGATGTCCTACCTGGAACATTTCAACCTTCGTATGCATGATACGGGTCCGAGAGCACCATAATTGACGGACAATTTTCTTTGTTCTGTAGCATTTCCACAGGTTCCTTCAGTACTAGATAGAGATAGGAAAAAATTAGGATGATACGGGGCTGAGCTATCACTGAAGAACATTGCTCTTGTTCTGTGGAATTTTCATTGGTTCCTGCTAGACGCTAGTTATTATAATGTTCAGAAAGAAATAATGGATTTATTATAGTATGTTGATACAAAAGCGGGACCTATGCGAACATGGCCCTCCGAAAAGCAAGTTTATACATATGTTCAACATCAAATCTAAATTCTTTATAATATTAATTATTATTGAATCTGAACTCTGAAGACGTTAAGATTTTCTGAAATTTAGCCAGGTTATCACAAAAAAAAATGTAGCCGTGATACAGAGTTATCCAAAGCATCTACGTGCTGTAGTTGGAGTCACTGCAGCGGACAATGTTTCAAAATTTAAAAACATTTGCTTGTTTGAAAATTATTTTTATAGCTTTGGATAACTCGGTATCACGGCTACATTTTTTTGTGATAACCTGGCTAAATTTCAGAAAATCTTAACGTCTTCAGAGTTCAGATTCAACCATCTTCAACCCTCCCACCTGATTAATTATTATTATTACTATTAGATAGTAGAGTTCAAATATCTATATACTCGCTACAACGGCGATCACATTGAAAAAAAGGGACAATATGTTGATCGAAACATGGCAGGTACTCGCTCCTACACAGGACCAATTCCTATAGGCATTAAACCCGCGAAGAAAAGACGAAAATTTAGTTATTATGTTATACACTTTAATTTACGCCTCCATTTCCATAACAGCTGCGATCTCAGAGAGGAAGAAATTCAAACACAAAGTGTGTCGACAGAAACGTGGAATCCATGCGCGGGGGTGTTCTTCTAAGGGATCAACGAGACTGGGTACAGTAATCCGGGAAAAAAGAGGAACAACAGAGGAAAGTAACATCCGTAGGTGTATGAAAGCGGAAGGAAGCAAAGTGGGCCCGAGGGATAGATGTCCCGAAGGCCTAGCTATAAAGCTAAGGCAATACATAAGGACCCATGGGAGCACGCCTCCCGTAACCTAGGAGGGTGTTCTCTCGGTGGCCCAGTGACAGCGACCCCGCATCTGCGCTGCAGGTAATGAGTTCGACTCTCAAGACTCACACAGCGCTGAGAATGCATGGGTTTACACTGCATGGAGCATTTCGGCTTCGAGTTTAGAGAAGTACGGCTCAGGATTTTCAAACTGGCTCTCGGGGTAGACTACTTCCCCTGTTCTTCACACTGTTATATCCACAAATATTTCAAAATAAAATTAAGGCTAAAAGAAAACCTCGCTATGTGTATCCAATGTTTGAGAGATAATACGGTTAATATAGGCCAACCTAATTACCACTATGGCTTAAGACATATCATATGACTCCTGAGGGGTCATATGATCGACATAAACGTCGGGGTTCTGCGTTATTACGTGGTCACCACACCATCTGTATGAGACAATAAATGAGTTTCTTCTAATTCATTGTTGCATATGTTGAATGACAAAATCCTGATAAGATGTAAAATACTGCGGCTGGTTAGTTTTTACTAGAGAAATGAAAAAAAATACATTCAAAATGAAATAGACACCTTGTAATCAAAAAGGCACTGTAGCAGTTAGTGTGTGAAGACATACTGCACGCAGACAGATCCATGCAGAATTGCAGATAGATTTTCTTGTATATCCACCTTCACCGAGCTGGAGGGAACGTTCCGTCTATTCCGTCAACGACTGTAGAGCACTCGAAGAGCGCATACCTCCGCCAAGCAAGGCAATGATAATGAAAATTTAAAAATGGTCCAGAATACAGGATTTACTGAGGGTCATCATCAAAATGTAAGCAACTTTCTCGTGACGTACTATAATGTTCTTCAAAACTTTGTGAGGATCCGTCTCTGACTTTTCGAGTTACGATGTTAAAAGCTAGAAAGACAAACAGACTGATAGATTATCTCAAAAACATAGTCATTTACTCCTCGTGACATTCTTAAGTTCCTATAAATTACATCAAGATCCGCCCATAGCTTTTTAACAGACAGAGAGACAGACATACAAACAAACCGCGACAACAATACAGCCTCATCGGCGGAGTTAACAATGGACACGAATTAAAAGACGAATAACTGCGAGAAGAAACTTCTAAAACTAGGACGCAAATTTGATAGCAGATTGATTATATAACATGTGGTATTAGTAAAATCTTGACCTTCCAGGAGGAATCTCTCATGCAAATGGACACGGTGCGTCTATTCTTCGCGCCTATAGCTCATTAAGAGAATACCGGTAGTATTTTCCCTTTAATTCATGTAATTTAGCTTGTTCGATTGTAATTAACACAGATTAACTGATGTACAGGAGTCATCAATTGGTGCGGCGAAGTGAAGCCGACCAGGTTTAACTTGTCCGGCACTTCAGACAGGTGATCGGAGGCGGAGGCATCGTTCCATTGAATCGGTTTTCACGCGTTAATCCTTAATTGATGTCCTGGAGACAATCAGCAATTCAATTTTGCTTCGTAAAGTAGTTGGAGATCGGTTTCAGTCAAGTCTTATGTGTACTAGAGTTGCTTTCAACATCTGCAATTCTATGAGATTTATAGTGGCGAAACCAACGCCCCTGTTTTATGGGCCAGACAAATCAAGCAGAAGATTTATGTATTCGACTTTGGCGAGCAGGCAATGACATCTAATAAGCCTTAAGACTAACGTACGATGCATATTATGAAAAGAACACTAGTAAAGTCATCGCCTAGGTTAATTAGAAAAAAGATTGAGCTCCCCAGGAGAACACAATTCCATAAACTCTATATATACAGTGGAACACACAACCGGCCACGAGCACGCCTATGTTACGCAATATAGGTTGTATAGCAGTTATTAATAGATTCCATGAAGAAGGAGTCGATAATAAGTTATTGCTACCAAAAGCATTTTTCCCCGTGGCCTGCAAAGTTGAAGAGAAACACGACGAGGAGTAACCATTATTCATAACATTCAGACAACAAAAAGATCGCTTTTGGTGCTGCCAGTGTGAAGCACTATCATGTACAACGAAAACCTAGAATGCTTTCAAAGGTTACATCCATATTATAGTTTCAGATTTTTCGGTGGACAACAGCACAAAGAAAAACGTTTATTATTTGCATGTTTATTATTTGCATCGTCTAAACTACGTTCATACTTAAAATCGTTCGTAGTCGCTGCAGAGTCTCTTAAAAAAACAAAAACAAAAACAAAAGCAGACAGCTGTCCAACTTTTAATTCGCCCCAATATCCAAACTTTGCAACAATGACGCTTGCTAAGCAAAGTGAACAATTCGTCAAGCATACTCGCAGTTGTGAATGCAGGGACACGACGACATATTCGAATATTTCGAAGCATGAGCATAGCGTAAATGATTAACGTGTGGACAGGGATCCGCACCCACGTACTGAATATTACACGCTATAGCTGATGACTCTTAGGTTACTCCGTAGCAGCAAGCGCACACTTAATTGCCTTCTCACTACTGCCTCCCTGTAACATACAAGGAGTCGTTCTGAGGCCAAGGAGGACGGCAGCCTGCACTTAGAATAAGGCCTTTCACAGAGGCAGAGATTTCATCAAGTCAAACTGAAGCGGATGTGAGCCTCAATGCTTTAATTGCTATTGCATCTTGGTGACACACTTAAGGAGTGTAGCAGCCTGCTTGCTGAGTGCCGACAGCTACACTCAGTTGGGTAGCATTCATCTCTTACATGCATGCAATGTCCACGTCTTTCTTGCATTCTTTTTGTGACGACGGTATTCGTCTTCCCTGCGCTGGTAATGACACCTATATTTCTCTTTCGCTTTAGGCTGTGGCCTGGAGTTTTTTCACATACCACGTTGATAAAAATTAATACAAACGACTCCCAGCAAATTGAAAGACAACATAAAGCAAAATATGTATTTATTTACTTAGGAATGTGCGCATAAAATATATTTGTATACAGTATATTAATTCTTGTACGCTATCTCTGCTTTTGTGTCGAATGCATTGCAATTTTTGCTCAGTATTACTATGTATCAACGACACACTTTATTAAATAGTGATTTCTTTCCATAGTAACTGAAAATATGAAAAATCTCTAGCTATTCGCCGGGCACGAGTGCTCAGTTCATTGCAGGACAGTTTCCACAACAATGGTCTCTTCAGGACAGTTTCCATAAGAAGGGCCTTTTATTGTGTAGCCAATTATCTATGGTCATCCACTCACTGCCAATAAAGCGAGTAAAATGCCATGTGATGTCTATGCCGACGTAAACACTCTTTAAAACGCGGCATTACATTACGAGCTATTACGAGCTAAACCTTCCTCGTGGAACTTCTCAGACACTTCGTATAAAGTTAAAGATTTCATAACCGCACAGCTGCGGAAACGTATAGAAGAACATGGCTGGTAAAGCTTCGCGTTCTTCCTCCTGATAATTTAATCATTTTGCCTCACTGATACATTTACATGCGGCTCGTACCGATTGGGTAGTCGAAGTTTATCTAAGCCAAGCCCGTTCGACTTGACTTATCTGGGACTGCTGCGAGAAACTTTCGCTTAGACACTTCCAAACACCATGCAGGAGTTAGAAGCTAACCTGACATGTTGAGCGGCTGAAGACTCCATTTTACGGAGCAAGATTAAGTTCTTGGAAGTCTCAAAGGTTATTAATTAAGGGTCAGCATTTGAAGCTGGAAGCAACAGGTGAGAACCAAGGCATTTGTCTGGAGTTTCGGGTAAGTCAAGCCTTGAGGACTGAATTTCGACCGCCAATGTAAGGTCCCATAAATAATGCAATGCGTGTCGGTTACAATAACTTCTATCATAGTTTCCAGATCTGAAGTGCATAATTTACACTTTCCTGTAACTTAATGAAGTTTTCGAGAATTCAGGACGAAATTATTTACACTCCAAACAGTCTATATAAATGAGGAAGATAAACACACAAGCGCCGCGAAGAGATGCAGGGATAAACCTAACGAAATTCTGAAGCACAGAACAAAGTAGACTCAGCTATATATAGTAGCAAAAAAGGTCTACCTCTAGTTATAAATTAAGTTTCACTGAATGAAGCTGAAAAAATGTATCCCCTGGCCTTTTTGTCCCCAAAATGTATCCTGTTATCGATTGCAAGGGCAATCAAGCTACTATTATTATATTGAGTAGTTTAAGCCTCCGCTTTCACTACTACGGCGAACAAACAGAGGAAGGTTAAAAAAGACATACAGCATGTCGATAAAAATATGGAACCCATGCATGAGGGTGTTCCCACATAAGAGAAATGCAGATATGAACAGCAAGTCGGGAGGAAAGAGCCACAACTGAATGAAACATCATCCAGTAGCAGCATGAAAACGGAGTAAAGCCTAGCACAGTGAGAGCGGAGAGAAGACGTTCCTAAATGCTAGTTAAGGCTAAGGTAACCTATTGGCACTTCTGGGGGCTGTACTCCCCATAGCACAGGATGGGCGAACTCAACTAACCTGACCTTCTATGGCCCCTTAGTGCAACGTCTAATTTGTCCGACCATTACATGTTATCGAAGGAAAGCTAGTTTCGGTTTCACAATACGCAACACGATCTCCGATTTCTCGAGAGCTTTGGTCCGTAGATAATTTAACAACGGCAAGGTACCTAAGAGTTATTATACTTTAGAGCCTGCACACACGCTAGTCAAAATAACGAGTTCTCCTCGACCGACTGCGTTTATAAGTATGTTGCGCGCGTTTGGTGGATTTGCGCGATCGATCGCGCAAATCCACCAAACGCGCACAACATGTCCATTTAAATGTGGAGTTATAATGTCCTCCAAGTGTGAAGAGATGTCCGGAACTTGACAAACGGCACTTGCTGAACAGGCTGAACAAAAGGCTAACTTATTTACACTATTTTTGGATAACTGAAACCAGAGTTAGCGACAGCTCAAGAAAACATGCGGACGATTAACGAAAAAATCTGAACCAATAATGATCCTACGCCACCATTTATGTATGGCGGGCCAATTGACACTCTTTACTGATTCACGTTTTCACTAACGTAGAGCTTGACGAAAGTCAAAGATTTTTTTTTCTTGAAGATGCTCTTCATCAAAAAAAGAAAAGATTCCAAAAAACCCTGGTATATTGTTAGAAAACCGTAGTGATGACTTTTTTCCGTCTGGGAAATTCATTTTCGTCACACTTAGAATCAAATCACTATTGGCTTAGCAGGAAAATATCTCAGTCTCGCCATACAACTCCTCCAACACCCGCACCTTCATATATGTACGGATAGATACACCATGGAGCACCTACGCACGTACTACATATTACACCATCTACACATCTACATGGTCCGCATATAGAGATGCCTTCTAGAAACAACTATCACTATGGACAGAGCAACTTTCAAATAATCTTACCTGTTGGCGGGTTATTCTCAGTTACAAGCCACTAAGACACGCAATAAACAACCATACACAACCGGCTGCACCGCTGGTTCGGCAGGATGGTAGTGGTGCAGTGCCTATAGTGTGGCGCCGCGGCAGCGACGGGTAGGATGCTACTGCGCTGATCTGGGCCGCCACATGGTCATGAGGGTCACGTTTCTGCCACCACACTTGGCCCTCTAACTGCCCTCACCATACTGCTCTGCTGCCTCCCTCGGGCCTCGCTCGCGTTGTTCCCCTCACCAGTCCTGCTGACGTATTATCGTCCGTCTAAGGGTTTGACGCGCGCACGTTACTTACCGCAGGGGTTTTAAGACATTGCCGTACGTTGCTGTAGGGGCTTTATGGGGAATAGACGCAAGCTGCTGCGGACGATCAACAGCCAATGGTCGCACGTTGCTGTAGGGATTGTGCGATCATGCAGTCTTACGTTACAGCCGGGGTTTTACGACCCGCGTCGTACATTGCTGCTGTGGTTGAATACGTAGCTGGGTTTAATGCTCATTCACGCTTCGGCTGAAGACGACACTGCTTCAGATGGAGTAAAAGAAGTACACCTCAGCGCTGATTCAACAGTCGTGTGCCGAAAGGCTGTAAAGAAAATCATCGCATCTAACTTTGGCACCCGCACACAGGTGCAGGTAGGGTGTAATAAAAATAATACTGTTATTATAACCTGGGTACCAGTCTGAACAACTGAAATTTCATTGTGGTTTCTATATGTACCATAGAGATGATGAGACATAAACTGGTTGACCACAGCTAATATTGCAAGTTTGACTTAATTTAGCAATATTTTTTTTTCATTTTTTACCTTAAAAAGAAAGTATAATTCGAAGATGAGGACGTTGTGACCAAAAGAAATTATGGAAACTCAATAAACTGCAACAATTCGCTGTGTTGTAGCTCGTCATGTACGGAAAAGACGCAAAACTTATAAAGTTATCTCAGAGTTTGCTTGGGAATCGTTAGCACAATACACACGAATAAATTTTGTATGTCTAGCATTTTCATTTCGATGATATGCGACCTGTTATAACCCGCGAGCTAGGCGAAGAGAGGTGATCATGTTTCCGTTGAAGATTTAAGTATATTTGTCCATATGCCTATTTGAGTATTTGTCTGTCCACACAACAAGAAGGAGCAGGAGCTGAGCAATGTTCTTAATATTTTGCAGGGCGTCAGGTGGGCTGACCTAGATATGAACAATGGTGAAAAACTAGAGTTAGACAGCCATCGAAAATTACAGAGTTAAATTTGATTGTCTGTGCACCCAAAAAGAGGCAGAAGGAGTTAATTCATAATAATAATAATTCATTAGAGAGCCAGGTGGGTTGACTGAGATATAAAAATGCCAAAAATCTAGAGTTAGCTGGCCATCAAAATGATGGCGTTGAATTTATCCCTACCACTGTTGATGGTCTTACGTCACGAGGCATTCTAGTTGGTCCATGATTTTCCCAAAATGATTCCAAATTCAAATAAATTTTTCCATACTCAGGTACAGCGCGGGTGCATTGAACTGTCGTATCAAGCTTGACATTCGGACCGTTGCTTCCTATTGAAATATGAAAATTGCCGCTCCTTTTCACTGAAGGCATTGACCGTCTCGGCACCGACAGCTTCGGAGGGGAGTCCATTCCAGATATTCACTGTGAAGTACGGGATAACTGGAGGTTGAGTGCAGTTCTCCGATCTATGTGTTTGAGTTAGTGCTGCCGTTATATATGAACAGCGGAAAGTTTAGTGTCATCGCCGAGGCTTTTCGTTCCCTCTTTCTCTTAACTGTTTTTTAATCCTCCTTAGTCTGGTCCCACTGTTAATGTCCCAACTGTGGCCAACAGCACCAATCTACAGGATGGAAAATTTTCACCCCCATTCCTTCTTGCGGTCAAAGATCCCACAGACTCCGGCTCTGGAGGCAGTTGCACTACCTGGCTAGGGCCAGGTGGTGTGGACCTCCAGTCGCTGCTGCCATTGGAAGAACCTATACTTGGTCGGGGGCAAGCTGCCCAAGGGAGTTTGGTCGGGGTCTGTGAGGGTGGCGCTTCCACTCCACCCCTGGGAAGCTAAAAAACGTGAAACGATGCAGGGTAACGTGGGGCAGCACGCCAATGTGGGGCAAGGCGCCTATTTTCAAATTTCAAATTTTGCCTCTGCTATGCATTCGATGTCACCGGTTAGTTTGGGAATCCGCATCAAGAAAGAGCTTCAGGATACCTATAATCTATATTATACTAAAACTCTGGGAACTTTGCTTGCTTATTTATTTATTTATTTGTATCTTGTTTGACACAGCTTCTTCGCTTTTAGACGCAAAGAAATTCGATGGATTAGGGTCGGGCCTCTATTAGAACCTCATTGACGCATTCAAGGAGCTTCTATAGAGAAGGAGGGAGCCAGTAGCCTAGCCCGTTGAAGCTCAAGAGTCTCTTATGGCTGTCAGCCAGTTGTCCCATGAACTCATCTCATGTTAGTAAAGAGTCTCTTATGGCTGCAGCCAGTCACTTAAGCACCAATCGCATATCAGCAACTCGGTTCGTCTGCTGCTCCCCCGTGAAACTCAGTGCTCCCCCGTCTTTTCCACCAATGAACGTCTCAGCCATAAGAGATCTGGTTGACTCGCTGGCAAGTCTGTAACAGGGCCACAAAGCTCCCTCCTTCTGTATTGAAGCTCCTTGGACGCATTCTTTCCATGGATTAGCTCTTTAATTCGATTGTATCTGTGATACGGAAGTTAAACTGAGCTGGGCCTCAAGAACGGGCATGATCAATTCATCGGTTCCATGGGCAATATAACTGAAGTGCGTAAGATAGAATAATTACCTCCGCCAAGGAAGTTATGTTTTCGTCGTGTTTATCTGTCTGTATGTTTGTCTATTTGTCTCTTTGTCTGTCACCAAGATAACTCAAAAAGTTATGAACCGATTTGGGATGAAATTTACAGGGATTGTTGAGTATGTTTGGAGAAACAGATGATTAACTTTTGGTGAAGATATGTTCATCCATTTGCTTGTTTGCTTGGCTGCCTCATTTTTCTCAATGCCCTAACTCAAAAGGTTATGGATGGATTTTGATGAAATTAACATGAGTTGTTAGGTATATAACAAAGAGTAAATGACCAAATTTTGGTAATGATCCCTTTGTTCGTTCATTCGTTTGTCACTGCTTTGAATTTTATGCTTGTTAGCATAACATAATAACTTGAAAAATAATGAATGGATCATTATGAAATTGATAGGGGTTGTTAGTAATGTTAAAAGACATAAATATTAAATTTTGGTGCAAATCGGTTTGTTCGTTTGTATGTTTGACTCATGTTTGTCATAACGTTTGTTAGCAGTATAACTCAAGAAGTTACAAACGGATCTTCAAGAAAATTGCACAAACTGTTATTACTATCAAAAGGCACAAATGACTAGATTTTGGAGTTTATACAAGGAAAATTATGGTTTCAGAGCCAATTTTAATTTTCTTGCTACCGTTGCCTCGCTTGGCGGAGATATGCGCTCTCAGAGTGCTCTAGTTTGGTTTTGCTTACAACCTGGGTGTTGAATATTCGGAAGCAAAGAATCTGTTGATAGTGAACCGAACGGGCCGCTCCTTGACGGACAGAAGAGGACGGCCGAATAGCGGGTGGTCTGTGCCCAGCTAAGCAACACCTGCATTCTTGCGAAAGCGAAGACGATCGTAGGGACGACCCAACGGGTCACGGGCCGTACGTCTAGTATTATGCAAGAGTGAGGCCTCTATCGATTAACTATGATCCTCTGTGAGCTTCAGAAAAAGAAGGTGGGCGCGCTCAGCGCTGCCCCACGTTACCCTACACACCTCACGTCATTACAATAATGTTTAAAAATAATGGTTTTCGACTGCTCAAAAAATGCGTAATACGAAAGTAGGTATTACACTATCGTAGTGAAATCAGCTTCATTAAACGAAACACTTCAATGTCTCAAAAATTAACGAAGGAGCGAATTCTGACCCCTAAATTCCTGTAAAATGAGGAAATTTGTGACTTATTTCAAGCTTAGCTGCATTTTTTTCAGCACCTGCTAATATTGATGAAACTACGCATCATAAGAAGAATGCACGAAAACCAATTCTTGGTTCGTATTAACGATTTTCCTCTTGTTATTGCTGGTTTCTCTACGTTAAATACCACACGCTGTCTCAAGGTGAGTTCAAATGGCAGTTTTTACCTCCTCCAGAGAGGTGATGTTTTTGGTCGAGTTTGTCTTGTTGCTTGTCTGCTTCCGAGATAATCCAAAAAGTTATGTGCGGATCGTTACGAAATTTACAGCGATTGTTAGACATGTTAGGACTGGGAAGCAAAGAGCCTAACGTGAGGACTCACGGGAAACTAACATCATCAGTGGCGTCAACATCGACGAACGGTGCGCCAGAAAGATCGTTGTCAATTGCAAATTTCATCCCTTAAGCACATAAATATTTGAAGAGAACATATAGTAATGGAATAATAAACAATTATCAACCAAAAATTGCAGTGGAGGCTGATGGAAATTTTCACAGCACCAGTGGCAAGCGCCCTGATTTAACTTGTTCTTTCAAGTGAACCCTTATTTACGCTTCATATTCAGTTCACAGTGCACTTCAGAAAATATATTTAAACGTATCACGGCATTTTTTCAACCTAATTCATTCAATCTGCTGCTCAGGACTGTCCAGCTACTTGAGCTGCAATCAAGCGCAAGAGTTGCGAATGATACAAAACTATGCCATCCTGCCACGAAAAGAGCCGAGCTCCAACAAAACCTTGAACACCTCAAGGAATGAATCACAACGTGGCAGATGAAGCTTTAATGTCGACAAATGTTCAGTAATGCACCTAGGGCCGGATAACCTTTCAACCCAATTGAAAATGAACGGGACAAAATTGGCTGCTGTCACCCAACAATGTGACTTGGGAATAATTATTAACAAACAAACAACAGCACAGCCAGCAAGTTGACAAGAGTGTGAAAATGGCAAGCAGCGTACTGGGATTCATCACCCGAAATTTTGAATACAAGTTTGAGGATATCATTATTCCTTTATAGGCGTTAGTGCGGCTACACTTAAAATTTGCTTTTCAGTTCTGGTTGCCACATCTGTGTAAAGATATCGATAACACGGAAAGAGTCCAACGCAGAGCAACGAAATTGATACCTCAGCTGCAAAATAAGCCGTATGAATGTCGCTTAAAAGAACTGGGCTTGACCTCTCTCGAGCAAAGACGACTCAGGGGGCAACTAACAGAAACATTCAATTATTTGAATGGTTTCAACTATACACACCTACAACAGGACTCCTTGAAAGAGACGTTAGGCATAAAGCTCGAAGAACAAGCTTAAATCAGCAGTTCTTTCCGTATTTCATAGTGAGCATTTGGAATAGACTATCTTCCGACGCTGTCGGTGCGGAGACGGTCAACGCGTTTAAAAATCGTCTTGACATACATTGCGTAAGACATCCTCCACACCTAAGAACTCCTCCTCCATGAGTTGCAAACTCTAATGGACAAAGCTTCCAAGTCCACCTTAATTCATCTTCTTCTCTTTTCCGCTCCAACCACACAGATAGACGTCTCTAAGCTCCGCATATCAGCGGCTACTGATGGTGTTTGCGCACATGCATGATCGTGTTTTTTGGCTGACATCCTTCCCCCCCTCCTTTTTTCTTCTCTTTTCCTTAGTCAACTATATCCTACTGACATAATGGCAATAGCCCATAGAGGGACAGGGCGTAAGTCCCGGTGTCTCTTCGGGAATGGGCCTTCTGGTTCGTCTACTGCCGCCTATCTAATATAATCTAGAATACGGTATAATGATTGTCGTCAAGTACAGAAAGTTTGAGCAATAACTGTTGTCGAACCCTCAAATACTTCGACTCGTCGATGTTACGTCGTTTCACTACATGCGGTCACGGCTAAGTTTTATTTTAGTCCCATTGAGTCTTCCCTATACAATCTTTGTTTCTTGGTTAGGAGGGACAAATTAATAACTTTTGGTGAATGTCCGTTCAACAGTTTGTTTGCTATTTGTCTTTCTCGTTTCTTTTAGTACCATAACTCAAGAAGTTACGGACGGATTTTTCTTAAATTTACACGAGTTGTTGAGTTGCTATATCACGAAGCGTAAATGACAAAATTTTTATGATGATCAGTTTATTTGTGTCTATGTTTGTTAGCAATGTAACTCAAAAAGTTATGCACGGATCTTTATGAAACTGACCGGAATTTTAGAAATGTTAAGACTGAAATGAACAACTTTTGATGATCGATTTGTCTGTTTGTGTATTTGACTAATGTTTGCCAGAATATAACTCAAAGAGTTACGAACGGATCTTCAAAACTTACAGAAGCTGTTATTACTGTCAAAAAGATTATGGTGCTGATAAAGTTTCAGAACTAATTTGAATTTTTCGTTAACGTTGCTTTGCTTGGCGGAGGTACTCGTTCTCAGAGTGTTCAAGTTTGAACGCTTTTTTTCAGCAAATCGTTCGAATGTCTTGTTGAGTGACGCATACATCACTGTGCGTCCGCCAAAAATTTTTCTAAAATGTTAGCCTTTAAGTCCGCTGGTAAAACATGAGTCACTGTACTTGAGTTTCGGATGTCTCTCCAATTTAGACAGGACTAGAATGCCTCGTGGCGTAAGACCATCACCCGCGGTGGGGGGCAAATCTTAACGCCGTCATTTTTTAAGGCCAGCTGGCATTTTTCACATCTAGGTCAACCCACCTGACTTCCCGCAAAAATTTATGAATATTCCTTAACTCCTTCTGCCTCTTTTTGCGTAGACAGACGAACAAATATGCTTAAACCTTCAATGAAACCATTATCACCGCAATTCGTTTCGCTTGCGGGAGATTATAAAATTCAGAAGCCCATGGATTTTCTGTCATTTGAACAGCTCCAGCACCGCATTTTAAAGCTGTGGAGTATGACGTAGGGCATGAAGCTAACGGATGAACCGATGTGTATAACAAACCCAAGGTATGGCCAGCAATAACGCATCAAAGAGGGGCAAAAGCGACAGCAAGGCAGCAGCAGCAGCAGCAGATGAGCCAATGGAGGTCAGCGGCGCGCCTGCTGTAGTCTCTGTCTGTGGCGCGGATCTGGTGAGCTCATTAGACGCCCACCTCCACCACAGCCTGCACTCACTACCACCGCTCATCTCCACACGGAAGCCTTTAGTCCCAGACGAGATTAGTAACTAAAGTAAGGATACAGGCCTGTCTACACGCTAGTCTTTTGCACGCGTTCGCTGATCCACATCCGAATGCGCTGCTGAGCACGTACAAACAGCAGAAAAGTGCACTGTATTCTGAGTTTCAGTTCACTCCAAATTTGAAAAGAGATATCCGTAACTTGCCTAGTGACACTTCCGAGGAAACTGATTTCACGGGTAACATTTAACAATTTTTTTTTTGTGGCGTGCACAAAGTTGTGGTGACAACGCCGCTTCAAAACATTGGGACGAGCGAATGAGTAACGCGTTGAAAAGAATAACGCGTAGACAGGCTCTTACTCCGTGTTCACCTGTCATTCATCTCACCGCGTTCAATCATCCACTTCTTCGAAAGCTTTGCAGCCTCGTTGTCAACAGAACTTGTGTACGCCACAAAAAGTTACCAAATGTTACCCGTCGAATCAGTTGCCTCGGGTAAGGCAAGTTACGGATCTTTTTCCAAATTTGGAGTGAACTGATACTCAGAAAACGGTAATTTTTCTGCACATTCGGACAAGTAGATAAGTGAACGCGTTGATATGAATGACGTGTGAACGCGTTGATATGAATGACGTGTGAACGCGTTGATATGAATGACGTGTGAACGCGTTGATATGAATGACGTGTGAACGCATTGATATGAATGACGTGTGAACGCGTTGATA
>LQNS02278094.1:31002107-31035697 GCA_001587735.2 Parhyale hawaiensis
TAGGATCATTTCTCCTACTGCATGCGGTAGGTTACGATGATAAAATATCCATCAATTCCAATCGTCAGATGATTGACAAAAAAAAATTATGACCTGTGAGTAAATTTTATTACTTTTTATGACTATTTTTATGACCAACCAATTTTTATTACTTTTTATGACTTTTATGACCTAGTAGACACCCTGTCTTAGAGCCATCAGTATAGATGTGGACAGAGTCGCCGTGTTGGTTTATCACGTGCTCCGTGAAAAGAGTTTTTAATAAAAGGGGATGTGAATCTTTCTTTTTAGTGTATTGCGTGCCGAGGCAAAACGTTAAAACTGGTATGCGCCAGGTTGGTTTGTCTCTAAACAGGACCCGCGCTTCCTTGAATGGCTCGATTTCCGCTATGAAGGAGATGGCTTCATAGTCGCTGGAGGAGGGAAGTGTGTACGGAAAGTCTGCTCCCTCTGCCCTGTCTCGGCACACACTGTCCCAGGCCGGGGATCGAGGGACTTGTTCTAAGCGGGCTAAGTACTGATAGGTGAGTTGCGCCCTGATAGGTAAGTTCGCCACTCTCGGCGAGGAGACATGGTATGGGTGAAGTACGGAAGGCTCCGGTGCATAGCCTTAATGCTGCATTGTGCACAGCGTTCAGTTGTTTTAGGACTTTGGTCCTCGTGGACTGATATACGACACAGCCATTGTCTAGTCTCGAGCGTACAAGGGTTTGATAGAAGTGTTTGCCGGTCGGCGCCCCGCGACAGTGTCGTCAGGTGCTTGAGTAGGTTGAGCCTACAGATGCATTGCGTTCTCAGGATCTCGGTGTGGGGTTTCCAGGACAGTCTTCTATCTATGATCATTCCGAGGAATTTCACCTCTTCGTGATAGTTTATCCGTTGTCCATACATTTCAAGTTCGGGTGACATTACATCTCTGGCACGCCTGATGTGAAGGGCAGAGGTCTTGGCAGCAGAAAAGGCGAAGCCATGGTCGGTCGCCCAATTACAAACGCGTCCAATGGCTCGCTTCAGTCGTCGATGTAGAAATTCCAGATGTAGTGAGGAGGGGTATAGCATCAGGTCATCTACGTATAGTGACCCTTACACGTATTGGGGAAGATCTGCTATGATGTCGTTTATTGCCAGTAGGAATAGGGTACAGCTAATGACGCTCTCCTACAGAACCCCCTCATTCTGCGTCATCACAGGGGAGAAGGCCTGTCCCACTCTGAACCTGAAACGTCGCACGCTAAAGAATTGCTGCAAGTAATAGACCATGTTACCTCTTATGCCTATTTTATGTAGTTGTAAGAATATTCCGTGCGCCAGGCTGTATCGTCTGCCTTTTAAGATCGAAGAAGACACAGATAGTGTGTCCCTTAGGTATCTTGTTCTCTATGATGCAATTCTGTATACGCACGATGGCATCGGTGGTGCTACGGGACTGTCGAAAACCGTGTTGCACGTTGCAGAGGAGCTTTTTGGCTTCTAGATATTTCACCAGACGGGTGTTCATAATTTTCTCCATAATTTTTGCTAGGCAGCTGGTCAACGCAATAGGACGGTAGCTACTTGATTCCGTGGGAGGTTTATCTGGTTTTATGAAAGTTACTACAGCGGCAACGCGCCACTGTTCCGGATAGTCGTGCGTTGTCCATATTTTGCTGTGTATTGTTAGGAGTGCTCGAACCGCTGAATGGTGCATGCGTTTCAGCATCTTGTAGTGTATACCATCAGGGCCATGTGAGTGCGTTATAGACTTAGAGTGCAGTGATTGGATCGTTGTATGGCACATCGTCGTCTTCGTGAATGGGGGGCAAAGTTCAGGGGGTCTCGTTCCAATCTTCCCCTTTTCGTCTAAAAAGCTCGCGGGTAAGTCGCGCCACTGCTGACCTCGCTAAAATGTCGAGCCAAACGGTCGGCGACCTGTTCAGGTTCCACAATCACTCGCCATTCTCCTTTATACAAGGAGGGCCGTGGCGTGGTTTTCCGGTCATCTTCTTAACACGTTGCCTGACCTAGCTCATTGGAGTATTAACGTTTAGCGTAGTTGTATATTCCTTCCAAGAGGCTTTCCGGGCCTGATGCAGGGTAAACTGTGCCTGCGCACGTGCGCGGCAATATGCTATTTTATTGACCAGGCATCTATTTCGTTGGTAACGTCGGAGTAGTCTCTTTCTTTCCGCACATACTCGCGTGCACTCGTCGATCCACCATGGAACTCTATGAGGAGCAGCTCAACCTCTGGATATGGGGATGGCCTCTGATGCAGCCCTCATCAGGGCTCCCGTGAAGTGATCCACCATCTGGTCGACGGTTAGGTGTTCATCTAATTCTCCCGTCTGGCTCAAGGCCTCGAAGGTAGCCCAATCGGCTCGCCGGGGGATAAATTGTGGTGCTGCATCATAATTTTGGATGTCCGGGAAACTGGTGCACACACAGTAGTGGTCGTTCCCGTGGGTATCCTCAGTCATTGTCCACTGAGCGTCAGGGAGGAGGTCAGGCGTGCAGAGGGTAAGGTCTATCGCGGAGGTAGTTCTTGTATGTATGTAAAAATAGGTATGTGTTCCTGTATTGAGGAGGCACAAATCGGTAGTTCTGAGCAAGTGCTCGACAACCAAGCCTCGCGCGTTATAAGCATTATTACCCAATGTTAGGTGTTTTACACTGAAATCGCCAAACAATAAGAAAGGGCGCGGCAACTGTGCTACTAGTCCAGTGATATCTGCTCAGTGGATTACTTGGTTCAGGGAAATATACAGATTGCAAATAGTGGTGGCCGTGTTTTGTAACTTGATTTGCACTGCCATTGCCTGTAAGGGTGTGTTGAGTGGTACCCTCGGCACAGAGACTCTGTTTTGGTGAGGCTAGCGAGTCTCGTTTCAGGGACGTGATCCTGGGTAGGGGAAAAAAAGATATTCAACAGTATCTTTCCGAGGCGAAGGAGGCTTGGTATAACAAAGTATGGTCTCTTGTAAACATACGAGCCTATTCCTGCTGTGTTTTGGAAGGAGTAGGGGCTGTCACGCGCGGTAATTGCTGTCTGTATTGGGGAGTTGTCCTTCTTCTTGTCTCCATCGTTCTACGTCCTCAGGGTCACCGCAGGTGGCGAGGACCAAAGGATCGGACTGGCGGATTCGGACTCCAGCCCCGAGTGCCACCGCACCCCCCACACCGTCACCCACCTGTTCGAGTGTCCCGCCCACCCTACCTCTCTATGGAACAGTCCTTTATCTGTGACAGACTTCTTGTGCTCCCTGCCTTCCTTTTCATACCTTTCGCCACATGCCCGAGCTCCTTTGGAGCCAGCCCCTACGTAACTACAACAACAACAACAGGACCCCGTGTGATGACCGGAGGACATGCCGTGGCCCGTCCCTCGCCCGCACCCCGGACCCGTGAGGACGTACGCCGCTCGCTTGAATGATGCTGTCGGTCGGAGTCTCGTCGAGCTCCGGCAACATGTGACGTTTCTCGTCCCGTGTGGGCCCGAAATGTCCCACGGAAATCCTGGTGTTTCTTCGGAATCTTAAAAGGTACGAAATTTGTTGTAGGGGATGAATCGCTGCTCAGAATGCGTTTGCGCGGGAGCGCTTCATCGCTTTTACCAGCTGCGAAAGTCTTTGGTCGTACTGATTGTGTTTGTTTCGTAGTAGTTTTCTCTTCCAATTTTTACGTAGGTCTATCCGGTTTATGTCCGTCGCAGCCGGAAGCAACAGGCGGGAACAGCCCAGCAGACCCGGAAGCAACAGGCGCAGCAGAACAAGAAACAGCTCCAGCAGGGCCGGAAGCAGCATGCGTGGCAGAGGCAGAAGCAGCCCCAGCAGAACCCCAGGCAACAGGCGCAGAAACAGCCCCAGCAGAGCCAGAAGCAACCGACACCGCGGAGCCAGAGGCAGCCGCAGCAGAGCCGGAAGCCGCAGGCGCAGCAGAGGCAGAAATAGTCTAGCAGAGACAGAGGCCACAAACGCAGCAAGAGCTCAAAGCATCAGGCGCAGCAGAGGCAGACACGGCCCCAGCAGAGCCAGGGGCCACAGGTTCAGGGGCAGCCTCAGCAGAGTCAGCGCGGGCCGCGCCAGCACCAGCGGTGGGGGCATCGGCCTCAGCGGTGACCGGTCCTGTAGGGGTAAAGACCCCGCCGAGAGGAGAAGTAGGTGCCACAAGGACGATGGCGTCTCCCTGTCAGCGGCACACTTACTCAAGATATTGTCCGCCTCAGTCGCGGCCTCCCCGATAGAGGAGTCGACAGGGGACGCGTCAGTAGGTGCAGCAATGTCATCAGAGGATACAGCGGGCGCAACCACAGCTGCGGCCACAGTCACGGCGGGAGAAACGGTAGAATCATAGGCAGGAGCCGAGGGAGAAACCGGGCGTGCAGGATGGGCGTCAGTAGGGTACGTGATCACGGGCAGAGAGGGAGGGCCGTCAGCACTCGTTGCAGGGGTCGCCGATGTAGCTATCGCGCCTCCGGGTCGAGGAACAGGGAGAACCTCAGTCCCAAGAGCGGCAGCACGGGCCCAAACAGCCCACCGCGTAGCAGCACTACCAGCAGCAGCAACGCCAGATTCATTCAGGTTTGGTGGTTCAGTCTGTGTTGCCCCGTCAGCCAGCGAAGCGCGGGTCGGCGGTTTTCGTCGTACCGATGGGTCCGGGGCACCGCTCGCACTCTCGCTAGAGTCACGTAGAGCTCTTCACCAATCTTCTGGCCTCGCCGTAGCTAACGTGCTCCTAAGCCTGGGTAGCCAGGACCTCTTGTTCATATTTGTAAACACTGCAAGTTGGTGAGTTAGCTGGGTGTGATTTACTGCAGTTGGCACACCTGGTTGGTGCGGTACATGGTTGTTGGTATTGGGGTCTTGAACAATTGGCACTTGAAGCAGCGGCGGGGGCGGGGAATATAGAGTCACACTGGGCACTTCCCCCAGCCAATTTCCATTGTTAGTGGGAGGATATGAGCGTCAAAAGTGAGGATATTAATGGGAGTATCAATATCTCACCCATTTTCCTTTCTCTTCACCCCATAAACGCTCCTCACTCCGGACTCGGAGAGAGCCCTGAGGAGATCCCCATCGGTGTACTTTGGCTTATTTAGGAACCAAATCGTGCCTTTAATTTGGTTGAGGCGGCCATTGGGGGCGGCGGAGACCTCAACTCCCCCTAGTGTCCTCACACTCGTCATCGCTCTCGACTGCTGCTCGCTCTTCAATTCGAGCAGGAGTGTGCCGGCCCTCGTCTCCGTGACCTTGGCAGGCTTGCCTCCCAGCGTCAACTGCACGTCGCTGTAAGCTCGCATGATATCTAAACCCACTGATGTCTCCTTTCTTGGTGGAGATATCAAAGAAGCGTCGGAAGTTTCTCTGCGCTCCTTGCCCGAACGGGAAACTGGTATTAAGTACTTACTACACTAACAGTATAAGTATATATGCGACAGTTTCGACCGTCTGAATAGAGTACTGGATCAAAAACAACAACCATAAAATAAAAACAAAGGAACAACAAGAAATAGGAAACGATCCTACGATTATCCAGAGCATAACATGGCACAGCGTAATAATCTCAAAGTAAAACAAAGCATCATTACTATTGTTGTGAATAGTTGCAACCACCCTCCTTCATTACAATGGCAACCAGAGAGATAAAGAAAGGTCATAAGAATGCCGAAAGAAACGTGGGGCCCATGAACGGGTGTTCGCCAATTTGAATACGGCACGCATGTACGGCAAACTAAGAAGTAATAAAACGAAGGTCAGTAAAATGGATAATAAAAAGTTTTAGTAGCGGCAATGAATTCAGTAACTGAAGCAGAAAAAGTGCACCACATTCACTTAGGGCCACAAACAGCTTTGAAATTCCGTTACTAAGAATGAGTTTAGCTAATGTAATTATTATAATCTGCTCTGGGCAATCAACTGATGACTGAAAAATCTGCAGATATAAGCACTAACCGGTAAAGTGAATAGGATGAGAGGAATATGTCAATGCAGATGTTTATAAGTACTAAGTGTCAATATGCACCGGATGAGAGGAAACTGTCAATACATGTGATAAGTGGTAAACGCCAAAGTGCATAGGTAGTCTCAGAGAGACTAATGCACCACAGTAAATAAAAAGTACGAAGTACTGTAGCCCACTTCCCTATGCACAGCAGTAACTCGAGTTAATTGCAGTATTTACTAAAAAGTTACCCACAAATTACACTGTCATAGTTCTTTGTTGCTGTAAATTATTGCAATTCTTCTAACCTTAGTTCCATTCTAGTGATTCAACAACATTAAGACCTGACACGTACGACAGAACTATCAACAACGATCTCACTACGGTTAAATAATCACAGACATTTGTTAACAATTATGAACAGAAGTTGACAGTAGCGCCAATAGTGGATTGCAGACCGTGCGTGCCCTAAAGAGCAGTAGCTACATTAAAGGTTGGACTTCAGGAGAGGCTTCAGGTACTTGTGGAAAGCTTCAGGAACATCCTGCTGATTCAGGGGAGACTTCATGGCTTCTTCGTACAACCTGGCGACAGACACAAGGCACATGTCATCTGGATGAAGTGAAGCCTGTGCATACAGACTTCCAAAATAATATCGACTCATCACTCGGCAAGAAAAAGTTCTTCAGATGAGCTACCGTAATGCAACTGTATCGGTCGAGAGGAGGCAAGAAGAAAACTCTAGCACGTGTGCCTCCCTGTCTGCTACTATTATTCCAGAGCCATGACAGATCGTACAGTTAGTTAGTTATAAACTTTGTTTAACCTCCGTAGCCGCAACTCAGGCGTTCCAACAGAGATGAGTGTGTAGTATTTAAATACCACATAATTTGTCGTGTGGCCTACGTGCGCTACTACGGGCAGGAAACAAGGCGCAAAACATAGTAGAAGACACTCGAGGGGTCGGCCTCTTTCACGGCCTTTCACACGTGAGAGATGAGAGAAGTCCCGCGGACTAGGTACGCTATCTCGATCGACAGCCCACCTCACGGGGCAGAAAGATAAAAGTAGAGAACCTACCTAACTTTACAAACTAACTTCGTCAGCAGGAACTGCGGCCAGAGGCTACATCCTCTGCGGAGAAGGCACTCGGGAACCTTGGGTGCGTGATGCCCAAACATATTGTGGCAGGGAAACGGCCCGCCACAATATGCCCCTGAGGGCGACAGATCGTACAATAATTACACTGTTCAGGGACCGACATCTCAGCGACCAGCGTACATGCCTGGTACGGATACTCGACATTTCCAGAACTAATTACCTCCACCACGGAGGTTATGTTTTTTTCGTGTTTATCTGTCTGTTTGTGTGTCTGTGTACGCACCAAAAGTGGTGTTAGGGGTAACAGATGATTAACTTTTGGAGAAGATCCGTGCTACCATTTGTTTGTCTGGTTTCTTTCTTCACAACACCATAACTTAAAAAGTTATGGACGGATTTTTATTAAATTTACATTAATTGTTAGGTAAGTATATCACGAAGATGACCTAATTTTTGTGATGATCTGTTTGATTGCCTCTGTGTTTGGCTTTATATTTGTTAGCAAAATAAGCAAAAAGTTATCAACGAATCCTTACGAAATGTACAGGAATTGTTAGAAATGTTAAAAGACATACTGTACAGCCCTAATCAAATTTTGGTCATGATTGGTTGGTCCATACGAGTGTTTGGTTAATGTTTGTCAGAATGTTTGTTAGCAACATAACTTGAAAAGTTATGAACGGATCTTCAATAAAATTACAGATAATTTTACTGTCAAAAGGCACAAATGACTATATCTTGGTGCAGATACATTGGAAATCAGAGTTTCAAAACAAATTTGAATTTTATGTTACGCTTGACTTGCTTGTCGGAGGTATGCGCTCTAAGAGTGCTCTAGTTAGCTATAACATGGAATTAAAAAGTTTGGCAGAAGCTCCACCAAAAAAGAAGAAGAAGAAGAAAAAAAAAAAGAACAGTTCGTCCAATGGGTGAAAAAATAACAGTGTTGCAAGAGAAGGTACATACTGTACTCGTAGAGCAAGCGAAACAGACACTTGGAAACAACAGAGCCATTCAGTGAAGAGGATACGAGGGATATGACAAAAAATTAGTGTATGAACGACAGTACAATACTTGAAGGGAAAGTGAAGAATGACTCGAGCACCCGGCACCCAAGGTAATCACACTGTAGTTGAGGAGACCAAGGGCACACCTGCCCATGGGAGATTCCGTAGTCCTATATATACAGTATGTAATTACAAGCCTCAATTCCCATGGGCAATATTCGACGGTCACTTCATTAGAATATGACACTAGCAACCTGCATGGAGTATCCTCTCTATGTAAGGATTGTAACTTATCAAGGGGTATTATTATTATTGAGTAATTTAAGTCTCCGTCTCCACAGCAACGGCGATCTAACAGAGGAAGAAAAAACGCCCAGGCACTTCACTCATTCCCTTCTATCCTGGTCCCTTCAAGACATCAGTTACAACTGAGGCGCAGCTCAACGTTATGACGTGGACAGTAGGGTGGAGCGTTTTTCAACTTTTTTGGATTTTCCATAGTGGGTAGTTTGGAAACGTTGCCAAATGGGGAAAAAAATTGTGATAAAAGCCTTTTCTCGTAGACGGATACCTTCTACCGCCCCAAGACCCATAAAGTTTGAGAATCTTTTTTTTTTATTTTTTTCTTTTGTTCACTAAAGAGTAGCTACACATCAGAGAAACACGCACGTAAAGTTTTAGGCAGCCAGTGAAATGATAAGGGGGTAGAACAGGGCGGTGTGAGCTTGAATATCTAGCGTCAAATGGCATTTTCTGCAGCACTGCTACAATATACATGGATGTTTTATTGGAGTAGGGGCGGCTGTGGTCCCTACCTCCATGTAGATTGAAGTAGTGCTGCAGAAAATGCCATTTGACGCTAGATATTCAAGCTCACAGGCAGAATTAGTGAGGGGCCCGGACCCCTTCATCGCCCTGTTCTACCCACTTAGCATTGCACTGACTGCCTAAAACTTTACGTACGTGATTCTCTGATGTGTAGCTACTCTTTCGTGAACAAAACAAAATTTTTTTTCACCCACAAGAGCACTTTTTTCAAACTTCATGGGTCTTGGGGCGGTAGAAGATAGGTATCCGTCTACGAAAAAATGCTTTTATCACAATTTTTCTCTCCCCATTTGGCAACGTTTCCAAACTAGCTACTCACTATGGAAAATAAAAAAGTTGAAAAAAAACGCTCCACCCTAGTGGACAGGGACCTGCAGAATCGCAAGACCTCACCCATTCTATCCTGCGGTAAAAGACTCCCCCACACCCAGGTTCTAGAGACAGCTGCATCACTGGGCCTCGGCTGGCGGTGCGGCGCACTTCCAGCCGCTGGCCAAGCACTGAGCCAGAGAGCATGAAAGGGGTCTGTAGGCATGGCGTTTGGACATCCCCCCCTGGCAGGCTAATTAACAACCAAGGGTGCATTGCTATGAGTAAATAGTGAGTATTCGAGAAGGCGTGAACGATGATGCGGCTTCAAGAGGGTCAGCAATCATTCACCGACTTGGAGCAGCGAGAAGAGGGAGGGAGGATGGACATGTGCGCCGATGCACAAAGTGAGGAACACGTAAATTTCTGCTCGATACTAATTTATAAATTCCCTTCGGCTAGACTCGTCCACTAAAAGGATCAGAGAGCAGGATAGGTGATACAGACACGCCTTCAATTTTGAGCGGGTATTCCAAAAAACGTTCAGCAGTTGCTTGCGGGAACGAGGGCAAGTTAGCTAATCTTGTTGCACACAAAATACCTACCGAATCTACTGCACTAGGGCTCATCTCTCCAATTTCTGACAGATACTTGACATTAACCCGGGAAATGTTAAATAAATGACTCAGACCGCTCGTTTCAAGCTAACCCATTTAGTCATTCAATGTCGGGCTGTATTAATAGTTCCTAAAGACTTCGACAACTTCCTACAAACGCTTCACCTCACAGCTATAGTTACCGAGCATGATCCTCACGTCATATTGGCAAAGCTTGCGCAGCCCAATAAACATCAGCAAATGATAGGAAGTTCCAAAAAAGGCGGTGACGAAGAATAAGTAAAATATTTATATCGGTGAAAAGTAGTTGTCATTATCCCAATAAGCGAATTTCTTCAGCTTAAATGCGGAGAAGAAAGAAAAACCCTAAGAAAGTCACTGACCTTTCATACACTCGGCCGTCCCAGGACCCCAAGGTGGAGTTCAGGATGCGGTCGTCTATATCAAAGGCATCTACAATGGACACGGCGTCGTGCCGCAGCAGCGCCAGCAGCCCACAGTACTCCTCCTCCAGTTGTGACACATCCGCCGCTGTCAGCCAACCGTGCTGAATACGTACCAGAGAAAATATTTTAGCCAATATCAAATTATATACATAAAGTCGATTAATCCTCAAAAATAAAATCTAACGTTTTGGTAATATTTTCATCATCAGAGAATTAAATGGAAACCTATCAGCTTGAATAAAAATTTTCCATTGTTTCGATTACAGAGGGGAGTATACATGCTATCATAGCTGATAGGTTTCCATTTAATTCTCTGATGATGGGAAATATTCCCGAAACGTTAGATATAATTTTGATGATTGCCGACGTTATACGGTATTTATCATGTGAAATTCATCTTAGTTCAATAGCATCGCTTCGAATAACTCGGTGATTCAAAAGAACAAGAGCAATGCCATATCTGAGAAACTTTGAAAATAGAGCCGAGGCAGGAGTAAGGGGTGCGATTGAAGGAATACGGTATTTTTCTTAAATGCTGTGTTCAGGGATCACGAAGCGCCAAATTGCGGTAACAATAATGCATCTTTACACCAAATGTTTAATGTGGTAGCGTTATCCATTGCCTTTGCCGCTGAAGACCACAATCGTAATTGGTGTTGAAATCCCCAACCGTAATTGTCGTTGAAAATCATACGGCAACTGTTTTTGTTGTTGAAAACCTCAAATTGCAATTATTATTATTATATTAAGGAGCTTACATTTCAGTTTCAACAACAAAAGCGACATCACAGAGGAAGAAAGTAGGGATATATAGTATATCGATAGACACGTAAAACCCATGCACGAAGGTGTTCTCACACAGGATCAACGCACATTGGAACAGCAAAGCGGAAAAAAATATGCTTGTGACTAGCTAAGGGCGCCGGAACACGCCTTTTTCTCACCATAAGCGAACTTGACACCGTGTAGGACTTAGTCCAGGGGATCGTACTGCCTTTATCTCTTGATACCTGCTTCACTAGTGAAAATCGTTACAATTTTCGTATGTTTGATTAGCGTTATAAAGAGTTTCAATAGGTAGTAGGGTACTTAATCTTTGTCTCTATTTTTGAAAAGTTTTCAGGTCGCTGTCGGGGCGTCCGGAGGTGGCTTCAGCCAGTCCGGCACATTGCCAGCCCGCGAGGCTGTCAGCCGAATGGCTAAGTCATCAGCCAAGTGGCGTCCGAGACGCACTATCGTCGTTCACGACCACTTTGCGTTCACGTAAGCTTTATTGCGCGCCACCACTAAAATAAACACTACCTAAGCTAACCTAACCTAACTTTCTAACTTAACTTAATCAGCGATACAGCGAGCAGCGCGGCGCGCCAACTTGAACGCCGCTCACACGCACACGATCTGCGTAAAGAAACACGCACACAAAGTGGTCGTGAACGACGATAGCGCGTCCGGGACAGCCAGCCGCTGGTTACCTCGAAGCGTGTGCTGGCTCCGCTCCTCATGCCCACGCACGAATTGGTCGCGACGGGGAAACTAGGGAGGCGTCCACGGTGTCAAGTTCGCTTTCGGTGAGAAAAAGGGCGTGTTCAGACGCCCTTGGCTTATCACAAGCATATTTTCGCACCTCTTGCTCACTTGACACCGTGCCGGACTGGCTGAAGCCACCTGCGGACGCCCCGACAGCGACCTGCAAAACTTTTCAAAAAGAGAGACAAAGATTAAGCATCCTACTACCTATTGAAACTCTTTATAACACTAATTAAAAATAGGAAAATTGTAACGATTTACACTTGTGAAGCAGGTATCAAGACGTAAAGGCAGTACGAGGCTAGGTCCTACACGGTGTCAAGTGAGCGAGAGGAGAGAAAAAAGAGAAAGAACAAGTGAAAGTTAGATCAGTACGAGGAAGAAAGCGGAAGGAAGCAATGTGGGCACGAAAGACAGACGTCTCAAAGGATTAGATAATGGCAAAGGTAACTTACAGGGTCCACCTGGAGGCGTTGTCTCCCATAATACAGGATGGGCGAGCCCAACTAACCCAACCCTAGCACCTATGGCCTATCCTAAGCCTCTACGCGGGCCTCAATATTATTTAGAGCTAAAAATCCCAATTGCAATGGGCGATTAAAACCAAACTGTAATTGGCGCTAAGAAACCCATAGGTAAATGGCGTACAAAAAACTCCAACTACAAATGGCGCTAAAAACTTCAACTGTAATTGGTGCTCAAAACCCCAAGAGCAAATGGTGCTAAGAACCCCACTCCTACTTGGTGCTAAAAAAATAAACTTATAATTGGCCTGCCGTAAAAAAATACCAATTGCAATTAGTGCTAAGAACCCCACTTCTACTTGGAGTCAAAAACCCCAATTGTAATTGGAGCAGAAAATCCCAATGACACCCCATAAGAATGAGTCACAAGTATAGTTTCACCAGGAGCGTCCCAAACTGCCATGAACTCACCCTAACGAGATGGCTGCTCTGGGCAGTGGCGTGGTACAGGAGGTAGAGGCGGCAGAGCTGCTGCAGCACCAACACAGTGCTCGGACTCATGCCCTCCAGCTCCCGCACTGCGGCCACGTTTTGCTCGCACATGTAGCCTCGGATGTAGCACTGCAGCGCCAGCGTATAGGGCAAGGTAGCGTGCAACGAATAGGTAGAAGAGGATGAGGACAGTTATTAGACAATGTCACCAATGTTTCCTAAATATGAGGTGCTGCATGCCTGCAGCAAAAATTAGCTGCTACAATTGTTCCAATGTTTATTGATACTAATATCGAAACAAGAAAAAAAAACATGAGGTAGAGCAGTGTTTCCCTCTTTTTCGAAGTGATTACTCAAAATGTAATTTCACAAATATTAAGCACCCAACTGAATACATATATTTGGCAATACTGGACGTTTTCTTTTTTCTATGCAGTCACATGATAAAGTGCACAGGTCATGGAGTCTGCTATCGTCAGGCTATCGTTTTCACACAGATCATTCATTACCCTGAAATTCGATTCCTGTACCCCATTGGGGAAAAGAGAGAAACACAGAAATAAATAAAACCGATGTAGAGAGGAGCATCAAGGCGCATGGACAAGACATGACATGCAAACACAGGAGGCCTAAAATGAAGATCACCAGCATGAATATGCAAAGAAAATTGCAGCAGAAGGATGTTCCGAAGATAGAAATACGGCAAAGCTGGGTAGTCCCGTCGGGGCTCATCATCAAAAGAGTAGCAAGTCAGAACGAGGTATAAGGTAGCAACAAACCTGCGCAGCACCGATGAGCACCAAGGCCGATGCATCTCTGGCCTTGTCAGGCTGTTCTCCACTGGCCACGCGCTGCTGCACCTGCCTCTGCGCCTCCTGCAGCTGAGCTATCACCGCTCGCTGCCACCCATCTACCAAGCCTGATGAGCAATGCAAGTTATTACAGCTGCAGGTCCTGTAGACACTTCATTTATGCGGGTAATGGGACTTGAAATAACGCAAAATTCCAACAGTTAGAGGTCCCATTAATACTAGGCTAGTTTGTGCCATTGGACTTAGAAGCAGTGCAGATGTTGCAGCTACAAGCCCAGCAGACACTAGGCTTATTCATGGGATGGATGTTTTACTAAAACGCCACCGCTGAACTCTCCTGGTTCAGGCTACCATGCGTTGTCTGATTGCTCCAGATCGTGACGAGCCCTCGGCTACACTCATCGTCCACCGGGGCAACGTATATTGGTGTCGCAACTTATTGTTCTGATCACCGAGTGTGACTTTATTACTCTACCACTCGGCGAACAATCGTCCGCACACTCTACGTTTATATATAAGCCTTGCTCATTGAAACTACATTATCTTCATTACCTACTCAAAATAGCTACTATCTGTATAATTATAAACCTCTCATAAACTCACTTGCTTTTCGTTTGTATGTCACTGTCACTAGAAATAGCGTGCTTTAAGCGTTATCCATCAGCCATATGACCTTTATAGTAACAGTGGGCCGTCATGTATGGACGGTAGTCTAATGTATATAATTAAAATATGTCCAAATATTTTCAAGAGCTACACGTTTGTTAAATTTCCGAGTACGAACCCTACGCACGGTGAACATTTAGAAGCTATGCGAGGTAGTTTGGATCGCGAATAAGTTCGATTCACAAAGCAGATAGAAAATCTGTTTGTGTATACTGAAAAAATGCACATTCAAAATTAGTGAGACAAATTTGAGCACAAACAAAGTTTATAACTGAAGTCAGGATTTGAGTCATGGGGACCAGTATGTGCAGCATCGCAAGCAGCAGTACCTCACGCCACTTATCAAAAATATGCTGCCGGCGTGAAATATCAATTCTCATAATAGCATAATATACAAATTAGCAAATGTTCAATTAGGGTGATAAAACGTACGCTTGGGTAGTACTCTGCTTAATGGGACAATTAAGCAGTTGTACGTAAAGACAATTCGTAGGTAACCGAGGTCGCGCAACTCAAAGTGGGATGATTGTGTCCGCGAAGGCAATTCCACAAGCTACCCGAATAACAAAAACCAACCTAATCGAATAACTTGCCAAAGATACAAGAGCAACTTACCATCATTAGACAGACGGAAGTCAGGATGGCTCCCGACGGCAGGCAAAGGTTTTGTTAAGAACAGCACGGACGGACCGACCTCCTCACCTTCCGGTAAGCCTTCTGCGTACACTTTCAGCAGGTATCTGAAAAGGCACGACAGATAGGTATTGCTTTATCTTTCCCAATCAAACTAGTATGGATTATAAAACTTGTGACTTGCATTACAGTGATGCAGCGTTATATTTCTCGATAATGAATTACTGTACTTTAGAGCTTGTACACATGCAAGTTAAAAGAACGAGTAACGTTATCTCCGCGTCGGAATGCACTGATGCGTTTATCAAAGCAACACACAGTGGCAAAGAATTTTGAGTTATAATTCCCTTCATATTAGAAGAGATGTCCGAAACTTAATTAACGGCATGTGTGGAGCAAACTGAACTGACAGTAAACATTATTACACCTTTTCTTAGCAAACTCAAAGTTGTGTTTATGAAAGTTCAACATAATGTTCGGACGATAAGCTGAGGAAGCTTATTCTTTTGACTAGCGTGTGAAGCAGCTATTCAAGAGAAATAGAAGCAACAATCTCTGTAAGTACCAACCGTTATCTTACAGCCTTCAACAAAATTTTTATTGATGTACTAGTAAAATAATAGTTTTGAATTTCACTAATGTCCTTAACCTTTTACAGGGCTATTGAAAAACGCTTCCACAGGTGTAGCATCACTGGAAGTAAGTACAAATACATGATCACAGGCTCGATAATTGGTTACGAAGCAACAGCCATAGGGTTCCTCTGTTTACTCTCTCTAGCGCTCGAAAGAAAAACTTTTCGTGAATTTTTTCACTGAACACGAGAAAGAAAGAGAAGCACCTGGCGACCTGCAGCCACATGACGGTGTTCTCGCCTTCATAGGTCTTGGTGGCGGCAGTGGCGGTGACGATGCGGGGCAGGTTGGAGCTGGCGAGGTAACCGTGGCCACCACACGCCAGCCGGCAGATATCACAGCCCTCCCAACAGTCGGCAGCACACATGGCTTTCAGGCCACACGACAGCACATGTAGCTGCGCGCCAAAAACAAGTTTGTCAACACCAAACCACAGTTAGTAACCAAGGCAACACGCGCAGTATATGAAGCAAAACTGTCGAAAGAAATCAGGCAACTATAATAATCCATACTCTAAGGGCAAAGATGTTTCTTCCATTTAACATTTCTTAAAATGTAGTTTGGTGAACTAAGTATCTCGCTTTCCTGAATACAATCAGTCAAGAGTGCAATATGGAGCGGCGCCTAATGATATTTCCAGCAGAATTTTAAAAGCAATCTGCCGAAACTTCTGAAAAGTAAATCTTTGAGTTGCTCGATGCGGCTGTGTATTGCTGCGCTAGCAATCCTACTACTAGCTTAGTACTTCTAAACCTGAGAACTTTTTCGAATTTAAGTTTTAGCTTCTGGTATTTCTAGCAGCTCACTGTTTTCCAACATCGTTCCGACAACCGGTCAATGTCAACACCAAACATAAGGATGGAAGGACTTTTGTAGCTACTCCAAGTTTCAACTCTCCCTACCAAGAGCAATCCAGTGGTAGGAAGAACAAAGACCGTCAGAAGAAATAGGAAAATAAGCAAGGAAGCTCAGTTATTATTATTATTATCATCATCATTATATAACTTTTTCACCACCACCGATGCTCAAAACGGCATTTCAATAGTGTATCTCTGTGTCATTATAATAGTGCTTCGTTGAGGGAAGCTCAGTGGGCATGAAAGAAATATATTCCGAAGGCCCACGTGTTGCTTAGGTAACCAATGGGATGCCCTCAAATGTATGGGAATATTAAATTGAGGAACAAGTAAAAGAAGAGCAAAAAAATGGTCATCAGTAGTAGAGAAATAACGAAAAGCAAAGTGACCACGAAAGTATATATGGGCATGCAAATGAATTTTGACCACGGGCGATAGTAGGAGGCATAATTCTGGTGCCTCGAACAGCCGGGTCCACGTCAAGTACCTAACTCATGTTTGTTCTCCACTAAAGCATATGAAGGCTACGAACTCTCCAGCTCAAGAGTTGTGACAGTGAAAAGGATATGGTACGAACCTCAGGCAGCATGGCGAGCTGCCCCTCCTTGATGTCGTGGGTGACGGCGTTGTAGGTGTTCCAGAGGCGCCTGGCAGAGAAGAGCACAGCGAACACGGTGGCCAGCTGAGGCAGCAGCTTGTGCTGTTGCGTCTGGTAGTCCAGCACCTGCACTTCCCCTTCTCTGTCAGAGCGAACAGCATATGATGCGCTAACAGATAGTCTATAGATTGACACGCTCAAAAGTAAAAACGCATCGCCCGCAAGGCAACACTAGAAAATATTATCGGCTAATCGTATAAGTAATACCAAATTCTTGCTCAATCAGAGTTGCCACTGATTTTTTCAAAATAGAATTCCCTAACTTTTCCTGACTGCAAACTACAAAATTCCCTGACCACTTTTTATCAAATAACGTGGTGTTTCTGGAGAGCCGAAACCCAAGCACTGCGAATGGCATCCTCTTCTCCCCTTGCAGCCACTCCAAGCAACCCTATCCATTAGTGCAGGCTAGGTTACCACCCTCAAACTAAGTGGGTCATTAACAAATTTGCGTACTGTATCAAATGAAGAACTTAGCGGTACCTTGTGGTTCGGACCTGCAACCAGCTTCTCGACACATGTTAAAATGTTTTTTTAGATAGACAAAGCTCTTTCAGCCACATCCAGATCTCCCACCCAGCGAGTGCCACAAACTTGATGATTAAACATTTTATTTCCTGTGATCGTGGTGAAATCAGATCTCCTCGCAGGGGACTTACTAAAGAGATACCAAAGGCTACGTAGAAGTTGAACAAGTTTCAACAGAGTTTCTTGACTAGCAACAGTAAAGGCTCCATGAATGGCATGAAGACCACATGTTCCGAGATCAATCAAATTTGGGGCATCAGGATAGGTTACTTCTCTTTCCAACTGCATATCTTTAAGAAAGTTTAGATAAATATTTGGCCTATCTGTAGAGATTTGCACTAGTTTTTCTGGATCAAGCATCTTGGTGACTTCTCTGAAGTTTTCAAGTAAGTCTGCTGCAGTGGTGTGAGCCAAGAATTGAGAATTCAACAGCGATCCACAACACATTGCTGATCATCTTCATGATAGCTACCTAATGATCTCTCGGTGGTGAAGTGACAACGGCTCGGTATCGCACCTTGGGATGCCCGGGTTCGATACCCAGACTGGACGCAAAGAATTTGCACTGCGTGTAGCACTCCAGCACCGAGAGGCCAGGCGAAGCACGGCGAGGGGTCCCAAATTGACTCTACACTGACGCTTCTCCTGCTCTTCATACTGCAAGTTCTTGAAAATTCTAGAATTAAGGCTAAAGAAAACCTCGTTAGGTGTATCCATGAATACGAGATAATAAATGATGTTTGTTTGATGATAAAATCCATTTGTTCAATTTTTAACACAATGATTAAAACTTTCATCAAATGACAGAGAGTTGATGTGAACTTCTTTCAACTTTATACGAAAACTATTTTCAAAATGTGGTGCAAGTCCACACTTTGTTTTGCAACGGGTGAAGTTCTTAGCAATTAAAGAATCATGAAACATGACACTGAATAAGGATCTCATGTTATTGCTTGAGTTGAAGGACTCATGACCCCTCACTAGATTCAGTGTCCAAAGAATTTCAGCCTCCATGGTTTTTTTTTCTCAAAATTGTGAAACAGTCAAAAATGACATTGGCAAGGGTACTTGTACTTGAAGATTGAAGGTTGAGCAGAAGGCACTTGAGTAGAGTTGGTACGACTAGGCTGAGCTTCTACTTCATTGAAAGTACTGGGAAAAGGCTGCTGCAACCAAGTTGTTGGTGTTGAAGTTTCTTGACGAGCTTTACATTTAATGGCCTCTTTAGACGATGCATCATATGAACTGAAAAGAGACTGAAGCGCTGCTCAAGTTTGCTACTCTGTGATGCATGAGCTTGCAGCACAGTTCATTAACAACAAATAGTTAAGTCAGCCCTAAGGGAACACCCTTTCGCCAAACCTAGCCAATCAGCGACCCGCCGTGACATCATCTCAGCCAATCAACGACCGCCGTAACTGGCGTCAATTTCAGCCAATTGGCGACTGCCACGTCACTCTGCTGGTGTAAACAAATGAGGACGCGCGGTGGCTCCATGTGCTGCAATATATCAGAAAAGCTTTCCCGCCAATTGTTTACCATTTATTACCTCAAACTCGAACTACCAATACTGGCCATATACTTAATGATCTAAGTAAAGGAAAGTAATAGACCATAGATTTGATGTATTGTATTGCATCTTGATTTTCAGCGCCATAAAAAGAACCGAGAAAATCATCTGAAATGTTTGCCTAAGTTGAAGCGAATGCTTTGCGGGGAATAAAATGATTCGCTTGAGTTTAAAAAGACAAAATTAGACGATTTTCGCTCACCAAGAAAACTTTGCATAACAACAAGTTATAAAGTAGAATGTTATACACACATAAAAAGCACAATAAACTGCAACCGAACAATTTTACCAACGTTTATGTAATAAACAATCGCGATACACACTTTATTTCTCGCACACACGACGCCATATTGGAAATAATCCAGGATGCCCCTGTCTTGGCATTACCCAGGATGCCCCGCTGCAAAAGGAGTGACGCTATTGGCAGATACATTTTTGTGTGACGACACTCTGCTGCAACTGTAGGCTCTATTGCTTGACAGAACTATCTGTAGTAAATGAACTGTGGCTTGCAGACGGCAGGCAGCACTGCCGCAGCAGCCTAGCTATTAAGAGTAGCACGGCTGGCGCTCAGTTGACGGTGAGACTTCATAAGTAATGGATGCAGGACGCTGTGCTCTTTGTGGGCGTGTTGCCGTGTGCGGCACAGCCGCGCCGCTTACACCCTCACTCAACCACTGCTAGTACGACACTAGATCTCTGTGCTGCCTGTATTGCATCACCGATCCGCCCTTGCCGGCATTTTGCTCCAGTATCATGCTCCTCTGTGAGTATGATGCACAATTGCTTCTCTAGTGCTGCATCGTCTGAAGAGGCCTTTAGTTTGGGCTTTTTATTTTGCGGTGACTTTCCAAGGCACGCCGACCGATATTACCAAGCTCAACAGAACACATACACCATTTGCATTTAGCGATTCTGTCATCTGCTTCATCCTTCTCAGGCCAATTTTTGTATGCATCTTCTTGTAGCTAAGACTTATTAAATTTAGCATGCTTAGTGGGAGGCATTAAAATAATAGCTGTTCACTTACTCTGAAAAAATAAAATAATTTAGGAATGCTTAGTTACAGTAAAGGACAATAATGTGGTAGAAATATCGATGGATCAATTTCAAAATCCAGATGTAATTGTATCAGTTCTAATCAAACTTGATGACTGGTGTACTCAGAGATTGTGAGTCCTCATAAACACTATTACAGTGCTCTCCTGAAGTACAATTCAATGAGCTATAAGTAAGGATTGAGTCCTAGAACAATACGGAGGAACTGCACAGCTATTAAAATATAGATTATTTTATCAAATTCGAATAATGCTCAAATTCCCGCCTTTGCTGACTTCTATTACAACATCAATTTTCCCTCAACAGGAAATTTTTTCCCTGACCTGTGACAACCCTGTCAATGCATTCAATTCAAAATCACAAGACGATAGGTAGTAAGGTAGGTACAAGCAGTAGTTCCCGGCCAATTCTGTGCCTAGAATTCTAGAAAATTTTCAATATATTCTGGCAACTCCTACAGGATTAATAATTTGGATGATGAGAACAAAGGAAATCTGTGCTCAAGTTGATACAGCAGATGTATTCAAGTTAATTTTGCTAAATAATTGTATAATGCAAGAATTGCCATCCCCTACAAAGTCATCTCGCATAGTTGGGAGCACTTGGTACACTGCGACACAAATACAGAGGCTGAGATAGTAAAAGACCTACCCAGGCACCAGCTCCGACTGGCGCCGCACAGCAGAGTAGCGAGTGGCGATGGTGGCCGCGCGCTGCAGCTGACTGCCCGCATCAAAACAGATGGACACGCGCACGAACACCATGGTGCCGTAAGTGAGCTTCGTGCTGGCTGGTTGTATGTACTCGCCAGACTGCACAGGTCGAATTATTATATTGAAGAGTTTAAGCCTCCGCTTCTACACCAAAGGCGATATCGCAGAGGAAGAAAAAAGGGACCTGTAGTATGTCGATAGACAAGCGGAACCGATGTACGAGGGTGTTCTCACATACAATCAATGCGCATGGGAGCACCAAGTCGGGAAAGAAGAGGAAGAACTTGAAATCAGCAGTAGAAGTATGAAAATGGAAGGTAGTAAAGTCGGGACCGAAGACGAAACGTCCCAAAGGCCGAGCTAATGGCTACGGTAACCTACACTAAAGGTGGACAGAATGTCTGTTTTTTAAACATTTGCGAATATTTTGTTTTGATATTCGCGAATGCGAATGTCTACTCAAAGTTTCACTGCTCAAGTAATATGGCATTTCATTTGGATTCTGGAGTCAGGAGTCTGGACTGTAGAGAGGACTATTTGAAATTTGAATTCATTATAAGAGTTTAGCCATAGCAAATTGAATAGCTAATAAAAATCAATTAATTTTTTGTTTTCAAGATGCACGACAAGGACCCACTCTTACAAGCATCCCAGCAACCTCCTTCCCCAATCACCGCCTTTTGAAAGAGGATTGTTTACTAATAGATTGGCTAGATTCACTAGATTGTATGCAGGCCATTAATTATTGCTGTTGCTAGTACAAGTGATAACTCCAAGTATGTATCTAATAATTAAATTCTATTATTGGCAGGTTGAACTGCAAAAATAAAAATTTTTCTGCTTTTTCACTAGTCAGGTTACTTCGTATTTCATCGTATGCTAGGCCGGCCCGGCTAAAAAGACGCTCTCTCGCAACACTAGTTGGCGGACAAGCAAGATAAGACTTCGCTAACTGAGAAAGATTAGGATAAATATTTGCGTGCATCTTCCACCATTTCACAGGATATTCATCGGTGGATATGCTTAGATATTCGGAACATATGCACATATCTACATGCCAATGTTGGAAACCATACGAATATTCGGGTCACCTCTAACCTCCACTATCTCCTTGGGGTCGCCGCTCACCATAATATGGGACGGGCGAGCCTAACTATACTAATCCTAAGGTCTATGACCCATCCTATGCTCCCTGAGAGAGAGGAAGGTAGAAATGAGCTAGAACAAATATCTATCACCCGCGAACAAAGTGAGAAAGGTGATAATTTTTTCGTTGAAGATTTAAGTATATACTGTATATTTTAATATATATATATATGTATATATTTGTAAGTCCACCCAGTGAGTGGTCGAATGAGTTGAGCAATGTGCATAATTTTTTGCAGGGAGTTTGGTGGGTTGCCCTCGATGTGACGACCCATGCAAAAAAAACTGGGAATAGCTGGCCATAAANATATACTGTATATTTTAATATATATATATATATGTATATATTTGTAAGTCCACCCAGTGAGTGGTCGAATGAGTTGAGCAATGTGCATAATTTTTTGCAGGGAGTTTGGTGGGTTGCCCTCGATGTGACGACCCATGCAAAAAAAAACTGGGAATAGCTGGCCATAAAAACCGACGGCGATGAAATTGGATCCCACCGCGGATAATGGTCTTATGCCACCGAGGCGTTCTAGTGTCAGGTGCGTTTATTGCATGTCAATGTCACATATGATTCGCATCATAATAAAAAGCTAGCTAATGTCTAACCGTTCTACTGCACTTGCACGAAGAGAAAGTGCGGCAGATATAATTTCGCCGGAAGAAGCAGGTATATAATCCTTCAATGATTGATGATGACGCATGAAAAAGGTAATTCAGGAAAAGAGGTAACGAAATATGAAAAAAACCGAGAAGTAAAAGTATTAGAGAAGAGAAATGTGGCGTAGGGAATCAATTAACTGTGAAGGATTACATAATATTAGGGCGAATGTGGGTTACTGAGGTCCAAGAACACAGCTCGAAATACCCAACGGGTAAGCAGCGCTAATTGAACCTAGCACTATGGTAACCCTATGCATCTTTGAGAGGTGCACGGTAGCGTGAAAGAAAAAAATACAGTCATAGAGATATAAGGATGCTATGTTAAATAATGTTAGTTAATGAAAAACTCCTTTTCTTCAAATAATTACATGACACATATGAGCACTCTGAGTGCAATTACTTCCGTCAAGCTAGGCAACATTAACGAAAAATACAAATTAGTTCTGAAGATTGATTTCCATTCGTGCCTTTTGACAGTAATAACAGCTTCTGTAATTTTCTTGAAGATCCGTTCACAACTTTTTGAGTTATATTGCTAACAAATATTCTGACCATCATTAGTCACACACACATTATTATTAGCATCCTAGTTTAACCACACAAAGTCACACACACACAAAGAGACCAACAGATCATTACCACATATGTGATAATTACGTCTTTCACAATTCCAACAGCTCCCATATATTTCATGAAGATCCGTTCAAATATTTCATTAGTTATTTTGCTAACAAACAATAAATCAAAGACACACAAACCGACGAACTAATTAACAGATCATCACAAAAATTTGGTACAGTAATTTATTCTTCATGATATACGTATCTAAAACTCATATGAATTTTATCAAAATCCATCCACAATTTTTTCCAGTTTTAGTACTAAGACTAGAGCACTCTGAGAGCGCATACCTCTGCCAAGCGAGGCAACGGTAGCAAAAAAAATCAAATTGACTCTGAAACCATAATTTTCTTAGTATAAACTTCAAAATCTAATCAATTGTTCATTTATTTTGTTTTATATCAAACAAGTCATGTTAATTTCATAAAAATCCGTCCAAACCTTTGTAATTTATGGCATTGAGAGAAATGATGCATACAAACAAACCAACGGATGGACATACCTTCACCAAAAGTTAATCATCTGTTCCTCCTAACATACCTAACAATCCCTGTAAATTTGGTCTAAATCGGTTCATAACATTTTGAGTTATCTTAGAGACAGACAGACAAAGAGCCAGGCAAACACGACGAAAACATAACTTCCATGGCGGAGGTAAAAAGAGAGGCAAGAAAAAAAAAAATTGTTGAACGGACCTTCACCAAAAGTTAATCATCTGTTACTGTTAACACACCTAACAATTTCTGTAAATTTCATAAACATCTGTCCACAACCTTTGGAGTGATCTTAGTGACAGACAAATAGGCAAATAGACAAACTCGATAAAAAGCATAACCTCCTTGGCAGAGGTAACTAAAATATATATAGGTGTATATATATATATATCTACTTGAAGGTAGTACCGAGAGCAATGGCACGACTACCAACACAGATATTGTGTACATACCTCAGTGACCTGCGCGTGCTGCATTAGCAGGTGATCTCGAGGGATGCGCACGTGCGTGAGCCTCAGGAAGCCGTTGTCTTGACTGTTGCTGCCCAGTCGAGGTCCGATCTCCCCGACGGTGATGCCTGGAGCGCGTGGGAAACATTAGGTACTCTCTCAGTGGCTGACAAAGTGGATAGAAAGAGCGTTAGAGGTTGGCTTCCTGGTCAGAGAGTAAAGTCCTGTAGTAGCTAGCAAGGAATGCAGCGTCTGCATTTTTGACAAAGTTCGTTGCAAGGGCACTGCCTTAACCAGCAATGTAGACGGTCAGTGACCAAGTTGTAGTATATGAGTTTTACATTTTGACGACGCAACTCCAGCAAAATGTGGTTGGGCGCAGCTGTGTACTGTTTTGATTCTAGCGGGCATTTTTCTGCAACACAAACTACGGCCCGTGAGCGACATTCATCCGGTTAGCCTTTTTGATCCCGCCCGGCGAAGGTATTGGGCTCTTCCATACAAATTTATCAATAGATTCATTCTGAAAATGTATATCTTCAGTAAAAATGCTTTCTTACTGCACTGCATATTGCACGCTGTTCTCACTAAAAGGAAATGTAGTATTAACACAGTACCTATTTATTTTTTCTTTATGTTTATTATGTAAGCATCGGGTACTGGCCCGGTCCGTGTATACATTTTTATAAGTTCACATGACCCTATAGTCATTAAGTTAGCCCACCCCTGGCATATAGATTCCCAGTCGGAGTGTGCAGTTAAATTAACTCTTCTCACTGGCTGGTTCAAAACGAGACATATTTTATAAAATGCCAAACATTGGAGGAAGCCCAAGCACAGAAAACCCCGGGACACTGTAGCAGCCAAGTCAGGAGAGACGATGCAGATCAAACAGAAGGCTGGTAATAGCAGTGAGAAAATGGAAAGAAAAAATGCTGGCACGAGAACACGTTTGATAACAAACTAGGCATAATGTAACGGACAAAGTATCTCTTACATTAGGCGTATTTCTTGACACCATCAATAACCTAACTTTAAAGTTCATCCACTGCACTACTGAGAACTCGAAGAATCATCAATGAACCTAACTAACGGATCTTAGGGATCATCCTATACCAATCTGTTGGTTCGTTACATACAGTACGTAGTTTAGGCCTCAGTCTCCGCACAAAGACGATGTCACAAAGGAAGGAACAAGGGACATATAATATGTCGACCGAAAAGTGGAACCCATGCAAAAGAGTATTACCACATACGATCAATGCGCATGGGAACACAGCAAGGCGGGAAAGCAGACGAAGAACAGAAAAAAAACAAAGCATCATCAGCGAGAGGATAGAAATGGAAGGAAGCAAAGAGGGCACGAAAGACAGACGTCCCGAAGGCCTAGCTAATGACTAAAGTAACTTACAGTCTTCCTGGGGTTGTTGCTCTGCATAACATGGGAAGGGCAAACTTAACTGACCTTACCCTAATGCCCAAGGCCCATATTTCGCTCCCTGACGGGTATATTACCCGAGGAACTTACGGAATCATTAAGGGATTTCGGCGACCGAACCTTAGGCTCATCCTATACTTTCTGAAGGATGTAAGGAATCATTGTTGTTGTAGCGCCTAACCTGCGGTTCTCGACGGGCGGTAGTTGCGGAAGTTGGCAGGGTATAAAAGAAAAATAGTTGCAGGAAGGGTGGAAGAGAGATGGGTGGAGAAACTGACAGAGTCCACCCAGAATGGAGCGGGGTGAAAAGTGTCAGAAGAGAGTTGCACGAAAACATGTGTGCAACAGTCTGTTATTCCGCATATATATATCAACGAATTCAAGTGACATAATCTCAGGGTTCATCTTATGCCCACAGACATTGTACCAATTGCATACAGCAGCTGGGAAGAGTACTGTGCCTCTGTTACATTTCTGTACCTAGAATTGATGCACTTGGTAGTTAGTTATAGTTAGGAAGTTTAAGCCTCCGTTTCCGAGCAAAACGATATCACAGAGTAAAGAGAAGGGGATATATAGTATGCCGAGAGAAACGAGGAACCCATGCACGAAGGTGTTTCCACACGACGCACTTGGCATGGTATATAGGTTCTAAGAGAGGAAAATGAAGGGACATGTAGCATGTCAAGATAAACGTGCATGGGAACAGCAAGTCGGGAAAGAAGTGGATGAACAGACGAAATCAAGATCTGTACGAGTATGAAATCGAACGGAAGCAAAGTGGGCACGACAGACGTCCCGAAGGTCTGGCTAATGGGTAAAGGTAACCTACAGGGTCCCTCTGGAGGCGCTGCTCCCCATAACATAGTATGGGCGAACCTAGCTAACCTAACCCTTTGGCCCATCCAGTGCCCCCTGAGGGGGTTGACGCACCTCCATCACAACTCCTCATATGGAAGTGATGAGTCTCTTTATCACACCTCCGTACCTGGAAGTGACTGGTGTGTCTCAAGGTCCCGCAGCTGCACGATGAAGGCGTGAGGGCCGTGACACTGACCGCGGGTGTAGAGCTGAGCCATCACTACAGCATAGTTGGCAGTCTTGCCCACTGTAATGCAAGGATGTTCATGTCAACACACGCACACACAGTCTATTGGATGATGTCTATCTACACAGATACAATCTTGTGATGGCCAGTCCACATAACTGTCCAAAAAGTGCGATAAACAACTGACGGTATTTCTGAAATTGGCTCAGTTATTGACATCACTGTGAAAAATAAACCAATTTCGACCAGGCCAGTCAATGACAATAACAAGGATAAATATTCATGTATATTCAGTGTTGCATGGCAAACACTACTAAAAAAAACAGTCAGTTTATTATGACTAAAGTTTAATTATCAAGTAAGGGATCTGCTGAGCCATAGGGCAACTAGGACATTGTTTATCAATAAATTGAAGTAGTAGTAGCAGTAATAGAAAGTTGACTAGCACATCAGGTTTAGCACAGGCTCGTGCGCTACTGGGACACGTAGCACGTCTCGTTTCAAATTCTCAATGATTGTTATCTTGGTTTTTCTGCCGGAAGGTCTCCGATTAGCTATAAGCGAACTCAGATGACTTCCAAGCGGTTAGTGCGCTACTGACAGGAATGCAATCTTCGACCCCCGGGCACGGCTGAACGCTTGTGCTCAGCCACGCCGAATAGGGGCAAGAAATAAATAACGAAAAGGGAAGATGGTAGAGAGAAACGCCCTAGGGGACAGCCCCTTCCGTGGCCCTCCGCACAGGAGAAGTTAGAAGCCCCGCGGATTAGGTCGGCCACCTCGATGGGCAGCCCACCTCGCGCAACCGAAAGGGAAATATAAGGAAACAGAGAACCAACCAACCTTTAAAAAACTAATCTTGGCAGCAGAAACTGTGGTCAGCTGCAACATCGGCGGAAAAGGCACTCACATTTGCCCCTGGGTTACTGTGGCCCATATATATTCTGACAGGGAAAGGGCCCGTCAGAATATACCACCCAGGGCCTTATCAACAAATTGATTGTCTTGAAACGTCTAACAATAATTGTCAAATTTTTACTTGTAATCGAAAAAATGCAGCTGGATTAGGAGTAAATAGACCGAAATTATCTGAAATTGCGGTCTAGTTACATTTACTAACTGGAGCACTCTGAGAGCGCATACCTCCGCCAAGCGAGGCAACTGTAGCAAAAAATTCAAATTGGCTCTGAAACCATAATTTTCTTTGTATTAAGTCCAAAATCTAATCATTTGTGCCTTTTGACAGAAATAACAGCTTGTGTAATTTTCTTGACGATCTGTTAGTAGCTTTTGAGTTACCTATACTGTTAACAAACGTTATGACAAACATGAGTCAAACATACAAACGAACAAACCGATCTGCACCAAAATTTAATCATTTATGTCTATTGACATTACTAACAACCCCTATGAATTTCATAAAGATCCATTCATTGTTTTTATTTTTAGAGTTACTGTCCAAACAAGCATAAAATTAAAAGCAGTGACAAACGAAGAAACAAACGGATCATTACCAAAATTTGGTCATTTCTCTTTGGTATATACCTAACAACTCATGTTAATTTCATAAAAATCCATCCATAACTTTTTGAGTTATGGCATTAAGAAAAATGAGGCAGACAAACAAACGGATGGACATATCTTCACCAAAAGTCAATCATCAGTTCCTCCTAACATACCTAACAATCCCTGTAAATTTCATCTAAATGGGTTCACAACTTTTTGAGTCATCTTGGTGACAGACAGACAGACAAACACGACGAAAACATAACCTCCTTGGCGGAGGTAAAAATGAGAACTATCGCAGACAAAGTCACTATGAACAACAATAATAAAGACAATTTCGTAGCTGGCAGTAAAAGTTGTTTCTCTAGAGAAATTTTGTGACAAATTACATTTCATTAAGATATAAAATTTTGCTTCTTTGCTACGCAGTCGCCTAGCAAATGCCAATGACAAATTTAACGAAAATAATGTCATCTTATAACAAGTTGCAAAATAAACACAAACATCAAATTATAAAATTAGTAAGCGCTTCGGGATTTCATCAATCACCAGTACCTCTGTATTAGAACCAACGACAAATACATTATTATATATTTTGTTTAACCTCCGTAGCCGCAACTCAGGCGTTTCAACAGAGAAACTACTTGTGTAGTATTCAAATACCGCATATTGGGTAGGCGTGATGGCCACGTGCGCTGCTACGGGCAGGGAAACAAGGCGCAAAGTATAGTAGGAGACACTCAAGTGGTCGGCCTCTTTTGTGTCCTTCCACACGAGAGAGACTCGAGATGTCCCGCGTACCAGGTCGGCTATCTCGATCGACAGCCCACCTCACGGGACAGAAAGAGGAAAGTAGAGAACCTACCTAATTTTACAAACATAACCTCGTCAGCAGGAACTGCGGCCAGACGCTACATCTCCTGCGGAAAAGGCACTCGGGACCCTTGGATGCGTGATGCCCAAACATATTGTGGTAGGGAAAGGGCCCGGCACAATATGCCCCTGAGGGCACGACAAATACATGAACTAAAAGTACCTTATATAAAAAGTGTTGAACATTGAGAGAGACATCTACAGCTAACAGCTCAGAACTCCTCCTCCAGGAGTAGCAAACTCTTAACGGCCAAAGCTTCCGAGGCCACCCTAAATCTATCTTCTCTCTTCCACTCCAACTACTCAGATAGACGTCTCTAAGCTCCGCATATTAGCGGCTATTTATCGTGGTTGCATGAGCGTCTTTTTGACTGAGATTCTTCCCCCTCATTTTACTCTTTTTCCTTCCTACAGACATAATGGAAATTGCTCATAGAGGGCCGGGAAGTAAGTGTTGATGTCTCTTTGCTAATGGGCCTGTTGGTTCGTCTACTGCCGCCTATCTAAGCTAATCTACTGAACAGCTAACTAAAAATAGAAGATGAGCACTATTTTGATAAATTATAATCAGGTTTTGTCTAAAAATGCTAAGTGATTCAAGGAATCCTTAGTCAGAAGCATGAACAAAGCAGGGTTTGAAAGTTTTCTATGCATACACGAAAGCCGCACAGAAGAAACTGAAGGTAGTGAAAGAATGTTACCAGTACGACAGCTTCTCCCAATATGACCAGAAAATCTCTTGAAAAGTATACGGGTAGTGAGTGGGGCCTACGTATAATGAGGAACAAAGTTCACAACTGCACATTAAATGACCAGAAAAGTCGCGCACTGCATTTTTCTTGTTATTCAATATTTTTTGTTGTATTTTATTTGAGATCCTGTATGTAGTAGTAGTAGTAGTAGTAGAAGTTTTACTAGCGCTTCAGTGGCACACTGCCTATATCGCGCCGAACTATTCCTGTGTTTAACCACAGGCTCGTGCGCCAACTAGGGCGCGTTNGCATGAACAAAGCAGGGTTTGAAAGTTTTCTATGCATACACGAAAGCCGCACAGAAGAAACTGAAGGTAGTGAAAGAATGTTACCAGTACGACAGCTTCTCCCAATATGACCAGAAAATCTCTTGAAAAGTATACGGGTAGTGAGTGGAGCCTACGTATAATTAGGAACAAAGTTCACAACTGCACATTAAATGACCAGAAAAGTCGCGCACTGCATTGTACTTGTTATTCAATATTTTTTGTTGTATTTTATTTGAGATCCTTTACGTAGGGCTAACTGTATATGTCAAAATTCTAGAAGTGTTCATCAGGTAGTGAAGACCTCTTTTGAGCGCATATAAAATTCTAATTTTCATTTACATCAGAGAAAAGAAGACCAGAGAAAAAGACATGTCAGCATTTGATAATAGTCGGGGCATCTGTACAGCAACCGGTATGAATATCAGAATGAAACGTGGAACAGTTGCTCGCCGAAAGTAACATGGCGAGTCCGGTATAGTTCGAGGAACTTGAGGAAGGCTTAGTATTCTGTATGACAGGAACACACGCGCTTTGAAGGGATTGGTAATGAAAAATTGTCGTTCACCAACACAGTTTTACGAAGACTGAAAAAAAAATCTCACAGAGTTGTGCATGGCGAGTTAAAGAAAATGCATTTAGGTATATACAAATCCACCAGGAAGTCATTAGTGTCATCAGCAACTGAATAAAAAGTTTGTTATTCCCAAGAGAACACCAAGAATAGAAGCATGTAGTCTAACGTAGTCCGATGAGTCCAGAGTCATCTCCTTCAAGACGATGGGCTTGTTAGGGATCTATCTTGCATCGTTCTATCCAAGGGTCTTCATTTCTCCAAAAGAAATGAAAAATCAAAATTATACATACGATAGGTATATATTAGAGGTGTACCGATACTATCGGTATTGGTACCCCATGTATCGGCCATTTTATGGCGTATCGGTATCGGCAAAAAAAAAGGGTCGATTTTGCCGATATCACCGATATCATTCATCATTCTCATGAAACAAATACTTATTCGGTCATTCATCGTACATGATGAATGCAATGCTTGCAGACACTCTCAGTAATAGTCTGTAGGTATGTCTCTATCATAGCGATCTCCTATCACTCGTATCGGGGACTGTTCATCCTTTTAGTACTTTCCCACACTGCGCGTCAGACATGGCTTAAACCGAGCTGAAACCCTTGGGTTCAACCCCACTCTCCTCATATCAAGTTAAATTTTTCCAAGAGTACCTTGCGATGTCTCTCTTCCAACACGGATCTTGCAAATTAAACGCAAAATCACATGTGACAACTGCAGTTGACTTGCAGTTGTAATAACGAAAGCATGATCAATTAAGGTCACAAATTCTTCGCTGTCATTTTATCACAGCGCGGTCCTCTAGTAATCAATAAGTTGCTTAATATAGGCCAGTGCGGAATCTTATCTTCCTTGACTTGCTTCTTTTTCACCACAAGAAATTTGTGATGACACTTCTGATGACACTTTCGATGACACTTTCCTTGTGAAAATATAGAGGAAAACGCTACGACGGCCAACTCAAATTATCGTAAGTGATGCGGGCTTTCTTCAACTCATCTGCAGCACGCTCCTTTCTCCCTTAGATGGCATGCAAAAAATTAACTGCATTAAGCGCTGAAACATCACTGAATTTCATTTCCGCTGCGCATCCAGAATGTATATTCTGGATAGCTTCAGCAAAACAAAATTTTCGCTCTTGAAAAGTTGAAATAAATAATACTACGTCTACTGCACCGGAAAAAATCGGTTGCCCTACTCTTTGCTGGTTTTCCACAAAATGTGTACATCGTAAACCAGAAGAAAATATAATTTCGATGGAGAGAAGAAGTAATGAATAATATCAGACTCCACGGGAACGGCAAGAGAAGCTGGAAGAGCAAGAACTGCATTCAATGGACGCGTGCGTGAAAAATTCCTGCAATAATCGATATTTTATGAGCGGAATCTTCTCTGACTTACTTCTTCATTGACCCTCTGTCGTGCTCTCATCATTAGGTCTGCTATATGGCAAGGCAGAAATAAAATCTTGAGAAAAACTCGCCAATAAACTTGAATGTAACGCCAGTCTGGTTAGCTTATATACAATGTTGGCGCTCCGTGGCAATGATACCGTTGATACAGTCTTTCTACCTCAAATATCTGTTTCATTTGAAATTCCAAAAATTTTGGCCTTTGAAGAGAAAACTGGTTCATCAAACAAGAAAAACCGTAAGCTAGAAGAAACTATTGTCTACTGCCCGCGAAAAATCACTACCTCCAGAGCGCTTCGTCGACCATCTGCCGGATTTATACGTCGTGATCTGGTCACCTAAGAGAAAAAGGTGATAAAATCGGACTCCAGAAGCAGCATACATAGGTAAGTGTTCCGATTTCATGAAGTGTTTCAAGCAAGAGGTGTCTTCAGATAATGGGATAAGGACAGCCTTCGCCATCTTCTACAACCTGGTCGTCGATTTACAAAATCTGCAACCTGGCTTATTTTTCGCCTGTTTCCTTCAAAACGGACACGAAATCCTAACACTAAGAATGGCCGTCGTGTGTTTATATATTACTAGCTGAACCTTTGAATTCCACGGTTAGTGAATATTTTCACTTACCTTATTTAACCTGAGGTAGCGGACATATCTAAACCACTCCGTCTAAACTGACATCCGGCGCTTAACTCAGGCTATCTTCCTGCAGTCCGTCTACCTTACGTCTCGTCTAACTTTTCCTAGTATTTCGATTTCTTCACTGAATCAAGCAATAATTGTTCAGTCACCAAGGAAATCGCACTTGTGTTTTGATAAAGACATATAAAACCGACGGTACATCTTGCAATATTCTCTTACGGTATGTAATTGCAGGCCTTTTCTAAGCTCTGTTTGCCACACTTTACAGATAATTTAGCGCTCCGTAAAGTTACACATTCCAATTTTTTGTCGTTTTTTTTTCTCACTATTAAGGAACCCGTAGATACCGGTGCTGATGAGCAGCCCATAATGTTTCGGCTTTGTTGATTGTGATCTAATCTAATACTAAGAATGACCGTCGTGTGTTTATAAATATATATATTGAAGAATGCGATGAGAAGCACAAAGAAGAAATTCTGTTACCCACGACGTACGGTTCGCTGTCCTCAGCTCATCAGGTGGGAGGCTTTAAGATGGTCGAAATTCAAATCGTTTAATTCTGCAAAAATTTCGGCAGGTTACCACAGTGAGATGTAGCTGTGATACCGAGAATTCAAAGCTTAAATATAATTTTCAAACTAGCAAATGTTTCTTGAAATTTAGAACATTGTCCGCTACGTTGACTCCAACTCCAATACAGGTGCACCGGGGCGCACTAGTCTGAAGCCTGGACATTCTCGGTGATGGTGACGTGTACGCGCGGTGCGTGTGCGTGCGTGTGTGGCCCCACAAGTGCCGTGCAGTTTATACGTTGCGCAACAGAGGCTCAAAATAGAGCTGAGTTTTCTGGTGG
>LQNS02278094.1:31051641-31064371 GCA_001587735.2 Parhyale hawaiensis
TAACACCGTACCGTGTAAGACTGTGGCCCAGGGTTCTGCCTTCCTAGATTTGACTTGCTGCACAAGTGGATCTAAACTTGAATCATTACAATTTTGAGTCTAGTACTCATTAGAAAAGCGTTTCATTATGTTATAGAGTAATTTAATCGCTGTCTCTCATGTTGAAAAGCTTTCAGGTCGTCTGCCATGCGGCGGAGAGGGATCTCTAGGCGTTCTGGAGCTCTGCCAGGTGGTGCAGCGGATGATCAGGCGGCGGAGTCGTCAGCCAGGTGGCATTCAGGGCAGCCAGGCGGCAGATATACAGAGGCGTCAGCTGGCCCATATCACCATGCCTGCGCAAAAACAGCTCGCGACAGGTAGGTGTGCCACCCAATGCCTGTGCGTCTTTGTTCGTGGAGGGACTCTGCGGAGCTCTCTGCACAGCCGCTGCGGGGACTTCTGCGGATCAATCGCAGGCACTCATCGTGGGAAAAGTGGTGACGTGGGTCGTTGTGGTGCATCTTTTCTTTCTTTCCCTTTCCTCTCCCGCTTGTACTTTCTCGCTGTCTCATGTTTTTTCTTTCACGGACAGGCCTTTTCTGCCAATGACCAGCCCGCTCTTCTCTAGGCAGCCATTTCCTTACTTGTTTTCCATTCCTTCTGTCCCTTCTGTCGGCACCTGCTTAGTAAGGTTTGCCCACCTTGTGTGTAAGGAGCGGCGACCTCAGTGGGTCCTGTACGTTGCCTTAGCTAGGCCTATGGCGGGGCCTTCGGGGCGTCGGTCTGTGGTGTCCGCTCTGCTTCTTTCCGTTTTCTAACTCGTGTTTTATCCTGATCTCCCTCGTCTTTCCTGACTTGCTGTTCCCGTGCTCGTTGGTCCTGTATGGGAGCGCCTTCGTGCGGGGGTTCACCATGTTCCTGTCATGCTGTGTGTACCTTGCTTCTTCCTCTGTTGGATCGCCGTAGTTGTTGTGGAGACGGAGGCTTGGGCTACCTAGTATGATAATGATAATAATCCTCTTCGTCTTAGACCTGCTGTTTCCGTGCGCGTTTGCCCCATGTGGGAGCACCTCCGTCGCACAAAAGAACAACAGACTTTATACTTACAAAAAGAGAAAAAAAAATTAACGGGTTTATCAGAAATGTCTGATTAATACCCTAACGACTTTAGAAAGGATGCTCAAAGAGATTGAAATGTAATAAAAATGTTAAGTATTGTAATCCTTTGTGGTGTTGTGTTGATTTCATCAATAAATTATTATTATTATTATATTCAAGTTATCCCTTCTATAGTGAGGTGATATCCATCTCAAACCTGGCCCCGTCTATCTCTGCTCACGAAACGTCTGCCGCAAGGGGTGTTCCTTCCGGTGCTCCGCTTGCGCGCGTTGGATCCATAAGCCCTGCTCTGGTCTCTTCAGTGCCGCTAGTTGCTACCCGGACTGGAGGTGCCCCAGTTGTGCACCTCCCTCCTGGTCTTCTCCACCTCCTCGGTCCCCCTCACCCCCTCCTGTCCTTCCCTATCCTACTCACGCTCCTCCGCTCATCGTTAGGCAAGTTAACTGTAATGGACTTCTGCATTGCAGAGCTGAACTATCCGCTTTCTTCCACAGCAGTTATATTGCCGTCGCAGCCCTCCTAAACTAAACTCACTCCTAGCTCTTCCCTGGCTACACCCCAGTCAGGAGAGATTGTCCTGCCTCCAATGGCGGTCTCTTGTTCCTGACCAGCAGATAACCACCAACCACCTATTCCCCAATGACCACACAGTGCAACACCTGGGTAGGTGTCACCGTCACCCTGTGTTCCTAATCCCTTCGTCTATATGTTCCTCCAGCTACCTCTTGCCCCCTGGATACAGACTTGACTCTTCCACCCTTTTTGCCGACTTTCTGGCTGACACCCTCATTATGGGTGGCTTTAACGCCCACAACACAGACTGGTTTTCTGTTACCCAGGATGAGTGGGCTGCCGCGCGGGGTGAGGAGATCAATGATTTCATTAATAATGGATCCTACTGTCCACCAGGGTCTCTCGCGACGGTCCGGGCTCGTCTCCGGACATGACCGTTATATCTACTGATCATGTACTTGATTACACCTAGTCCACCACTACTACCCTCTCATTTGACCATTTACCCATCTTGATCACAGCTGATTCTAGAAACTCTGCCCCCTCCTGTCCCAGACGCAGCTTCATTAACTTCAGGAAAGCCAACTAGGAGGAGTTCACACGAGAGTGCGAGGAACTTATTACCTCCCTCCCACTCCCCTCTTCCTGTAGTGGTGGACTGGAGGCCCTAAATGGGGACCTCGCATTAGCTGCTAAGCACTACATCCCAGCCGGCCATCGCAAGGAATATATCCCTCGGCTCACCCCGAGCGCCACAGACGCCATCACCCGCCGTGATCACCTCCGCCACGACTCCTGAAGACCCTTCCCTTCCTCAGTTACAACAGGAAGTGGATCGCCTCATTTGTGGTGCTGCCCAGAAGCCTGAAAACAAACCATCCCAGAATGCGATCCCAAGAGCAACCCCAATAAATTCTGGGCTCCTAAGCTCACTATCAGGCAAGCAGTCCTCCGTCCTCGTAACCAGCCCATATCCTTTGGAACTCACACGTTCACCTACAACGGCGATATAATCAGAGGCTTTTACAAGCAATTCACTGCCAACCTCACCCCCTGTCCAAGCAACTCCGCCCAGACGGGCCAGGCGACTCCTCCAAAAGCGTCACCTCATTGATCATGGGTTGACCCCTTTCACACCCTCTCAAGTTCGTGAGGCCATTGATGCCTCAGGGACCTCCACAGCTGTGGGCTCAGACCAATTGTCTATTCTACATCTTCGGCATCTGGGCGCGCAGGGTCTCATCTGACAAAATTATACAATCTCTCCCTTGCTTACGCCAACATCCCCGCCTTATGAAGTTAGCAGCTATAGTCGCCATTTTGAAACCATCTAAACCTTCAGATGAAGGATCCTCTTATCGCCCAATATCGCTTCTGTGTCTCTGCGGAAGTCCTGGAGCGCCTCCTCCTGCTTTTCATCGATGAGGTTAACCAACTTGATCCTCACCAGCATGGTTTCCGCACCACTGCACTACATCTGCTCTACTGCCTTTGGCTTTCCAAGCATCTCGCGGCATGAACAAGCTCAAACCCCCCGACCGCAAGGTGCCTTTGCTGATTTGACTACAGCAAAGCATTTCACATCGTTCCTACAGAGGGCCTCCTCTCCTCAGTTTGCAGCATCACACTACCACAATGTTGTCAGATGGCTCGCGGTTTACCTCAGGGGACGAGCAGCCTGCTGCTTCTAAACAGCTTTCGTTTCCAGTTCCGGGCTGTCAAGATGGGGGTTCCTCAGGGTTCAGTCGTCTCGACTACATTTTTCAACCTCTACGTCCCTGACATCCCCATTCCTCGGGACCAGTTCTGTTGCCCCTCTGTAACATCATATGACAACGATTTCACTATCGTGGCGTCCCATCGCAAACCTCTCACCGCTGCTACCGCTCTGTCGGATCACTCTGACTTAATAATAATAATAATATTTATTGAAACAAACCTATAGGCCTACAATGGTTGTTCACAGGCTCTTATATAAGCTTCAATTGAGAAGCTTTTCGAGCAAGATAAAATACATATGGATTCTCATAATTATTCTATACATATAGATTCACATAATCATTCAATAGCTGATACTACAGCGATGTTAAACAAGGCGCCACAGAGAGAGCCCAATACCACAAATCAATACATGTTCTTCCGCTACAACTCGCGCGTTATAAAGATTAAGAGAAAGTGACACAAGGAAAAAACAGAGAACACACGGAAGAGCTCCTCAATGGATTAACAAGCAGTAGTGCAATAGCCGTAAAGAAAGTCATAGCCAAGCACCATATGAAAGAGAGAAGGCAAATGAAAAATGTAAAGCAGGCGCGACACAAGGGCGCACTAAAAATCTAGCCAGGTCCAAGAAACCTACACAGCTCCCAACAGGGAGCGATTCTCTCTGGTAGGTTCATTAACAAGTAAGTGGATCCCACCGGCCAAAGCCATAACTTGTACCTATATACGCGAGCAATGCCCCAGAAGGAATATTATCATATTTAAAAAAATAAATTAAGCGCCGCTTTCACAACAAAGGCAATAGGTATCATTAAGGATAGAAGAATGGACACATAGCACGACGACAGACACGCGGAACCAATGCACAAGAGCACAAGAGCGCTCCCACACAGTACTGACGTCCATGGGAATAGAAGTCGGGAAAGAAAAGGAGGAACAGATGAAAGATCGGTTGGAGTATGACATGATAAGCCAGCAAAGTACACAAGAGGCAGACTACCCGAAAGCCCAGCTGATGGCTAAAATAACCTGCAGGGTCCCCCTGGGGATGCTGCTTTTCCCAACATACGATGGGTGAACCTAACCAACCCTAAGGCTCATTCCACGCCCAGAAGGAACTCAGGAAGTCATTTGTATGTGCTGACGAGGAATTCCCTCAAGAGACGCCTAAATTTAGTTAAGTGCGCTGCATGCCTAATATGACTGGGTAACGTATTCCAAAGCTTGGGTGCTGTGTAGGACAATGATTGCTGCGAACATGTCAGTCTTTGAAAAGATGGTAGCGCATCACCTCTATTCCTTGTATCGTAATTGTGTTGAGGACAAGGTAAGCCAACATCCCGAGATTCGTTAAACATGTAAACACCAAGCACATATTTGTACACATCATAGACTGTAAGAATTTGATTTTTTTTTCGGAAGAGAGGACCAGTATGAGCGAGGTAATGTTGGCCTGTCAAAAGCCTCACGATCCTCTTATGAAAAATAAAGAGTCTATCTAGATAACAACGTGGTGCACAACATCAGACTAAACTACAGTATGTAAGGTAAGGGCTTACTAAGCTGTAATATAAGCTTATCAAAGTTTGTTTTGGCACAAAATCCTTCATACGACTAAATATTCCCACAGTTTTAGCAACTTTTCCGCATATGACGGTGAAATGTTAGGCCACTGTCAATTACTACTCCTAACAACCTGGCACGATCTTCATATTCAATACGCTGTCCTTAAAAAACCAATTGGGTAGTTAAATTAACATTATGGGAGTGCTTGCTGAATACTATAGCATGTTTTTTTTACGTTCAGAGACAAGCGGTTAGAAAAGTTTCACTGCTCAAGGACATCGACGCCTTGATTCATCCTGACCACGGTTTCTTCAAAATCAGTAACAGAAGCAAACAGAGTCGCATCGTCGGCAAATAATACAGAGGTCAAAATTCGGGAAATGTTTGGCAGGTCATCGATATCAATGAAAAACATTATTGACCTCAGGATAGATCCTAGAGGGACCCCTACTTCAATTTAAGCAAATTCGGAAATCAGCAATTTGGCAGCTGATAAGGGCCTTACCATATCAACCTCCAAATCCAATTCAACACTTTGGACGACTTGACCCTGGTATCACTATTCTTGACACTGCTCTGCCACTGGAGCGCCGCCCCAAGATCCCCGGCGTCACTTTTGACACCCACTTTACTTTTACATCGCTCTTTGCTTCCACAGCTGCTCGAGCCTCCTTGGCGAAACGGGTGAACTACATAATCGTTCAACCAAAGAAATGTGATGAATGTGAACAAGCTGCTCGCGTTCTGAAGCGATAACTACTAATTGGAAGAAAAGAAAATTGGTTTCAGCAGCATTCGGGTCAAACATTTGTGGTAAACATCAAGTATCTATCTACCAGTACCTTATTGTAAAAGGCCGGTCAGTGAAAAAAAAGAAAAAAACTATGGCTTATTTGAGGTAATACGCAGGCAATGGTTGCTTTACGAGAATGAGTACAGAATATACCGTCAGGAGGTAAAAGTAGGACAGGAGCTTCGATGTTAGGCAAATAATGAAAGCGGGGAACTGATGCCATAGTAGGTAGGCAAAAAACAAGGGCGGAAATGCAATTAGCCTCCGAGCGAAAATACGAGAGGTGCTCTTACCAAGCTCCGCAATATTGAGATTCATTTGAGTATAATGGGTGTTAACCATTCTAGACGTTCCATTATCGTTTAGTTAGTTATGAGACGAGTGGGGGACTCGCCATTGAGGACAACTAGCTCGCTAGAGCAAATGGCCTCATGAAGCGCCTCGTCTCTACCGGTGGAGCGCTGATTGTCAGGCGGGCATGAAGATTCTGGTGTGTGTTAAAATATCCATAGAGGAGGCCATTGGAGGTCTGGAAGGAATTCATAAGAGAAATGTCTGGGGAATAATCGGCGGGGCAGGAATACGGAGGGACGTAAAAAGCTTTAAATATATGGGAGATAGGAGTGCTGTGTGAACTTCAGTGCCATACTAAGTCCACATCCTCTGCACTCCAACAGGAGCAGCAATAACAACTGGGATTGGAGCCATTATGGGTCAATGCTCTGTCTCCTGCAGTTCTGTTCTAGTACGAGGAATGTTCGCTGGGATAACTGAAGTCGGCGTGAAGTCAGAGGATCAAACACCTTGGTATGTAGTACTGTACTATGTAACTGGTCCGATAACTTCACAAGTGGCCATGGCAATATGGACCAACTTATGCCTCTACATAGGTAGCTACCTGCCAGCTTTTTGCCCTAGACTCTCGGAACCTGCCTGACATGCGACGCCTGACAGTCCGTCGCACAGTCGGGCGGAGCTCCAGAACCCTTGGAGATACCTCTCCGCGCCTGAAAAATTTTCATCATACGAGGCCGAGATTAAATCATAATTTTACCTAATGAAACGCTTCTCGAATAGGTACTAGAATTATAAAATTGTAACAAGTCTTGTATAGAACCTCTCGTGAAGCAAGTCAGGTTTAGGAAGGCAGCTAGAACCATGAGGCAAAGTCCTACACATTGTCAAGTAAGTGGAGGGTTGAAAAAAAAATACAGTGAACTAAGAGCTTATCCCTGAGCATGATGACATAGCCACAAATAATTTCAGGATCGCAGTAGCTGAAAATTAGGTTCCCAAACTGTAGCAGTGTCGATATCATTGATAGGTAGGCACACTATTTTCTTCAAGTATCTCGAATATGTATTGTAAGTCTTGCTTGAAAATGGATAGATGGATGTAATTGCATACAGAATAATAAAATAGATCATTATGGGCAACACCATACATTTAACCAAGCTTTTGTATCCTAAAGTCGGTTGTTTTCAAATGAAAAAATATTTGTACTGTATAGTCAGATAGGGTGAATAATTTCCAGTTTTGGAAGGAGAGGGGGGAGGAGCATTTTCTCTTTAGATCCAGAACTTATATGTTTATTCATTGACCACACCATACATTGATTTGACACTGGCCCTTAAGGCAGATTTCGGCCCTGCAACTGGGCCCCGACTGCACGGTGTTGCAGACGCATTTTTATATGTTCTCCCTTTACTTTTTTATACTTTAGCTATAAGACTTAGCTAATTCTTTTGCATTCAGCACTGAATGGTTAACATGTACATATTTCTAAAACTTTTATGCACAACAAATTTTAAAAAAATATTAAGGCTAGAAGTATAATTACGTAGAGCAACTGTTTATGACATCCTTTAATTTAAGCAGTAGAGTAAAAATATTTTTCAATAGTTTGTGTAATAAACAGTCGCATGTTGTATTATTTTGTATATTGGCCTAGCAAGATCATCAGAATAGACAGCAGAGCTGAAGGGTGAGTTGTAGCAGCTTGCAGACTTGAAGTGATGAAGCACTGGCTGCCATAAAGTGATCTAGCATTGGAAGCAGTGAAGTGATATACAGTGGAACCTCGTTTTCCCGAACTATTTTTACTTTTCCGGGGTTTTCCAGGAACGTTCTGGGAAGCTGAAACCATGTCGAAATACCGGAAAACTTTGGTTATATCTTGGAAAAAGTCCGGCTAAAGTTCCGGACTTTCAAAAGATTTCCCGGAAGTGATGTTGCGCAGATACTGAAAATCACCTATTGCGCAGCGTCTCTTCCGGTAACCAGAAGGCAACCTCCATCATTTCCCTTCGTCTGTACATCGTGGTGTTCGTCTAAGAAGTGCTATTTTAGCAATTTCAATTCAAATTTATGGGTTTAATTTTGGGTTCTTCAGTGAATGTGATGAATAATATTGAGTGTTATACTCAATAAAAGAAGGCTATAAAAGTCACTTATTTTTTTACTTTTAATGAAAATATCACTTGATGAACTTGTAAGTCAACTCTAGCCCCTAAGAAGTGCTATTTTAGCGTCTAAGAAGTGCTATTTCAGCGATTTCAATTCAAATTTATGGGTTTAATTTTGGGTTCTTCAGTGAATGTGATGAATAATATTGAGCGCATACTCAATAAAAGAAGGCTATAAAAGTCACTTATTTTTTTACTTTTAATGAAAACATCACTTGATGAACTTGTAAGTCAACTCTAGACCAGCTTTGCAGTCCCTCAAGTATAAATGCAGAGTACCATTATGCACAGTACTATAAATTTAAGTTAATACGGTATGTAATGCACAATTCAAGTAGATACAGTACGGTACTGTACTACGATATTATGCACATAATGTGAACTACTTTATGTACAGTGTGTATGCATTTAGCTACTGTACTTTGCCTTGTAACCTTTATTAATACCATGCACTGTATACTGTATGTACTGTACATACTGTGCATACATTATGTTATGTGTCATATGTACTGTACGTACAGTACGGTACGTACCATGCTGGAAAACTTCTCTGATTTCTCTCAGCACTGGCCTGGAGTGATCTAGCATTGGCAACTGTGAAGTGAGGTAACATTGGCCGTCATAAAGTGATCAAACATTGGCCATCATAAAGTGATCTAACATTGGCAGTGGTGAAGTGATGTAACATTAGCAGCTGTGAAGTGATCCAACATTAGCAGCTTTGAAGTGATCTAACATCGGTAGCTGTGAAGTGATCTAACATTGGCAGCTGTGAAGTGATCTAACATGGCAGCTATGAAATGATCAAACATAGGCAGCTGTGAAGTGATTTAGCATTGGTAGCTGTGAAATTACCTAACACTGGCTACTGTGAAGTGATGTAATGTAGGCCACCATGAAGTAAGTCAACTCCAGCAACCATGAAGTGATGTAAAAGCATCATCTATTAAACCATATATGTAATGGAAGCAACTATGAAGTGATGTGGCTAACATAGTTATCTATTAAATGATGTAGTGTAGGCAACCAAAAAGTGATGTAAAATAGTCGTCCACTAAATTATGTAATGTAGACAACCATAAAGTGATTAAACATAGTAGCTAATCCATTAAATCATGTAATGTAGGCAACTATGAGATGTACCAGTAACATATACAACATGAAGTGATACAATGCAGATAACCCTGATGTGATGTTGTGTAGGGAACAACCATTATGTCATTCAACTTAAGTCAGCCATGAAAAGATTCAATTTACGCAACTATGAAAGTGATTCAACTTGGGCAACCTTTAAGTGATGTAACATGGGAAACCATGAAGCAACATAACATGAGCAACTAAGAAGTACCATAGTATCCCTAGGCAGTAATGCGATAGGACATGGTGCAACTGTAGATGGCGGTAGAGATGATGGGTTGTATGACTTGTATCAGCACCAAAATGTCATTTTAATGTCTTTTAATGGCTGTCCTGGTATCTTTATCTCATGGGTAATTATGCATTTTTAGTTTATGGCTACTGATGTGGTTTTATTCTGTAGTATTACTCTGGTTTTAATCAGGTTTTTCAGTATTACTGGGATTTCTTAACCCTTCTTTCCTTGCGGCTATATGGATGAGCTCTACCAAAAGCTCTACATAGGTACATCAATTTCTTAGGTTATTGCTTTAAATCTGTAGTTGGAAAAACAATTGTATGGGATATTAAAGTGCATTACATTTAGTATCTATGTGCCATTTTTTTCTGTAAAATTTTAATATTCCTAGAAATTATGATGAATTTTCAATTAAACTTTGTGTCCAAAGGTATGATTAATATTACTTACTGAAGGTATATGATTGTGAATTTACATTCCCTGTTCTGCAACACATTCCCTACGTTGTGATGAAGAAATTAATTTTTGTTTGAAGTCTCTTATTATTAGAACTCATTTTATCAACACTTATGTAAATAGGCCTTCAGGTTCAATTGCGAGAGGCCCGATTTCAGTGACCTTCAATGTATGATGCGGTCTAGTTTATTTTTTATTTTTTTTTTAATGCAAGCTATTTGTTTGGGGCAGTAGAAAGTAAGCTATCCTGGTTAGCCTCTTAACCCAGCCTGAAACATATACCGTAAATCTCTTGTGTCAAAAACATGAAGCTATGGCTCTGAAAAGAAATGGTTCAGCATCATGGAAATAAGATGAGGATACTGGCAGTTTGAGCTGGCTGGTAACCAAAAATTCACAAAGAAAACAAAATGTACAGTATACACACAGCTAGATTGGATTTTGAGTTGAGCACACAAGGCTTGCATACCAACTTGTGAGGAGAGAAAAACATGTTTAATTTGTTATATTAAACCATAATATGTATCTAGACTCTCCAAATGAATTCAAGTCATTGCACTGTTATGACATCACTAATAATCTTGATTTCTTTCTAGATTTAACTTAGGGAGTAATAAACTAAAAATGACTTTTAATTATGCACCAACACTTTCAAGACCATAGCCTATCTACCAATATAATTTGCTCTCCATTTAGTTAATGTAAAAACTTCTCAGAATTTTATTACTGGATTCATATAGCTAATTACTACAGCTTGAATCACTTGAGATTTGGTAACTCAAATAAACTCATGGTTCATCTAAAAATAGATTTCAATTTAAAATGACAAGTGGAAGAGATAGGTTCAGTGAATGAATGCTACCAATAGCTATTTACAACACTAATCTTGATAAGAATGCTAGCTACCTATAATGATCAATGGTATAAAAACCTCACCAAGATCATGTCGAAGTTTGGTGTTCTCAGCTCCATTGTCCAGTAAATATGTGATCTCCTCAGGAACAAATCTGAGACAAAAACAAGTTAGCTCTTAAAACTGTTCTATTACAATTGAAAAAATATATTACAGAATTTACATTACAATCTAAATCCTGTAGGCATAGCTTGGTGAAATATTGCTACTGCTTGGCGCTTGCTATCATGTAAGCTAGCTACTGGTAACTAGTAATATTTCTCACACTGTAAATTATGATAAATGATTTCAACAGCATTGATGAAACGATTACAAAATTTTTAGAGCCTTTAGGAATCCTGTCAGGGCATACCGTATGCAAAAAATTTTTTTCATGATGACTTATTTACAAATGGGAAACCCACACGCATTGGTTCATGCTGCAGATTTAGGATAACTCATTCTAGGGGAGCATACACTTGCAGTCGACCACTGATCATCTAGAGATATGGCACCAGTGATGAAAAGATCAAAGTGACATCTGGGCCCTCCACAGACCCTCCCCATTTCTGGCAAAGGACAGTAAACCTACAGTGATACACAGACTGGATACTGACAGACCACGTCAAGCGCTGCAAAGAATGAACCAGCTTGGCTGGGAGGTTTGAACTCATGGTCTGGACCATCAATATTAATACCAGGGTTGGCTGGTTTAAACCAAATAAAAAACCATATTTTTTTCTGTTTTTATCAAACTTTTTTGGTTTTTATTGATAAACATTGCAAAATAAACAGTTTTACATCTAGAAAGTATCAAATTTTAGTTACAAAACTGAAAGGATGAGTTAATGTGTTTTATTTCAGGAGTCCATTTGACAGTTAAGACAGGGTCAACTATTGTTTATATTTATTAAACACTTATAACTTATTGATTTTGTGCTATTTCATATCAGAGATGCATATCAAATTACAATATATTCTGCTGAGCTAGAAGCTACTGAAAATTAGAAGTAATAGTTATATAGTTGCTATTAGATAGCTACTAAGCTTATGAGAAGGATGTAGGTATATAGCTATTTCTTTCAGTTCATTACTCTGCCTATTAATTAGCTAGTACAGATACAATGTTAGAGAAAATAGGTAAATTGAATCTACCGCACGTAAGACTGGAAGTGCAAAAGAAGTCGACAGTATTTCAGTCAGTTCATTGCCTCAATTCAATGCCGAATGAGTTAATAGAACCAATGCAAGACCAAGCCCTAAAGTTGAAATATAAACACCTGATTTTTACTAAGTAGCTATCAAAGATGATCATCTTTCGCCAGTTGTGTGTTTATGATAATCAAGGGCAATAGGGTAGCATACTAGCCAATAGTACAAATACAGTAAAACCCCTCTAATTCGCACAGCACAGGGGGAAGGGGGTGACGGATTAGCGGGGATTTCGGATTACCTGGGTACCTACTTACTAATCCGAAAATAACCTCTATATTACGCACCAATACGGATTATAGAGACATTGATCGTACCTCCCGCGCAGCACTTCGCACAGAATTATTGCTCATCACCCTATTAATCCGAAAAATAAGACGTGCTTTGCACAGATTACAGAGGTATTTTTACGAACTTCGTACTTTACCCTATTAACCAAAAAGAGCTTATTTGCTTGGATTGCACTTCGAACTATAATCAGATGTTTGGATTAAGGGGGGGGGGTGGTTCAGATTATTGAGGTGCGGATTAGAGGGGTTTTACTGTAGCTGCAATATGCAGTAACTTTTGAATTTGTGTTGCTGCTTTGCCTACTTTATGTTGCCTAGCTCATGAGGAGTTTCTGAAATATGATTTTT
>LQNS02278094.1:31138313-31150368 GCA_001587735.2 Parhyale hawaiensis
TGGTTAAGATATATCAACATGTATATTTATAGTTTTTTTTACAAAAATTCAATTATCTTAAAAATTTATACACCGAATCAACTGAAATTTGTTATGTGAGTTACTCTAAATGCAATACATTTGATTCTAAAGTTTCGTTGGATTCTGTTTCATAGTTTTTGAATTTGTTATTTACCCAGACGGCCCCCTTAACTTTAGGTGAAGATATGTCCATCCGTTTGTTTGTTTGTCTGCCTCATTTTTCTCAATGCCATAACTCAAGAAGTTATGGATGGATTTTTTATGAAATTAACATGAGTTGTTAGGTAACTAGCTATATATAACAAAGAGTAAATGACCAAATTTTGGTTATGATCAGTTTGTTTGTTCGTTTGTCACTGTTTGTAATTTTATGCTTTTTAGCACAATAACTCAAAAAATAATCAATGGATCTTTATGAAATTTAGCTATAGGGGTAGTTAGTAATGCTAGAAGGCGTAAATGATTAAATGTTGGTACAGATCGGTTAGTTCATTTGTATGTTTGACTCGTGTTTGTTATAACGTTTATAAACAGTATAACTTAAAAAATTATGAACGGATCTTCAAGAAAATTGTACAAGCTGTTATTACTATCAAAAGGCACAAATGGTTAGATTTTGGAGTTTATACAAAGAAAATTATGGTTTCAGAGCCAATTTAAATTTTTTGCTACTGTTGCCTCGTTTGGCGGAGGTATGCTGTTTCAGAGTGCTCTAGTTTTATCGGTATTTACTATTGTTGACTTCCATATTAAAACAAAAGGCATCAGTACATCACTGGAATAGGATATGGAAATCATTCATTAATGCCCGTAACAAATTGTTCTTTGTGTATATGGGTTTCATTTCTTCTCCCAAGTGCTTACTGCAGCAATAACGAAATCAGATACATTTTATCGTCAGACATGCAATGTTCACAATATGTTGTCAGCTCCCGTCTCATAAATTGTTCCATGGAAACTTTCTTAATCTTAAGCTTGCCTCTGAAATACTTGCTTCGTATTGAAGTCGAGATTAAGAAAATCCTGATATAATTAACGGCAGAGTTTCATCTAACCTTGCACCTGCTATAACTGTTTCGCGGAATACTGTCAGTTCTCTTTCAATGGCGGAACGAATTTGCTGGCCTCACTATTGAAACCAGGGCATGGAAAACCTCGTATGTATGTTTTTTCTACCAGTTCCATGGTAAAGAAACCGTAACTGTATTTGTTTCGACGCCTAGGCAGCCTGTCATGCATCCACCCGCTACGTTTTCTTCGTTTCTTTTGACGCAGCAGCAAGTGCTACACTCTCATGTCATGCTATAATAACGTACGTTACGTGATTATACCAAGGTACGTGTGAGCTAAAGCAAGTACGATGCTCCAGAGGACACGCTCATCATCAATACCCATCTTCAATCATTGCGCCCTAGGCACTGAGCGGCAGGAACGCTTCACATCAAAGATTCACGTAGTGACTCCCAGTGTGAAAGCTCTCGAGTCACAATACTCGCGAGTCTACCTTGTGGGAGGACCCACTCTACAGGGACCCGTGTGACTCCCAAGTCAAAGCAGTCTAAGGCTGAGGTAGCCTCAAGTCTTGCTATACTTGACTATATGTAGCTTTTCAGCATTGCACCAGAGATGTCCATAACCTTTACGAGAGCAATACTTTGGAGTTCTAAGATGCGGTCCTTCGACCTGGGCAAGTCCTGGGTTTATTTCCAAACCCGGTTTAGACCTAGACAGATAAGACGCTTCAGTTTTCTACGAAGTCAGTCTCAGATTGCCTTCCCGAGTAGGACCTGGAATTGCTTCAGTGTCCGGACTCTTAGATCTTGATGGAAAACTTAGTTTCAATTGGGCCAAGCCCCGAAGTTACACCCAGTAGAGACCTCTGATTTGTACAAGGGAAAATTTCGCCTGATTCCTATACAGGTTCAGAACCTTGGATTACGACCAGGTCCTACTCTTCTCTACGGTATATTACTGAACTTCGGTATTTTCTAGTCCTGTTTGAGACACCTGCAGTAGAAACCGACTAAACGTCTGACTTTGACGCTTGAGACGGCAGGTTAGTGCCACGGTCCCAGCTGGGCTACTTCTTAGCAGTGCTTGTTGTGATCGGTTAGCATCTGGTCTGCGTATGGCTGTAGGGTTACTGACCTTCCCCAGCAACGGGGAGGGTTCGGGGGTCGAATGGAGTCTTCATCCACTGGCGCCATAGCTCTAGACAATCTATGGTCTACTGCAGCGGTATACTCCTCGGGGGCCGGTTGGGCTATATCTGCAGCACAAACCAGTGCATGCGGGTTTCCCAGTTGGAGCTACGGTCAGGTTACTTAACTTTTTATCTATTAGAGACGCAAGAGTTGGAATAGGTCCGAGTCCTGATCTTATCGCTTTACTTCAAAGCTTCCTATATTCCTTCATGAACTCCTCCGTGACCCAGGGGAGGAAGTTCGTCTCTTTTGTGAAACCGAGAGACTGAAAAGCCAACTTCCAGGAGTCTTCAGGCTTGGATCAAGAGGATAAATGTTTGCCTACGGAGGAATATGCGTAGCGGATTCGGAAGTTCTGCACAAGTAGTATATCCCTACGGTCTCTTTACTCGGGAATGTTCGTTTTGGACTCCTAAGTCTTAGCCAAGAAGTATGGCAAATAGAAGAAGTTGCCTGGACCGTGGAGAGACCAGAGGGCTAGGGGCGAGCCGAAGCCTAGAAGAAACTATGATCCAGTCGAAGTTGGATGATAGCCCATTTTAGATGTATGGCCACTGTTAGAGACATGTTTGGGCCTCTTAACCTGCTTGCAGCCCGGTTGGAGGGTAAAAGCTGACCAGTCTTATAGGCTGGAATCTGCTATTGTCCCGCAAGAGTTTGCCCCTCATTCGACTACTTGTCCAGGCGAGCTTTTAGCTACAACTACCGAGAGTAGAAGTATCTACAGGTAATGCTTCCCTCCTAGTTCTAAGATGGAACATTGTTTGCAATAACGTGGGCCCTTTTGGATCGAAGTATATTCCTATACTAGAGAAGGTATTTGGCTGCTCCCTCCACTTCAAGAAAGGAACCTTGATTCCCCTCTCTGCTCACGAGTCTGTTGTATTGTAAGGGCGACTCAGTTTGTCTCTGGTAAGTCTGCCACCGAGCAGAGGTGTTCAGGAGCACTTCCCTTGCGGCCGAAGAAAGAGACTTTTCCCTCTCATAGAAGCAGAGCCAACTCCTTATTCCGGGAGCGGATAAGAGGGCCTCGGCTAGAACCGAGAGTAGACCCTACCTGAATATCTGACAGGGCACCTAATTCGATCTTATTTCCCCTTCTAGATCAGTGTATTTCCCTGCTCCCTCTAGTAGGGACTGATTCGCCTTTATCGGAATTACCATCCAGTTTTCAAGGCCTAATAATGTTGGCTAGGATAAAATTACCATCTCCTGAAGGTTCAAGGTCGTGAACTGCTTCGGTTGCCCGAAAGGCAAGTTATTTTAGCTGTAAAAGGGCCGTGTTCCGTCTTCAGATTCTTCTGGTGGCTACAGCCGAAGCATGAGCTTATTTTGGAGTTATTAAAATTAACTAATTTTCTAGGAGGAGGTCTCCCTTCCTTTTCGAACTGGATGGTATTTCCTAGAGTTGTGGGTTATATTCTGTTCGCATATATGCTATTTTGGGGCATCTGATCACTCAGGAAGCACAAAACCCCTCCCTGTTTCGCCGTGGGTAGGTCAGGGCTGTCTGACAGAGGTACTCTGCCGGAGTGAGCTATTGCAAATATCTGGAATATTGCCATGATATTTTTGCAGTGGTGAATGTACGCAGAGTACCTCTGCAGTTCATCAAAGCCCAAAACGCATTCGTTTTCTGATTTTGCTCTGAGACATTTGCTCGCAATTATAGTGAAGAGCCTAGGCAGACCAGGGCTTATATAGAGCACTGGCCTGCCGGCCTATGACGTCCTCTCAAAAAAAAAAAAAATCTCCAAGTTCTGTCTTATACCTATACAGGTCCAGAACTTTGAATTTTGACAAAGTCCTGCTCATAGCAGTATACAGTAGTTACTGGACTTGGAAATTTTTACTAAGTTCGGGTAGCTACTTATACGTATAGAAGCACAAGACTTTAAACTGTTCAAGTCTTGAGCTTATACCTAAACAAGAGCATGACTGCTTAGTTTTTTCTACATGCCAACAAAAAAAATCTAGAGTACCTTTGTTAACATTGAGTGTGGACTCGGAACACCCTCCTGGATGGGAGACTGCCGGCGATCGTGCCGATGCTTCGAGTCATGCTGTTGTCCGACAGAGGTACTCTGCCTACATTCACCACTGTAAAAATATTGCAACCTTCCGGATAGTTACCAAGAAAAAACAGGTTCACAAACTAATGACTGGAACTTCATCAAAAGTTATCCATCTGTTATTCCTAACAATCCATGTAGAATTCATGAAGATCCATCCGTAATTTTCTGAGTCATATTGGTGATGAACGAACAGACAAACTCCAAAAAACATAACCTTCTAAGCGTAGGTAATAATGAAGATGCACATGAATGTAACAGCATCCATTGATGACGACTGGGGCCAAGTAACTACGCCATCGTCTTATACTTGTTCAAAAAAATCACTCGGGTCACACAAATTGTGAGAAAGAAGCTGAATGTTTTTCTAATGAAATCTGTAGTATGTGATACCTATAACCTAAATATCTTAAAATGCTGGGGAAAATTGTGAAGTATGCTGCATGAGCGTCGCAGTGCATGAAGTCAATAGCGTAAAGTTTGCAGGCTTTATCTGAAATTAAGCCAACGCAGCTCACTAGCCAAATTTATGGTTTTCAGCGTGTATCACTTGAACTAATGCTGTGCATTATAGAATAAAGAGCAATCACGCGGCTTCTCTCTGCAGTGGTGCCTAGCTTTTACTTCATCTTAGTTGAGATTTTTACTAAATAATTTTTTAGAAGCTGTGTTTCTTCAACTGATGTATTCCCTCATTTTTATGTTTTCTGATAGTATTACCTCCCACAGAATGTTAAGATATGTTTTCTGATAGTATTACCTCCCACAGAATGTTAAGATAAAAACCTTAACCTTACTAAACTGTTTGTTTAAATACCTCTTCACAGAGACCCTGACAATGTAGAGGTCCTCCCGCCTGAAGAAATATCTCCCCTCTTCATGGTCCGTCGAACAACGCCACTTAATAAAATGGAGTGGTGGCACAAGCAGGTCCTCCATGACCTCGGCTTAGGATTTGCTTTCACCGTAAGTTACTGTACACTTGTTTTGTATGAATACCTTTGATGGTGAAGTGTAAAAAAATTATAGGCTAACAGGTTATTTTGTGCAATCGTGTCACTTATGAGAGTTGGATGGCTACGGCATTGTTAGTTTTGGGTGCCAACATGAATTTGTATCCTCGTTTTGCAGCGGCTCGCTTCGCCAGAGTACCTTTGTCAGTAGCACCTGACTCCGGTGACACGACAGCGTCCGAGGTCCGGTCCGGTTTCAAGTTATCACACTTATCGAGTCGGTATGTAGCTAGCTACTCGGCTCTTTTTTTTTTTTTTTTTGTCTTTTTTTTTGCAGTAGGCACCTCAGTCAGTAGCACCACGGCAGAACGCTTCACATCGCTTCTCCTGGCGTCTCCAGCTCAGGGACCGTTCAGAGTCGTCATACTCTTATCAGACAGGTAAGGGGTACTCTTTTTACTTCGAGTTATTCCGAGCTTCCGCTCTTGTACTCTGATCGGAATGCAAGAGTGGAACTATCTTTTTTTTTTTTGGGGAGGAGGTGGTAGGCATGCTCTCTGATGCCTCTGTACCATATATACACGTGGAGCCGCCTCAGGACCTCACTCCTTCAGTTTCACTTCTTGGATTGCACTATTATGTGGGTGCGTTTGTTATACTGGGAGTAGACAATAATAACAATTACAGCATCACTCCTTTACGACTAGCACCGGCGTCAGCATCTCAGCTACAGCTCCTCCTCAAACAAGAACTTGAATGAGTTTCAAATATCCCAATTTCAGAACATAGAAGAAGTTCTATCGGTGATTCACTTTTGGGACTTTGACTCTGATGCCTTACAGTGCCTTAGAAATTTAGAAAATTTTACTAGTGTCCGATCTTGGAACTTGAAGTCCGGCAGCCAAATTGGATTTTTGGGTGAACCTGAATTTTTGTCCATACGATGTTTTTTCATAGTTTCTTGATTGTGACACCCTATATTTGAAGAATCTAAGGGATGCCGGCCTGGCACCCTTGGGCATTTGATGTATTGACATATATCCAAAATGGCCGCCAATATTCAATAAGAAGCCATATCTCTCTTTCTAGAAGTGATAATTGAGTTTTGTAAAATTCCAAGTTAGGGTTTTTCAAGTCGAGGAATGCACTGAAACTAGCTATTTCCAGTACAGCACGGCAAAACCTCATCTGCATAAATCTAATATGGCCGCCATTTTGATATAAAATAGCTTATCATTGCTTCTGGAAGTGATAAATGAGTGTTGTCGATAGAATGCCAAATTACGGTTTTCCAACTCAAGGAATCCATTGGTGCTACTTCCAGAACAGAAGGGCAAAGCCTCATGTGCATAGTACCAAGATATCAAAATATCGTAATGTATGAGTTTTCCTGTTAAAAATGTCACTGCAAAATTACAAAAACAAAGCAGATAGCTATGTTCTAAAGGCAAATTTTATCAACTATACACTTCACAAACTGCAGCAGAATACCTTTGTACAGGCTTAGCTATATGAAATTCAAAACCTACAGCACACATATAAAACTCACTGATATTCAAGAGGAAAACCCTTTCTCTTTGATACATAAGCTTGAAGATGCAGTCATTGTAAGTTGTATTAACTATTCACTTCACAAACTATTGCATAATAGTATTGTCCAATTTTTTAAAAAGTACTACAGAGTACATACAATAAACGAGCTAATATTTAAATGTAGAACCCTTTGAAATACCTTATGATGAGCTGCAGTGTGCAACAATAAACATAGCTACCTGGTATAAAATTTGGACAAAGTATTTCAAATTACCTTAGTGAGTGTCATTTTTAGTGTTGTGTATCATCATCTGCATCGTCATTCTGTATCCACATCATGTTCTGACAGTTCATCGTAGCAGTCTGTTGCTTGACATGCACAGAATATAATACAGGGAAGACTTACACAGCCCCAACTCGCTGTCTTCCAAGGTTTCTTACTATGGCAGAAGCAACGTATCATCTTAAGTACTCTCTGAGGGCAAGGGGCACTTCATCTGGGACTGTTGTGGGTAACACACTTAGAGTTGTTGTCATAAATGTAGCCATGTTGCGACGGATCAAGGGGAGGAGAATGTGCGTCCAGACCATGTTTCTATACACACGTTTGTCGGTGAGTCCGCTGCACATTCTTCAGGAATGCTTCATTGGTTGGAGGTAGGGATTGAAGTTTTGGACTCGGAGCTCTTCCTGATCCAACCTTTGCTACCCAACACTCTTGCTTCGCTGTGGTTAGATCTCTGCAGCCTTTCCGGCTATACTCTTCTTCCTCCACAAAAGGTGGTGCCGACTGTGTCCAAAAATAAAGCATAGGTCACAGAGCACATATGTGAGGAGCTTGCAACTCACAAGACGTTTCACAAAAATACATTACATGACAAATTTATCATTCCTGGCAGCAAGGACACACGCATTGAAATTTGTAAAGGTGGAATGGTATTTAACAGGAGAGACTTGACTTGTTCCCATACAGAGGCAGACTGCAATATTGTGCAACAAGCAGTCATAACAGCATAGGATCTGGATGTTGGCGTCTCAGTGATTGGATATGACACGGATGTTTTTGCACTTCCTCTCCAACATTACTATGAGCAGCAACTCATCTTGTTCATAATAATGGAGTCACCAGTCTCTGCACTGACTGTAATTGACATATCGGGCATTGCAAAAGTCCTGACCTGTTTTGTATTTTGAAAGTGTGAAACTCATTTCAAAGACTTGATGAAATTAATTGACAATGACTCATTCCCAAACTATTGCAGATAATATAATAACTGGTAACAGTGCTCATTTTTATACATTGTTGGTAATGAAAACAAAAAGGATAAAGATAGCAGCTCTCCTTCGCGCGGGTTACCAGAAGGCGGACATTGTTAAGTTGCAAAATATCAGTTTATCAACGGTGAAACTGGTCGAAAACCGCCTTAAGAATAATGAACGCCTCAAAGATCGACCACGTTCAGGCAGACCACAAGTTATTCAACGGAAGAATGTTCGAAGAGCCTTTGAAAATGATCCGAAACTCAAAATGACCGAGTTTGCGAAGAAGATTTCTGTGTCAACCGTGTCATGAGCTGCAAAGAGTGAAGGTGGAAAAAGCTTAAAGCGTCAGAAAAGACCACTGCTGACATGGTTAAAAAGCGCCATGAGTGATGTTCCCGCCTTCTTAACAACTTGAAAAGTCATTGAAATCGAGTCACCATTTTCTCAGATGAGAAGACCTTCACCGTGGATCCTGTCTTTCATCAAACTGAACGATCGAGTTTTAAGCTTTGGCCAAGACATCTCTGATGTTCCTTATGTCTCCACAGCAAAGCATCCTGCCTCTGTGATGATGCTTAGCGTTGCGGCCTGTAATGGAGGGAAGATGCCTCCAGTGTGGTTCAAGGGCGGTTACAGGTTGACAGGGGCTGAATACAGGGATATCATGGCCGCATATTGAGAGTATAACATACAAATATCTCCAAAACAACATTGAGGAGCTGAAAGCCTCTGTGAACCGCTCTTGGGCCCAGATGAGGAAGGACTACGTCCGTAATGTGTGTAAGGACTTCCGACCACGATTAGGGCGTGTTATTGCTGCCAATGGAGGTCCTATTGAATAACAAAGTTGTTTAGATCATAATAAACTAATACATTACAAATATTGTTTTATTACATGATAAAGCTTTTACGAACTTCGGATGGCAAATTATTAAAACAGGTCAGGACTTTTGCAAAGCCCGATACGTGGCTCAATGTCGCAACACATTGATATCATTCCAGATATTCTAGTAATGCATGCTTTATCAGGATGTGACACAGTTGCCTGTTGCTTTGGTATTGGGAAGTTAAGGGCACTGAGGGACTTGAAGGTGAGTACGGTACCCTCTGTCCTACCTTGGCGATGCAGATGCCCAGCTAGCAGATATTTCAGCACAAGCATCTTCCTTTATGAGTGTAGGCTATGACCGCAAGGCTGCAGAGATCTAACCACAGCGAGGTGAGAGTGTTGGGCTGCAAAGGTTGGATCAGGAAGAGCTCTGAGCCCAAAGCTTCAATCCTTGCCTCCAACCAATGAGGCATTCCTGGAGAATGTGAACTATGCCCACCGACAAGCTTGTGTATGGAAACATGCTCTGACTCGCATCCTCCTCCCTTTGATCTTATAAGCCTTACAGTACAGCAAGTTGTGACTGCAAAGGGAAGGCTTTCCTGTATTATATTCTGTGCATGGCAAGCAACAGACTGCTACACTTAACTGTCAGAACATCATTTTCATAATAACAATGCCGATGATGATGCACAAACATTTAAAGTGACATTCCCTAGTGCAATTTGAAATGCTTGATGATATTTTTGTATCTGATATGTTTATTATTGCACTCTGCAGCTCATCTTAAGTGCATAGTTGATAAAATTTGCTTTTAGAACATGTTTGGTTTGGTACCCTTATTTTGTAGTGACATTTTCACGCACGAAAACTCATACACAACAATCTTGTGATATCTTGGAATTATGCTAATGAGGCTTAGCCCTTCTGTAGCTCCAATGGATTCCTTGAGTTGCAAAACCTTAATTTGGAATTTTTTTACAACACTCATTTATCACTTCCAGAAGCATCGATAGGCTATTTTATATACAAATGGCGGCTATATTGGATTTATGCAAATATGGTTTGGTCATACTGCTCCGGAAGTAGTTTAGTGGATTCCTTCACTTAAAAAACCCTAAATTGGAATTTTACAGCATTCAATTATCACTTCTACAGTATGTTACCTTTGATTATGCAAATACAATTTTTTAAATTTATATTTCAACATAAGTGTCGAACTTTGAAACATCAGTATTAACTAAATGTATGGCTGTGTTGCAAATATAAACAGCACTTGTAAAATAAATATTTAGCCATTTGCTCAGTTTATCATACAATTTGCTTATTTACGAGTTTCTTACTGTTACCTCAGATTATGCAACAAGTTAATAAAAACATCATAAAGAGGAAATAAATACAAGTGAACAGGAATATTTATGTTACTCGTCCAAAACCGAGAAATTATAACCAAAACAATTCAGTAAACACTAAAATAAGTGTTCAGTAGTAGTAAACAAAACAAGTTAATTTTGAACATGGCACCTCCATTTTTCATGATTTTTTAAGGCGATTATCAACAGACTTTGTCAGGTTTGATATTTTAGATGGTGGACTAGAATCTGCAGCTGTTTTTACTGCATTCCGTCATTCCACTGGCTCACGTTGCTCAAAAACTGCCGACCACCTTCATAGACCTTCCTTTTGATCATTGCCCAGAGGTTCTCAATGGGATTTAAATCGGCGTTATTCGCTGACAAGGTCATAATCCTTTTTGATTTAAAACCATCCGTAAGCCAGTTAGCAGTGTACCGTGCTCAGCGTGAGGGAGCGTTATCGTGCTGAATTACCAATTTGGATGTGCGTGTGATAGTCTGATCATCAAGCCATGGAATCAAGTTGGCTTCAAGAAACTGGCAGTACCTTTCTGCATCCAGTTTAACTCCTTCTGCCGCTTCAAATGGACCAATAAGGGTGTCACCTACTATCCCGGCGCAAAACATTACACCTCCACCACCTTGTTGACACTTGAGCCGTGTCTGTTGAGGTCGGTCATGCAGGACCCATCCAGACTCCTATCCATCTGGACCATCAGGAGTGGCTGTGCATTGGTCAGTAAATATGACCTTTGAGAAATCAGTTTTCATGTTCTCTTCAACCCATTTGACCCTACTTTATGTTTGAGTTTTTGTTAGAAGTGGTCGTTTAATTGCCTTTTTCACTTTCCCTAGCTTCAGAACCTCACACCTTTTCTTTCTGATTATTACTGGGGCTCCAGCGTCTTCAAATATCGTCTTACTTGTAGAAAGTTGTTTTCTAACCATAGAAACTTTCAACCGTGCCACATCCCGTGCAGTCAATTTCCTCGTAGTGGCTCGATCCGGAGTTTTCCAGTTGACTTTACCTTCAATTGCATAAGCCTTAATAGTTTGGTGATCGCGCTGTAATTCCTTGGAAACTTCGAGTGTTGTCTTACCAGAAGCCAATAACGAGGTCACTTTCATTTTTTCTTCACCGGTTAGACCGCTTTTCTTGCCCATGTTGACTAGAGAGTGATGTTGCATAATCTGGAGTAACAGCAGAATCCCGTGCGATAAGCAAATGTTGCTAAAACATAGGAAATGGTTCCGTTTTATTTTTCTTTAGTTGTTTTTATAGTTACAACATACCAGTGCACTAACTTACTATTAACATTTTAAATGTTTGACACTTATCTTGAAAAATGAGCAAAAATATTGTATTTGCATAATCAAAGGTAATGCACTAGAGAAGAGAAATATGGCTTCTTATCAAGTATCAGCGGCCATTTTGGATTTATTTTTGGATTTATGTCAATATATCACAATGCCCGAGGGTGCCAGGCCGGCATCGCTTGGATTCTTCAAATATAGGGTCTCACGGTCAAGAATCCATAAAAAAAATAACGTATGAAGAATTCAAGGGGTCCCCTACAGGGGCTACCCTGAGATTTTGACAGAGTCCCTTGTGGACTTAGTATATAAGGCGAGACAGTTTTGAGCATTTCTCCGGAATTATGGAAGGCCTTGTGGACGTGAACTCTGAACCCTACAGTGTTTCTGAACTTTGTAAAATTTACTGAAAGTGACTTTTGATCTTATCCTGGCAACATTCAATCGACTCTTACTAAAAACCATAAAAGGGGTGCTTTCGAACTTAGTCTCAAGACGAGGCAACGCTCCT
>LQNS02278094.1:31150571-31162958 GCA_001587735.2 Parhyale hawaiensis
TAGTCTCAAAAGGAGAAGACCGTTGAAACTTAGGTACTGGTGACCCAAGTGGGTTTAGCCTTGGGTCTGAAAGAAGTACGGCACTTAGTATGTTTCAGAGCGAGCATGGTTGAAGAAGCTCCAGGAGAGACGCAAGTGGAAAGGTCCGTTATTCGAGTTTCACGAATTACGGACCCCAATATTGAGGTATTTCCGGTTTTATCCAGAGTCGAAAGCACCTGCGATGAAGTTTGAAAATATGCCGTGATCCCCGAACATCGTGATTCCAGGCGCCCTTGAGGAACATTAGAGGTTCGAGTACTGCTAGAATGCATATATATTGGGAGGTTTTACTTACAGATCGACTCCGTCGTGTTTCGTAAATGTTAGACGACCACCGGATACAGAGGTCTAACGCTGAAGAACAGGGAGCCAGATGTTGTCGTCGAGAAGAAGTTTGGAGCCGGTTTCCTTTTTTACGGGAAGGAAGAACGAAGTGGTACCTTGTTTTTCTATGAAGTGGTGTTGTGTAAACTGAATTCAGTGCATGATAGATTGCAAACAGTAAGAGTTTTGTGTCAGTTGTTGAAAATTCTGGTCATTGTACGTTACTACTCTTCGTGGTTGTCGCCCAAGTACCTTCTGTACCTTGCATAGTGTGGCCTAATCTGCTGGACTGATTGCCCAGTGTGTGCATGTTACTGTACCTTTATGCTAGAGAGGGCGGCTTGGGAAGGATTCACTGCTATTGCAGTTGTGTTTCTAACCCCTGCCCACCGATTGATTAGAGGCGACGGCCTCGATTAGGTTATTGAAGAAAGAGTTTCGTGTCAGTTGTTGAAAATTCTAGCCAACGTGGATCACCACTTTTCGGGGAGTCGCCCATGTATCTCTAATTTTTTAAGGCGGCGGCCTTGATGATATTTACTCAATAATATTTTCGTGTCAGTTGTGAAAAACTCTGGTCAGCTCGGGTCACTATCCTTGCGTCCATGTATCTCCACATTGGTTTAGTAGTTATGGCTAGCTAAAGATGCAAATCAAGAGTGCACCCCAAGCACGAGTTGTTGCCTCTGGGTTCTGGGGGTGGCTTCGGTTATATTCACTGCTATGGCAGTAGTGTTTCTAACCATTGGCACCCGACAGACTAGAATTTCGTCCGGCTTAGAAAATGAGAAACTACGCGGGTCAACCTTCGGGAAGCCAATTACGTACGGTACCTCGGTACGGGGGTAGTTTTTACATTCGAAGCTGCAGGAACGGTGTGTTCCTGGACACAGTTTGTTCTGGTGGATTTTGGACAGCATACCTAGTGGGACCCACTGCTATGACGGTAGTGGGTCCACTTTCAGGTCTTAACCCCTAAGGGGTATGAGGTCCGTATCGAGTGTAAAAACGCTGGCCAACGCGGGACATGACTCCTCGAGATGCCTCCCAAATATCTCTGTACCTCGTACTTTCAATAACCAATTCTGCAGCAGCAGCCAGCAGTTTACCGCGGAATCATGTCTTGTGCCATCGCCACTTCTGGAGGTCCTTGGTTGGGACTTAGCCTCAGACAGGCTAGCATCCTCGACACTTAGACATGTCGTAAAGCGTAAAAGGGGTTCTTGTGGACGTAGTCTCAAAGGCAAGTAGGCTTAGGCAGTTGACCGAATTTATGGAAGGTCCTAATGGACCTTAACTCTAAACAGTACAGTGCTTCTGCACTTACAAAAATGAAAATGTACCTAGAGTGACTTCGGCCCATAGCCTTGGATCTCGAGGAGGATCGGCACATAGTCTGGTATACATGAAGCCGGTTAACTAGATTCAGGAAGGGTCCGTTATTCAAGATTCGTGATTCAAAAGCCGGAATTTTTATATTTTTCCGATATTCTACAGATTCCAAAGCACTTTCGGTGAAGTGAGAAATCAAGATGGAATACCCGTCTTTCATGATTCCTGGCACCCTGTGGGAACATCGAGCTTCAGAGGCACGAGTTCAGCTGAAACGTTTATGGACGTTGCCTAAGATCGTGTCTCGTGACTTACAAAGCCAGATCACTGGTTACATGTGTTTACACACTGAGGAATAGGAAACTAGATACTGACGCCGATCGAAGTTCGGTGCCGGCTTCCTGTAGTTGGGAAAGGAAATCCGAAGTGGAACGTCGCTTGCTTTGCAGTGGTAAAAAGTTGTGTTAAGTGTAAAGTAAATTCTATGAAGGTTATTCGTCAGTTGTCGGAAATTCTGGCCAGCGCGGGTGACTACCTATCGGGGTGTCGCCCAAGTATTTCTGATCCTTGCTCCCTCTATACATGTTGTTGCCTTTGTGTCCGGAGGCCGGTTTGTGTAGGATTTTATGCTTTTGCAGTAGGGCTTCCCTCCTTGCCCACCAATATATTGAAGGCAGCGGCATGGTGTATACCTGCTCGTAATAGAGTATCATGTAAGTTGTTGAAAATTCTGGCCAATGCGGGTTATTACCCCTTGGGGTGTCGCCCAACTGTAGTTATTCCTTGCGTAAAAATGGACTAATCTGCCGGGCAGATGGCCCTCTGTATACATCTTACCTCTCTGCTACAGAGGGCGGCTTGGGTAGGATTCAATGCTAGGGCAGTTGTGTTTCCAATCTTCTCTACCGATCAATTATAATTAAACGTACCGGCCGTGAGAACTTGGGCTTCGTGTTGACTCGATTCAGCCGTTACAGATTGACGCCATCGATGTAGCAAAGTCTATCTACTCTGAGAAAAACAACATGAGAAGGTTAACCAGAAGAGTCCAAAGTACAAGTTCCTGCCTGGCAAATGAAGCGTTTAGAGTAAACAGTATTGGCCTTGTTTTTACCATGGATAACTGGTGTGAAGTGCGCGACTTACTTCTTCGGAACAAGAGGCGCGTACCCGCTCTTGCCGACACCCTGATCCCAGCCTGGTAACGGTGCCTGCACAATGCTATGGTGGAGGGCCTGAGTAGACCAGCCGCTCCCACGTTATCTAAATCTTCAGCAAGATTCTGTGGGGCACTTGGGTAACTGGGAACTATGCTCAGTGGCTGAAAGATCGGTCCCAGCGAAGCCTCCCTGCTTAATTAGTTAATTATCAGGTTGACCATCTCTCAACCCTGGATATCAGGACGAAGAGATCTTCAAAAGCTTCACGTGAAGCCTCTCGTGCAGCAAAGCCCTGCCCTTCCATCTGTTGCCCCTCCTTGGCTCGAGGGTCATATGCCTTGTGAACAGAGTCATGCAAGTTAACAGAGCGCTCCTATCAGGCCTGGGTTGCTGCCCCACCTCAAGAGTTTTGGTATTTTAACATAGTGTGACCAAAAGGGAGAGACAGAGGGTTCTACAGAGACGAGTTATTTTTCTTCCTAGTATGAAGACTCAGAGTTCCATTTTGAAAAAAACTATATACATATATATATTTATTGCTTCAATATATATATATATATATATATACCTAGCTATTTCTAATTTTCCTTTATCTCGAAAAATAAGGCCTAAATAAAAAAAGCTCTAAAGCAAGATGTGTTTCTTTTTCAAAAATTCATGTACTGTTTAAATTTCTGAACAATCGGTCCATAAATGAAAAAGTTATGATAAAGCCCGGATACCCGCCTTGAGTGATGTCAGTATTACCCAGTGTTAGGTGTCTTGTGTTTCACTGAATCAGTATATGGCAGGGAAGTATTATTTGTGCTGCTATTTATACATCACAATTTATGATGATACAAACCGCGGTCCGCAGTACTATCATCAAATGCAATGCTGTGGCGTTATTACATCATCTTTCCCGACTTTCCGCATGAGCCATGAGACACGCGGTTGTCAACTTCTCTTAAGTGACGTCAGTATGGCCGGGTGTCCGTGTATGGTGTTTCGCTCAGTTACTATGCATACAAGTGTGATTATTAATATTTTTTCATCATAATTTATGAATGATGTGCAAATGCAATACCGTGGCGATATTGCATCAAGTTTTCTACCCCCGCGGCGCACCTCGCGGGTTCAAATTACTGCCAGTGTTAAGTAGCTGGGATTGAGTGACTCGAGTCAGTTGACATTATTCCTACTTGTTGACTGGTGTTGGATGTGTTATCGTGTGTATCTGATGCTTGTGTGCGGATGGCAGAGTGCTAATTTATGCACCACATTTGCTGTACTGTGGTATTCATTTGGATAAATAGTTCTATATTAATGAAATGATTACCCAACGGGCTGAATCATTGAATGGCTATTGCCATCGTTCTTGTTTGTCTCTCCGTCACACACTTCTATTACATAGCAAAGGCAAACAGCTGAATAACTTTTCTGTTTTGGATACACTGTTGTTTATTCATTTGGTACTTCTATGCTGAAGGAAATTCAGAAAAGATTGTTTCATGGACTGATAATCTGGACCTGAAAATATTTCATCGCATTGCCTAGGTCAGTGGTTCCCTATATGGGGTCTATAGACCCCCGTAGACTCCCAGGGGGTCTACCACAGACCCCCTAGGTATTTGCCTAGGGAACCACTGACCGAGGCAGTGCGATGAAATATTTTCAGGTCCAGATTATCAGTCCATGAAACAATCTTTCTATATAAAGGAAACTTTGATTTTTGTTTCCCTGTTTTTAATTTAGAAGCTAGAAATAGATTTTGCTACAAAAAATTTTATGTATGTACTATTAAAATATATATTTTTAAATCAATATGCATGATTTATGGAATTTTACACATTTCTAAGGATTTGCTGAGTTCCCTTAGAAACACATTTTATTCAAAAGTAGCATTTTCTTTTAGTATTAGAATATATTCCAGCAGTACCTAAACTAAATCTCCTTAGTTTGGTAGCAAATTCTTAGCATAGTCAAGGTTTCTTGAAATATAAAATTATAAGTTCTAAATAAATGCAAATTACTTTTTTTTACAAATTTGCTGCAATTTGAACTACTGGGGGGCGTCAGTAATGGATAAATGCTTATTAAATAACTTTTCAAATCTAGAATATTCTTTGATAAAAGATACCCTAATATAGGGAATTTTAGTTGATATTTGATTACCTCGTCACTTTTTTACTATTCTTCTTTAATCTGTGTATTTTACAACTTTGGTTGCATTTACATTACGTAGTTGATTAAAATTGATAAAAACGCAATTTTTCTTTGCCCTTTGTAACACAGGTTTTACCTAAATGTAGTATAATGCATGCATTCAACACTGGAACACGAGGGGTCTATGATGATGCACTGCTGTCTTTGCATAGGTCTACACTGATCAGTTATAGGGAACCACTGGCCTAGGTGGTCTGCACTCTGCATGCACTAGGAGTAAGTTCACATGCAGTTTTTAGGAAAACGGCTTGATGAATCTTGCTGCTTTGTGGATATATTTTTGTTTATACATTCAGCTAGATCTATGCAGAAGGTAATTTTATTTGTGAAATTATTTTTGTGATTTTTCAGACTTTGAATTTGGACTTTGAAATAGTTAATGGCGTGGTATATACTGTACACTCAATTAATATTCAATGTATGAATAAACCTATCAAACCTATAAAAAAAGGTTCTGGAAAACACTTGGTAGCTTTTGTTGTTTTTTGGATTACATTGTTCTTTATTTACTTACCTTCCTTCATTTGGAAGAAAATTTAATGTATTTTTCTCGATTTTGTTTTACTTTTGATTTTGATGGTTGACATAAATTTTTTTTTTGAAACTTGGCTGCTAGTCATAGGCCTCCTGTGGTATGCCTGCTTTGGGCCAGTGTCTTCTACTGACATACATACCGTACAATTATCATCCTACCAAATAATATCGTAGACACAGTTGTACTGCGAATGTGAATAAATAACTGTGCCATGCTCACACTATAGTCAAACCAGCGTAAGCAGTCCTTTAGGGGCGGGGATGAATTGAACGCAGCAGTGCCAAATCTAATCTATTAACTAATGCACTTTGAGTATTTGAATATAGATATAATTTTATCGATTGAGACAAGTTAAACCACGCGCTTAAGTGAGATTTATCAAAGTTGCTTTGCGTTCTTAGCCACGCCCATCGGACTCCTTACACTAGCTTGACTAAAGCATTTAAGATTCAAATGTTAACAATGATTATTGTTTAGTGGTCATTTTATATCTACTCACAATAATTAGCATGGCACTACACTTGGCCCTGAAATCACTAATGTTTGCATTTTAACTCTTTGATAATATTTTCCATGTTCAGAACATACTTAGTCCTATTAGCTTGTTGCCAAACTATGGGCCTTCCGTTTGTTGCATAACTTTTAATTTTTATTGGAATTTCAAATAGCAATCAGTTATACAATTATAAACATGATAAAATTGGGAATGGTAATACATTTGATCTTCAAGACACTAATCTTTAAAGTTTTATTTATGCCACTAATTAATTATACATCACTGTGAGCTTGAGAGGAGCGCACGCAAAAAACTTCATTAATGGACTGATTTGAATGAAACTTGGTACACGTAAGTAAAATCGAAACATAAAATCATTTGACTAGTGTACTTTTTATTTTTGCCATAGAAAAACAAGTTATTCAAAGAAAACGTTTGAAAAGGGCGGAGGAGAAACCCTACTCCTAGAGTTTTTGAGCTGCAGAGATGATTTTGATCTCCAATGAAGCGGAATTTGATCCTCAACTAAGATTTTATTTATTTATTTTTTTTCGAACTAGTTTTTGAGGAGAAATCAAGTTATTTTCAAAATGTTAGCCAAACTCGTTTCCTAATTCGAAATTGAAAAACCCAATAAGATTTTAGTAGAGGATCAAATTCCTCTTCGTTTGATGCCAAAACCATCTCTGTAGCTCAAAAACTGTAGGAGTGGTATTTTGAAGTCGAAAAGATCAGCTTGTCAGGAGAGCCTGCACTTCCATTTTTTTCAATAACTCATTCTCAAAGGCGAAAATGGAAAAACAAAGAGTCTAGCCCACCTATTTTTCTAGTTTTATGTACATAACTCTAAAAAGTTTTGTGAAGATCGGTCCAAAAATCAAAAAGTTATTGAAGTAAAAAAACACTTTGAAAAATGGGCCCACTTGGGGTTGCACCGGCTGTCTAAAACTTTGCCTGCGTGTCGGTCTGATGTGTAGCTACTGTTTAGTGTAAATAAAAAGCATTTCGAAAATTTGAAGTTTTTTTTGGGCGTGTGCTCCGCTTAAGGTGAGTGCAGCTATGCGGCCTCTGCCTTCAATGATCATATTGACTTGAACTGCAGTTCTAAGAGGTTTACTTGGAGATTATTGTGTTTTACCAGGCCTGGAATTTTACCATGATATTTGACAATAGTTTTTGTCAGTTTTACCAGTCCTGGTAATTGGTAAAACCCCATGCACAACCTGTATAAGGCAGACTTCCCTTCAGGACTAGTTCTAGAGGGCAATCAACCCAGCTCCACCAATATGTATGCTTCTGGTTCCAGTATGACTAGCTCTTGTAATTGAAATATGAGTGAGCCCCCCCTCCCCCAAGGTTGGCTCAAGAATTGAGTCTTTGTTCCACTTCAACGCCTATAGCTCGGAATTGCCTTGGTTCTGCAGCAATAGCTGGTGTCGCTCCACTGTTCAGCTTTCTAGGGTGTTATTCTTTCCGCGCCCCCTTTTGGCGGCAGAGTATGGTCTTTTTAGCTCTTTTGCTTCTGGAGCATTATGTCCGGTTACTCAGGAGAAGATCCATTTGGCTCTTTCTTTCCCCTCTCCCTTTTACCAGGGAGGTAGTTGAGTACTAGGACCTCAGTTGCCTTCCGGAGAAAGAGGGTTTATTTTTCTGGCCAGTAGAGGTTGAACAGTCGTTTCTGACAGCTGCTATACCTGGCAGCAAGATCCTAGCAGCTTTCTTATTCCAGTGAGTTTAGACGTTTTTTAGCAGACCTGGTCCGGAAGTGACTGTCAAGGAGGTTGGTTAGAAGTTGAGGGAACTGGGAAGTTTTCTTGCTGGTTGAGAGAGGTTGTTCGAGCCTAGTATTCTCTTGTTAGAGGGGCACAGTAGCCAGCTTTGCGAGCTCCGTATACTGAAGAGAGGTTCCTTCTTTGTTCGTTGTGGGAGTCGAGGGCTATGCTAGGTGCCCAGAGCTCTGAGCGCTAGGGGGCAGGCGGGGACCTCTGCTCTTACTTCGATAGCTTCTGTGTCTCATCGGTAAGTGGATAGTGGCTATCTAAAAAAAAGAAAAAATCCTGTCAGTACCAGAAGCTCAGGGGATGAATATTGTGGAAGTTATCATTTCTCTACAGCCTCTGAGCCCCTTTATTTAGAGAGACTCCTCACACGTTGTGACCCATAACCTTCTAAGGAGTTTTTTTCTTGTCTGGCACTCTTTTCGTGTGCTCTTCTCTCCTTCCCATCAGGCTGACGAGATACTCATAATTCGTGTCGATGATGCTCGGGGATCATTTTTCTCGGACGTAGAGGACTCCCTCTCTCGCTCTCTGGTCGCCTATAACGACGCACGGCTTCCTGTTGTGCTCATGGTTGAATAATGAAACAAGTTAACCCATCGCTTGACCATTTTGAGACGATTCTGCGAATCTCGTATGACATTAAGTGGGGCGAAAGCTCGTGAAGAACGTAGGTGTTGCGAATGTCCATAGAATTTCTAATTCATTTTTAGTATTATTTCCTTTACAATAGTTTAATATTTGGCTGTTTTTAGCACGAAGAAAAGCATTTCGTGACGCTTCTTCGTTTTCCTAAAGATCCAGAGTTGCGAAAAAGTGAGTTGTTGCTTGCAAGAAGGCAGATTCAGTTTTCGCTGTCATCAACTCCAAACGTTTAATCCAAACATTAAACGCTTACCTCGTATCAGCGCAGAGCTTTAGGTTAAAACTGAGCATGTGTGTTGATCGTATAATGTTTTTTTCTTGCTTTCATTCAGTTTTGGAAACAAGTTTTCAGGATATAGGACTTTAGTTACCTGATTCTTAACATTCTTCTATTTCTCTTTTCATCTGTTCTAAAACTGCAACCTGTAATTATGAGTAATTTAGTTTTCCTTTTCCAAGTAACCTCAAGCAACACTTATTTCTTTAAAAGCAGTTATAAGGATTGAAATGAAATCTTTCTTATTTAGGCTCTCAACGCTTGTCTAGCAAGTATGACCCCAAAATTACCTTTCTCTTTCATAAACTCGAAAGAAAATGGTATGAGAACGGGGAAACTGTTTAATTACCGAAAGAAAGCCTTTGGATGACGGAAGTATTTAAAATTTGTACTAGCAAAATGTACTCCCCTGCTTGATAATTTGTAATATGTTGATGTGAAAAGTTCTTTAAAATACAAGTTTCACAGGACTTAACAATTACTGCTACAGTGTTTGATACTCCTGCAGGCAGCTGCAGTTTTTTCTATAAAACCTGTTCTTCCGCGGGAATTATTGACGGCAGGGTGCACTAGTATGTAAATTGATGTGTGATAATTACTAAATATGATATATTAATACCTAACAAGCCTTAGCTATGTTGCTGTAATTGATTTCTTCGCTTCTCATCCTATTTGACATTTTAATGCCTTTTAGTAAACGGATTTTTGCATCGCTCAGTGAACAGCTGTTATCGGGCAAAGCTGATTACCCTTCTTCTTAATGGCGGCTCACGCTCACCGTATTTATTGAGCAAGTAAGAGGCATAAACTAATTAACACGGTTAGCTATCGATCGCTCCACCTGACGTCACAGGTAAAAAAGACTGGGCGGGACTTAACACACTACCTGCGTGTGAGTTAACCCGATACGTAGTTCTGCCATGGTTGTGCTTGACGCATTCTGTGGCTACCTGCTAATCCCAAGTAGGATGATTACGGTCTATTTTAGGTTCTGTTGTTTTAGATAGGAGTTGGCTGCCCAACATACTCGTAGATACGATCAATTCTTCGAAATCTTCGAAGAGTTTAAAAATACCCTTATCTCAGAATCACGGTAGTAGCTAATGCTACTCCTTCCGGGGAGCTACCATCCGGTTCACCCGGTTCAGGACAGTTCTTCTCTGAGATGGGCCTTGTTCCCAGCAAATATGTCGGACCTTCAATAAGTTTACTTCGGCTAAGACCGGAAGAGCAGGTAAAAGATTCTAGCTGGGAAATATTGTTTGCCTTTAGACAGAGTCTTAGAAGACTACTTCAATTGGTTTCAGAGAAGAGGGGGTTCTATCCTGGCCAGTCTATAGGTATAAGACTGCTCTTATATCTATACAGTGCTAGAGCGGGAATTTGATTTTTAAATAAGTGGCAAAAAAAAGTCTCCAGTCTTGCTGCTATACCTGTGCAAGAGCAGGACTTCAATTTTTGACTGTCAAGAAAGAAGAAATCAGATAGAGTACCTTCTGTTTACGTGTAGTGTGGCGAGACGGATCGCCTTCCCTGGATGGGAGATGTCGACAGTTGATGCCAACGTAACGGGCCATGGTGCTACCCCTCAGAGGTACTCTACTTTCGCTTGCCACTGCAAACGTATCATTGAAACATTCCGTCCAATTTGCTTTACTGTAAGTCGAGATTGCAGAGTCAGCAGGAACCAGAAATTTAACATAGGAAGGGTCTGAATTGGAGTTTGTGGCGATTGGCCTATTCTATTGACCACTGTGTTGCCAAACAAGGACACCCATGTACGATTTAAATTTTTGCAATATAATTTTTTGAGTATCGCAGATATGTATAATTTTAAAAATTTGTATAAAATCACTGTTTTGTTTACTTTGTTACACGTTTCAGTTAACTAGGAACATGGGTTTCTGGTAAAATGATCAGATTGTTCTCCATATTTCTATGGTAATAGGGAAGTGAAAACCACTAAACTCAAGAAATAAATATTTTAGAGAATCAATTTCTTATGTGAAAGCTAGATTACCAGCAAGTAGGTATGACCTAAATATTTAGTACCAATGCTCTACTTTTTAACATGATTAGTACATTGGTTTTCCTCTTTGGTTGTACTTGTACCTTTCAAGGAAAAATGGAAAGAAAAGAGGCTTACAAAAATGCATCGGAGTTGTTGGAGTCGGTCAACATTGGAGCCTATGGACTAGGAAGCTGACTGGATCTATTAGTCGAAATCTGTCTGGAACCATTCGACTCCACAAGTCTGTTCTTAGTTATTCATAAATTTCAAGTGGAATGTCAAGTAACTGATCGTGAGCAGAAATAAACTTTTGAGTATCCAGTGCAGAACAGTACCCGAAGAAAAAACACGGCATTGTGCCTGATTGGTTTTATTATGTCTGTCTGAATAGGACCCAATTCCTCTTTGTTATGCGTCTGATCATGAATGTCTGTTGCTTTAGCAGGCATTCACCCTCAGTTCCAACTCAACGTGGCATGAAGACCTAAAATTAAGTGACGTACTTTATTGTGGAGTTACTATATATCAGTTATTGATGAATTCACTGGCTTAGTAACGGAGGCAATCCACGGCAATCTCATCACGTCGTCTGATACGGCAGACTTGTTCCAGTTGCTTACGTCTAACAGCAGCAAGAACTGTGTGAACGAGTAAACAGTTAGAGTAGTGAAAGGTTACCGTGATGCTGATCCATTAAAAATAAACCCCCCAATGCAATTCCAGCTTTAAATTTCAAAAGCGGTTGATGAAGCACTTTGCCTCTGTCCTTTAAGTGCTGTAATAAAAAAGTTTACATATATAGAAAAAATTCTAATCCGGACAGTGATTGGCAATGTGCATTTTTTAATTGAAATTAGTACTGACAACTGATAATTCATACAAACTACGTAGCGAGTAAACTTTGTCCATCCATTCATGGCCCATCGGCCCCCGTCAGGGGTTTGGCCCACCCCCGGCAGCCCCGCTGGTGCCTCGCCAGATTGGAGCGCGACAAAGCCCGCCCGCATGTCGGACGCACGGCCACCCTGCTCCTGGCAGGCGCCTCCTCATCTCGTTCACTCCACCACACGTTCTAACATGCCTATCATAGTTACCCCTCGTCACCCACACACAACACCTCCCACACTCCCTCATATCCCCCCTCACCTCACCCCCCGCACACGTACGCTCATGGTTCACTCGCTCCCTGTCTCCACACTCATACCACATTTACCACTTTCAAAGAGCACTCTCTAGGGCGGCGCGGTGCACCCTTTTTTGATGCAGCACGAGCCCCCCTTCGATTTACACCTCCTACCACACCCTTCATACCTGCACACTAAGGCCGACCGCACACTGAGGCGATGCGACGTCATATGACATGCTTTCCTCCTCCCCTACCCACCTTGCGACTGTTGAATCGCAGCTCGTCGCATCTCACCTTGCACACTGAAGCGACACGACATGTGTACGCGCGCACGGAGAATGCTTTAAATCTTAAGGCTTATGAGACTTGAGCAGAGTTCACATCAGCAACTTTTGCTCCTCGTAAGACTATCAGTCGTGCAGTGAAAATGTTGTTGACATGCTCGTAGGGCTTCAC
>LQNS02278094.1:31165044-31175243 GCA_001587735.2 Parhyale hawaiensis
GGCACATTCCGCTTACTACGAATTACTGTTTAAAGAATGTTAAAGCACTGTACGTTCAAATCATTCACAAAAAGCTTTCTATATGTTCTCATACACTCGACGATGCACTTACATTGTACTCACACTATTCAGATTTACTCTAAAGAATTGAATGATTTCGATGTATGTTGAGCGCCCTGCAACTTAACTTAAAGCGCATTTGATTAGGACATAAACTCAATGTGCGTAGCTTAAGTCAAGCGGGACTAAGGGCGTGATCGAATTGGGACCTAAAAGTCAAACTAAAGCTAAGCCCACTTGACTTAACTGGTCCGGAACTGTTGGCAGGAACTCTAGCTTCGTCATTTTGAATCGTGTTTTAGGTGTTAGAAGAGACTCGCTTATGTTGAACTGACTGAAATCTCAATGATACAAAGTAATGAGTTTTTAGAAGCCTCACACGTGATAAATTTTGACTCATCGAATGAAACTTCAATAAACGGGTCGAATTCGGGACACCTGTCTGCAGTTTCGGACAAGTTAAGTCAAGTAGGTTTGGCTTAGATCGACTTTCAGGTCCCAATTGAACCTGCCAATCAATGGATATCAATAAAGGTACGTTATGTACTTGAATTTAGTTTCAGAATTAAAATGCGTGTGAAAAGTGCATGCATATATTATATGTACACTGGTTTGTGTGTACATGATGCGTACGCGCATAGTGTCTCTATCCATTGTTCAGTTAAGACTGTAGATGAGCTACAAATTACCGCTCACGGAAAAACTAGGTTAGAGAAAAAATGCTGCTTTTTCCGGCCCTTAACAATGGACTTACTTTACACCTACACTATTACGAAGTAAAGAATTTGAAGGTTGCACTATGACTCACTACCAAATATTCAAAATGACAGAACTACTAGTCAATCCAACGTAGATCATTCATTATTTTCGGTCGCATCAAACACCTTTAACACCATACTAAACGACGAAACTAAAGTTCCTGTTGCTGTCAACAGTCCCGGACAAGTTAAGTCAAGTGGGCTTGACCTAGCTCGACTTTTAGGTTCTAAATCGAACACGTCCATACTCCCGCTTGATTAACGCTAAGCACATTTAGTGTATGCCCTTCTCGAACGCGCTTTAAGTTATGTTGCAGGGCGCTCATCATACATCGAAACCATTCATTTCTTTATAGTACATCTGAACAATGTGAGTACAATGTAAGTGCATCGTCAAGGGTATGAGAGCATATAGAACGCTTTTTGTGAATAATTTGAACGTACAGTGCCATGGCATTTTTTTAGCCTTATTCGTCGTAAGCGTAATGTGCCACCAATTTCCTGTATCAACTGACCAGTGTTTACAAATAATGTATGTGTGTGTGTATGTGTGTTACAACGAACAAGCTGAACCCAGCGTACTGCTTCGGCAATAAGTGAGATGAATCAGCAGTTTCAGAAAAGGGTTAATTTTAGTCAGATTTGTTTAGCTTAGATGGGGTAGGTTATGCCATGTATTTAGGGTTGAGCAAGGATAGTGATAGCCTAGGTTTGATTAGGTACGGCTAGGCTGAGTTATGTCGAGTTAGAGAGTACGGAACTGAGAACATAACCTATGTAATACTTCAGAAAGAAAACGTTATTAACTTCTATACTGTAGTTATGCACGCCTGTCTTCAAAATTACTCTCCATTGGACTAATAGAACCTGGCCTAGTGTAACATAGCTTGAAATAAGCCTATCCATTTAATGTATGAGTGATTCAATTCACTTATTGGCTAGGCATTGCGCGCAATATGCTTCGTGACATTTACTCCCTATAACATGCATATAAAATACACAGAGACTCAATATAAACTGCTAAGACACGAGCAATTTTTACATGTTGCTCCCATTTAAACGAAGTTCAAGTACATCACACACCTTAATTGATGCCTATTAATTATTAGAATAAAGTTCACGGCACGTAAATTGTGAATTTACATAGTTTTTTAAGGTATGCTTCTGAGTGCAACACCATCACAAACCATCTCCCTTCGCCCCTCTCACTGTGGCTGGTGACCTGCCACGCCATTGGCTGCCGTGAGACTGTACTTGCTGAAAGGTTCAGGAAAAAAAAATCACCGGATCGTCTGCTTAAAATTTTCAAAATTCGTTTTTCATCACTAATCGGTAGCTATACATCAGGCATACTCGGATGAAAAATTTTAAAGGGGTAGAATAGGGGGATGGGGGATTTTTTGTAACACTTATATTTTTATTTTTTGTACAAAAACTTTTTCATTATTTGGCTGATCTTCATCAATCTTGGCAGAGGCATGTTAAATTGAAAAATAATGTGGGTTGCACTCTTGTACTTTTTTGAATTTTTGCCATAGAAAACAAGTTATTCGAAGAAAACGGAAAGCCGTTTTCTTTCAATTACTCGTTTTCTATGGCGAAAATGTAAAAGTATGAGTGAAAAGCTCTTCTTTTTTATATTTTACATATGTGTACTAAGTTTCATTCTAATCGGTACATAAATAAAAGTTTACCCCAGCTGTATTTTTGAACTGAACTTCATATGGAGAAAATTCCCACCTAAGGGTTCAAATTTGGTTTTTCATTTTTGTTCCGATTTGAATGAAACTTGGTACAGATATGCAAAATCGAAAAAAATAGCTTTTGACGCCTGTACTTTTCCCATTTTCGCTATAGAAAATGAGTTATTTGAAAAAAAAAACGGGTTTTCGGTTTTTTTCGAATAACTTGTTTTCTACGGCGAAAATGGGAAAAAGTACATGAGTCTAACCCACATTTTTTTCCATTTTTAGATATCTGTACAAAGTCTCATCCAAATCGGTGCATGAATAAAAAGTTTTCTTTACAGTCGCATTCTTGATATCACAATAAAATCAGTCGAATTTAAATTTGATTTTTCATTTATGCACCGATTTGAATAACACTTGGTACAGATATGTAAAATCGTAAAATAATGTAGGTTGTACTCATGCACTTTTTTCCCATTTTCGTTATAGAAAACTAGTTGCATATTCAAAGAAAATGGAAGCACAGACTCATGATAAGTTTATTTTTCCGACTTCTAAACCCAACTAGTCCTGCAGTTTTTTAGCTACAAAGATGATTTTGGTTTCAATCAAAACAGAATTTCATTCTCTAAACTTCTCGCATGGATTTTTTGAATTTCGAATCAGGAGACAAGTGTCGGCTACCATTTTCGAAAAAAAACTATGAGAAAATAAAATTCTTGTTTTTTTCATTTTTCTCAAAAAAATAATTCAAAATTATAAAAAAATACGCGACCAAGTGTAGAAAATCAAATTCCGCTTCGTTTGATACCTAAATCATCTCTGTAGCTCAAAACTGTAGGACTAGTAGGGTTTTCCCCCGTCCTCCCTTTTTACCGTTTTCTTTGAATAACTCGTTTTCTATGGCGAAAATGAGAAAAAGTATAGGAGTCAAAAGATTTTCTTATTTTATTTTACATATGTGTACAAAGTTTCATCCAAATCAGTCCAATACTGAAGAACCATTTTTTGTGGGCCTGTCCCCTTAAGAACTCCTGAGTAATAAAAGCTTATGTGTTGCAAGATTGTGTTATTTTATGCTTGAATGTGCTATTATTGATTTTTTCTTGTAATTAAATCATTCAATAAACGTGAAAAGAGTTAATATTTCTATTCATTAACGCACTCAACGTCAAGTGCACAGTGTGTGTGTGTGTGTACGTTCATAGGCGCGCTCACAAAAGCGCACATGAAATCACACGAAAAATGCAGCTTGTCACAAATTGCGACCGTGTCGTACAGCGTCGCATGGTGTCCCACGAACCGTGTAGCCTCAGTGTGCGGGCGGCCAGCGTTTTGTATGCATTTCTCCATACACTTGTGGCTCTCTGCCTGTCGCATGGTGGGCAGGGGAGGAGGAAAGCATACCATATCACGTCGCATCGCCTCAGTGTGCGGTCGGCCTAAGTCAGTCACTTCACTCACATTCCTCTGAAGTGCTCTCTTATTTGCACCCCATTCATACTCATGACCTCGCTGTCGTTCCAAGACATCCAAATGCTCCATCCGCTCCCTCACCATTTTCTCCCACCGCCTCTATGACTACACAAGCGCTCAACGTCAGTCCAGTCCACCCCACTCTCTCGCAGTAGTCTTTTCCAATATAATATCGTCTTCCTCTTCCGTCCAGCCATCTTCTCCCTCCCTTCCAAACTCCTCATACCATCCAAATACCATTGCTTTTGTAATCCTGTCATTCTCCATTCGCACCACACGACTCCCCCGCTCTAGCACTCTCTTCTCAATCTTCTGTCTCACGCTCTTCACATGTAATCTGCTCCTCAGCTCCTGCATATTCACGTGTCTCTCTTGCATCAGACGCAGCGATTCACCATTACTGTTGCTCCACTCATACCCAGAACATTTATCCATCCACTTTTGCAACTTTTACACATCCATCCTATCACCCTTCTTAAACAGGGAACCATAACCCCTGTTTTCATCTCCTCTTCCCATTCATTCGCTCGCCTCTCAAAAATTAATCTCACTATCTTTATCACTCTCTCTTTTACCTCTGCACACGCATACCATAGGTACTTCATTCTCACTCCATCCTCCCCAGGGGCCGAATCTATCATCTCTTACATCGCTCAATCAATCTCTTCTCATTCAGGCGCCTCATTCAACATCTCATTTACTTCAATCGCTCTCTCATATCTCCTCAAATCATCCACCCTCTCAATCACTCCGTCAAGGGGACCGTCTGCACAGAAAAACTTTCAAATTATCAAAAATCGTTTTTCTCACTGATCAGTAGCTATACGTCAGGCAGACTCACAGGCAAAATTTTGTGGACAGACAGTGTAACCCTAAGTGGGTAGAATGGGGGGCTGGGAGAGGGTGGTTAGTTTTTTTTAACATTCAATTTTTTACTACAAAAACTTTATTATTCGACCGATCTTCATGAAACTTAGCAGAAACATGTAAAATTAGAAAAGATTGTGAGTTGTACTTCTGTACTTTCTCCAATTGTCGCCCTAGAAAACGGAGTTTTTCAAAAAAGCGGAAAAACAGTTTTCTTTGAAAAACTCGTTTTCTATGGCGAAAATGGGAAAAAGTACATGAGTACAACGCACATTCTTTTCCAATTTTACACATCTGTAGCATGTTTCATTCAAATAGATACATAACTGAAAATTTTCTGTCATTCTTGAATTTCATATGAAGAAATTCTGGCCACAGGGATCAAATTTAATTTTTCATTTTTGTTACAATTTGAATTAAACTTGGTACACATATGTAAAATCGAAAAAGAAGAGCTTTTGGCTTCTATACTTTTTTCCTATTTTCGCGATAGAAAACGAGTTATTAGAAGAAAACTTTTGCTGGGAATATGGGTTTCTTTGAATAACTCGTTTTCTATGGCGAAAATATGAAAAAGTTCAGGAGTCTAGCCCACTTTCTTTTTCAATTATACATACCTGTGCCAAGTTCAATCGGTACTTAAATGAAAAGGTCTTCATTACTGACATGTTCGCTAATTTCACAAAAAAAAAAAAAAATTGCAGCCGGAGCATTCAAATTTAAGCTTTTATTTTTAAACCGATTTGAATGAAATTGTCTCAAAATGTATATATATATGTTGTATGTCTTGACAGAAGGCAAAGTAATGTCAATAACAACTGAAAATTTGATGCTATCTGATGTCCCCTAGCAGATGCGTTTGAGTGAATATCTCAAAACTAAGTAATTGATCTTCAATTGAACGCCATTTTGTGTATAATGCACCAAATGCCATGATTTTTTGCATCAAAGGAAAATAGATTTAGAACAATTGCATGGATTCATTTTCTTTTTAAGTTTGTTGCAAATTGATGAAAATATTTTTGAAATAAATAAATTGTATTTTTAATTTGAAAACTAAAACTTAATTCAAAAATGTAAATTCATGCGATTGTTGGCAATCATCAATAGTAAATCTGTACCAAATTTCCATGTAAATTGACCGATAAATGAAGGCGCTGTGTAAAAATCAAATTAAAAAAAAAAAAAAAAAGAAAAAGGGTTTTACAAATTTTATGTGCCAAGAATTTCGACATTTTTTCTATACGAAAGTGTCTTTTGCATCATATAAAACAAGTTTCAGTAGATGAAACAAAAACAGATGAAAAAAAACCAAGAGGATTTTGGATTTTTGTTCTGACGGCCCCCTTAATTACACTAGGAACCTCCTCATACCTCTCACATGACACTCGTTCAAAATGCTCCTTAAACTTTTTCACCTCAATCATACCACTCGCAGGTGCTTTCATCCCTCTCGTGCCAACTTTATTCAAAAGATTATACATCACACCGATTTTACCCGATTCACACACTTCTTTACATTCCCTAATCTTTTCTACCCACCATTCTCTTTCAATCATCCTTAGATACCTCTTGAAATTCCTCCTCGCCTGCTTCACCCGCTCCTTAGCATTCTCCATTTTTCTCTTCTAACTCATTCATTCGTTTACCATTCACTCGCACTCTCAACCGCCTCCAGCTTCCAACATCCGCTTGCATTCATTCCGCTCATTTACCGCCTCATTCACGCTTTCAACTAAACCTTTAGTCACTTCCTCATGCCCAATCACCCAAGGGCTAGTGACTCGCTCTAGACTCACCACACACCTCTTTCGCCGCGCTGACCTTCACTTAACCCACCTTCTTCCACTCACACTCATCCTCATTCCATTCGTGAGTATTCATCAATTCTCTCGTTTTCTCTTCATACTCTCCCATTTTCTCATCATCATCCAGCACCTCCCGCTTAACCCTCGGTGCTTTCCTCTCACTCCTTCTACTCATTCTCCATCTCTTTAGCTCCACTCGCACTCTCATCACTGTTGGCCTGTGATCCTACAGACTCCATTCATTCCCTGTACGCATTCTCTCAACCATCCTGTGCCTTTCATTCTTCCTCACAATAAAGCCATCCAATTCATACCACCTTTCTTATCTCACATTAAACCACATACCTCTCCTCTCATGCTTCATGTAACTATTAACATACGCTAACCCATGCTCCTCACAACAATCAAACAGATCCCTTCCAGTCTCATTCATTCTCCCCACCACATAAGTACCCCTTCCCTTGCATTTCCTCTGCCCACATTTGCATTAAAATTCCCCCCTCCATCACCAACCTTTCCTGTTCTCCAATAGCTATTTTTCTCTCCAAATCTCTTCCATATTCCGTCATACCTTCCTCTTTCGTCCCCCGATATCACTCTTAGACCACTGAAAACTTCCGCAACCACTCTCTCACCATACCATCTTCTCATACCTCCCTCTATCCATTTTTCCACCGTGCCTCCCCGCAACAACATGCCACATATCCGAGAGTGGATCACAGCCACTCTCTCTTCCTCCTCGCCCAGCCACAAAACTCCCTCCTCCGCCGTTAACTCCGTCAGGCATACAATCTCCCATCCCATCGCACGCACTCTGTCAACCACCCTTCTCATTTTTTCTCTTGTTCTTTCACATCTTTTGCACTTTCCACGTCACGATTGTTCTCCCATTCTCTTCATATATCCGGTCATTCATTGTACTTCTCTCACTCCTTTTCTCTCGCCTCCTTCCATACCTCCTTTCACACCTCTCTCTTTTAGTCCTCTTATGCTTTCCTCTCACACCCTTTCTACACCCCGGACCAGGGTTGGGTGGAACGTGGCCAAACGCTCCACGAGCAGTTCCCACACCCCTCAGGCTCAGCCCCTGAGCCCAAGAAAATGCAGGAGCCCGGAGGGTTCTTACCGTTCATTTGTTTAGAGAGGGCAATCCCTCCCCGGCTACTGGAGGGACTCTCTGTTGCAGCGGAATGGCGGCTAAGTGAAGGGTCTCATGACTAAACCCCGCCGCCACAGCCCCTCCACCTGCCGGGAATTTTGCCGCTCTGGGAGAGAGGCAGCTGCCCACCCCTGGCGTTCCCCGCTTCTGCCGGAAGCAACCCAGTAGGGAAGCGAGTAATCTTTGACTCTCCCGTTTGTTAGTCATCATCAAGCAAGCGTAACTAGAACCAACGCTGCAAGCAAGTCGTGCCCTCCCGGCCCGCGACTCACCAAATACCCAAGTAACCTAGACTGGATGTAGTATACAAAAATTGTGGGGAGAGGCGGGGGTGGACCAAAATTGGCAGAAACCCTGCCCAGTTTGCGTAGGCAACAGAGGAAATGCCATAAAGAGGACAATTAGTGTTTGACAAACACTTCCTTGAGAGAGGTCCGAATGGAGGCACGGTGTAGATTACAGTACATGTCTCAAATTTTAACACAATTATCAACATCTTACTGGCTAATAGTGTGCTGAAGAAGAAGTACCTGGCATGATTAGAAAAAAGTTATGCTTTTTGAAAATTTGTCCCTTTGTTTTGGACGGTACTGTACAATAACTACCGTATTAGCTACGGTATGTGTTACCATATTTGTTATACTTTCAGCTAATGAAAGTAGTCCACGCTTTTATTTTTTAATTGCGGTGGCGAGCACTGTTCATGTACCCCACTAACATTCGGGGCACTGCTTTTGAAGTCGTAGGGCCCGTCTCTGATAATTTAGAGTCTGGAAATGCATAAAGTGCAGCATAGCTTACAATGATGTAGCTGTGAAATCAGTAGTAAACTGTTTTAACATTTCCGCCGATGTACATTCACAACTCTTACTATCTGCTCTGACCTCTATGCTTCTTTTCTTTTTCCTACTTCTACTAACATTCTTTGTTCTGTCATTCTTCTTTCCCACTTAGCTGCTCCCATGCTCAGTAGCCTAATCATTTAAGCTTTGACTTCTCGCCTCTCTACGCTTACCATACGTTTTTATTTCAAGTCCTTGTGCCATATTCAGATCATGTAAACTCTGAAGCTAACTTCAGTCACAGACTTTTGGCTGGGTGGCTTGTATAATCAGCGGGCTTTTTCTCTGATTCAATTCAATTGTACACCGTTGCTGCTTTGGTTACAGAAGTGGGATTGGTGCTGCTACATTGTTTCATACTAGGGTAGCTATTTGTTATTTTTACATAAACAAGAGGGTGGTTTCTGTCGGTACCTACCTACTGTAATGTCAGAGGCCATCCTCTTAGCTCACAAAAAATATTCACTAATATCTTGGTGTGGAGCTGTGCAGCTTTTTCACTTCAGAAGCTGCGAGCCGCCACTGTTTGTGACCTTTATTATACGTACTTCATTGAGGTCGCACTTATGAGCGCGATTGTTGCCTGTGCTCTGCGTCAGGTGAATTTAGTGCCTACAGGGCCTCAACTATCCGCCATTCTGGCTTTAGCTTGTCGTACTACCTGGCCCTTCTTCTCCCTTAGGGTCATAGTTGTCATAGATAGAGAGTAAGTCAAGCTTTTCGTAGACAGGGAAAAGATTAAATTTGTAGAAGATACAGAGAGAATAAAAATATGTAAAGCGAATGGTTTAGGATTGAATTATTATAAATAGTAAGTTGATAATTATTGTATAACTTAGTTTAAGCCTCCTTGGCTAAACTTTGAATATGACTAATTAATGTAGCTCCGTGCTTTCCAGTGTGGTAATGTAGTCATCGTGAAAAACATACCAGAGGTGAATGAGAAGCTGTATTCTGTGAAGCATCTGATAGAAATCACGCCTGTTAAGCTGCCACCTAACCTGCCTCTTGATGCTGACCCCGCACACTGCCGGTTTACCGTAAGTGTTGAATGTAAAACCCCGAGCCAAAATTTGTTTTATTTGAGATAAGGTTGTTTTAATATCACGAAAGGCTAATGAACGACAATAAGTTAAGTTTATATCAAATTTGGCATACATATTATGATTAACTAGTGGACCCGTGCGTGAAGAATTCACACAATAACCTATACGTTTGCCTAATGCCTCTAGGCCGGTGCGGAATCTCCTCTTCTCATTTTTGCTTCTTAATTTTCTTCTTTTCTTCATTGATCCTTTATCGTGCTGGCATCCTTAGGTCTTCTATATAGACAGGCCTAAGTAACATCTTGAGTAAAATACTCCAACAAACTTGAACACAATACCAGCTTATATACAATGTGTGCGCTCCGTAGCAAAGATACCGTTGATACCGTCTTCCCACCTCAAATATCTGTTTCATTTGAGGTGCTCAAATTTTGACCTATGAAGAGAAAACTGCTTCGTCAGAGGAAAATAGTAAGCTAGAAGAAATAATTGTCT
>LQNS02278094.1:31271315-31281455 GCA_001587735.2 Parhyale hawaiensis
GGTGGGGATGGTGTTCTTGGGGTCATAGGCAGTACCACGTTTCCTCCATACATGCTGAGCTTCGTTTCGGCCAAAAAGTTCTATTTTAGTTTCGTCAGACCATAAAACCCCTTCCCAAAACTCATTTCTTTTATCCAGGTGGTATTTGGCAAATGTTAAGCGGCACTTTACATGTTTTGCTGTAAGAAGAGGAGTTTTGCGAGGAGTGTAAGAATGAATGCCAGTACGGTTCAATTCCCTAACAATAGTTTCCTTGCTGACATGTAGTCCCTGAGACGCCACTTCACTCTGAAGGTCAGCAGGAGTTGTCATGGATCCATTAGTCACCTTACGTAGCATGTAGCGTCGAGGATGACCCATGATCTTACGCGGAGCTCCAGCTCTTGGCAGGTTGGAGACCGCCCCAGTCACTTGATGCTTGCGGACTATTGCTCCAGCCGTTGAAAAAAGAACATTGACACGTTCTGTTATTACTCCATAAGTTAATCCCTCACTACGAAGTTGAATTATCCGTTTATGAGTAGCTTCAGGGATTTCTTTAACTTTGGGCATTGTAGTGAGAGTGTGCGCGACTTCAACGAGGTATAGAGAGGTAATGATTGCGCCGGCTGTGGTTTGTTTACATTGCATTTGTTTCGAGACGTTTCGTGAACTTTCTAGAATAATTTCCAAATTAAAATATTCAAAGTATACTATTAAATATCAAAGACGCAGCATCATATTTATTTTGGTCAAATACTTTTGTCCCTCATTACTTTTACTTGTGTTAAATTTTTTTGTTGTAAGTGCACATTTGACTGTTCTGTTTAATTATTCTATTATATAGATGTTATATAAACTTCCTGTATTAATTATCATAAAACAGACCCTAAATTTTAAGAAATACATAAAAAATAGAGTTGTGCAAATACTTATGTCTAGGTACTGTATACTGCTAACAAACGTTGAGACAAACATGAGTCAAACATACAAACGAACAAACCGATCTGCACAAAAATTTAATCATTTATGTCTTTCAACATTACTAAAAAACCCTATAAATATCATAAAGATCCATCGATTATTTTTGAGTTATGGTGTTAACAAGCATATAATTAAATACAGTGACAAACGAACGAACAAACGGATCATTACTAAAATTTGGTCATTTACACTTTGTTATATACCTAACAACTCATGTTAGTTTCATAAAAATCCATCCATAACTTTTTCAGTTATGGCATTGAGAAAAATGAGGCAGACAAGCAAACAAACAAACAAACAAACAAACAAACGGATAGACATACAGTATCTTCACCAAAAGTTAATCATCTGTTCCTCCTAACATACCAAACAATCCCTGTAAATTTTGTCCAAATCGGTTCATAACTTTCTGAGTTATCTTGGTGACAGACAGATAGACAAAGAGACAGACAGACAAACAAGACGAAAACATTGCCTCTTGGCGGAGGTAATTACAGTATTCCTATGGACAAAGGAGTCAAGCGTCTTTTGGTATTTTTAGTGTACATATGGCATCGGTGCCTTGATGATGCAACAATTAACATGATTACTTTGCTTTTGCAGCAAGTCTCTTTGCGCATCATAACATAAACATTCAGTATCTATAACGGTGTTTACTGAATACGCTATTCATGATTATGCGTGCAGTGCTCCAGATGGATGTCTTTCTCACTTCTTTCCTTCACTAAAATATGTACGCTCGTCAGAAAACTCACACATAACTCGACCGGTTTAGACACTAAGCAGATTTTTTATACTCATTTGCCGAGTGGTTTGTACATTCCATGTGAAGTCGCCGTTGGCTAGGCAAGTGGTGGAAACCGTTGTTATGCGCTAGGTATCAACTGGTATAAGCAGCTAAACTGCTTAATCTACTTTCCATAGTAATGCATAACCTCTTTTAGTTTATAATTAGGCATTTAGAGCATTAGAGAAAGGCACACTGAAGGCGTGATAGCAGTCAATCGTAAGTCCGTTTAGCCTATTATTGGATCATGTTATTTCAGGCCCTGCTCTTTGCTTTAGATAAAATTAGATTTAAAACTGGATTAACATAAAAAAGGCTGTAGCATTATAACGGCAAAGTAAACCGACAGCATTCGGGAACATTCACAGTCGGGTTTACACATAAGGTGGCAACTCGAATGAACTTGCGGTGTACTTGGCACGGTTTAAGACTAAAGTTGGCAAGTCCAACGTTCCTAAGAAATGCGATACTTCTCTCCGAAAAATTTTATTCTGAAACTAGCTGCACACCATAAATATAATTCAGTAACTTTAGAGAAAAAAATATCACAACACAAATGCAATGAAAGTTATATAAAATTAAAATGTATCGGAAATTAGTTACCTGAACATCTCTGGATACATTATATTAGGGTGGAGGCCTAAATTCATGAAGAAAATGATCTTCATTGTTTAGGATGATAATACAAAGGGCAAAGAAGTTCTGTAAAATTACGGATGTATCCCAATTTTATAACAAAACTTCTCTTGATTCTTTACGGTGTATCCACAAGTAATTTATTAGGAAAATTGTCTTTAGCTGTCGCAATTTTCCCATAATACTACGGAAATGCTGTTGCAGCTGAGTGCCATCCTGCTTGAAATTCTGTGCAGTGCTGCTGCAAGTCGCAGCTCCACGGCCGAAGAAAGCAAACATTGCGTCTACGGCGCTCTCTGCTCACCCCTCCATGCTGTGCCCGTTGCATGGCGGCGGTGAAGGCATAACGGGGCTTTAAACTCCGTCTGATGACCGGTTGCTGATTCTCCAAAGATAAGTCTTTTGATTTATTGCTGCCGGGGAGACCTAAACCTGGCCTTTGCGGCGGTGAGGCTCATGATCGTATTAGGTGTTTCGCTTCGTCTCAACTGTGCGGGGCACCAGACGCTGTGAATGCGTTCACCTCGATCTTAAAACTGATTTGTGTGCTTCTTCGCAGGCGTTTCACATTTGCAACATCTATGTCTACATTAACTACGGCATATGCGGCCTAAAGCATTGTATTATTTACACTACATTAATGAAACACGGTTAAAATTCCTTCAGTGGCAAGCCTGAATTACACTCTTGTAGAATACTTCTGCTTAGAAAAGAGTAAAACATTACAGAAGCAAACTTTTTACCTTCTGGGAACGTAATATTAAACTGAAAGCCAAGTTTTAACATAATAACGACAAAATGAAAGAAACACCTCGGAGACTGTGCGCTGGCCTCGCGGCAGCGGCAGTGCGAGGTATTATTATCTCCGCCAAGGAGGTTATGTTTTCGTCGTGTTTGTCTGTCTGTCTGTCACCAAGATAACTCAAAAAGTTATGAACCGATTTGGACGAAATTTACAAGGATTGTTAGGCATGTTAGGAGGACATACCTTTTGGTGAAGATATGTCCATCCGTTTATTTGTCTGCCTAATTTTTCTCAATGCCATAACTCAAAAAGTTATGAATGGATTTTTCTAAAATTAACATGAGTTGTTAGGTATATAACAAAGAGTAAATGACCAAATTTTGGTTATGATCCGTTTGTTCGTTCGTTTGTTACTGTTTTTAATTTTATGCTTGTTAGCACAATAACTCAAAAAACAATGAATGGATCTTTATGAAATTTATAGGGGTTGTTAGTAATGTTGAAAGACATAAATGATTAAATTTTGATGGAGATCGGTTTGTTCGTTTGTATGTTTGACTCATGCTTGTCATAACGTTTGTGAGCAATATAACTCAGAAATTTATGAACGGATCTTCAACAAAATTGCACAAGCTGTTATTACTATCTAAAGGCACAAATGGTTAGATTTTGGAGTTCATGCAAAAAAAATCATGGTTTCAGAGCCAATTTGAAATTTTTGCTACCGTTGTCTCGCTTGGCGGAGGTATGCGCTCTCAGAGTGCTCTAGTTGTTGATGTATTGCGTCTGACGTATCGTCACTAACTTGCAAAAAATTAATTGAATCGGTTCCAAATTTCCAAGCTCGCAAATGATCAGTTCTACACCGAAAAATGCTCGCTTTCTAAGGTGAGGAGCGTATGGACAGGTTCTACTAATGACGTCACCGCTTCTAGCGGCAACCATTTTACGGACGAACAGCACGCGAACAGTGAGTATGTACTACTAGAACAATGTTAATAATAATTAAGACCATTTCATTAATAATACCACTTTCCGAAGAAGTAAATGTGTCTATGTACCCTTCACTAGGGTTTTTATCCAAAAAAAATTTCAAACGGTTCATTTCAGATGTACTATGATACGAATAGTTATCAGAAAGACCACACAAGAAAAATCTTTATTCATTTGCACATTTATTTATTTATTAGCTAAGCTAAGAGACCTATGGTGATTCCACAGAGAGATCTTTCATTATACATTTGGCCTTATCCCGTATTTTAGTTACGAACTGAGAAAATGCAGTTTACGTGAGGCAACAAACCTTGAAACAACTTGGTTCTGATGCGCTAGGGTAGATTAACTGTGTTGGATCCTATTTTCTTCCTATTCAACAGCAGGAAGGAATTGGAAACGTACCTAGCGATTAGTTTAAGCCTGACTGATTGTTTTTGGTGAAAGGAGTGTTTTAGCGACTTCCCAAAATTATTTGCGCACATAACACAACAAAACCATGACGTACACAAGAAGCCAAAGAGCTAAGTTGAGGAAAGTTTTAGGTATTAATTTCAAGGAACATGAGGCAGTTATTACCGCTGGCCCACAGTGGAAGCATTAGAAGCGTCAGCAGCGCCCACGGTCCCACTGCAGACCAAAACCTGCGCGGCGTGCGGATGAGTAAGTCACGAGCCAACCGACCAAGATATCACTGACGTATGACAGCACATGAAACGGACGCACATACGTGACATACCATTTACAAATTTAAAAATTACATAATGGTACGTAGTGTTTTCTGCTGGATGGTATACAACGATACATATTGTCTGCATGTATGTAGATAGTGGCGTCTCCGAGGCATTCTCTGACTTCTACCTCTTGCATGTTCGCCGCATTGCAAACATGATGTTGATTGCAGCAGTTGAAATGCTCGAGCCACTACAAAAATACTTGGAAAAATAGATGGAAATCACGGCGGTTCTCGCGATACGCGAACTTTTAAAGACTAGCGGGACAATATGGCACCCAGCAACTGGTTTTGTGACAATATATAGTATTTTCGTTCTCCTCTGTAACTAAGGCCATTACTAGTTTAAAACAGTAGTACCCGTGCTCTGTTCCAGGAAGCCACGAGCGCTCATACCCCAGGAGAAGACTAAGAATAGAGGCGACAATATGACATACCACCGCCGGTTCCAGAGATGGTCTCATGCATTCTTGCGGGGCACAGGCCGAGCCCGCCGCACCACCACTCCATCACTCGCTCTCTCTCTCTCTCTGCACCGGCCAGGGAATGGGAATCTCTCTATTGAGGTCAGGCGCGCATTGATGTACGACCCTTCTTCTGGATGAATAGACGCGGAACTGCGGATATAACATTTGGTTTTGCATAGGGCCTAGGCGCAACGACCCGCACGCAGCAGGGCCGAGGAAGACTGTGGCCATCGGAGCCATACAATTAAGGTTTGGGACATGAATAGAGAGGCAGGCCTGTATGCATAGAATTATAGTACATCTTATAAGATGAATGCTTTCTCCAATGGAAGATGAAAGCAGCTCATGTAAGACCGATTGGCAAGAATGTCATGTGATCGTAAAGGACATTGCCCATTGCAATATATGTATATTTTAATAAAAAATAGTTGGCTCGTCTTCTCCATACATATAAATTTTACATTTCATTGTGAAATGTTCGTGTGTCCCAAAGAACTAAAACGAATATTTTATGTCAGTCTCAAGCGCACAGCCAAGCTGATTGTTCTTTTTTGGTCCACGGTCAAGTCACTGTCGCTTGTGGATACACCGATAAAAATTTACACAATGAACCAAATCCTAAATATTACGCGAGGCATTGCAAGTTCCGCGATGACGAGCAAATTTGTCCCCAGATCTATGCCGCTGCACTCCACCTCAGACGTCGACAAGGCTGACAACGCCATCAGTACACCAAGCACGTAACTGCACGTTGTCGCGTCAGACTCCAGGATTACTCGGAAATTTCTGTACACAGGCGCTGCAGGATGCCAACCGGACGGTGCAGGACACATTGGAATATATAACTGCGACAGGAAGGCTAACTGTGCCAAGTAAAAAATGTACTGCTGTTGAATAATAGAGGATCACAATTCGTGAGGATGTGCGTAGAGCACCGAGTTATTAATCGCATCAACCCCTAGACTGATCCAGGAAGGGAACTCATCAGTTAATTTTCAAGTCCTGACTAAGAACTTTTGAAATATATACAGTATAATGAAATTTTATTTTATATATATGCTGTATAGATTCTCCTTCAAGTAAGTTCTGATAAAGACCAGGGATAGTTGTGTACTAGTAATTTTTCTGTTACACTTTTCAGTGTTTCTCACTAAATATTTAGCTGCTTGTGGCGTAAGACATTGAGAAACATTGAAAATTGCAACAGAAAAACTTCGAGTAAACAACTTTCCTTGGTCATTAATAGAACTTACTTGAAGGAGATTATACACGCATATATACATAATATTACATATAGTATATGTATATAAAGTATATACCTGCATAGTAATCCAAGAGTAGTTCATTCATACTAGGGTAGCACGTTGACAGTGCATATACCTCCGCTAAGCAATGTAATAGGTATAAACAAAAATTTCAAATTGGTCCTGAACCCAGGATTTGTTTCAAGTGTTCATCAAACTTATAACAACGGAGGATTATTATTTTTCGCAGTTTCTGTATTTTCTGAAGAGCCGTCCATAACTTTCAGAGTTCTGCTTTCTGAAACTAAAAGACAAGCGCAGATACAACTGAAACTCCTCGTGGCTTAAGACCGTCACCGGCGGTGGGGGCAAATTCAACGCCGTCATTTGGATGGCCAGCTTACTTTAAAGTTTTGGCATTTTTCACGTCTAAGTCAACCCACCTGACTCCCTACAAAAAAATGTGAACATTGCTCAACTCCATCTCCCTCTTTTGGGTGGACAGACAAACAAATGCACAAACATACAACTCAAACGAAAGTATCACAACTCTTCTCTTCCCTCGCGGGTGATAAATATCTATACTTAAGTCTTCAATGAAAACATTATCGCCTCTGCCATATCGTTCTCAGGTGATAAACACACAAACGGATGAATAGATCATCACCGAAATTGATTCACTTGTGCCTAACTATCTCTACAGTTCCTGCAAATTTAATACAGATTCGTTCGTAACTTTTTGGGTCATATTACTGACGAACAGAAAAATAAACAAACAAAAGACAAATAGACAAACGGAGTAACAGATCGTCTCAAAATGAGGTCATTTACTCCTTGTAACATTGCTAAAATTTCCTGTGATTTCATGAAAATCCATTTATGACTTTGTGAGCTATGTTGCTGAGAAAGAGCAGGTAGATAAACAAACGGTTGAACAGATCCTTACCAAAAGTTAATCATNAACAGATCGTCTCAAAAATGAGGTCATTTACTCCTTGTAACATTGCTAAAATTTCCTGTGATTTCATGAAAATCCATTTATGACTTTGTGAGCTATGTTGCTGAGAAAGAGCAGGTAGATAAACAAACGGTTGAACAGATCCATACCAAAAGTTAATCATCTGTTTCTCTTAACACACTTAACAAAACTTGCAAACTTCATGAAGATCCATTCCTAACTTTTTGAGTTATCATGCTGACAGACAAACAGATAATCGCAGACAAAAATATAACTTACTTGAGGGCGGTAATTGCTAAAATATCGTTCATACGTTCTCATGTGCGTAGAGCTAATTACTCATTGCAAACGATTTGTGTGAAGAATACAAGATAACCTCATCACCTTTAAAATTACTTTAACTATAGGCACACATGGAGAGTAACTATGTGACGCTCAATAGACCGTTAGAAAGCCAAGGCTAAGGCATTCCAACACACTAGATAAATAATTACATTATAATATAAACTAGAGCACTCTGAGATCGCACACCTCCACTAAGCAAGACAACGGTAACGAAAAATTCAAATTTGTACTGAACTATGATTTCCTTTGTATCAACATTAAAATCTAATCATTTGTACCTTTCGACAGTAATAACAGCTTCTGTAGTTTTCTTGAAAATCCGTTCATAACTTTCAAGTTATGTTGCTATTAAACATTCTGACAAACATTATTCAAACACACAAACAGGCCACCCGATAAAATGACTAAGTTTTTGTAATGATCTGTTAGTTCCCGCGTTTGTTTGTCTCTGTCTTAGATTTTATTGTTTGTTAGTAAAATAACTCAAAAGCTAGGAACGAATTGTAATGAAACTTACTTGAATTGTGAGAAATGCTAAAACACAAAAATGATCCAATTCTGGTGACTACTCTCTGTGATATACCTAACAACTCATGAAAATTTCATAAAAATCCGTCCATAAATTTTCAAGTTATGACATTAAGAAAAAGCAAGGGAAGACAAACAAACAAACAAACAAACGGTTGAACGGATTTTCACAGAAAGTTGATCATCTGCTATTCTTGACACGTCAGCAATCCCTGTGAAGTTCGTAAAGATCCGTCCATAACTTTTTGAGTTTCTTGGCGATATACAAACGGACAAACAAACTCGACGAAAACATAACCTTCTCGGCGGAGGTAATGATGAAAATTATTGTTTCATTTCAGTTTGCATACGAGTTCTCGCGAACGAAACACATTACACTACTAATACGTGGTGTTATTCAGAAGATCCCGCATTATTTACTTTTTCTTGCTGCTCACCGACAGCTCGCATCTCACACACTCATTATTTTAACGCACATAGCACAAGTTGGGCCAAATAAAGATTTGTAATTTGTAATAGTTGCATATACATTTCTAAAAGACCGAACTAGGTATCTGCAATATCTTCGCTGACTAGTTCTTCATAGCATCAATATTTAAATATACAAAGTCGCTTTATACAGAATGTTTAGTAAACGGGGAGATGTAAGGTTTTTGCAAAAAATAGCGGTAATATTGTACGACGTATCTCTGCATATCTGCGTCGAATGCAATTAGAGGCAAAGTTTTATTCTCTTCAGAAGCGTTTCTGCACTGTTGCATTTTCCATTTTTTTTGTGTGTCTTGCTTTATATATTTACTGTAATGTATCACCGACTTTAAAATAGGAGAGTATTTGCCTCATTTATAGACTGTCTACCTCTCTCCTGTAATCTTAGTATAACTGAAATTCTAATGCAATTAAAACAAATACATGAGAACATGTTAAGTGGCGGTTCTGTGATTAGAATCTTACGCGGGCATATCAAATTTACCTGAATGATTTTTCTTGGGGAAACTGTCTTTAAAATGGATACAGATGCTGAAGTGGGGCTATGCAAGCTATTGTCAAACATACAAATTGCCCTTGTCGAGGCTGGGTGTCGTGTATTGTACGCAAAAAAAAACAAGAAAAATGTCCTGGGGTAGAATGACCGTGTCCACGAATTTCACACTGCCAGCAGACAGACATAAAGTGGTGGCAATAATGGTAGCACAATTCAGAATTTTTCGATAATTTAAAAAATACTACGCCATATCATGTGAAATTTTGACATAAAAACCTTATTTCAACTAGTTACCTATTTCTTATCATAGTTTCCCTATAAACTATTTTATTAAACTTTTATGATGAAAAGTATAAATTTGTGTTGGAATATGGGTGGAAATAAAGATAGCACAACTTAAAAAAAAAAACATTTCCGCGTTACTACATCCAGATTAGAGAAGAAGAATATCAAAACAAACCGGCGTCGCCATATTGGACCTCTATATTTGGAAATATACCCATTTCTTAGCATGGGAAGACTGTGTGGGTTATCTGAAAATGAAAAGGGTCAAATAAGCGCAATAAATGAAGAAGGATATACTATTTCTGAGATTTCTGGGAAGATTAGCAGATCTAGAAAGGTGGTAAATAACTGTTTGAAGAACCCAGAAGAATACGGAAAAAAGAAGTCTCCTGGCCGCCCTTCAAAATTGAGCCCTACAGCCCGCCGCCGACTTCTCCGTGAGGCGTCTCGGACAGGAGAGGGGTCAAAAAG
>LQNS02278094.1:31307307-31335771 GCA_001587735.2 Parhyale hawaiensis
ATTAGCAAGTAGCAATTCCTCAGTGAATTAAATAAATTACCCGCCGCATATCCATGATATCGAACAAGCCTTTAGTACATCGCAGATTTTGTGTTGAAGTGAAATCTGCTCCGTCAAAGGGAAGACAGCAAGCTGAAAGAAATAATGTCTACTGCCCGTGAAAAATCATCTCCTCGTCCGCCCTTCGTTGATTAGCTTCTGAATTTGCACGTGGTAAACTGAGGACAAACTTATGGTTCCACGTATAGAGAAAGTTATAAAAAGAAGAGTGCACGGCCGCGCTAAGAGAAGGTACAATATCTCTATTTTTGGATTCCAAGAAGTGTTTAAAGCAAGAAGTGCATTGAGACAAAGGAGTAAGGACCCCACTTTCATCATCTTCTGCAACCTGGTCATCGATTTCCATGAAAACGCAACCTAATTAAACAATCTGTACTCTGGCCTATTTTTCAAATACATATCTGTTTCTTTAATAGTGTGACCCGGAACATACAAATATATAAACATACAAATATACTTGCAATATAATAGAGACCGATGTGTATTTATCTGTTTGTTTATTTATCAGTTTGTCCATTTTCTGTCGCGCATTAACAAAACAGATAAACGGAAATTACCCCAGATTGGAGGCTGTCTATGGTCATGCTCTCAAGCTTCATTGAAAATTGATTAGTAGAAACAGGCCAGGTTGCAGATGATGATCAGCAACAGTTAAAATTAAAATAATGAAGATATCTAAAGCTTCTCCTACAGCTACCATGCCTAGCGCTGTCATGGCGTCTGATTCGTACGAGTATAACCCTGTGAATGCATCGAATCTATGGCAAAATATGGAGCGACCTTATATTTGAATGCACTTCTCTGTCATTGCCGAAGTTGAAATCAGAGCACTGAAGAGATCTGAAGCATCCATTAGCACTCTCGGGCATCCTGAGTCGCAGTTTTTTTCCCACAGATAACTTCATTGCATCAGCTATTCTTCCAACTTTGAAGCAAATCTCGACGAACATCCTTCAATAACTAAAATACTATCGGACAAATATGATATCCTAAGGTATCTATGATACCAAATCGAATCATTTTCACCGTTGCTGAACTACCTGCAGAAGTAAATAATTTTTTCCTCGTCAGAGAAAGAGAATGAGAGTATCGATGCTCAGTAATTATGAAGCCCTGAACCCTCATCTGCATGATCTTTAAAGTTGGCAATTGTATGAAGGAAAGCTTGATCAATGAAGCAGGATCAACACAAATTCTTCGTTGTAATTTTTGACAGCTCGGGCCCTCTAATAAATATATAAGCGTCTAAGCAAATGAACACACGACATAGAAAATCGATGGTACATCTTGCAATGTTCTCATATGCATTTGCACTCCTTTTCTAAGCTCTGTTCCCCACAGTTTAACCCTCCATAAGGTTACACGTTTTAATTTTTTGTCGGTTCATCCGATTTCTTTTTCACATTTGCAACCCATGGATAGGCCTACTGATCAGTAGGCTATCATTTTTCTACTTTGTTCTGTTATAGCTTTATAATAAAAGAAAAGGGATTCGGTCAATTTTTTCACTCGCAAGAAGGTAATCGTCTGTTCTCGAGATGTCATTGTATTTGCTAAGACATCGCATTGTAGTGGCGGATGCTTTCCCAGCAGCACATTCGCTTCAAAAAAGATTTCAGAGCAAAGATTCCCAACACTACCCGTTCTGTTCACCCGTGGCGTATCCTGGCTAAGCAACTCACACTATTAGAAATGCTATCCGCTGCATGCACAGCGAATAGAAGGTTGTAAAATATGAAAAGCGGTAGGTAGATATGATAAGGGGAAATGATTCTCATTTGAAGTCAAATCTCTAATATCATATCTATCTATTATTGACGAGCGTAACACACGAAGGTAGGAACAACGCTATTACAATTATAGATCTGTCGTGTCCGCATCTCAATGGACTAAATAGGCAAAAATATTCCAGGTTGCAGATTTCAAAATCAAGTTACGTTTCCATGGAGATCGATGACCCTGGTTGCAGAAGAAGGCAGAAGTGAGATCCTTATCCTTTTTATCTGAGTGTATTTCATGTCACGTTGGAAATTTTGGCAATCCTGTTCCCTTCTAATGGAATTCAGTAGGCAATATTTAGACCAGGTTGCAGAAGATGGCTAAATTGGGAATACTTATCGTTATTAACGTTGAATGCAGTTCTTGCTCTTCCAGCTTCTCTTGCCGTTTCCATGGATTCTAATATTCATAACTTTTTTCTCCAACGAAATTATATTTTCTTTTGTGTTCGTGATGTACGCATTTAGATAATCAACGACCCGTAGAGGAAGCGATTTATCCCGGTGTAATAGACATAGAAATTCTGTATTCCAACTTGCTATCTTTATTTGACGAGGAAAATTACTATTACTAAAATTATTTCACTGTGTATTTTGAATACGCAGCGAAAATTAAATTCGGCGCTTACTAATGTAGTTGATTTTTGTTTCGCATGTCATCTAAAGGAGGGAGTGTGCTGCAGACGAATTGAAGTGTACTGCTCAGTAGAGAGCACAGTTCATTTACTACAGATAGTAATGCATCAGCTCTAAGGGAACACCCTTTCCCCCAATTTTAGCCAATCATCGACCACCGTGACACCATCTCAGCCAATCAGCGACCACCGTGACTGGCGTCAATTTTAGCCAATGGGCAACTGCCTCATCACTGTGCTAGTGTAAACAAACGAGGCAGCGAGCGGTGGCTCCTTGTATTGCAGTATACCAGAAAAACTTTCCCACCAATTGTTTATCATTTATTACCTCAAATTGGAACTACCTATTCTGGCCATACACTTAATTACATAAGTAAAGGAAAATAATAGACCATAGATTTGATGTATTATATTGCATTTTGATACTCAGCGCCTTAAAAAAACTGCGAAAATCATCTGAAAATATTTGCCTAGGTTGAAACGAATGCTTTGCAGGAGTTTGAAAAGACAAAATTATACAATTTTCGTTCACCAAGAAAACTTTGCATTGCAACAACTTACAAAGCAGAATGTTATATTCACGCGAAAAGTACAATAAACTGCAACTGAGCAATTTTACCAACGTTTATGTTATAAACAATCGCAACGCACACTTAACCTCTCGCACACACGACGCCTTATTGGAAATTATCCAGGATGCCCCTGTCTTGGCACTACCCAGGATGCCCCGCTGCAAAAGGAGTGACGCTATTGGCTGATACATTTTTGTGTGACGCCACTCTGCTGCAACTGCAGGCTTTATTGCTTGACAGAACTATCTGTAGTAGGTAAATGAACTGTGGTAGACAGCACGCATCTCTTACGATAATTTGAGTTAGCCGGCGTAGCGTTTTCCTCAACATGCATATCAGTAATGAATGAAGAATCAATGAAATAGTGTCATCATAAATTTCTCGCTATCAGTTTTTGACAGCAAGGGTCCTCTAGCAGCATTACTTTCAACCCATGTTTTGCAAAAAAATCGTAAGCTACATTCCTGTAAACATAAAAAAGCACACTATACACAATTCACACACGAGTGCTTTCATCTTGGCACCCTTTGGCCCGTTCCATTGGGTCGTCAAGTGGATTAAGCAAAGCCCAGTAGACTTCACTTCTCCGGATGCAGACAGGAACTTTAGCTTCGTTATATAACTTACATTGAATCGTATCGCAGACTTGCTGCTGCTAAAAGCNGCATCAGGAGCTCAATAGGGTAATCAAACCCCAATACTAGAAAGCCCCAAGAGCAAGTTAACATAAGTTTAGAACCCTTTATTCCAATAAAAGTTAATTAGCAAGACGGCCGACCGGCGGGCATACGAATAAGCAAGGTAGAGAGTCAAAGGAAGAAGAACTGAAGATCACAGCGAAGCTCCATCAGCTGATGCGGCCGGTTCTATAATGACAGCAGACGACGACACTGCGATGGTTCGGAGTGCACGATACATTAGAGTTTAATCCATTTCGGGCAAATTTATAAATGAGCCAATCGTATGAAGATAAGCAATTAAATAATGAAATCGACTGGAGAAAAACGAAACAACACTGGCTCGAACGTTCTAAAATTTGGGACTGCAGCGGTAATCAGCCTGACACCCGACTACGGTTCACGAGCAGCAGCCGTGCCGACGGGATACCCGCTAGATCTAACAAACTTTAAAAACTCCTCTGAACGAGGAATTTTTTATAATTCAGTAGGCAATACTTAGACCAGGTTGCAGAAGATGGCTAAATTGGGAAGACTTATTATTAACGTTGAATGCAGTTCTTGCTCTTCCATCTTCTCTTGCCATTCCCGTGGAGTCTGATATTCATAGCTTTTTTCTACAACGAAATTATATTTTCATTTGTGTTCGTGATGTACGCATTTAGATAATCAACGATCCGTAGAGGAAGCGATTTCTCCCGGTGTAGTAGACATAGAAATTCTGCATTCCAACTTGATATCTTTATTTGACGAGGAAAATTACCTTTACTAAAATTATGTCACTGTGTATTTTGAATACGCAGCGAAAATTGAATTCGGCGCTTATTAATGTAGTTGATTTTTGTTTCACAAATCATCTAAAGGAGGGAGTGTGCTGCAGACGAATTGAAGTGTACTACTCAGTAGAGAGCACAGTTCATTTACTACAGATAGTAATGTCAGCTCTAAGGGAACATTCTTTCCCCCAATTTTAGCCAATCATCGACCATCGTGACACCATCTCAGCCAATCAGCGACCGCCGTGACTGGCGTCAATTTTAGCCAATGGGCAACTGCCTTATCACTGTGCTAGTTTAAACAAAAGAGGCAGCGAGCGGCGGCTCCTTGTATTGCAGTATACCAGAAAGACTTCCCCACCAATTGTTTATCGTTGATTACCTCAAATTGGAACTACCCATATTCTTAATTACATAAGTAGAGGAAAATAATAGACCAAAGATTTGATGTACTATATTGCATTTTGATATTCAGCGCCTTAAAAAGAACTGCGAAAGTCATCTGAAAATGTTTGCTTAGGTTGAAACGAATGCTTTGAACGGAATAGAATCATTTGCATGAGTTTGAAAAGACGAAATTATACAATTTTCGTTCACCAAGAAAACTTTGCAAGTTTGCATTACAACAAGTTATAAAGTAGAATGTTATGCACACGTGAAAAGCACAGTAAACTGCAACTGAACAATTTTACCAACGTTTATGTAATAAACAATCCCAACACACACTTAACCTCTCGTACACACGACGCCTTAATGGAAGTTACCAAGATGCCTCTGTTTAGGCATTACCCAGGATGCCCCGCTGCTGAAGGAGTGACGCTATTGGCTGATACATTTTTGTGTGACGCCACTATGCTGCAACTGCAGGTGCTGCAGGCTCTATTGCTTGACATAACTATTTGCTACATCGCAACGTAAGCCGATTGGAAAGCTGCTGACCAGCAACTCGTTCATAGTTAAAAGAGGTAGTCGAAAGTTTACCATTGATGAGATTAGGTAGCAGGCAGTAGACGGACCAACAGGCCCATTCCTTGAGAGTAGCAGGACTTATGACGGCCCTCTAAGAGCTATTGGTATCGTGGCATCGTGCTAGAATTATTTATATATTTGAGGAAGAAAAACGAAGAAGAGAATAAACTCAACCAAGGCGTAAGTACTAACTTGGTACTTAGTAACACGCAAAAATTGTAGCGGTGCCTGAGGTCAACAATTTTTTAGGGCCGTTTACTTGTGTTCAATCTGAAGCCGTGTCGCGGCAACGTAATAGGATCAACTGAGTTTGCTCTATAGTGATAGCTCCGACTAAAGTCGTTCGTGTTAACCCGGCTTTAAGCTAAAGGTATCATCGACTGGTGCTGTGATAAGAGCTTGCTCGGCATGACCGGAGGATCAGACTGAAGCGTTGCCTTCGCCACGCCTGAAACTCGATGCAACGAGCCGAAGCCTACGCATTTATGAAGGCAGATAGAGTGCTACGCTCGCGATTGGTAGCGCTCGAAGTCGTCTCTAAACCAGACGTGTGAATTTTTGCAGTGCACGGCGTACTGACCCAACATGTCGAGTTCAAAATATATTGCGGGGATACTAACCATAACATGTAACGACCAGGGCTTGGTGATGCAGTCGCATATGTACTCGTACGGCATTCTTTCGTCTGGGCTGACACAGCCCTGAAATCCTTTGTACCTTTGTCGACTTCAGCTGGTCACTCTTCTGGTTCCAACGGGCAGCTATCAGCTTCAAGAACCAATCTATGGATTTACCACTAGAAATGAGCAGTACAATTGATTTTACCACCACCTATCTGATGTTTCAAACAAATCAAGTGCGCTGGGTTCCACTTTGTTTTCCAATCTATGTTGCCCTAAATCTTCCAGGCTTGCATGGCTCGACCGAAATTTCAGGCAAGGGCCTTGGCTTCGCGACTTTCAAGCGTGTTGCAGGTGTCAGCAGCAACACGATTACGTATAGGACGGTCGAAAACGCCAATTCGTGATGCACGATTGAGTTTCCGGCTTTATCAGGGATACTCGATCTGAGGTTAAAACATTTGAAACTTGATTCAAGGTGATAAAACTAACGTACCTGAGAGAAGCTTCAACTAAATCGAACTTTGCCGATCCCATCAATGTAACCTTTACTTCAGTGGCTGCAGAATCAGGAGTTGAAGCCATCACCTCAGTAGTTACGGCCATGTTACGTTCTGGTTTCAAAGTATTCAGCCTTAGCAAAATTCCATTTTGGAGCCTAGTCAATTAAAAGAATGAATTATCTATGTTAAACAGCATATGGCAAATCCCTTCACCTTATGGACGAGTTTTCTTTGATTTGTACAAACTCAAACAGAATTTTGTCATTATGTACTACTATACTAAGAGCTGATTATCTCCACACAGAACGTAACCGCTGATAGTTTATATTCTCTTAAAATACAATGCAAGGAGAGTTATGGGTCGATATTCCACAACTTTTCAGTCACTGCCATTCCGTACTTCGTCTAACGGAGCATATACTAACAAAAGATATACATATTATGAACAAGACGAGTTTCAGGAGGCAGGTGCCCTCGAAAAATTGGTAACAAACGAATTTTTCTTGTTGTACTTGAAAAGTTGTACCTACTATATAATCAGTAAAAATGCTGTAACAAAGCTCTACGAATTTTCGACTACCGGCAGCCAACTGGTTGCTATATTTTCTTTGTATCGAGATGCACATGTCATACAAATTACAGCTCCAGTAACGCCATTGCATCAATAACGGTTGCACTAGTTGTTTTCTTGGTGACGTTCCGATATTATACTCTTGATCCACTTTATGTATTGAATCTATTTGTGAAGAAATATCAACACAAAGCGGACATGAGCGCTCTAGCGACGAACTTCAATGGATGAAGCAACTATCAGATATCTGCAATGGTTTCGAAAGAGATTCATTACCTCCGGCAAGGAGGTTATGTTTTTTATCGTGTTTGTCTGTCTGGCTCTTTGTCTGTCACCAAGATTACTCAAAACGTTAGGAACGGATCTTTACGAAATTTGCAGGGATTGTTAGGTATGTTAACAGTAACAGATTATTAACTTTTGGTGAAAACCCGTTCATTTGTCTGTTTGCCTATTTCTTCTTAAGGCCATAACTCGAAAAGTAATGGGCGAATTTTCATGAAATTCATATGAGTTGTTGGGTATAATACTAAGAGTAAATGATCAAATTTTTAGGATGATTTGTTGGTTTGTTCGTTTGCTTGTCGCTAGGTTTGATTGTATGCTTATTAGCACAATAACTCAAAAAGTGATGGATGGATCTTGATGAAATTCACCGGAGTTGTTCCTAATGTTAGAAGACCTTAATGACAAAATTATGGTGATCATCGGTTGGTCTGGTTGTGTGTTTGACTTATGTTTGTCATAGTGTTTGTTAGCAGCATAACTCAAAAAGTTATGAACAGGTCTCCATGAAAATTACAGGAATTGTTAATACTATCAATAGACACAAAAGATTAGATTTTGGTGTTGATACGACGAAACAAATGATGGCTTCAGGACCAATATGAATTTTCCGTTGCCTTGCTTGGCGGAGGTATGCGCTCTCAGAGTGTTCACTATTTTCTTTTCTTTCTAAAATTAATATCAAACATATATTTACTTCATCCGGAATTTTTAATTTCACATATTTACCATCAAATTACCGTCATGTATTCGTCTTTCACACATATCATTTGGGTGTTTCTTCATAATCGTAAAACTATCTTTTCACCGGATTATTAAAGAATATAAAGCTGTTATTGAGGATAGTCGATCGGTGAATGTATGAAGGTTGACATTTTCTTCAGAGACTCTAGGGGGTTTTGGTCTTCACTGGGGGACACAGGACGGACCTTCATATAAGTTCTGTGGCTTTTCGTCTCTAATGGGCGCAGCAGCGAGTCCGATCCTATAAGACGTTAATTACACTGTGCCAGTAGAATCGTCAACTGTGCTTTGCTTGAATCGATAACTTCACAGCATTAACGTTTATGCTGAATTCACTCAGGTACTTGTATTGGGAGCTTCATCACTGATTAAAGAAGTAACTGCATACATGCATTAGTTTTTCCTTACAGATAGTAGTAACCATATAGCTGGTGAATTCAAGCTAAAACAAGACACTAAACTGTCAAAATTGCAGCGCGTGTGTTAAGGTAGAGAATTAGCAGCACCCATTACCTTTGACATTCTAAAATAAATATGATGCAGACAAGTGCCCTGCACTTCTCGTAGTATAGACTCACAGAAGCGAACATGCACAACGAAAAGTGTTATTACAAATTATTTGCCATCACTATTGAAGCGATACGTACTGTATGTAGTCTTTACGCACAGTAAGGAAGTTCAGATTTTTGTTGCTTGACGTAAATATTAGATGGCACTAAAATTGGTGGTCCATTCAAAATGTCCAGTAGGTTTTACGATTGATGGATGAAAAACTTGAACAAGATGTTTTCTAATTAAAAAAAAAAAATATGAAGCAAGAGGCAGAGTGCTGCTGGTGATGTTAGGAATACGTTCATCAGCAGACGTTGGGAGATAATCTCTTAACTTTAATACCCCAAAATAACCCAAAGATCAATGAAATTAATTTCACGGTTTATCAATGTCTAAAGCTGGTAAATGCATTTGTTATTTGTGTCACCACAACAGTTTGTTTCCTGTGTGAATGCGCTGCTGAAACATAGACTATTTTATAGGGGATTCACCAGCAATCAACTACACGACTTTTTTTTTGTACGGGGTGGGTCGATAATTATAGAGTCGTCTATGCAAAACTTTGCATTTCCTGCAAATGAGCTGGAGCTCTATGAGAACGTTTTTTCAAACGACATATCTACTAAATACATGTACATTATGTACTCTACGTACACCAAGTGCACAGCTCTCGATGGGCGTGAAATGTTCTAGGACGAAAAAGTATGCCGTCTCAAAAGGACAGCAGCACCAACCGTCCCTGTCGGAAATAACACCCAAATTCATTTATCACAGCTACAATTCCTTTTGCTTCCTCTGGCCCTACCGTTGTCCTCTTCGTCTCCTATTTCATCTATTGCATTTTTTGGTACGTTTCATGCCCGTCTTTATCGCTGATTTTATTTCGCTTGCTTCTCCTATTTTATTTCGTATCCTGGCCCGCTTGAGGCATCTATTATGTAATTTCTGTTGCATTTTCTTTTACATTCGCAACCGGTTTGATGCCCCTCGTTTTCTATATTTTCTTTAATTTTCCTGGCACTTTAGATGCTCCCCTTCTTCTACATTTTCTTTTGTTTTCCTGCTACATTGAATGCCCGTCTTCCTCTACATTTTCTTTTGCTTCCCACGCCTGGTGGATGCCCCTTCCGCTGGATGCGCGGACCACCGCCCCGATGCCCCTCCCTCCTCTGCATGCCCGCGCCAGCAAGCCTTAGATTTTTATGATACTATTGAATATTTATCTTATGAGTCTCTTTAGCTCAGTGCTGCCTAAAAATACCTTTTGTGCCATATATCATGTACTGCTATTATTTTAAAATCTAATGCTCAGTGCAAACAGCAAGCTGTTAATATGGCTAAGAGAAGACTAAAAGTAAACTGGAAACAGTTTTATTCTTCACTAGCATTTAGTTAATTTGAAGCGTAGTAGCCATACTCTTCCTTAAAGATTCTATTGCTGTGTGGAGTACAAAGCTGTTACGAGGTCAGCCTTCTCTTGATAGGCTCGAGCGTCTGAGTTACGCCACCGCGGCGGCCTCAGTCAATGTTCAGCTGAGTGAGGGTGAGGGGCGCGGTGTCTGCACCGACCAAGATTCTGGTCGCTTCCTATCGCAAATACCGCAGGCAGTTTTCCCTATGATGTGCTCCGATCTAGTTGCTAAAATGTTGCAGCAAGGTAACTTTTTGACTTGGAATGCGGTAGGCGTGAGGTGGACATCCGTGGCAATCGGCTTCATCATCACAATTGGCCGCGTAGTTGATGGGGGAAATTTGTGACTGTTTGTCCCCTCGGAAATACTGGGCCAAGTGAGGTCAGTTTTGGTGCGGCAGGACGCTTCCGATAAATCTGCTGCTGTCTTTAATTTAATAGCCTGCGCACGGCCGTACTGTGCTCATTTCTTTAGCACATTGCAATAAAATATAATCACCACCATTAGTTCCCTGATGAAGACAGTAGTTTTATTGTATGTTAATTTTATGCATATTTTGCCTACGGATTTAATGAATTTAAAAACTACGTCATTCCTCTTTCTCTAAATAGAAATAAATTTACTTTTAATGAAATACTGATGTGGAAAATATGAAAGTTTTTGCATTCAATTTTACTAGTACTAATGAGAGACAATAAGATCTTTACATGTAACAGGGAAAATGATGGCTGTGGTATTTGTGAAAATAGTTAATGGCGGTCGCTGGTGGAGATGCACTTTTCAGTTTTCTCCTTACCAGATGTTGTTGTTCAGTTGGCTGCGACACTTTGTTTCCATGTACAGCAAACCTCCAATTTCTTTCCGTTTTTCTCATTGTCTCATGTTTAAAACCAGACTCACTTTGCTTTCGCAGCCAGTAGTTACATAATTACCTTCTACTCTCTCCTCTGTAGGTATTCAATAACTTTTATTTTCTTTCTGATGAGTGCAATTTTACCCTTTCAGGAATGAAGTATTTTTCGTGAGTGGCGATGTGAAAAGAATAAGTGTTGCTCGTGCCATTGCTAACTGCGTGACGCATTCAGTACTTCGGAAGTAACCGAAGGTACAACTGTGAGATGGCATTTTCAGGCTCGTGATGCCACCACATAGGTGCGTGGTGGAGGTAGCTGTGGTGGTGGTAGCGGCTGTTGTGGTGCTCGTAGGACCTCGTCAAGTAGCTGCTGACGAGGAAGATCCTCTTCAGCACGCGTCTGCCGCCGTCGCTCGTAACAGGACCCTGAACAGCATTCTGAAGCAGCTCGCTGAAGAGGACCCACCCATCTCAGCAGAGTCAAACTTGAGAGATGAACCGTGTAACCATACGCAGCTGGAAGACCTGGTCGTACCTAGCGATCAAACCTCTCGTTTTAAAGACGGCGTTCTCGGGGCCTTGCGTCTAACGAGACTCCTTAACGCTCTCTATCTCTCTTCTTATTCTTCCACTTTCCCTTCGCTGGGGGACGGAAGCCCCTCGCATTTAAAGCAAGGCAGTGACCAGGATAAGGCGAGCGGGGCTACTAACAATGAACGGCATGCTGGTGGATCTTACAGAAGAACCGGAAAGAGAGTTTCTGCTGAAGTGGCTGACGATGGGGCAGCCGGCGGCAAGGAGCAAATGCTTGAAGAGATCCTACGGGTATCATTCCGCGCCGAGGTACAGACCTCTCTTCTGACACTGGGTATCGCATTGCTACGAAGTGAATCGCCCAGTCCTGGAAATGTGTGGGGAGCTTATGCATGGCAAGATAAACAAAAGCGCATAGTTATCGGTGACTTGGCCTCTATCTACAATCATCAGTTCGATGATGAGCAGGTTCCTGGTACAAGATGGTTCACGGAATTTCTGGAAAGGTAAGCCGTGCCTACTAGGAAAATGTCGAACCATTTACTAGGTAAATAGAACGGACTTACAGTCTGTATCTCGATTGCTCTGAAATACTGGATTCCACGTTGCACTATGCATTAAATTTCAATTATTTTCACAGACTTGCGAACAGCTGATACAAACACATTATAATGTCTTTAATTTTTCCAGTGTAACACCGACAAGTTTTCCTCAATAGCATCTCTAGTTGTTTTCTGCCCTTGATCTATTGAAAAACTCACCACCGAGCTCACAAGTTAAGTTTCACTTAGCGGAGTTTTTTGGGTTAACATCCGTTACTTCGCCTACTAAAATAAATTCAGATCTGCAACTGAAACTTAGCCAGCGCGTTATGGTTTCTAGGCTCCTCTTCATCGGCAAATTCGTAGGAATAAATAACACTATTTGAAGCGTTACTGAATGGCCACAGGGAGACTGTTGCAAAAATAAGATAAAATAAAAAGGAAATTCTGATTGGCTGCACGATACAATACCGTAGCTACGTCATAATATAGAATGGGACGTGATAGACGAGCAAGGTCTTCAGACTTGAAAGTACAGCATGTAATCTATGAAAATGCATATGATAGCATCAGAGAAACTAAGAACTCGTTGATCAATGTTACCTGCTCTGATCAGCTCTTGGGCAAGTTGTACAGTAGTATCTTGTATGCAGCACTATACTAAGTTCATCCTGCACATTGCACTACTAGTTAGCACTTAATGTACGGCCCAAACGATCTACTTGGTTACGATTTAGATTATTAGAGATTAGACAGGCTCTAGTAGACGAACCAACAGGCCCATTCTCAAAGAGACACCGAAACTTGCGCCCCGGCCCTCTGTGAGCTATTGCCATTATGTTAGTAGGATAAAATACACTGGGAAATAGAGAGGAAAAAAAGAGGAGGGATTATCAGCAAAAGAGACGATCATGAATGCATGCAATCAATATCAATAGCCGCTGATATGCGGAGTTAAAGATGTCAGACAGTGTAGTTGGAGGCTTTGGCCGTTAAGAGTGTGCGACTCCTCGTGGATGAATGCTTAGCTGGCTGTGGTTGATGTCTCTCCCAATATATGTCAAGACGATTTTTAAACTTTGACGGATTCCGCACTAACAACATCGGAAGGGAGTCTATTCCAAATGCTGACTATGAAATACGGAATGAACTGCTGACTTAAAATCGTTCTTCGAGCTTTATGCTTGAGTTTTCGACCGTTGTTTCGCAAGAGTGTTCTTCGTACGATAATTTGTGTGATGCATGAGACAAGGTAAATGTATACTCGTATTTATTGAACTTTACATGTTTCTATTTATTTGCTTGCCCGGAAATTCCTGAGCATATTTAAAGCAGATTTTTTTTTCTGACGTAACTGAACAACCCTAAATGGTATTACTTCTATTTAGATGAAAGTAAAATTTTGCATGAATGATAGAAGTCTTCTTTCATCATGGCAAAATTTAGATGATTTTTAAATTACAGATTCCTTTCTTGGTAATCGTTATGATTAGCAAGAAACTACAACTTGTAATAGTAGCGTTTTTTTTTTTCTGCAAAAAACTCGCAGAACTAGAGCAGTCTGAGAGCGCTTACCTCCGCCAAGCGAGGCAACGGTTGCAAAAAATTCAAATTGGCTCTGAAACCATAATTTTCTTTGTATAAACTCCAAAATCTAATCATTCGTGCCTTTTGATAGTAATAACAGCTTGTGCAATTTTCTTGAAGATCCGTTCATAACTTTTGAGTTATACTGCTAACAAACGTTAAGAAAACATGAGTCAAACATACAAACGAACAAACCGATCTGCACAAAAATTTAATCATTTATGTCTTTTAACATTACTAATAATCCCTATAAATTTCGTATGGATTCATTCATTATTTTTTGAGTTATTGCGCTGTCAAGCATAAATTTAAAAACAATGACAAACGAACGAATGAACTAACAGATCATTACTAAAATTTGGTCATTTACTCTTTGTTATATATCTAACAACTCATGTTAATTCATAAAAATCCACCCATAACTTTTTGAGTAATGGCATTGAGAAATATGAGGCAGATAAACAAACAAACAAACAAACAAACAAACGGATGGGCATATTTTCACCAAAAGTTAATCATCTGTTCCTTCTAACATACCTAACAATCCCTGTAAATTTCGTCCAAATCGGTTCAGAACTTTTTGAGTTATCTTGGTGACAGACAGACAAAGAGACAGACAGCGAGACAGAGAAACACGACGAAAACATAACCTCCTTGGCGGAGGTAAATATTTGTGAAATGCATAGTGCTGGCTCTATGGGTGAATCGAAGGTGGTCTGCAAAATTCAGAAACTAGAAACATTACCCTGGAAGATGACCATCGTTGTGAAACACCTTAAAAATTCTAACAGATGTTTTGAAAGCAAAAATAAAAGAAATTAGAATATTACTACAAGAGATCTTGCAGGTGAGTTAGATTTCAAACATACAGTTCCCAAGGTACAGGGTACTCATCTCTTTTGGTTAGGGACCCTCACAAACGCTCCGACCAGTACTGCTGGGACAGGTACTTCGTATATGGTGTGCTCATCAAGCGGCATAAAACGACCCCGTTTTTGATGAGACTTGTGAATGGAGACGAAAAAGGGATCTTTTATACAGAACCTAGTGAGAAAGTGGTCTTGGAGTTTGCATAGTGAACTCCCTTGCCATCTCCAAATAGCAATCAAAACAAGAACGTTTATGTTCAAGAAGTCATGCTCTTTGTTTGGTTACACTTTACAAGCATTACATATTTACAATGATCTTGTCCCATAAAACCAATCCAGGAACTCTATTAAAAAAATAGAAGGCGTAAGAGTGAAGTGTTCCAAAATGACAATATTGGACGATATGTGTCTTTATCCACCCGAACCAGGTTATGTGAACTTTGTCGTGGTCTTTACCCCGTCCACCATATTCTCCTAATCTTGCGCCATCCAGGGCCCATTTCTTTCCGTCTGCAGAACTCATTGTAAATCAAGGCATTTCGTAATGCAAATGGAAAATGAAATTCACGTGTAAAGCTTTTGTCCTTAAAACCAGTAAAATTCTATAGCGTTAGCGTATACCGTATCAGTTACCCGATAGATGGGCAGAGGCTATAATAATGGAAATTATTTCATTTATTAATCATTGGCGGGAGGTTTTATCTTTGTCTTTTTTGACTGAAAAAATGTTCAAAGCTTTTCGAGCAACTTAATATTACAATTTCCTAAAATGATTGTACATATATATGATCCATACTTATTTTGCTCATTCATTTGTTTACCGTTTTTGTTTTACAAAATTCAGTGTATCATTCTTCCGTTAACTGCTCATTAGTGATGGGTCGGGTGTCGTGTTTTGGACAGCCCCGGATGTAAGTGCGAATGTTACCATCTTGACATCCGCGGATGCAGATGCGGATGTTCAAAAGAGGTGCGGATGTTGCGCGGATGCGGATATTCGCGCCACCATAAACACACACAGATATACCCTCTGCGCCGGCAGCTTGTACAACACTTGGGAAGAAAACTTAGATGGTGCTGTGTTGACAGGGACAGCGCTTGTACATATTTCAATCCAAATGAGAATTTGCAGTTTTCAGCACTTTGGATGAGTTTAGTGTACAGTGATAAACCTGCCCATCCGCGCCTCCTTTGCTGCGGATCTTTAGCAGATTTTACAGTTCTGACATCCGCGGATACGATTGCGGATGTTACTATATTAGCATCCGCGGATGCAGATGTCAAAAAAGGTGTGGATACGGATATTCGCCTCATCACTTCTGCACATTAGTCGTTTTCAATTTCCTTATTGTTAACTTTCTTTAAACTAATACGCACCGAAATATACGAAAGAAGCAGAATAAACTTTTAGCTATTGTTTTTGTAAATAAGCTAGTATGAACATTACTGTGAGTGCATTAATTTATTTATATCATTAGCATAAAACAACGAAGCTGCTTAGTACGATGTTCTTTGTGACTCCACTGCGTACCAGCCGATTGTGTTTGGCCTACCATTTCAACAAGCCTCTGAAAGTAAACCTTAATTTTCTCTTTACGACTGCTATGGAAGTGGCGGGAACAACTTGATTGAGTGTTAAGCAATTAGCATTCGGAACTTTGATTAGCAAGCAATAAGAGAGTCCTTCCGATATTGAGGATTACCAGGGCTATATTTTAAAACAAGAGTATCCCGCACCCTTGACATTCCTGCGTCTATCACTGAAGTGAGTGTTCTCAATACATAAATATGATTCTGTACACGTTGGAGCTATACGATGCTCAAGTATCCAAATACGAGGGTTGTCCCTCGTCCCAAAAAATGATGCCTCCCCTTTTTTATTCTGCCTGAAAGAATCCTAGGGGATTCCAAATTGGGTTGTTATAAGGAGTGAACGCATTACCTAAAAGATCATCTCTCTGTTGCTAATATTGATGGCGTGACGGTCTAACTACATAGGAAAGCAATCCCTGTCATGGACGTGTCTCAGATGCAGAGATGCGTCAATGAATTCCTCTATGCAGAAAAAAATGGAACCAATCCCCATTCACCGGCGCCTGGTGAACGTTTACGAAGCCGACGCAGTTGATGTCACCACAGATAGCTAGGAGACGGGTTCATCGATTTCAGAGTTGCGACAGAGATGTGAAGTGACAGACTGGGCTCCGGAGGCCCTGATCACCCATGCCGGAAAACAGTACGCCTCAATCAACTCTTCAGCGCCGATCGGCGGTTAACGGTGAATAAAATTCGTGCAGAGCTGGAGGTGGGTGTCAGTGCACTGAAAACGATATTGTCATCCCTGGGACACTGTGAAGTGTGTAGGTGGTTTCCACGAATGCTCAAAAAGGCACAAAAGGACCACCGACGGGGATGTCTGTCAAGCCTCTCATTTATCGCTCTCAAAAGTGCATTGAGAATAGCGGCGACTGCAGAAAATAATAAATTCTGGAGCACACAAGGTCGCTCGGTTTAATGGTGCCACTTCTGTCTTGGTAGCTCTTCAACTTTTTGATTTAAAAAATTGTAGGCATTACTTTTGGAACAACCCTTGTATTTTGCTTCACTGCGGTTTTCACGCATGTTTGTATTCTTTTGTTGACAAGGCATGCTTTGCTGTAGTATAAGCTTGTATATCAAGATTACATTAAAAAAAGCAAAACTTTATGCATAGTATATAGGGAATTCCTTATCCAAAAGCGTCTTGTGATTGGATATAGGAATTAGCGACTGCGTGCCACTAATTATTTTTTCAAGCATTTCTATACACTTTACTTTACCTTCATATACTAAAATCTTTAACCTTCTTCAGTTGCAACGGTCGATATTTGCTTCCTATCGTTTGAGTGACTTTGTCTAAAGTCACTTATTGGCTCCGGGTGACTGGTTATGTACGACGCCTCTTTGCAGTTGTGTCCCGATTCAACTTAGATTTTTGTGTCCAGCGGACCACTGTACAGACGAGACATCCAATTAGCTGCTAGCTAAGAAATGAGACCATATTGTGCTGGCCGCTGATGCACGCACAGTCTTTGCGTTCTTTGCAGCGAGTGGATCCTGTTTTTGCCATGTAGCACTGCAGACCAAACCATAATGGGACGGGGGTACAATTTTCGACGAAGAAGTGCCTCGGAAAATTAATTCCATCCTTATGAGCATTGTGTGTCGCCGATATGCTCAACAATTTTTACGAATCGTTGAAACTGTGGTATAGCTCATTGAAATAGGTAATTTGGTTGTTACAGTCGTTATATTTTATGCCTGCAAGTTCCTTGCAGCGACATATATCTACTGTGAAGATTTTAATAAATTTATCTAGAAATTTATGTTCATAACACTTGTTTGTCTTAGCGACATATTCGTTATAACGTGGAGAGGAAGCAGGCGGATAGAGAGCAATATTATGGGGCGACGACACGATATTTAATGTGTTGCTCCCAGTACGATAAGCATTTGTAGTGCACGGGTACGTCAGTGAGTGACAGCTGTAGGGTTTTTAACTTCCCTCAAAATTTCAGTGTATTTATCACATCCCGAGCCTGACTTTTGCTATAAATATTTGTTAAGGATATTACCAATGCTTGTATTATAAGTGTCGTAGTTTGCACTGACGTATTGAGTCTATTACAGTAAAAACAAATCAGGTTCTCACAATAAAAGATGCTCAATAGATATAAATAATAAACTAAACATGTTAGGTGATCGAGCTGAGTTTCACTTTTGTACACATAACAGTATGTTTAGTATAACTATAAAAATTAAAACTGCGAGAGTTGATTTTCGGTTTCGTTATTAGGAAAATTGGTGATGTTTATTATACACCAGTTGCTTGGGTCTTTAAAAGAGATATCTTTTTAACAGTGGGGCGGCTCTTGGCTCTAATTAGTGCCGGGGCTTATCAGTTCCTTGCGAGGATTTTTGTTCCTTATTAGGAAGTAGAAGATGGCTACTGACTTAGGCTTAGGGATTATATCGTGTTGTATTAAAGAAAGGAAGTAGACTCAATTATACGGGATGTTCTCGAAAGCAGGGCTGGCGTAGAAAGTGGTATTGGGCAAAGATTGAATTTATGGTACCCCTGAAAAAATAACACCCACTTGAAGAAAAATTTTGGATAGGAAACCACGTGGAAAGATACGTAGACGCACTTGCTTCTTTGGAAGAGTGATATTATGGATGGCATGGTTATAATACTTCGTTATTATTCACATACGTTCTTCCAGTAGCACACACTCCCTGTTCGTCCGTACAATATTTACCGCTAAAATCTCATTAGCAGAACCTATCCTACACTCCTAACCTTACCTGTCCTACACTCCTAACCTTAGAAAAATAAATAAAATCTATAAAGATCATGTATTTTTCATATGGATGCAGTGCCCAACAAATTAGGGGCGCAACACCCTAAGGTTTTTAAGCTTATAAGTAACATTCTTAAAGCTAACTCACGGGACAAGAGTTACAATAGGTTTGACAAATAATAACCGGTTCGTAACTAAAGGGACAAAGTAGCTTAATTTTGACAGATATTTGTACATTTTTTATCCTATACTGATAAAGACGAAGAAATTTTGGCCTAAAAGAGATATGTTGCAGTTTGAATTTCGGTGCGTGCTACATGTTGTGTAAAATATATATACATATATTATTTTTGGGATGGGAATAGAGAAATCTTGCATAAAATAGAATAAAAATATTACAGAGAAAAATGCGCTGCGCGTTGCAAATTTAGTTCATTTCATAACATCAATTTCTCTATTTGTGATAGACAAGAATTTATTGCTAAAAACAGCCTTGGGAGGGTGGGAGGGGGAGGAGCATCAGAAAAGAAAAGTAATCAGAGATCAGTTTAGTAGATATGAATTAATGGAAATGTTTACTATGCTTGAGAGAGTGTCTGTCACGATTACCTTGGGAATTTTAGCAAAGAAGGAGAGGAAAAATAAATAATTTTCCTATATGGATGCAGTACCGAGCATATTAGGAGGGCACAGCACCATCAGTGTTTTATTCTTAGTCTTTGAGCTAATATGAGTGTTTTTATCTTTATTCTTAGAGCTAACACAGGATACAAAAATTTGCCAGATACCAGATTTTGTTAAGCCTAGCAGTATAGGTCGGCCTCCTCGATCAGCGGCCCACCTCCGGAAACAGAGTAGGGCCTGCCTAACTTCTCAAACTAACCTCGTTAGCAGGAACTGCGGCAAGCTGCAACATCTCCTGCAGAGAAGGCACTTGGGACCCTTGGGTTCATGGGGCTTAAATAATATTTTGGCAGGGAAAGGGCCCCGCCAGAATCTACACCTGAGAGTTGAATAAAAAATTTAGACCAAAGAAAAAAATACATAAGACAATTTGATATATACGATGCGCATGTTATGTGGCATGACATTTTATGCCTCTTATGACAAAGACTGAATAAATAACTAAATTTTTCTTCAATAAAGAAAGTAGCTAAGTCTAATTGGGTGTAAAATTTGTGGATTTATTATTCCCAAGATTCAACTTCATTAAAAGTTTGAAACTTATTGCAAGTTAGTTGAGACATGTTGAACGTAACACTACAAAGTCAACAGCATCATGTACCACTGCTCCCGCACAACCAACGAACCGTCTCTGATGTTTTTCTTCCATGTGATCGCTATTCTGTAAATACTTTTGGTTTAATATTACTTGCCCGCGAAGTGAAAAGTTGATTTCAGTAATGTTTTACTGTTTTCTATGCAAAAACATTTTTCAAAGAGTTTAATTCAGGCGTAGCTACTATAAAACGGATCTTAACTGGGTGCTGTAGTGTGGTAGAACCTATGCCCGAGCCGCTGATTGTTCTCCTAAAACTCTGCTGTTCTTTGTGTGTAAATGAAATTAGCCCCTATAGATGCAGATTTATTTACCGATGAAGATAAGAGAAGTAGAAGATGAGAAGTATTTCCATACGCTAGGTATATATATACATACAGTATACAAAGCATCGAGCCAGGACTCGATCTGGGGACCTTGAGATTACTACGCCGGTTCTCTACCAGTAAGCCACAGCAGCTAGCAGGTAGAGAACCGGCGTGGTAATCTCAAGGCCCCAGATCGAGTCCTGGCTCGATGCTTTGTACTTATTCTATTAAAACACAAGGGTGGACGGATGAGCCCCTTGTCTGGATAATTCCGGGTGTTGACGCGGGACGAGAAGCTGTAATATATATATAGATACAGTGTGTTACCTTTGATTATGCAAATACAATTTTTTACTTTACTTTTCAAGATAAGTGTCTAACTTTGAAATATCAATATCAAGTAAAGGTATGGCTATGTTGCAAACATGAACAGCACTTGTAAAATAAATATTTAGCCATTTTGCTAAGTTTATCATACAATTTTTACTGTTACATCAGATTACGCAAAAAGTTAATAGAGACGTCATAAAAAGGAAATAAATACAAGTAAACAGGAATATATTTATTAAACGTCCAAGACCAAGAGATTATAACCAAAACAATTTAATAAACACTGAAATAAAAGTTCAATGGTGTACACTGAACAAGTTAATGTTGAACATGGTAACCTTCATTTTTCATGATTATTATAAGGCGATTATCAATAGATTTTGTCAGGTTTGCTGTTTCAGATGGTGGAACATTATCTGCAGTTGTTTTTACTGCATTTCACACGCTTACTTTGCTCGATAACTGCCGACCACCTTCATAGACCTTCCTTTTGATCATTGCCCAGAGGTTCTCAATAGGATTTAAATCGGAGGTATTCACTGAAACCCCGATGAGAGACGCCGGTGTTGAACAATGCTTACACATTTTGAAGACGAGCAGCTTGAGAGCAGCTGAACGATACATCCCAAATAAACTAGTTCGTATCAACAGTGATCCCCTCTGGATGAATCGGACAGTCAAATGCTGCATTGCAATGCGACAAGTACGTTACAAAGCCTGGAAGCGTAATCCAACAGAGGAGAACATAAGGGCATGTCGGGATGTAAAGAAAATAGTCAGGACAACAAAAAGGGGAAAATAAGTATCCGTAGCTACTATGGCAAAACGCAACCCAAAGGCATTCTATAAATATGTCAATGAACGAAGAATAAAAAAAGAAATCATAGGTCCGCTCAAAAGACCTGACGTTGCAATCACCAAAGACCGAAGAGACAAAGCCACAACCCTGAACGACTATTTCCCCTCTGTCTTTACAATTGAAAATGTTACGAATATTCCTGAACCGGCACCGATGCAAAATGCTCCGATAAACACATGTGTTGTCTCGGAGATCGAGATCCCCTTCAAGCACTGATCCACTTAAATGTGTACATATCCACTGGCCCAGATAATCTTACTCCCCGAGTACTACGAGATATGGCTCCAATCCTCGTGAAGCCACTGCTCGAAGTATTTAATCGGTCTCTTAGAACGGGAGAAGTTCCGCAGGATTGGAGGCTAGCTAACGTGATACCGATACATAAGAATGGGGACAAAAAAAGCCCCAACAACTATCGACCAATCAGTCTTACGTCGGTCGTCAGCAAAATTATCGAACGCCTCCTGAAAAAGCGCATCACTGACCACCTGAGGATGCATCAGCTCATATCCGGCTCTCAGCATGGCTTCCGAAATGGAAGAAGCTGCTTAACAAACCTTCTGGAGTTTTTCTCAAAAGTTACTGATATTAAAGATGAAGAAAAGGGTCAAGACCTTGTGTATCTGGACTTCCAAAAGGCTTTTGATAAAGTCCCACATCAACGGCTAATGAAAAAATTGGAAGCCCATGGTATCCAGGGAGACTATTTACGATGGATCGGGGCATGGCTTACAGGTCGGCAGCAGCGAGTGAAGCTTGAAGGAGAGACAAGCGACTGGACGTGGGTATCATCAGGGGTTCCACAAGGTAGCGTGCATGGCCCACTTCTGTTCTCAATATAAATCAATGATCTGGATCTTAACATCCGTAGTAAAATCAGTAAATTTGCGGATGATACAAAACTATGCCCTCCAGTCACGAAAAGAGCCGAGCTCCAACAAGATCTTGACTGCCTCATGGAATGGAGCACAACGTGGCAGATGAGCTTTAATGTCGACAAATGCTCAGTAATGCACGTAGGGCTAGTGAACTCTTCAACTCCATTGAAAATCAATGGGACAGAATTAGCTCCTGTCACTCAACAACGTGACTTGGGAATCACTATTGCAAACAAACTACAGCACAGTTAGCAAGTTGACAAGAGTGTGGAAATGGCAAGCAGAGTACTTGGATTCATCACCAGAAATTTTGAATATAAGTCCAAGGACATCATCGTTCCCCTGCACAAGGCATTAGTGCGGCCACACTTAGAATTTGCTGTTCAATTCTGGTCGCCACATCTGTGCAAAGATATCGATAACATGGAAAGAATCCAACGCAGAGCAACGAAATTGATACAGTACATCAGCTGCGAAACAAGCCGTATGAATGTCGCCTAAAGGAACTGAGTCTGATCTCACTTGAGCAAAGACGACTCAGGGGGCAACTTACAGAAACATTCAAGTATTTGAATGGCTTCAAGGACGTATCTAAAACGGGACTCTTTGAAAGAGACCTAAACAACGGTCAAAAACTCAAGAGCTCGAAGAACGACCTTAAGTCAGCAGTTCTTTCCGTATTTCATAGTCAGTATTTGGAATGGACTCCCTTCCGACGTTTTTAGTGCGGAATCAGTCAACGCGTTTAAAAATCGTCTTGACTTACATTGGGAGAGACATCCCCCACAGCTAAGGATTCCTCCTCCTGGAGTCCCACACTCCTAACGGCTAAAGCCTCCGGGGCTTCCTAAATCCATCTTCTTCTCTCTTCCGCTCCAACTACACTGTCTGACATCTGTAACTCCGCATATCAGCGGCTACTGATCGTAATTTCGTGTATTCGTGGTCGTCTCTTTTGCTGAGAATCTTCTACCTCCTCTTTTTTTTCTTGTTCTCTTTTCCCCAGTCGTTTATATCCTACTCACTTAATGGCAATAGCTTTTAGAAGGCCGGGGCGCAAGTTTCGGTGTCTCTTTGAGAATGGGCCAACTGGTTCGTCCACTGCAGCCTATCTAATCTAATTTAATCCTTTTTGATTTATATCCTCCATCAGCAAGCCAGTTAGCAGTGTACCGTGCTCCGTGTGAGGGAGCGTTATCTTGCTGAAATACCAATTTGAATCTGCGTACGATAGTCTGGTCATCAAGCCATGGAATCGAGTTGGCTTCAAGAAACCGGCAGCATCTTTCTGCATTCAGTTTAACTCCTTCTGCCACTTCAAATGGACCAGTTAGGGTGTCACCTATTATCCCGGCGCAAAACATTACACCTCCACCAACTTGTTGGCGCTTAAAGCCGTGTAATTTATGTTGAGGTCGGTCATGGAAGACCCATCCAGACGCCCATCCATCTGGACCATCAAGAGTGGCTCTGCATTCGTCAGTAAATATGACATTGGAGAAATCTGTCTTCATATTCTCTTCAGCCCATTTGTCCCTATTTTCTTCATGAATTTTTATTAGAAGTGGTCGTTTAATTGCCTTTTTCACTTTCTCTAGCCTCAACAGAACCTCACATCTTGTCTTTCTGATTAGTCTTGGGGCTCCAGCGTCTTCAAATATCACCTTACTGGTGAAAAGTTGTATTCTAGCGATAGAAACCTTCAAATGTCGCATATCCCAAGCAGTCAATTTCCTCGTAGAGGCTCTATCCGGAGTTTTCCGATTGACTTTACCTTCAGTTGCATAAGTCTTAATTGTTCGGTGATTATGCTGTAATTCTTTGGGAACTTCGAGTGTTGCCTTACCAGAAGCCAATAACGAGGTCACTTCGATCATTTCTTCACTGGTTAGACCGCTATTCTTGCCCATGTTGACTAGAAAGTGAACTTGCATAATCTGGCGTAACAGCAGAACCCCGTGCGATAAGCAAATGTTGCCAAAACGAGGGCAATGGTTCCGTTTTATTTTTCTCTAATTGTTTTTATAGTTACAACATACCTGTGCACTAACTTACTATTCACATTTTAAATGTTTGACACTTATCTTGAAAAATAAGTAAAAAAATTTGTATATGCACAATCAAAGGTAACGTACTGTATATTAGCTAGCATAAGTTCAGAGACAGTAAAACAATTATTAAGCCTTCATTACACATAGAATACTGAACCAAAAGGCTCGAAAATTAACATAGTTCTGGACAGATATTTTGTATGTATTATGATAAAATTTCAGAAATTGGAAAATATGATTATGAAATAAACAAATAGATTGAAAATATTATATTTTTCTTCAGGCAGGGATACCATCAGAAATACAGCAGTAACCCTATAGGTGATGTCCATATTACGACGTTTCGAAGCATTCAAAAAATTTCCCACATGAAATAAATTTCGAATAAATAGCATAATTGAACCTTTCGCATCATTGGAAAGAATGGAACTGCATCGCCTTCATCATGGCGCATGTGAAACATCGAGCAATGTCTGAAACAAAAAAAAAAAAAAAGCCGTATTGTGTCTCTCCAAAAAGATGGGAAATCACTGTTAGAGATTCCTAAAGCTATGGGAAGATCTCGTACCATTGTACAACGTATCATAGCCAGATTAGACGGAAAAGAAACGTTAGAACGTTGCCAAAGACCGGCGGCCCTACAAAACCCACTCCTAAAAAAGACAGAACCATAGTAAAAGAGAGCATAAAGGACCGTTTCAAGTGTGCCACAAAAGTTGCTCGTAAACTGCGTGAATTGTCCGTCGGCAGAGTGGTGCAGGGGGTTCTCTTTACTACTCGATATCACGTCAAGTCAAGCAAACTGATTTGCGTGTACGCGTTCTTGCTTCAAAACCTCAAAACCTCCAAGAAATATAAAAAAAACTGAGACTACAGTTTGCTCAAGAACACATCGTATGGTCGGATGCACAGTGAGCTACAGTACATTTTAGGGACGAATCCAAGTTCAATGTGATTGGTTCTAATGGAAAAACCTGTCAGGCGTAAAGTAGGTGAAAGAATATTGCCAAAGTGCGTTAAGAAAATAGTTAAGTACGGAGGAGATGTCGTCATGGTGTGGGGAGTCATTCTTGCTACCGGGCCAGGACCACTTGTTCGCCTGCACGGTTCATTAAATGCAGCAGTGTATAAAGATCTACTTTGCCAGCACGCACTCCTATTTTTAAGAAATGCGATTCAGCAACCATATATTTTCATGCACGACAAAGCTCCCTGCCACAAAGCTGGGACAGTTGCCACCTTCTTGAAGGATAAACAGATAGCAGTTAGGAATTCGCCACTCCAAAGCCCTGTTCTCAATCCAATCGAAAACTTGTAGATAATTGGAAAACGTGCTCAAGCCAAAAATTTTAGAAATTAGGATACATTATCGGAATTTTTGAAAATGAGTGAAACAAGCTAACCCCGCAGTTTTGTACAAATTTAATTAGTTCTTGTAGGAAACGATGCAATGACGTTATAGAGAACAATGGAATGTTTACTTATTATTACTACATTTAAGAATCGTTATGTTATTCGGGTGAAATTTATTTACAGTTAAATATTTTTTTTATGGTGTCCCTTAACTTTTGCACTGAGAAAATATAACATTTTCTTACTATTTCTGTTTATTTCGTAACCATGTTTTCCAATGTTCTAAAATTTTATCAAGATACATACATAAATTATATCTAGAAGTATGTTATTTTCAAGCCTTTTGGTTCAGTATTTTATTTGTCATATAGGCTCAATAATTAAGTGTCTTACCGTCACTCAACTTATGCTAGCTAGTAAATATACGAGGGACATTTCAATAATGCCTCCTATTTCCTAACTCAAAAAGTTGACGAGCTACGAAAAAGGAATTGGAGCCATTAAAACGAGCAGTTTTTTGTGCTCCGCGATTTATTTTTCGGTGCTGTCACCACCATTCTCAATGCACGTTTGCAAGCGATGAACGAGAGTACTGACAGACAACCCGTCGGGCATCCTTTGGTTTCTCCTTGAGCATTTGTGAAACCCACCTAATATACACTGTGCTGTATCCTAGGGATGGCTACACCGTTTCCAGTGCACTGACACCCATATCCAACTTCATTCGCATTTCGTTCACTGTTATCCGCCGATCAGTGCGGATGAGTTGATCGAGGCGAACTTTGTTTTCCGTGGTGGTGGCGGCGGCGGCTGTGCAGTCGCGTCCGGACCGCACTTTGTCGCTCATATCTCTGTCGCATTACCTAACTGTGCAGACATCAACTGCATCGGCTTCGTATTCGTTCATCCGGCGCCGGTGAATGTTGATCAGTTCAATTTTTTTCTCCATGGAGGAATTCAATCACTCATCTCTACTTTTCACGCACGTCCATGACAGGAATTACATTCCTAAACTGTCACACCGTCAAAATCAGCAACAGAGAGATGAAACTTTCAGGTTTTAAGTACATACAAACAATCACCATAATAATGAAATTTGCAATCCGCTCGGGTCTCTTCGGGAAGAATAAAAAAACTGAAGGCATATGTATTACTTTTGGCAGGACCCTCGCATACACATCGTTGTGCTCTTGTAACGCCGTTCTTGAGTAGACTCGGATGGTTCCATATAATAATAACAATAATAATAATAATTTTATTGAAACAATCTCATCAATAAAAGACATCATGCTCTGCACCTACTCAATAAAATATGAACACAAGTAAATTACACAATTGGAGTGTTTCAAGACTTTAGGTAGCGAACAGGAGCACGTTATGAACACTAAAGAATTAATAAGTAACGCATACAAAACTAATCTTAACTAAACTAATTATTACGAGAGTGCAGGGATACGTTACGTAAGTACTCGTAGTATAACATTTACAGAGTGCGACTGATGGACCATCCATGCGGAGTGAAACACGTCATGTGCTAACCATGAAGTTATAAAGGACTTATAACTTCATGGTGCTAACTAACAACATCGAGAAGCAGTAAGTGATTTTTAAATTTTTTCCTGAAAGTAGAAGGTTGATTTTCGTTTTCGATGTCGGCTGGCAGAAGGAACCTCAAGTGAACTATGGATTAGAAATGAGCGCTGGCTAACTGTCTTAGACACGTGGGGCAAGATTAACTTATTTCCACAAGTAAAACGGGTCTTATAAGAATGGATGCTTTTGAAATTATTGATTCTCGAGAGACCGTTTTCATTTTCGATTGCACAGAAAAATTCGACAGTCTGGGAATACGACATGAGGCTGTCAGAGTTGGGCGGGTTCGCTCCGACAGCTCTCAAGGCCCGCCTGCGTACGGCCTCTAAGTTTGTGCCGGAGCGTGAGACCACAGCCAGACCAGGCTGTAATTGCGTATGTCAAGTGAATGTATATTAATGAGATCAGACGTTATGTAATACATCCATCTGCACTACACCCGAGCACTATCTTATTTTTGAGAACGCTAAACGTTTAATATCCGACCAAGGTAGCAAGGTTATCCTGTGACGAAGTGAAACAGCCTCGTTACGTAGGTTCCCATTACTTCCCCCACTGTTTCGGGAGGTAGGCCGCTGATCGAGGTGGCCGACCTACACCGCTAGGCTTTAACCTTCACCCGTGGGAAGAACCATTGGAGACACCATCTGCTCGGGCGTATAGCTAGCAATCAAATTGGGTAATCGAGATCGAATGAAAATGTTAAACAAAACCTCGCGGCTGTCGTCGCTTTTTTCCGATTTCTTTTGTTCCACTGTATAGTATGTCTAGTTCTACATTTCCTCTCTTCTCTTATCATATCATATTGTGCTCTGTAAATCTAACTGCATTGTCTTTAGACTTTATTTTTATTTCCTGGAATACATGTCCTTTTCTCTTTCACTCTTGAAAAGGGCTAGCTGGCCTATATCTTCTAAATATCACATCCCACTTT
>LQNS02278094.1:31390142-31401929 GCA_001587735.2 Parhyale hawaiensis
AATTTCATGCCAAACTTTTATTATGGGACATTTCATATGTTAGTAAAAGGTCATAAAATGATAGTGGAAAGGTAAATATAAAAGCATTATATAGTAAAAATGATAAAATAGCCTAGAATCTTCAATACATACACATGGCATGCTTCCTGCCTTTTAGTTCTTTCATACCTACATTTTTGCACAAACTCGGGTTATTTGCACACAGATGTGCCCGTTGTACTCGTTTGAGTACAGCCATAAGCAATCTCAAAAAATCTATGAAATCTCTGTTGCACAGTTTGACCCTTTCTGGCGTTCATTTATACACAAATAAGCTTTTAGAAACACATGGTATGAATAGGCAGACCTTTTGCGATTTTTTTATATAATCAAAATGAGTCAAGGACAGCGAAGGCGCAATGAAATTTTAAAAAAACAACAACTTTGACAGAAATTTCACGGACCGCATCAAAATTCTAATCACCCCTGACCACCTCTAGTTGAGCACTGGTAACTGGTTGCCTAATGCCTATCTATTACTGAGTGCAATTTGACAACCGTGTGCGCAAAAATGGATGCGCAGCAGCAGTTTTTAAAAGTGTACTCAATTGAGTACGGTGGGTCCAAATGGGTTAAGATACGCTTGCCATCTTCTGCAACCCGGATTATTTTCTGCTATCACTTTCAATGGAGCTTGAGAGGACAACCAGAGCCTCCAACCTGGGTCAAATTCCGCCTATCTATTTCGTTAAGAGCGTGACCCCGAACATATAAATATATTTATAAACACACGAAGGTCATTCTTAGTATTAGATTAGATGTACTGAAACATTTCATAGTTCAGCTCATTAACTCTTACGGGATACATCTGAGGAAGTTTCCAATAATACTAACCCAACTAAAATTGGTATCTAATAAAGACGTGAAATGTTTCTCCACATTTGGAGCTTTGACACACTATAAGAGCAACCATATTCATATGCCGTGTCTAGTTTGACGTTGAGTCGTTTGCACTGCGGAGGCAGCTGATCACTACCTAAGTACTGTATAGCATAATCAAGACGTCCAAATTTGAGAGTAAGTACGTTAGTCCAATGATTATTTCTACCTCTAAACTGAAAATCTGTAAATACGTAAAATACATATCACGTATCACTCTTTATTGCAGGTTGATTAAAAAGTTATTTAAGCTCAAAGACATAACAGCAAAGTGATATTCAATACAAGGAAGGCTTTCCCAAAAATCAGTCTAGTGATACATTTCCAAGAAGATTGATATAGTAAACACCGAGTCATGTGACTTTATGTATTTTGATGATCCAACTTCCAACGTGCCACGCTTCATTACAGGTGTGACAAGATGCCGAGTCAACGACGATTGACGACTGTAAAAAGGAGCGGCTTGTCCATGGACTTGCAGATGGCGTTTCTGTGGTGAAGTTAGTGAGAGAACTTGGACGGGACCCAAGGATATTTAAGTCAGATGTGAAGAACCCTAGCTGTCATCAAGGGCAGAAAGGGCAAAGGCACTCGAAGGACGATAGCCTAGAGGGATATGCCGAAAATTCGTAGGCAGGTTGTACAAAATCTCTTCGCAACAAATTCTGGCTTATTCGAAGGTGCTGGGACTGGACCTGCGTCGAAAGGTGCCCGGTGCATTGTTGTCAACAAAGTGGCCTAAAATGTGAAGTCCATTCCCAGACCCCTCCTGAACTGGTATCGTTATGAGAAACGCATCGCATAGGTAAAGAAATACAAGTACATGAAGACTGACTTCCGCAATGTCCTTTTCACGGATAACGCTCGAGCTACCTTGGATGGACTCGACGGCGGGGCCAAGCTTAGGCTACCTGTTGGAGAACCCCGTCCTACCCGACGAGGGTAGGGTGGAGTAATGTTCTGGCATAACTTCAAATGAAGTTATGCCAGTGAGTGAATATTTAGCTATACTCTTCGCCAGTATATATGTATAAAGTTTTACACGCCAATCAGTATCTACCGTGCAACTAAAATAAATATTTGACCGATAAAGTGAGGGTGGAATATCGATTAATAGTAATGGAATGCTGAATTCGCGTATAGTGACCTTGAAGTGTTCGTGGCTTCTGTTTTTGATGCCGTTGGGACAAGGAAGCGAAGTGTTTGTGAATTTGTTTGTCGATTCTTGTGTTTGTGATTGATGGAGTGATGGATCGTGTAGACGCGGCTTAAGTCACATCAATCGGCATTTACTGCATCAATATTCTTGAATATGTATAACTACACTGACTTTAGTGGGAACCTTCTTTCTTATTGGAAAACACTTTGGTATTGTGTCTTTAAACTACCATAGTAATATTATTTTTAAAACTAAAAATCAGCCCTACAATAATGCATGACGCGTACTCAATCAAAACATTTTGGTGCTAGACTTAATCTCAGCAATACTTCCAAGCATAGAAGGATACAAAATTTTGCTGTATACGAAACTGTGAGACGCAGCGCCGTCATTATGTTCTGAAGAGGTTCTAACGGTAATGCCTTACAAAGGGAACAAAGAGACCCTCCATTCTCAGAGGTTGTCGTACATGCTTAAGAGAGTGAATGGTTACATTCTTTTGAAGTATCTCGCTGCTCATTCGCTGTTTCCTGTTCTTTGGCTAATCAGCGTATTTTGTTACTGGCTTCTCTTCATAAGCTGCTCTAAACTTGAAAATAATTAGGTTTTAGGCCTTAGATTTCATTCCTTTCATTAAATTTCATTTCTTATAATGTATTAAAAATGTTTTGAAGCTTACGTCATGTAATTGTATCAGCTTTTGCTGTACGTTGTCCGAATAGTTTTGTTTAAATTCTAGTGGCTATGCAGATACATCATTGTAAAAGTGTTATTTACTCTTGATATTTGCATTGCATCTGTATGTAATAAACCTATAGACAGTCTACTATTATATACGAAGATATTAAGCGGGCGTGAAATTGCATCAGGGACAACGCCGTCGATAAACCCCTTTGTGCGAAATGCGGGCAACGCTCGTGTTGGTGCCCTGCGTAGCGCAGTGACAGTAGCTACTTGGGTTGAAGCCCAAGTTACTGCGATGCCTTGAACGTACAGCGTCTCACAACGCTTTTTCCTCTTTCTTATTTCTTCCGTTTTGGTGTCCTCGGATGAGGTCCAGGTTACGTTATTCATGACACTCAGTACATGCACAGATCTTGGCCGTGGTTCTCTCCTCGGAGTCGTTTCATGAGACAAACGGGAGAACCATCAGCCAGTTATCGACGCAGGGTGAGTGACAAATTAAGAATCCGGTAGGATTTTTAGCTTCATAACTTTCATGTTATATCGCACATGTCAAGACAGCTTGTTGCACAGCTATGCACCTCGCAGGGTAAGATTAGTAGAACATTTTGTTGTTATTGCAACGCCACCATATCTGCTCAGCACGCGTGTTTCACAGATGGGTCTAGTTCGTTCTGACCTCGTTGTAACAATCCTTTCATTTGCATATCCCTGGTATGTTTTTAGAGTGGCAGCGGTAAATGTGAGGGAAGAGTAATGGGCGACGCGAAATGCCTTCCCAGGTACCAATTTCTCAAATATTAACCGACGCACCTATGCTGTTTGCTCCACATAATGTCCGCTGATCTGAAATTGAGAAGAAATACCGAAGGATAAGTGTGTTGCATAATGTTAACACTGATGGCACCCCATGGCTGTTTCTTCACTAGCTCGAAACTGATGAAGATAATAAAAATATCCACATAAAATATTGAAGTGGTTCATTGTTGCTGTGTATATTAATTATAAGTATTTGACCTCACGGAGCTCGGCTTCGTGTCCCGTGGGTTCATGTGTTGTACTGTTCTGAGTTTCTGACACGCTAGTGTCAGGGAGAAGGCACGACATGGAGCTTGCCGTAGCAAGTTTTCAATTCCTTCTCCGAAGGCCACTTGAATGTGGGCCTGGATTTCCTGATGGTCGTTATATTCGCTCTCCTGGTGGTGATTGCAACACGACGCTGGTGGAACCCGCATTACCCATACAGGGGTTGTAAATGCAACTCGCTTCAGAAAAGTGGTAGAAAAGAATGACGTGCTGTTGACCCAAAACCAGCACGCTTTAGTGTGCAGTGTGCATTCCGAGGTAGGTAGCTGTTAACGGCTACTGCACAATAACTTATACAGTACTCATAAAAAATGTAGAAGTGAACAAATTGTTAAGTGAGGAGGGTACTGCAAACGTAAAATGTATATGTCGTAATTGCACGCGTTAGTGTATTTTGCTTCAATATATGTAAGTAGTGGCTTGTAATACGCTTCGCTTAATTGATGCTTTTTGATTTCGTATACACTATCCTAAAATTGTAAGTTTCTGTATTCACATGACGGAAATGCTGTTAATTACTGAATCACTGCAGCATGTGTGTGTCAGTGCATACATCAATGCAAGTATTTACATGCGGCGCAAATGCTAGAATATCTCGTCGCCCTGCGGTGTTTCTCTTGCTATGTAGCTGCTACACTCGACCGAGATTTCTTATGCCGCACTTTGAAGTACTACACATTCAAAGGGTCTTTACTTTTCTGTCTTCTCAGAAGCGAGCGAGGGCTGTACAGCGACCGTCTGGTGCCCTCGGATGGCCACGAGCGGCTGGAGTTCACCACCCTCGCTGATGGCGTGTGGGACAGGGTTCCTCACGTGGACTGTGGGGCGTCCAACACGCTCGTTCTCACGCACTCCCTGCCCTTCTTTGCGCTCGTCCACACGCGCTCCTATTCTTCTGTTAAGCTCAAGTAAGTGGTATCAATCTTTTCCTTATTACGTACTACAGAGTCCTAGCGAAAGTCGACAGCACAGTACAACCTCCCGCGACCAGAGCCTCAGGCACTGAGTACCGAACAGACGTTGCACGAGAAGTGTGGACACAAATTTAGATCGAGGCCTCTATTGTCAGCACAGCACCTCTTTCACCTGGCTATGTAGTACATCAGAATTGCTATTCCGCTCTCTACCCTCCCCAGCGTGTGTGTAATGTTTAACGACATGCCCATCTTTGATCTTCTCTCATGTCGAAAGTTTCAGCAAATGATCGAGTGACAAGAAAGTGCAACTTATTAAAATAACTAATTTGGGAGTGATTGCGTGTGGATGCAATTCTACGGCGAACACAGCAATAATTAGCAGCAAATTAAATCTTAGGGCGAGTTCACACGTCATTCATCTAAATGCGTTCGCTCATCCGCCTAGTGACACTTGCAGAGGACACTGATTTGATCAGGAAGTGAAGTGAGCAACGGGAGGACTCACGTGAAAATAGCGCCAAAAAGTGATGTCACCAATGACGTCACATTGACGAACGGTTTGGCTGAGCAACTTATGGGTATTTAATTATTTTTGCAGGGAAAATCTTCGCAAATTGTGAAGTTTATCCCTTAAGCACATAAATAAAAGAAGATTAAGAAAACACATGCGAATTGAACGACAAACAATTATCGGTAATTATTTACCCTTACGCCCAGTCAAGTTGATACATATGATACATGTTTCTCTATAGATTGACACGTCATGAATTCAAAAATCACAACAATTTTTTTCAGGAAATGTTTACTTTTTGAGATATTTGAGTTGGCAGTTCTACTTTTCCCCTATCTAATACTGCTCGAAATATTTAATCGATCTCTAAGAACGGGAGAAGTTCCGCAGGATTGGAAACTAGCTAATGTAATATCGATACATAAAAAGAGTGATAAGAAAAGCCCCAGCAACTATCGACCAAGCAGTCTTACTTCGGTCGTCAGCAAAATCATCGAACACCTCTTGAAAAAGCGCATCACTGATCACCTGAGGATCCTTCAGCTCATATCCGACACTCAACATGGCTTCCGAAATGGAAAAAGCTGCTTAACAAACCTACTGGTCTTTTTCTCAAAAGTTACAAATATTAAAGATGAAGAAAAGGGCGTAGACCTTGTGTATCTAGACTTCCAAAAGGCTTTTGATGAAGTCCCCCATTGCCGGCTAAAGAAAAAATTGGAAGCCCATGGCATCCAGGGTGACTATTTACGATGGATCAAGGCATGGCTTACGGATCGGCAGCAGCGAATGAAGCTTGAAGGAGAGTCGAGCGACTGGACAAAGGTATCATCAGGAGTTCTACAAGGTAGCGTGCTTGGCCCACTTTTGTTCTCAATTTATATCAATGATCTCGATCTTAACATCCGTAGTAAAATCAGTAGATTTGCGGATGATACTAAACTATGTCATCCTGTCACGAAAAGAGCCGAGCTCCAACAAGACCTTGACCACCTCTTGGAATGGAGCGCAACGTGGCAGATGAACTTTAATGTCGACATCTGCTCAGTAATGCACGTAGGGCTGGTGAACCCTTCCACCCCATTGAAAATGAATTTGACGGAATTGGCTACTATTACTATTACAAACAAGCTACAACACAATCAGCAAGTTGACAAGAGTGTGAAAATGGCATGCAGAGTGCTGGGATTCATCACCAGAAACTTCGAATACAAGTCCGTCCAAGGACATCATCGTTCCCTTGTACAAGGCATTAGTGAGGCTACACTTAGAATTTGCTGTTCAATTCTGGTCGCCACATCTCTGTAAAGATATCGTTAACATGGAAAGAGTCCAACGCAGAGCAACGAAATTGATACCTCAGTTGAGAAACCAGGCGTATGAACGTCGCCTTAAAGAACTGGGTCTGATCTCGCTGAAACAAAGATGACTCAGGGGCAACTAATAGAAACATTCAAGTACTTGAATGGCTTCAACGACGTACCTACAACCGGACTCTTTGAAAGGGACCTTAATGATCGCTTAAACAACGGTCAAAAACTCAAGCATAAAGCTCGAAGAACGATCTTAAGTCAGCAGTTCTTTCTCCAGTCCATAGTCAGCATTTGGAATAAACTCCTTTCCGTCTCTATTGGTGCGGAGTCGGTCAACTCGTTTAAAAATCGTCTTGACGAATATTGGGAGAGACATCCTCCACAGCTAAGAACTCCTCCTCCACGAGTCGCAAGCACTTAACCGCCAAAGTTTCCCAGGCTATCTTAAACCGACTTCTTCTCACTTCCACCATATCTATATCTTTAGGGCAATAGCTCATAGAGGGCCGGGGCGTAAGTTCCGGTGTCTCTTTGTGAATGAGCCTCTTGGTTCGTCTACTGCTGCCTATCTAATCTAAACTGTAGAAAACGTTCCAAGGTACCCAACATTTTTTTTTGAAAAGGGACAACAGTAATATTGATAATTAAAGAAGGTGTTTTTGGTGGTAACTAACCTTACCTAACCTTACCTTTCCTAACCTTACCTAATCTTATCTAACCTTACCTAACCTAATCTGGCCTTAGTTTCTACCAAAAACCTACTTTAATTAGTCATATTAATGTTACCCATTTAGGGAGAAAAGTTGGGTACCTTGAAATGTTTTTCATCCGTATTAGATAGGGGAAAAATAGATCTTCACAGTTAAATATCTCGAAAAGTAAGCATTTCCCAAAAAATGATTGTGATTTTTGGATTCAAGACGTCTCAATCTATAAATAAACATATATCATATGTCATATGGGTAAATAATAGCCCAATTATCAATAGAAAATTACAATGGAGGCTGGTGGAAACTTTCACAGCACCAGAGGCAAGATCTGGGCCTGTATGGCGCCCTGATTTACCTTCTTCTTTGAAGTGAAGCCTTATTTACACTTCATCTTCAGTTCACCGTGCTCTTCACAAAATACATTTAAACATATCACCGTATTTTTTAGATTTGATTCATGCAATCTCCCGCTCCGGACTGGCCAGCTACGTGAGCTGCACCTATACACTAAACCCGGTAAATTGGTTGTCAAGTACTGAAAGTTTGAGCAAAAACTGTTCCTATTTCTCTCACGTCAAGAATATAACACCGCTTGAAGTCCAACCCACAAATACTTCGACTCGTCGATGTGATTGGCTACATGCGGTCACGGCGATGTTATATTTTAGTCCTATTGCGTCCTTCCGTTATACTCTTTACTTCCTGGATTTTACGAGTAACATTTTACGAGCAGCGTAGGTACACAAAGATGTGCTAACAACGACACTACGGAGCTATCGGACGAGTGGATGCACGAACGCTTTGATTGAATGACGTGTGAACTCGGCCTTATAAGTGGTTATTTTAAATTCCTATAGTGGGCATTCTGCTATTTTTCTAACAAACTGTTGTGAGTCGCTGCTGCCGACCTGTGAGCCATGCCCCGATCCATCATAAGTAGTCCAGGAATTCAGTTGAGATCCTTTTGTAATCTTCGTTTTTATTTTTTGTCAATGAATTCATCAGCAAATTTGTATCTATAACTGTTTGAGGCATCGTATAGAAGTATAAAAACATAAAAGGGTGGAACGGAGTCTGCTGGACCAGTTTGATGTTTTCTTCTCAGTTCTTCTTTTCCAGTAAAAGGATATTGTCTTGCTGCTGTGCTAACAACAGTCCAAGAATCTACTGCATTTTCTCCAGGACATTTTCCTTTATCTTTACATTTTCATTCTGGGATAAATACTCTGCTGCTGCTCCATCACTGCTGCTGCTGGAATTGGAACCAGTTGTAATGAATTCCGATTCATCACAGAAGTTACTCTCAGTAGAAGAATTCATGTTAGCATTTTCATCCGCAATATTTTATTTTTTTTCCGTAGATTCAAGAATCATCCATAATTCTAATAATGATTAGTAATGAATCGATTAGATAGTAGAGTGCGGATAGATAGAAACCAACAGAAATTTCTACATACGTACACAGAATGCAGTATAAAATTCACGAAGAGACAAAATGTTTCATAAGTCTGTTCCATTATCGCAGTACAGCTATTAGAGCTCATCATTCATATGAACACGGTAAATAAGTGCCAACGTAAACAGATTTGTAAAGTGTTTTGGGTGTGAAAACCTTGCTCCTGGCGCGTCTGGAAGTGGTACACATCGCTCCCAGTAACAGCAGTGACTACCTCAGGTGATGTGCGGCTCAGTGGGCCAGGGAAGCGTGGCTCTATTTGGCGCACATCGCCTGCTCTACAGACTGCAGTCATCGAGGGCGGTGTGTACCTATTCTTACCACAGAATTTCGCACGCTATACTGAAAGAACTAACCTCTGTAGAGCAACACACATGCTCCCACTTTGATGGCTGCTTTGGCACTGAAGAAAAGTGAAGATATCATTAGATATGCAACTTTGAGTTTGAACCTATCGCCCGTGCGCTAAACAAGCCACAGGGGCCATCGCGGCCAACGTGTTAACTGTGCTTATCAGAGAAGAGCTGAGCAGCAAAAAAAAAAAAAAAAAAACTGTCTGCTGCTAAGCAGGTTGATGATGGGTTTTGAAACTACGTGCGTTTAAGGCCTAATTTTATAGGGTGTTTACATAACATTTTTTTTCTGATTGAATTGAACAGATAATGCTTGTTAATACGACGGTCATAAATAGTGCACAACCAATTTCTTTTTATTTCACATAAAAACTTAACTGATGTTTCCCGATATTTTTACCTAGTGTTTGTTTCGTCATCTTCATGTCAGCGCTACAATAAAAGCAAAAGTGGGGCTGAATTTATTCGCATCATTATATTAATAATGGCACATAAAATACTTGAATGAGCCCTGATGTGCTCAGTATATAATCATTACCTCCGCCAAGGAGGTTATGTTTTCGTCTTGTTTGTCTCTCCGTCTGTCTGTCACCAAGATAACTCAAAAAGTTATAAACCGATTTGGACGAAATTTACGGAGATTGTTAGGTATGTTGGGAGAAACAAATGTTCTTAACGTTTGTTAGCAGTATAACTCAAAAAGTCATAAACGGATCTTCAAGAAAGCTGCACAAGCTGTTATTACTATGAAAAGGTACAAATGATTAGAATTTGGAGTTTATACAAGGAAAATTATGGTTTCAGAGCCAATATAAATTTTTTACCACCGTTGCCTCGCTTGACGGAGGTATGCGTTCTCAGAGTGCTCTAGTTATTGTCCACTAACATCGCTGGCTTGGTTACCACAGGCAACATCCCGCTAGTGAAGCCTTACTCTATGCATCATGAGTTGTTTTTTTTTTTTTTGAGCGAGCACTTAGAGACACTTTTGCACAGTTCGGACATTTCTTCGTGTAAATTATTTATGATGGAGTTGTCAGTCCCAGCCATATTTTCTCACAAGCTTTCACTGTTTTGCCAAAAATAGTGAAACCACTCAAATAATTTTACTCGGTTTCTGATCTGGAAGGAGTTGGAATGCATTGACGTGCGATGTCTTTGCTAGGAGTTTTGGTGTTGGTGTACTGCATTTGTGTTCCATTAATGTAACCAAGATAAGTTACAGTCTTGGAAATGGCGTTCATAATTTAATAGCGCTTCCTTTACTGCACGGAAGGAGTCAGTACCTTAAGTGTTGCTGTGAGCGACTCTGGTCCTACGATTTATGTTCTGAAAGTGTTAACACAATGCAATTCATTCCATTAACGGACCATCCGTGGCAGGCACTAGCCTGCAGCTGTGAGGTATGAGCGACTTTAGCTCGTGCAATATTCCAGTGAGGAATGTTATGTACTACGAAAGATCCAGCAATTTGTCCCGTTAATTTCAGAATTATATCCTTGCTGTTCTGTCAGTTTCAGCGCAAGTGAGCCGTGCCGTGTGCGGGTGTGCATTTATTAGTCATTAGTTTGTCTATATTCACTGTTTCATTCCGTCAAGTTTTTCTCTGGATCATGGTAAGTAGGTCAGTGTTGGTAGGGCGTAAGCCCGTGAATCAGTCAGTGCTCATTTTAGAACAAAATCACTCAACACCGAGAAATACATTGTAGGCTATACATTGTATACAACCAAATTTTATTGTCATAATAATAGAACTCGTAGCTAAGAGCGGAAGATCAGTGCGAAGATTTTAAATATATTTCCCTATAAGAAGCTGGATTTCACTAGCTGCAGCAAAGACTAAGAAAATTAACTTGTGATGTTGTGTGTACCAGATTACTTACGAGGCGACAATATACTGATAAGTGCGTATACTGTGAGTGAAGGGTTCATTACTTAGTGCACGCGGAGCAAAATCGTTGACATGCGAGAGTTTTCAAGGATACAGTTTTTTTAACGGGGTCCGTGATGGTTCACTGGCTTTATATGGACGTCTAAAATGAGCCATAAAACATGTATAATAACGTAGTGCCTCGCTGCGATATACAGAAGACGCTCGGTAACGGTGAGGTAGAGCATTGTAAGCCTTATCAGGTTATGCTTGACGCTCACAAACACATCGGAATTGTAGCCCCGATGTCGTGCCCGGTGTTTGGGCTCCGGTGGCATGCCCAAGGTTTGGGCTCCGGTGTCGTACCCGGTGTTTGGGCTCCGGTGGCGTGCCCGGTGTTTGGGCTCTGGTGTCGTGCCCGGTGTGTGGGCTCCGGTGTCGTGCCCGCTGTTTGGGCTCTGGTGTCGTGCCCGGTGTTTGGGCTCCGGTGTCATGCCCGGTGTTTGGGCTCCGGTGGCGTGCCCGGTGTGTGAGCTCCGGTGGCGTGCCCAAGGTTTGGGCTCCGGTGTCGTGCCCGGTGTTTGGGCTCTGGTGGCGTGCCCGGTGTTTGGGCTCCGGTGTCGTGCCCGGTGTTTGGGCTCTGGTGCCGTGCCCGGTGTTTGGGCTCCGGTGTCGTGCCCGGTGTTTGGGCTCCGGTGTCGTGCCCGGTGTTTGGGCTCCGGTGGCGTGCCCGGTGTTTGGGCTCCGGTGTCGTGCCCGGTGTTTGGGCTCCGGTGTCGTGCCCGGTGTTTGGGCTCCGGTGTCGTGCCC